>OY720677.1:86938085-87593226 GCA_963170755.1 Amphimallon solstitiale | reverse complement strand
CTTGTTGTTCGTCTCGAAGTTACACATCAGGCATTTATAATCAAATTCCTTAAGATGCTTAGATTTTATATGAATATTTAAACTTGTCTTCCGGTTTGTTGCGTATTCGCATTTCACACACTTGTAATCAAATTCCTTAAGATGTTTGGATTTTACATGAACATTTAAATCTGCCTTACGGTTTGTTGCATATTCACATTTTAAACATTTAAAAATCATTTCTTGAAGATGTTCCGATTTCATATGCCGCTCTAAAGTTTGTTTGAAGTTTGTTTTGTACGTACATACCTCACAACTATAATCAAATATCTTAAGATGTTTGCTTTTTATATGAACGTCTAAATTAGTCTTCACGTTTGTCGCGTAGCTACACTCAGAGCACTTATAATTAAATTCCTTAAGATGTTGGGTTTGTATATGAATGCTTAACATTGCCTTCCGGTTTGTTTCATATTTACACTTCAAGCACTCATAATTGAACTCCCTAAGATGTATGGTTTTTATATGACTGTTTAATTTAAGCTTACTGTTTGTCACGTACTTACATTCCAAGCATTTATAATCAAATTCTTCAAGATGTTTGGTTTTTACATGAATGTTTAATTGTAACTTACTGTTTGTTTTGTAATGACAATTCGGGCATTTATAATCAAATTCCTTTAGATGTATTGTTTTCATATGAATTGTTAAATCCCTCCTGACGTTTGTTTTGTAGCTACATTTCGGGCACTTATAATTAAACTCCCTGAGATGTTTTGTTTTTATATGGTAATTCAAACACAACTTCCTGTTCGTTTTGTAATTACATTTCGAGCATTCGTAATCGAACTCCTTGAGATGTTTGTTTTTTATATGAATGTTTAAATTTGCTTCGTGGTTTGTTTTGAAGTTACATTGCAAGCAGTTATAATCAAATTCACCTAGATGTTTCGTCTTAAAATGTTTTTCCATGTCACCTTGCTTATTTGTTCGATTACCACATGCGGGACATTCAAACCGTTTCATTTCATCTTGTGCGAATTGCGGGCATTTCGAATGTTTTGTTTCTATACGATATTTGTTACTTTCTTTCATTTCCTCATTAATATGTATATTTTTCGCGTGCACCTTGAGAGCTCGTTTGTACCTCGTCGTATACTTGCACTGAGTGCATTTGTACGTCTGTAATTTTCCTCTTTTGCGTTTCTTTACTTCAACCACTTGTTTGTCCATTAGCGATTTGATGCAGTTTCTGAAAATAATAATAATAGCATTTATTGACGTATATGAATGTACAAACATATATCTCGTTAGGTAAACAAATATACAGGCCGTTCAGTTATCGGCTTACTATTGTTAACTTTGTTATTAATTTGGTGACAATATCGTCTAAATCATCAAATATTTACTTGAAAAAGGTATTACTAGACCAGTACTCCAGAGTAATCAGAAGGTGCACGTCTAGATTACGGTAAATATGCTGTGTCAAGTCTTCTATTTCAACCTTGTCAAGTCCCAAATACTATTTACGTATAATAAATCTATATAAAATAGATAATTTGCGAGACATTTGCAAAAGACAAAAGGAATTTCGAAAAACTTTTTTTAATAAAATAATAGTTATTAGTTGTATTATTGTCTTCGGACAAGGAGCGGGCAACGGCGATGAGGCGGATTGGTCGCAAGCGCACAAAGGCGTCACGGGCGCAGAAGGCGCGGCGAGCGCGCGAGAGAGTGGACCAGCCATCGTGTTCCCGGTCTTCGGACAAGGAGCGGGCAACGGCGAAGAGGCGGATTGGTCGCAAGCGCACAAAGGCGTCACGGGCGCAGAAGGCGCGGCGAGCGCGCGAGAGGGAGGAGACTTCGAAAGAGCAGGAGAGGGCAGCGGCACTGGACCAGCCATCGTGTTCCCGGTCTTCGGACGAGGAGCGAAATTAAACCAATGCTGTTAGATAGAATATATTTGTTTATTTATGTAGTGATTTTGTATTATCGTAAAAATATATATAAATATTTACGATACAAGTGTTAAAAGTGCGATTTTATTTCACGAGTAAAAGTGAAATAAAATAGCATTATTAATACGTGTATCGTACAATATTTTTCCTACAAACACAATTTTTATTATAAAATATGAAACTACACTGACCAAATCTGACAGCTCATGAATACGTTTTGACACAACTGGACGCAACCGTTAAATTACGTCAAATTAATTTGTCACAATTTGTACAAAAGATGAGTTCGTGTATTAATAAAGAAAATTAAGTAATACCGAGTGCAATAATTGAAGCCGCTGACAAAGCGACATTATTGTCCACAAAATCTTGGCAACAATATGAAATTGCGTACAAAAGGTTTATGGAATGGTGCAGATGCAATAATGTGATAGGTAAATTTTGCGAAAATGTTCTACTAGCATATTTTAACCGCTTGCCTTACTAGCCCGAGTTAACTCGACGCAGTATTTATGCCAAAAAAATACTGCCCCGAGTTAACTCGTCGCAGCTACTTCTGATCGTCTGAACCATTTTATATCGAGTTGTTTCGGTCTTTGATGCTTTAATACGCATACTATGCCGAGATATTGCATTGCCTTGTTATTTTTGAAGTTTTCAGCGACAATATGCAGGTGTCTCTAGTGATTACTGATGACACGTGAATGTCTGGTCGGTCATCTGTTTAGTGTGGTTAGGTCTATATATGTACACGAAATTTATTTAATGTGTTGTTAGCACGTGTACGTGTATTGGATTCTATTGTGACATATAATGTGGAAACTGAATCTGATTATGAGCCGAGTGAGAAAGAATTTGTGTTGGAAGATGAGTTAGAACAGTCGGGGAGTAGTGACTCAGAAGATGAGCAAGAACAAGAACAAGAAAAAAAAGGGAAGCAGGCGAAGCCATCAAAAGATGTTGAAAGGAAGTCAAGAGCTGGAAAGCATATTGAAAAGAAAAAACAAGAACGCATTTATGAATCTTCAGACGATGCAGAGGATGAATCTGAAATTATTTATGATGATTCTTCAACCTACGAAGATGAATCAGACCTTTGTGTAGGATGTAGAGAAGAGTATAGCAAAACCAAAAAGACAAAGGACTGGATTCAGTGCATCATTTGTCACCGGTGGTTACACGAAGGCTGCACCAAGTTTAAAGATTTTTGTGATTTTTGTGGCAAGAAGAAAACAGATCATAAAAATAAGTAGTTTTTAGTTCAAAATGTATTTGGTTTTTTCTTTTTTTTTTGAACAGAAATAAATTATTTTTTTAAGCACCATATTTGTAGTTTATTATATCATAAAACTCATAAGAAAGAATGCGCCGTCTCACCTAACACACTGCGTCATCTCTCCTATACACTTAGGTGAGACAGCGCAAGATGTGCAAAAACAAAAACAATTAATTTTATTGATATTAATATGTTTACGCTTATTTACAATACATGACAACTTAATGCAGTGGTTTTTAGTCTCTGGGACTTATTTCTATTATTTTTGGTGCCATACAAATAGCACAGTACCTAATTTTCAAAACATGCGTCATCTCTCCTCAATTTACCCTATATATGTACACGAAATTTATTTAATGTGTTGTTAGCACGTGTACGTGTATTGGATTCTATTGTGACATATAATATGGAAACTGAATCTGATTATGAGCCGAGTGAGAAAGAATTTGTGTTGGAAGATGAGTTAGAACAGTCGGGGAGTAGTGACTCAGAAGATGAGTTATCGGATGTGGAAAGCGACGACGAAGAATACGAAGATGTAATATTACAAGCCAGACAGTGGTGCGAATTCGATGCAACTTTGCCAATATCTCCAGCACCTCCTCGGTTTCCATTTATAAGTAAATATTTATCGATATTGTGTAATTAAAAAAGATATTCTAGAATTTATTACAAGTACCCCAGGAATTTCGCCAAATATAAACTTTGAAGAAGACATAAATAATTGTACATTGCAGTTTCTCAATTTATTCTTTGACGATCAATTAGTGAACGAAATTGCTCTTCAAACTAATATATATGCTGGCCAGGTTAGGACTGAGGATAATGATAAGTGTCAATGGCGAGATGTAACAAGCAATGAGATTCGTCTTTTTTTAGCGATAAATATCATGCAAAGTGTAGTAAAGAAACCAGATCTCCAAGATTATTGGAGCAGAAATTCTATTATAGAAACGCCGTTTGTTAGGAAAATGATGGCGTACAAAAGATTTGTAGCGATAAAACAGTACCTTCACTTTTCAAATAATGCAGATTATGATCCCGAAAATCATCCTAGCCTTAAGTTAAATAAAATATGGCCTATAGCTTCGGACTTGTCGCAAAAATTCTCAAAATTTTATACTCCAGAAAGAGATATCACAATCGATGAGAGTCTTCTTTTGTATAAAGGCAGATTAGGCTGGGTGCAATACATACCCTTGAAAAGAGCACGATTTCGCATAAAGTCTTATATGCTATGTGCATCGAAAAGTGGATATGTGTGGGGATATATCATTTATACGGGAAAGGGTACTCATTTTGATACTGATTATAAAAATTTACCAATGAGTTCTCAAGTAGTAATGACATTGCTAAAACCGCTTCTTGGCAAGGGATATTGCCTTACTACAGACAACTTTTACACATCACCATAATTAGCAGATATTCTTATTTCAAACAAGACTGACACTTACGGAACAATGAAGACCAATCGTAAGGGAATTCCTCTTGCTTTCAAAACAAAAAAGTTGAAAACGAGAAATAACAGCTTTTCAAAAGGGAAAAACGTTAATAATGCGGTGGAAAGATAAAAAAGATGTCACTCTTTTATCTACCATACACAATAGAGAAACAAAGACCTACCTAAAGAGAGGGAGGGAACGGACGAAGCCATTATTAGTAATGGATTATAACCATACAATGGGTGGAGTAGATAAAGTCGATCAACATTTGTCCGACTATCCAATCACTAGAAAACGTGCTAGCGAACTAGCTCTTTGGAACTCCTATATTCTGTACAAAAAAAAAGCGGCGGTAAAAAATCAGCCTTACAATACAGACTATCACTTGTGAAAGAGATGTTCGAGAAGTATCAGAACGACCAGATTCTTTCTTCTGGCCGTCCTAGTAACACTCCAAACCCTCTTCGATTGGCAAGGGGGCACTATCCAGATTATATTCCAGCCACAGAAAAGAAGCTTTGTCCAACAAGGAGATGCGCAGTGTGTTCTCGAAAACGAGATAATTCTGTTAAACCTGTCAGAAGAGAGAGAGCCGTTATTGCTGCAAGATTTGTGACGTGGGCTTATGCGTAGTGCCTCGCTTCAAAGACTTTCATACAACTTAAGTTTTATTTTTGCTGTTATGTGTTAATTTTATTTTAAAATGAAATAACTTCTTTTTGTGATTGTGTGTTTTATTATATTTAGTAATATTTTTCCGAAATTTACGTGAAATGACAAACTGACGAGTTATCTCGGTTTAGTACCCATAGGTTAAAATTACATCAACAACCAAAATTTTGGAAAATCGGCGAGTTTAATATTATAAATCTATGTGGCTTTATTCGATCTATCATCATTAATAAAAAAAATATATTTTTTTTTGACGAAAAACTGACATTTAATTGGTAAGGCAAGCGGTTAAAGAAAGGTCTAAAATTTGGAAATCTTCTACTCTTTCGTCACATTTTTCGATGACAAAACTTTTGCTAACTATAAAAGACAACCTTGATATTAGTAAATATTACAAACTTATTGCATTTTTGAAACGGAAAGGAGAGGGTTACCGACCAAGAAAATCAAAAATATTGACAAGACAAGAAATTGATAGATGTATTTCTGAAGCATCAGATGAAAAATATATGATGTTCAAAGTAGCTGTTGTTATGGGTATATTTGGCGCTTGTCGCCGGGAAGAGTTATGCCGTATGACTGTGGATGACATTGAAGATAGAGGAAATGTGTTAGTAGTTACTATACCAGATACTAAAACCAATACTCAAAGAATATTTACCGTTATTGGCTCATATATAAGCTTGTATCGCAAATACAAAGCATTACGTCCATCTAATATAAAACATCGACGTTTATTTATTAAATACGCTAATAATAAATGCACAAGTCAAGCGGTTGGAATAAATTCGTTTGGCAAGATGCCTGCAATTATCGCAATGTTTTTGAAATTGCCGAATCCAGAATCTTATACGGGACATTGCTTCCGACGTTCATCTGCTACTTTGCTAGCAGATTCTGGTGCAAGCTTATGCTCAATTAAGCGACATGGAGGCTGGAAGAGTTCCACCGTTGCTGAAGGTTACCTAGAGCATTCTCTAAAAAATAAAAAGAAAATTGCTCACTCCATCTTCCCAGATCTATCTAATAATTCTATTGCAAATGATAATTTAAATCACGATATTTTAGTTTCTTACTTCCGGTAGGAATTTTCGAAAAACTTTTTTTATAATATTTTTCTTAAATTGATTTTTAAGTACATTTGAATTCTTTATAAATTTGCTTAAACTTAATAGTTGACGTAATATTGCTAAAATTCGATTTTTTCACTTAAGTTAACTACTACTTCCGGTCTACCGATTTCGCTGAAAATCTAATCAGTTCTCAAGAAGGACATTATATTCGTAAATATGAAGTTTGGTATTGATAAGCTTGATATGCTACTATAACTATAAGACAGTAAAAACAACAAACACTGAATTATTACAGGTGAAGCGAGTGCAACATCTACGTGAGGCGGATGCTCCCAGGAGATTGGAGTTTTGCTACTGGTTCCTTAATCAGCAAAGAGCCAATCCTCTCTTTTACTCAAGCGTCTTGTCGACAGATGAATCCACCTTCACAAATAATGGTCTGTTTAATAGAAATTTACACTACCATTGGGCTCCTGAAAATCCACGCATAATCAGGGAAGGCGTTATTCAAGTGCGATTCAAGGTAAATGTTTGGTGTGGTATTTTAGGAAATAGATTGATTGGTCCAGTCTTTTTTGATAACACGATGACGCAGTACGTGTATTTTGATTTTTTGAATGTACGTCTCCTTGATTATTTAGAGGAACTTCCGATAGAGATTAGGAGAGACCTATACTTTCAGCAAGATGGAGCTCCTCCTCATAATGCGAACATAAATAGGGCAGTTTTAAATAATCTCTTTAGAAGGAAGTGGATTGGAACCCGCGGACCTACCAAATGGCCAGCAAGATCACCTGATCTGAGTCCTTTGGATTTCTTCTTGTGGGGGTATTTCAAGGATAAAGTGTATTCTGACAATGCCCCACACAATATCGAAGAGTTGAAAAGAAGGATTAGGGTTGCTTGTCAACAAATTGATGTAGAATTTTTGAGACGATCGTGTTACAACGTTATTCAACGATGTAACATGTGCGTGCAACAAAATGGGTTCCAATTCGAACAATTCATGTAAAATTTTTTAGTACTGTGGATCCTGCCGATGTTTTCTTTTTGTTTGAGATTCCTTACGTGCAAAAAGACAACCTCTAATAGCTGCTCTATCATCGATTTCCATAAACAAGGATAGAAGAGGAAGAAGCCCTTCGACTTTAATACGAAATCTTTTGCGTTTTTGATGAAGGATAACAAAACCGGCACAGGAGGTTTTTTCTGGCGAGCTCTTTTCCTACCTGATGATTAATTTTTTTTTGAGAGCTTGCCCTTTTTAGTATCACTGGGAGATTTCTGGTGGTTGTGAAGAGTTAATTATTTTCCTTAGCTTATCTTTACTTTTTACTGAATATCTTTTTTGAGCAGTAATATTAATTATTTCTTTTTGAATAAAAATTAATTTACATATTTTTATGTGTCTTACTGCCTTTTTCCGTTTACTACTGTTTACAGTGTTAGAAATGTACCTCCCGACAAATACAAAAGCATTTAAAAACCGAAAGTACCTAATAGTCAATCTTCAAGTTCCTGAATACTTTAATCTTCAGGCAGCGCTGACCATAACAACTTATAACTGTCATGGTAAAACTAGGTATAAACGTAGCGCCCTTAAATATTACAAAGCTTTTGGTAAACTACTGCAGTATTATAGTATAAAAAAACAGAGTAACATAAACGATATACCGTTACAGTTGCAGAAATTTGAATATGCCTACTACGACTATGAAAAGTGGAAAAAAACAACTTCAGATGACCAATGAACGAACAGAAAAAGACATCACTCTACTCACACTTGTTAGGAATTAAATTACATTTTCGGAAAGCTAATTATTTTCTGCATCGAATGGGATGAAAAGAATAGCATGTTGCCATTTAAAAAACGGAAGTTAGTACTACTTCCAGTCAGACCGGAAGAGCTACTTTTTTTCTTTAATCTTGGCAGGAAAGAGCAGTCAAAATCACGAGGACTCAGCTAAAAACATATTTTTTTAGTCTTCCAGATAAGCCATATCTGCGCCGTGGCATTTCGGTGAAATTTGGATCATTCTTGAAAAAATCGCGTTTTTCTAAGTAAATTTCTTAATTAAAGGTATCATCTACTTGCATTTTCGGAAAGCTAATTATTTTCTGCATCGAATGGGATGAAAAGAATAGCATGTTGCCATTTAAAAAACGGAAGTTAGTACTACTTCCGGTCAGACCGGTAGAGCTAATTTTTTTCTTTAAACGCGACAGGAAAGAGCAGTCAACATAATAAGGATCCGGGTACTTGATGTATTAGACCTGTTATCACTGTAATTAATTTTGCATGAACATTGGAGCAACACTGGGATCGCATTTGTTGTGGTCAATGGACATTGCACATCCCTGGCGGACGAGTTGAGCCGCGCGCAGCTTGCTGTAATTATATCAACAATTTGATGGCCTCTATTGCAAACAACTTACTGATTAAAGTATTAGTTGCTATACATGGGCTTATTTCGTTTTTTTTTTCCTTCAAGACTGTGTATAAAAAAATGGCCCTTCCCATTTGAAAAACAAAAGTTGATGTAATTTCCGGCTAAACCGGCAACTCTAAAAAATTTTCAAGTTCACTGTAGCATGGTAAATTCTCGATCATAAATGTTTGTTCCTATAAATTTTTTCGTCAGATTCATAATTTTGGCGCTAGAGTTTCGTGCGGTTTGGATGAAACACACGGTATATAGTGCAATGTATATCATCATTATCTTTGAGTAAATGACATATATATTTATTGTTTTCCCTAAATTTTTCAAATATCATGTATATGCATATTCAAATTTTAAGATTTTATCTTATTTTAACTATAATCGTTACATAACATTTGACATGATACACTCAGTTTTTGTCTGGGAATGTACACAACAAAACAACGGTGCTGCTCGAAAAGTAACGTTTCGTTGGTTT
Source organism: Amphimallon solstitiale (assembly GCA_963170755.1). Classification (NCBI taxonomy): domain Eukaryota; kingdom Metazoa; phylum Arthropoda; class Insecta; order Coleoptera; family Scarabaeidae; genus Amphimallon; species Amphimallon solstitiale. The sequence goes on along the minus strand of OY720677.1, from coordinate 87,583,907 downwards.
TGACAATACTTCACAATGGTCGTCAAAGCGCATGGGATGTTTAGCTGCAGCAAGTAATGTTTGCACCATGGTAGCTAGAACATTGCAGATACCAATGCGTGCGATAGGAGGCGATAAGACAAGAATTAAACAACAAAATAAGAAAATAAATGTCACCAACGATATAATAGAAACGATGGTGGAATAATTAAGAATGTATTAAAAATAAAGGAAAAAGAAAAACTGCTGAATGAGCAGTACAAACAATACCCGATTACTCAGCGATTTCATGATGTACATTGATATTTTGATGAAGGTTTATGGAATGCGCTAGAAGAAGATCCAAAAAAATACGACGGATTTAATCAATAAATATTATAACAATACTAGCTGCCCATCAATCTCTACAAGCTTGAATCGCCTTTCGCCGTCCGATTACAGTTTTATTAGTTCCCTGCAAAACGCCAAAAAAATCAATTTTGATTTTCTAAACTTTTGGCACACCTTGTATAGACGTATATTTTTGTCCACGAACTACTGTCACGGTGACAGGTGGAACGGCAATTTAAAGCATCTTAACGTCAGTCTGAGTTTTCGTTGTTGAAGTTTGAAATTTAGATGCTATTTAGCGTAATACTAAGACTTGACACTAAAAGATTTATAGTGTTATTAGTTTTACACAATGAAAGGACTAAATCATTATTAAAAAAGTAATATCAGATTTATTTCAGTTTTGCATAATTTGACCTGTCAAATATCATGGCCCACAAACGTCATTTCTGGGCTGTAATATTTAATAATAGTCATACATCTTTTGACATACCTTTTGAGTTTTGTTATGGTGCAAATTAGTGAACAACACAGAAGAATCAAGTTTTAAATAAAATGTTGGTATAGAATAGTATATAATAATAGTAATAGGCTGATTTCATTACCACAGTTCACTGGTTTGAGGTAATGTTAGATTATGTGTATGTTTTAATAAATATTAAAACTGTACTTACGTGCGATAATACACTTTAAGTTTACTTAATCATATCCGTCGGCACTGTGCATATATTCATATAGAAAAGAAATGGTGACAATTGATGATAATAACACTAATACGTATCTGAAAGGTACCACATTTCAATTAAAAATGCACTTTTCCTTCGTGTTCTCTTTATTTGCCGGCCTTCTGACATTTAAACTTGACAACCGATCGATGAACGTGAATATATAGTCAATTAAAATTATGTGTGTATTGCACGACTGGTGCTATATGCTTTCCGCCAATTTTGACGTTTCCCGGCAAATGTCATGTCGCGAACTCAAACTGATTGACGGTTTTGATAATTTATAACCTGAAATTGAATTTTTCGTGCGTTTAACTTAACCTTATCCGAACTTTGAGGTGTCACGGTCATCTGTGCCGATCCACAGCTATTTTAAAATCGATAAAATATTCTAAACGTAGGCCTTATGGCAAAATGCTATGATGCACAGTCTTTTTCTGCACGTACGAAAATTTTCAAAAACTCCTTACCGGCCCTCGTTCTCTCTTCGGAGACGTGAAAAATAGCCTAAGGCACTTGGGACCGTAGTCCCCGTCACGTGACACTTTCGTTCCCACCGTAGATGGGACAGGTTCTCAGAAAAGTGTCGCCACAATTCGTCAATTTTGGGGTATAGCTGTGCCGTATTAATCCGTTCGTGTTAAAAAGAGCGCGACAATTGGCTTTTATATATTATAAAATGTTCAAGAAACTCTTCCGCCATTTTGTTTTTTTTTGACATTTCGACTTTGGAATAGTGATCGGCGACCTAAGATATCCCCGTATCTCGGCGACCTAAGATATCCCCGTATCTCGGCGACCTAAGATATCCCCGTATCTAAAGTTTCACATTCATACGTCAATTTTCAAAAAATTCTTCCGCCATTTTGTTTTATTTTGACATTTTGACTTTGGATTTGTGTGCGGCGACCTCAGAAAACCCGTATCTAAAATTTCACATTCATACGTCAATTTCCAAAAAATCCTTCGGCCATTTTGTTTTCTTTTGACATTTGAATTAGTGATGGGCGACCGTAAAAACTACCAAGTGCCTAGTTTTACTTTTAATCAGAAGAGAGAGAAATTGATTTCAGCCAGCTCCGCCATTGTGCACGTTTGCGTAATTGTTTAAATAAAATTATTTCGTAGTAGGGGCACATAAATGTCGAAAGCAATCACCTTTTTCCCTTTAAGGAAATACACGTTCTGGTATTATCGTATTTTAATTCAAATCATTATTAAAATATTAATCGACCCCTGTATAGATAAAAATATTAAATCAAGCGGGACCGTTATGTATTGATCGGCAGTGCACATGAATCTTGATATTTATTCTTCTCCCATCCGGAATGCATTGATATCAGTGCACGTTGAATCGGCCATTTTTCTGACCAAATCCTTCTGCAAACGAACTTTAAAGTGCTCGTGCCCTTGATTGCGTGCGACTGTCGACTCGCAATAAGCATGCAAAAGATCCCGAGAAGCCGGGTCTTGTTGGACCCTCGCAACCTTCAAAATTTGGGAAATCAGTCTTAAAAGTGAATCTGTGGCCAGAACTGAGTTCGCCTGCAAGTTTGACGTTTCTCGGGATATTTTGATTGTCACGCGAATCGTCATGACGTAAGCCATTTTTCTGTTAAAACATCGAATACACGCTCCTCTTTAAAAGCCCATATCTTTACAACCGCTCCACTTAGGACGAAAATCTCTCCGTCGACCGGAAATTCAATGTCGCTCGTATACCCATGCCAAAGGCCAGCTTTCAATTTCGCGTATCCAGAGAGGAGTTCTTCCCCCCGCGTAACCAATTTTCGTCGATTTTGACGGTCGTTTGGTAACCATTGGCGACTCGGCTTTTATATATTATAATAATAATAATATTGTACAATGAATTGTAATGCAACATACTACACTACTTAGATATAATTCAAGTTTCCTAAATAACCTGAATAACGATAAAATAAACACCGATAAACATGAATGGTTTGTCAAAAATGCAACTGTTAGGTTATACAATATTTAAATTTGACGCCATAAAACTTTTGTCTCAGAATGTGACATATGAAACGACGGTACTATCGGCTGTATTTCGTTGGACTTCAAGCACTTGTAATAGCATTTCTTGATGTTTTTTGGACTTCATGTGACTATCGTAATGATCCTTCCTGCCTGTTTTGTAGTTGCATTGTAAGCACTCATAATCAAATTCCTTAAGATGTGCCGATTTCATGTGCCTATTTAAAGTTTGCTTCAAGTTTGTTTTGTATTGACATATCTCACAGTTAAAATCAAATTCCTTAAAATGTTCAGTTTTCATGTGTATGTTTAATCTTGTCTTGTTGTTCGTCTCGAAGTTACACATCAGGCATTTATAATCAAATTCCTTAAGATGCTTAGATTTTATATGAATATTTAAACTTGCCTTCCGGTTTGTTGCGTATTCGCATTTCACACACTTGTAATCAAATTCCTTAAGATGTTTGGATTTTACATGAACATTTAAATCTGCCTTACGGTTTGTTGCATATTCACATTTTAAACATTTAAAAATCATTTCTTGAAGATGTTCCGATTTCATATGCCGCTCTAAAGTTTGTTTGAAGTTTGTTTTGTACGTACATACCTCACAACTATAATCAAATATCTTAAGATGTTTGCTTTTTATATGAACGTCTAAATTAGTCTTCACGTTTGTCGCGTAGCTACACTCAGAGCACTTATAATTAAATTCCTTAAGATGTTGGGTTTGTATATGAATGCTTAACATTGCCTTCCGGTTTGTTTCATATTTACACTTCAAGCACTCATAATTGAACTCCCTAAGATGTATGGTTTTTATATGACTGTTTAATTTAAGCTTACTGTTTGTCACGTACTTACATTTCAAGCATTTATAATCAAATTCTTCAAGATGTTTGGTTTTTACATGAATGTTTAATTGTAACTTACTGTTTGTTTTGTAATGACAATTCGGGCATTTATAATCAAATTCCTTTAGATGTATTGTTTTCATATGAATTGTTAAATCCCTCCTGACGTTTGTTTTGTAGCTACATTTCGGGCACTTATAGGGTAAAGTGGTTAAATATGCCCCACATTTTGAAAAAAAATTGTAACTTCAAAAATAGTAATATATTTTAATATATTATTTCATGATTATAACAAAACATAAGTACTCTTCTAGTAAAAAAATAAATCTTTAGAAAACTCAACATCTATATTCTAAAATTATTATTTTTTTTTTAAGTCAAGGTGGGGCGTTTTCGCCTGTAATCATGTGAAATACGCCCCGATGCAAATAATTAAATTAATTGCTTGGTTTTCTTTTTTGGGGATGGTCCACATCCATTGCACACATCTCCATAGCTCGTACAAGTTTCGTGGAGCCATTTTGTGCATTTTGTGCACTGAATCCAGTCAGCACGAGACTTGGTCGAATAATAATATTCACCACATTGAACGCAACAGTCTTCTGCTTCATCAGAAAGCTCATCAGAGCCAGATGGACTCATTTCTGGTTCACTTTCGGAACTAGAGGAGCTGTAATTTCCTTTCCTCTTCTTTCCATTTTTCTTTGATCTTTCTTTCTTGTTACGACCAACTACAGATGTAGAAGCTTTGGCATCACCTTTTGCTTTAGCGCCGGATTTCGTAGGACCAACTTTCTTTTTCTCTTGAAGAAGGCGTCTCTTTACTCGATTTATTGGAGATGTTAATTCTAACGCATGCTGTTTTCGTTTTGGGGGGTCTAATGGGATGAGAGGAAGTGGATTACTTTCTTGAAGAAATTTTGAAGGTGTTTCTTTTTCCTCCTCATCAGCACTTGAATTTAATAAGGCTTGTTGGTTATTTCGATTTTCAGAAGTGATCTTAGGGGTTGGAGTTGACAAGATTTGCTGGTTCATCTGGTTTGTAGAACTGGATGCCACTGGTGAGTCTCTACCAGTTTGTGGATGTTCTTTATTTACCGCCGCTGTTGCTGCGTCAGAAATGGAGAAAAAATGGTCTGGAATAGCTTGCGGATTGTAGGGGAAAATTCCACAAGCCTTAAAGCCAGAGACTGCATTGGCTACAGTTGCTGCTCTAACCCACGCATTGCCAATCAATGACGAAATCACTATTCTAGAGAGTTTTCTGTTTTTGTGTTGTATCATCCAGTTTTTAGCCTCCTGGAAAAAGTAGGTTTTTAGGGGACCAAAAAATGATCTGTCAAGTGGTTGTAGTGCCTGTGTGGTGTGGCTAGGCAAACATAACAACACCACGTTGTTTTCTGAAGCTAAATCCAACAATTCGATTGTATTACAATGAGAAGCATGTCCGTCCAGAATCAGAACAGCTTTTCCTTCGCCTTTTTTTGGCAAAAAATAATCTTTAAACCATTTGAGGAACAATTCACTATTGATGTACGACGACTTAGGGTTCATAAATACGTCGGAACCAGGCGGAAGGCCGTCTGAGAACTCTTCTTTTCTGTTTTTTCCCTTGAATATCAAAACAGGTGGCATGAAATAACCTTCTGCGTTGCAACAACCAATCAAAGAAATGTTTTCACCTCTTTCGGTGCTGGTTATCGAATAAACATCTTTGGCACCTTTTGTTGCCACCACCTTTCCTGGTTTATTATTGACTTGAATTCCCGTCTCGTCGACGTTGAATATTTTTCCAGGTTTATGAAGCAAATCATTTGTAGTCAGAATTTCCAATAACAATTGAAAATAATTGTTTACATCATTTCTGTTCATACCTTTGGCTCTGGCTACCGACAGACCTTCTGACTTGCGTATTGAAAGATCTTTATTGCGGCGCAGAAATGCTCGAAACCAATCATCACCAGCTGATCGTTTTTCTCTTGAAAATCTGTTGGTAATTCCAAGTTTCTCGGCAAATTCAAAAGCCATTTTTTTCACTCCAGCAGCATCGGGTGCAAAACCCACTTTTTCAAGTTCTTTTATGTACTTGACAAGCCTTTGCTCATGCTAAAACCCCAACTCTGGACAGCGCCCCAAACGTACTTTTGCATCTGCTTTCGTTAAATGCCTTCTGATAGTACGCGAAGCTATTCCATAGACTCTGCTAGCCTCATTGGTGCCCATTCGACCAGTAGATATCATCTTCATCGCCTCTTCCAAAGCTTCTTCGCTCCAGTTGGCTCTTGTTGTTTTCCTCACGTATTTTTTCCCCATTTTGTATGCTAAAATGTAGAAAAACTATGTTGAAAAAGTGGGGCTTATTTCCCTAGGTTTTGATGGGGCGTTTTTACAAAATGCTGGTGAAAAAGGCCCCACCTGTCCACCAAACAAGAAGAACGCGCCAACAATGCGATGCACAGCGTATTCGATAGGTTATGTTACCAGTTACTCACAACACAGTTAGGTTTTGGATAAAAACATTTCGCTGAAGAGAAATTAATAAATAATGGAACTTACCCACAAAGTTTGCTGACTTCCTAAACTATATTTTCACTTGAAAACTTTTTCCAAAGCAGAAAACAGATTCAATGTGCTTGAAACATTTATACATCGTTAGTAGTGTCTGTCTACTTTAGTTTTTACAACTAGTGCTTCCATCTATGTCACAGAAGTTGGACTTTGAAGTAGTGGGGCATTTTCCCCACTGGGGCGTTTTTCACCACTTTACCTTAATTAAACTCCCTGAGATGTTTTGTTTTTATATGGTAATTCAAACACAACTTCCTGTTCGTTTTGTAATTACATTTCGAGCATTCGTAATCGAACTCCTTGAGATGTTTGTTTTTTATATGAATGTTTAAATTTGCTTCGTGGTTTGTTTTGAAGTTACATTGCAAGCAGTTATAATCAAATTCACCTAGATGTTTCGTCTTAAAATGTTTTTCCATGTCACCTTGCTTATTTGTTCGATTACCACATGCGGGACATTCAAACCGTTTCATTTCATCTTGTGCGAATTGCGGGCATTTCGAATGTTTTGTTTCTATACGATATTTGTTACTTTCTTTCATTTCCTCATTAATATGTATATTTTTCGCGTGCACCTTGAGAGCTCGTTTGTACCTCGTCGTATATTTGCACTGAGTGCATTTGTACGTCTGTAATTTTCCTCTTTTGCGTTTCTTTACTTCAACCACTTGTTTGTCCATTAGCGATTTGATGCAGTTTCTGAAAATAATAATAATAGCATTTATTGACGTATATGAATGTACAAACATATATCTCGTTAGGTAAACAAATATACAGGCCGCTCAGTTATCGGCTTACTATTGTTAACTTTGTTATTAATTTGGTGACAATATCGTCTAAATCATCAAATATTTACTTGAAAAAGGTATTACTAGACCAGTACTCCAGAGTAATCAGAAGGTGCACGTCTAGATTACGGTAAATATGCTGTGTCAAGTCTTCTATTTCAACCTTGACTTAATACAATTAATATTTAATTAAAGTTAAATTGTCTAAAATTAAAAGAAAAAAGGACTCTTATACGTATATGCGTTCATGTGTATATAAGACTTGTTCAAAGTTTAGTTTAAAATTCTGTTATCTTCTTACTTCAGAGTAAAAGTGTAAATTCCAATCTAAATTTTAAAAATTTCTGTATTGAGAAGTTATCCGGAATCCAGCTCAAAATACCTTTACTCTTTAATAAATCTTATAGAAATATAATTTGCGAAACATTTGCAAAAACTGCTACTTGATAAGAGCAGATGTATTGTTTCCGGTCAACATTTTAAATTTCTTTCATACAAAAACTGTTCTAAGTCAAGTCCCAAATACTATTTACGTATAATAAATCTATATAAAATAGATAATTTGCGAGACATTTGCAAAAGACAAAAGGAATTTCGAAAAACTTTTTTTAATAAAATAATAGTTATTAGTTGTATTATTGTCTTCGGACAAGGAGCGGGCAACGGCGATGAGGCGGATTGGTCGCAAGCGCACAAAGGCGTCACGGGCGCAGAAGGCGCGGCGAGCGCGCGAGAGAGTGGACCAGCCATCGTGTTCCCGGTCTTCGGACAAGGAGCGGGCAACGGCGAAGAGGCGGATTGGTCGCAAGCGCACAAAGGCGTCACGGGCGCAGAAGGCGCGGCGAGCGCGCGAGAGGGAGGAGAGGGCAGCGGCACTGGACCAGCCATCGTGTTCCCGGTCTTCGGACGAGGAGCGAAATTAAACCAATGCTGTTAGATAGAATATATTTGTTTATTTATGTAGTGATTTTGTATTATCGTAAAAATATATATAAATATTTACGATACAAGTGTTAAAAGTGCGATTTTATTTCACGAGTAAAAGTGAAATAAAATAGCATTATTAATACGTGTATCGTACAATATTTTTCCTACAAACACAATTTTTATTATAAAATATGAAACTACACTGACCAAATCTGACAGCTCATGAATACGTTTTGACACAACTGGACGCAACCGTTAAATTACGTCAAATTAATTTGTCACAATTTGTACAAAAGATGAGTTCGTGTATTAATAAAGAAAATTAAGTAATACCGAGTGCAATAATTGAAGCCGCTGACAAAGCGACATTATTGTCCACAAAATCTTGGCAACAATATGAAATTGCTTACAAAAGGTTTATGGAATGGTGCAGATGCAATAATGTGATAGGTAAATTTTGCGAAAATGTTCTACTAGCATATTTTAACCGCTTGCCTTACTAGCCCGAGTTAACTCGACGCAGTATTTATGCCAAAAAAATACTGCCCCGAGTTAACTCGTCGCAGCTACTTCTGATCGTCTGAACCATTTTATATCGAGTTGTTTCGGTCTTTGATGCTTTAATACGCATACTATGCCGAGATATTGCATTGCCTTGTTATTTTTGAAGTTTTCAGCGACAATATGCAGGTGTCTCTAGTGATTACTGATGACACGTGAATGTCTGGTCGGTCATCTGTTTAGTGTGGTTAGGTCTAGGGTAAATCGAGGAGAGATGACGCGTTAGGTGAGATGACGCAGTGACTGTTCCTCTATAACTGATGTTTATGCAACAAACCTGGCATCACTGTCCCGTATGATTAGGTATTACCGGCAAGTTGCATGTTTTGGCAATTTACTTTAAGTTGTTCTAGTGGGCGTATTTTTAAAAATTTATTTTAAAGATATTGAACATTTTTTGCATCAACGGGAAGTGAAGAGAATACAGGTATGTTAGAGAATAATTGTATTATGTTATTCAGTTTCTTCGTATAGCTAATTAATGTGTAGTACTTTCTAACCTCATTTCACAGCGTTGATGCAGGTAGGTTGTTAGAAAGCTGGTGCGTCATCTCTCCTCATGAAATAAGGTGAGTTGACGCATTGATATATAAGGAGAGTTGACGCACAGATAGGTACCTACATATAAAATTGCATTTGGTATAGGTTGTGTTAGATATTAAATAATGTATCTTCTTTAGGCATGCCAACAGAGTATAAAAGAAAAGGAAGTACTAAAAGAGGTGAATGGACAATAGAACAGTTGTCTGCAGCAGTTGCTGCTATAGATAGGGGCGATATGGGAATCCGCGAAGCAGGTCGAGAATTTGGTATATCCGAAGGCACTTTACGACGTCGAAGAAAAAGCAGAGACCTCCAGACTAAAAAGCTTGGGCCGTCATCTACATTAGGAACAGAAAACGAGGCTAAAATTGTGGAACACATAAAAAAATTACAAAAGCACGGGTTTGCACCCACACGGACTTCTGTAAGGTCAATGGCTTTTGAGCTAGCGGAAACTTTGACAATATCACACAAGTTTAATAAAGAATCTCGTAAGGCTGGCTATCCATGGCTAGATTCTTTTTTAAGACGAAATAAGGAACTCTCCATACGAAAATCTGAAGGAGTTTCTGCCGCACGTTCTTTAGCGATGACCAAGGAAAATGTTGCATCTTATTTTTCACTCCTAGAGCGTACGTTGATTGAAAACGAGCTGATGAGTGAGCCTGGCTGCATTTTCAATATGGACGAGACGGGGCTCCAATTAAACAATCGTCCAGAACATGTTGTAGCTATCAAGGGGTCTAAAAACGTCGCGTCAGTTACTTCTTCTGAAAAAGGAGAGACTATTTCCGTTATTGTTTGCTGCAATGGTGAAGGAGTTTATATTCCGCCAACATGTATTTTTAAAGGAAAAAACAAAAAACCTGAGTATCAAGATGGAATGCCTCCTGGATCAACAGTTTATATGTCAAAAAAATCTGCCTATGTAAACAGTGAGATTTTCTTTACTTGGCTGAAGGAGCAATTTGTACCTCGGAAACCAGCAGGAAAAGTACTGTTGTTGTTAGATGGACACTCTTCCCATTGTAGCAACATTGAAATGCTTGAATATGCATCTCAAAATGGCGTTATTTTATTTTGCTTGCCGAGTCATAGTACTCAGTTTTTACAGCCTTTGGATAGAGGATTCTTTAGGTCCTTGAAGGGGTTTTATTATGAAGCTTGCGATTTGTTTTTAAGGGCAAATCCAGGAAGACGCATTACCAGGCTTCAGTTTGGGAAATTACTTAGTACTGCATGGGAAAAATCTGCCACAATAAAAAACGCAGTGTCCTCATTCAAGGCAACAGGCATAATCCCGTTTGATCCATCTATTATTCCTGATTATGCTTACCTAACAGAGGAGGCATCACAGGCAGAGTTACAATGTCGTCAAAATTCTTTGTCCAATATCATTATGAACAAAACCTCAGATGATCCCACGGTCAGGAGTCGGTCAATCTCACCGCAGCCTAGTTGTTCGACTGAAAAAAAACGTACTCCTGGAAAGCTGTTGGACCAGATATCTCCAGTGCCAGTTGCACGTGCTGTACAAACTACAAGGAAACGTAGTAAACAGCTTGCTGCTATTTTATCGAGCTATGAGCATATATCAGAAAAGAAAAAGAAACAAGAAAAAAAAGGGAAGCAGGCGAAGCCATCAAAAGATGTTGAAAGGAAGTCAAGAGCTGGAAAGCATATTGAAAAGAAAAAACAAGAACGCATTTATGAATCTTCAGACGATGCAGAGGATGAATCTGAAATTATTTATGATGATTCTTCAACCTACGAAGATGAATCAGACCTTTGTGTAGGATGTAGAGAAGAGTATAGCAAAACCAAAAAGACAGAGGACTGGATTCAGTGCATCATTTGTCACCGGTGGTTACACGAAGGCTGCACCAAGTTTAAAGATTTTTGTGATTTTTGTGGCAAGAAGAAAACAGATCATAAAAATAAGTAGTTTTTAGTTCAAAATGTATTTGGTTTTTTCTTTTTTTTTTGAACAGAAATAAATTATTTTTTTAAGCACCATATTTGTAGTTTATTATATCATAAAACTCATAAGAAAGAATGCGCCGTCTCACCTAACACACTGCGTCATCTCTCCTATACACTTAGGTGAGACAGCGCAAGATGTGCAAAAACAAAAACAATTAATTTTATTGATATTAATATGTTTACGCTTATTTACAATACATGACAACTTAATGCAGTGGTTTTTAGTCTCTGGGACTTATTTCTATTATTTTTGGTGCCATACAAATAGCACAGTACCTAATTTTCAAAACATGCGTCATCTCTCCTCAATTTACCCTATATATGTACACGAAATTTATTTAATGTGTTGTTAGCACGTGTACGTGTATTGGATTCTATTGTGACATATAATATAGAAACTGAATCTGATTATGAGCCGAGTGAGAAAGAATTTGTGTTGGAAGATGAGTTAGAACAGTCGGGGAGTAGTGACTCAGAAGATGAGTTATCGGATGTGGAAAGCGACGACGAAGAATACGAAGATGTAATATTACAAGCCAGACAGTGGTGCGAATTCGATGCAACTTTGCCAATATCTCCAGCACCTCCTCGGTTTCCATTTATAAGTAAATATTCATCGATATTGTGTAATTAAAAAAGATATTCTAGAATTTATTACAAGTACCCCAGGAATTTCGCCAAATATAAACTTTGAAGAAGACATAAATAATTGTACATTGCAGTTTCTCAATTTATTCTTTGACGATCAATTAGTGAACGAAATTGCTCTTCAAACTAATATATATGCTGGCCAGGTTAGGACTGAGGATAATGATAAGTGTCAATGGCGAGATGTAACAAGCAATGAGATTCGTCTTTTTTTAGCGATAAATATCATGCAAAGTGTAGTAAAGAAACCAGATCTCCAAGATTATTGGAGCAGAAATTCTATTATAGAAACGCCGTTTGTTAGGAAAATGATGGCGTACAAAAGATTTGTAGCGATAAAACAGTACCTTCACTTTGCAAATAATGCAGATTATGATCCCGAAAATCATCCTAGCCTTAAGTTAAATAAAATATGGCCTATAGCTTCGGACTTGTCGCAAAAATTCTCAAAATTTTATACTCCAGAAAGAGATATCACAATCGATGAGAGTCTTCTTTTGTATAAAGGCAGATTAGGCTGGGTGCAATACATACCCTTGAAAAGAGCACGATTTCGCATAAAGTCTTATATGCTATGTGCATCGAAAAGTGGATATGTGTGGGGATATATCATTTATACGGGAAAGGGTACTCATTTTGATACTGATTATAAAAATTTACCAATGAGTTCTCAAGTAGTAATGACATTGCTAAAACCGCTTCTTGGCAAGGGATATTGCCTTACTACAGACAACTTTTACACATCACCATAATTAGCAGATATTCTTATTTCAAACAAGACTGACACTTACGGAACAATGAAGACCAATCGTAAGGGAATTCCTCTTGCTTTCAAAACAAAAAAGTTGAAAACGAGAAATAACAGCTTTTCAAAAGGGAAAAACGTTAATAATGCGGTGGAAAGATAAAAAAGATGTCACTCTTTTATCTACCATACACAATAGAGAAACAAAGACCTACCTAAAGAGAGGGAGGGAACGGACGAAGCCATTATTAGTAATGGATTATAACCATACAATGGGTGGAGTAGATAAAGTCGATCAACATTTGTCCGACTATCCAATCACTAGAAAACGTGCTAGCGAACTAGCTCTTTGGAACTCCTATATTCTGTACAAAAAAAAAGCGGCGGTAAAAAATCAGCCTTACAATACAGACTATCACTTGTGAAAGAGATGTTCGAGAAGTATCAGAACGACCAGATTCTTTCTTCTGGCCGTCCTAGTAACACTCCAAACCCTCTTCGATTGGCAAGGGGGCACTATCCAGATTATATTCCAGCCACAGAAAAGAAGCTTTGTCCAACAAGGAGATGCGCAGTGTGTTCCCGAAAACGAGATAATTCTGTTAAACCTGTCAGAAGAGAGAGAGCCGTTATTGCTGCAAGATTTGTGACGTGGGCTTATGCGTAGTGCCTTGCTTCAAAGACTTTGATACACCTTAAGTTTTATTTTTGCTGTTATGTGTTAATTTTATTTTAAAATGAAATAACTTCTTTTTGTGATTGTGTGTTTTATTATATTTAGTAATATTTTTCCGAAATTTACGTGAAATGACAAACTGACGAGTTATCTCGGTTTAGTACCCATAGGTTAAAATTACATCAACAACCAAAATTTTGGAAAATCGGCGAGTTTAATATTATAAATCTATGTGGCTTTATTCGATCTATCATCATTAATAAAAAAAATATATTTTTTTTTTGACGAAAAACTGACATTTAATTGGTAAGGCAAGCGGTTAAAGAAAGGTCTAAAATTTGGAAATCTTCTACTCTTTCGTCACATTTTTCGATGACAAAACTTTTGCTAACTATAAAAGACAACCTTGATATTAGTAAATATTACAAACTTATTGCATTTTTGAAACGGAAAGGAGAGGGTTACCGACCAAGAAAATCAAAAATATTGACAAGACAAGAAATTGATAGATGTATTTCTGAAGCATCAGATGAAAAATATATGATGTTCAAAGTAGCTGTTGTTATGGGTAAGGTAAAGTGGTGAAAAACGCCCCAGTGGGGAAAATGCCCCACTACTTCAAAGTCCAACTTCTGTGACATAGATGGAAGCACTAGTTGTAAAAACTAAAGTAGACAGACACTACTAACGATGTATAAATGTTTCAAGCACATTGAATCTGTTTTCTGCTTTGGAAAAAGTTTTCAAGTGAAAATATAGTTTAGGAAGTCAGCAAACTTTGTGGGTAAGTTCCATTATTTATTAATTTCTCTTCAGCGAAATGTTTTTATCCAAAACCTAACTGTGTTGTGAGTAACTGGTAACATAACCTATCGAATACGCTGTGCATCGCATTGTTGGCGCGTTCTTCTTGTTTGGTGGACAGGTGGGGCCTTTTTCACCAGCATTTTGTAAAAACGCCCCATCAAAACCTAGGGAAATAAGCCCCACTTTTTCAACATAGTTTTTCTACATTTTAGCATACAAAATGGGGAAAAAATACGTGAGGAAAACAACAAGAGCCAACTGGAGCGAAGAAGCTTTGGAAGAGGCGATGAAGATGATATCTACTGGTCGAATGGGCACCAATGAGGCTAGCAGAGTCTATGGAATAGCTTCGCGTACTATCAGAAGGCATTTAACGAAAGCAGATGCAAAAGTACGTTTGGGGCGCTGTCCAGAGTTGGGGTTTCAGCATGAGCAAAGGCTTGTCAAGTACATAAAAGAACTTGAAAAAGTGGGTTTTGCACCCGATGCTGCTGGAGTGAAAAAAATGGCTTTTGAATTTGCCGAGAAACTTGGAATTACCAACAGATTTTCAAGAGAAAAACGATCAGCTGGTGATGATTGGTTTCGAGCATTTCTGCGCCGCAATAAAGATCTTTCAATACGCAAGTCAGAAGGTCTGTCGGTAGCCAGAGCCAAAGGTATGAACAGAAATGATGTAAACAATTATTTTCAATTGTTATTGGAAATTCTGACTACAAATGATTTGCTTCATAAACCTGGAAAAATATTCAACGTCGACGAGACGGGAATTCAAGTCAATAATAAACCAGGAAAGGTGGTGGCAACAAAAGGTGCCAAAGATGTTTATTCGATAACCAGCACCGAAAGAGGTGAAAACATTTCTTTGATTGGTTGTTGCAACGCAGAAGGTTATTTCATGCCACCTGTTTTGATATTCAAGGGAAAAAACAGAAAAGAAGAGTTCTCAGACGGCCTTCCGCCTGGTTCCGACGTATTTATGAACCCTAAGTCGTCGTACATCAATAGTGAATTGTTCCTCAAGTGGTTTAAAGATTATTTTTTGCCAAAAAAAGGCGAAGGAAAAGCTGTTCTGATTCTGGACGGACATGCTTCTCATTGTAATACAATCGAATTGTTGGATTTAGCTTCAGAAAACAACGTGGTGTTGTTATGTTTGCCTAGCCACACCACACAGGCACTACAACCACTTGACAGATCATTTTTTGGTCCCCTAAAAACCTACTTTTCCCAGGAGGCTAAAAACTGGATGATACAACACAAAAACAGAAAACTCTCTAGAATAGTGATTTCGTCATTGATTGGCAATGCGTGGGTTAGAGCAGCAACTGTAGCCAATGCAGTCTCTGGCTTTAAGGCTTGTGGAATTTTCCCCTACAATCCGCAAGCTATTCCAGACCATTTTTTCTCCATTTCTGACGCAGCAACAGCGGCGGTAAATAAAGAACATCCACAAACTGGTAGAGACTCACCAGTGGCATCCAGTTCTACAAACCAGATGAACCAGCAACTCTTGTCAACTCCAACCCCTAAGATCACTTCTGAAAATCGAAATAACCAACAAGCCTTATTAAATTCAAGTGCTGATGAGGAGGAAAAAGAAACACCTTCAAAATTTCTTCAAGAAAGTAATCCACTTCCTCTCATCCCATTAGACCCCCCAAAACGAAAACAGCATGCGTTAGAATTAACATCTCCAATAAATCGAGTAAAGAGACGCCTTCTTCAAGAGAAAAAGAAAGTTGGTCCTACGAAATCCGGCGCTAAAGCAAAAGGTGATGCCAAAGCTTCTACATCTGTAGTTGGTCGTAACAAGAAAGAAAGATCAAAGAAAAATGGAAAGAAGAGGAAAGGAAATTACAGCTCCTCTAGTTCCGAAAGTGAACCAGAAATGAGTCCATCTGGCTCTGATGAGCTTTCTGATGAAGCAGAAGACTGTTGCGTTCAATGTGGTGAATATTATTATTCGACCAAGTCTCGTGCTGACTGGATTCAGTGCACAAAATGCACAAAATGGCTCCACGAAACTTGTACGAGCTATGGAGATGTGTGCAATGGATGTGGACCATCCCCAAAAAAGAAAACCAAGCAATTAATTTAATTATTTGCATCGGGGCGTATTTCACATGATTACAGGCGAAAACGCCCCACCTTGACTTAAAAAAAAAATAATAATTTTAGAATATAGATGTTAAGTTTTCTAAAGATTTATTTTTTTACTAGAAGAGTACTTATGTTTTGTTATACTCATGAAATAATATATTAAAATATATTACTATTTTTGAAGTTACAATTTTTTTTCAAAATGTGGGGCATATTTAACCACTTTACCCTATATTTGGCGCTTGTCGCCGGGAAGAGTTATGCCGTATGACTGTGGATGACATTGAAGATAGAGGAAATGTGTTAGTAGTTACTATACCAGATACTAAAACCAATACTCAAAGAATATTTACCGTTATTGGCTCATATATAAGCTTGTATCGCAAATACAAAGCATTACGTCCATCTAATATAAAACATCGACGTTTATTTATTAAATACGCTAATAATAAATGCACAAGTCAAGCGGTTGGAATAAATTCGTTTGGCAAGATGCCTGCAATTATCGCAATGTTTTTGAAATTGCCGAATCCAGAATCTTATACGGGACATTGCTTCCGACGTTCATCTGCTACTTTGCTAGCAGATTCTGGTGCAAGCTTATGCTCAATTAAGCGACATGGAGGCTGGAAGAGTTCCACCGTTGCTGAAGGTTACCTAGAGGATTCTCTAAAAAATAAAAAGAAAATTGCTCACTCCATCTTCCCAGATCTATCTAATAATTCTATTGCAAATGATAATTTAAATCACGATATTTTAGTTTCTTACTTCCGGTAGGAATTTTCGAAAAACTTTTTTTATAATATTTTTCTTAAATTGATTTTTAAGTACATTTGAATTCTTTATAAATTTGCTTAAACTTAATAGTTGACGTAATATTGCTAAAATTCGATTTTTTCACTTAAGTTAACTACTACTTCCGGTCTACCGATTTCGCTGAAAATCTAATCAGTTCTCAAGAAGGACATTATATTCGTAAATATGAAGTTTGGTATTGATAAGCTTGATATGCTACTATAACTATAAGACAGTAAAAACAACAAACACTGAATTATTACAGGTGAAGCGAGTGCAACATCTACGTGAGGCGGATGCTCCCAGGAGATTGGAGTTTTGCTACTGGTTCCTTAATCAGCAAAGAGCCAATCCTCTCTTTTACTCAAGCGTCTTGTCGACAGATGAATCCACCTTCACAAATAATGGTCTGTTTAATAGAAATTTACACTACCATTGGGCTCCTGAAAATCCACGCATAATCAGGGAAGGCGTTATTCAAGTGCGATTCAAGGTAAATGTTTGGTGTGGTATTTTAGGAAATAGATTGATTGGTCCAGTCTTTTTTGATAACACGATGACGCAGTACGTGTATTTTGATTTTTTGAATGTACGTCTCCTTGATTATTTAGAGGAACTTCCGATAGAGATTAGGAGAGACCTATACTTTCAGCAAGATGGAGCTCCTCCTCATAATGCGAACATAAATAGGGCAGTTTTAAATAATCTCTTTAGAAGGAAGTGGATTGGAACCCGCGGACCTACCAAATGGCCAGCAAGATCACCTGATCTGAGTCCTTTGGATTTCTTCTTGTGGGGGTATTTCAAGGATAAAGTGTATTCTGACAATGCCCCACACACTATCGAAGAGTTGAAAAGAAGGATTAGGGTTGCTTGTCAACAAATTGATGTAGAATTTTTGAGACGATCGTGTTACAACGTTATTCAACGATGTAACATGTGCGTGCAACAAAATGGGTTCCAATTCGAACAATTCATGTAAAAATTTTTAGTACTGTGGATCCTGCCGATGTTTTCTTTTTGTTTGAGATTCCTTACGTGCAAAAAGACAACCTCTAATAGCTGCTCTATCATCGATTTCCATAAACAAGGATAGAAGAGGAAGAAGCCCTTCGACTTTAATACGAAATCTTTTGCGTTTTTGATGAAGGATAACAAAACCGGCACAGGAGGTTTTTTCTGGCGAGCTCTTTTCCTACCTGATGATTAATTTTTTTTTGAGAGCTTGCCCTTTTTAGTATCACTGGGAGATTTCTGGTGGTTGTGAAGAGTTAATTATTTTCCTTAGCTTATCTTTACTTTTTACTGAATATCTTTTTTGAGCAGTAATATTAATTATTTCTTTTTGAATAAAAATTAATTTACATATTTTTATGTCTTACTGCCTTTTTCCGTTTACTACTGTTTACAGTGTTAGAAATGTACCTCCCGACAAATACAAAAGCATTTAAAAACCGAAAGTACCTAATAGTCAATCTTCAAGTTCCTGAATACTTTAATCTTCAGGCAGCGCTGACCATAACAACTTATAACTGTCATGGTAAAACTAGGTATAAACGTAGCGCCCTTAAATATTACAAAGCTTTTGGTAAACTACTGCAGTATTATAGTATAAAAAAACAGAGTAACATAAACGATATACCGTTACAGTTGCAGAAATTTGAATATGCCTACTACGACTATGAAAAGTGGAAAAAAACAACTTCAGATGACCAATGAACGAACAGAAAAAGACATCACTCTACTCACACTTGTTAGGAATTAAATTACATTTTCGGAAAGCTAATTATTTTCTGCATCGAATGGGATGAAAAGAATAGCATGTTGCCATTTAAAAAACGGAAGTTAGTACTACTTCCAGTCAGACCGGAAGAGCTACTTTTTTTCTTTAATCTTGGCAGGAAAGAGCAGTCAAAATCACGAGGACTCAGCTAAAAACATATTTTTTTAGTCTTCCAGATAAGCCATATCTGCGCCGTGGCATTTCGGTGAAATTTGGATCATTCTTGAAAAAATCGCGTTTTTCTAAGTAAATTTCTTAATTAAAGGTATCATCTACTTGCATTTTCGGAAAGCTAATTATTTTCTGCATCGAATGGGATGAAAAGAATAGCATGTTGCCATTTAAAAAACGGAAGTTAGTACTACTTCCGGTCAGACCGGTAGAGCTAATTTTTTTCTTTAAACGCGACAGGAAAGAGCAGTCAACATAATAAGGATCCGGGTACTTGATGTATTAGACCTGTTATCACTGTAATTAATTTTGCATGAACATTGGAGCAACACTGGGAGATCGCATTTGTTGTGGTCAATGGACATTGCACATCCCTGGCGGACGAGTTGAGCCGCGCGCAGCTTGCTGTAATTATATCAACAATTTGATGGCCTCTATTGCAAACAACTTACTGATTAAAGTATTAGTTGCTATACATGGGCTTATTTCGTTTTTTTTTTCCTTCAAGACTGTGTATAAAAAAATGGCCCTTCCCATTTGAAAAACAAAAGTTGATGTAATTTCCGGCTAAACCGGCAACTCTAAAAAATTTTCAAGTTCACTGTAGCATGGTAAATTCTCGATCATAAATGTTTGTTCCTATAAATTTTTTCGTCAGATTCATAATTTTGGCGCTAGAGTTTCGTGCGGTTTGGATGAAACACACGGTATATAGTGCAATGTATATCATCATTATCTTTGAGTAAATGACATATATATTTATTGTTTTCCCTAAATTTTTCAAATATCATGTATATGCATATTCAAATTTTAAGATTTTATCTTATTTTAACTATAATCGTTACATAACATTTGACATGATACACTCAGTTTTTGTCTGGGAATGTACACAACAAAACAACGGTGCTGCTCGAAAAGTAACGTTTCGTTGGTTTTGACAATACTTCACAATGGTCGTCAAAGCGCATGGGATGTTTAGCTGCAGCAAGTAATGTTTGCACCATGGTAGCTAGAACATTGCAGATACCAATGCGTGCGATAGGAGGCGATAAGACAAGAATTAAACAACAAAATAAGAAAATAAATGTCACCAACGATATAATAGAAACGATGGTGGAATAATTAAGAATGTATTAAAAATAAAGGAAAAAGAAAAACTGCTGAATGAGCAGTACAAACAATACCCGATTACTCAGCGATTTCATGATGTACATTGATATTTTGATGAAGGTTTATGGAATGCGCTAGAAGAAGATCCAAAAAAATACGACGGATTTAATCAATAAATATTATAACAATACTAGCTGCCCATCAATCTCTACAAGCTTGAATCGCCTTTCGCCGTCCGATTACAGTTTTATTAGTTCCCTGCAAATCGCCAAAAAAATCAATTTTGATTTTCTAAACTTTTGGCACACCTTGTATAGACGTATATTTTTGTCCACGAACTACTGTCACGGTGACAGGTGGAACGGCAATTTAAAGCATCTTAATGTCAGTCTGAGTTTTCGTTGTTGAAGTTTGAAATTTAGATGCTATTTAGCGTAATACTAAGACTTGACACTAAAAGATTTATAGTGTTATTAGTTTTACACAATGAAAGGACTAAATCATTATTAAAAAAGTAATATCAGATTTATTTCAGTTTTGCATAATTTGACCTGTCAAATATCATGGCCCACAAACGTCATTTCTGGGCTGTAATATTTAATAATAGTCATACATCTTTTGACATACCTTTTGAGTTTTGTTATGGTGCAAATTAGTGAACAACACAGAAGAATCAAGTTTTAAATAAAATGTTGGTATAGAATAGTATATAATAATAGTAATAGGCTGATTTCATCACCACAGTTCACTGGTTTGAGGTAATGTTAGATTATGTGTATGTTTTAATAAATTTTAAAACTGTACTTACGTGCGATAATACACTTTAAGTTTACTTAATCATATCCGTCGGCACTGTGCATATATTCATATAGAAAAGAAATGGTGACAATTGATGATAATAACACTAATACGTATCTGAAAGGTACCACATTTCAATTAAAAATGCACTTTTCCTTCGTGTTCTCTTTATTTGCCGGCCTTCTGACATTTAAACTTGACAACCGATCGATGAACGTGAATATATAGTCAATTAAAATTATGTGTGTATTGCACGACTGGTGCTATATGCTTTCCGCCAATTTTGACGTTTCCCGGCAAATGTCATGTCGCGAACTCAAACTGATTGACGGTTTTGATAATTTATAACCTGAAATTGAATTTTTCGTGCGTTTAACTTAACCTTATCCGAACTTTGAGGTGTCACGGTCATCTGTGCCGATCCACAGCTATTTTAAAATCGATAAAATATTCTAAACGTAGGCCTTATGGCAAAATGCTATGATGCACAGTCTTTTTCTGCACGTACGAAAATTTTCAAAAACTCCTTACCGGCCCTCGTTCTCTCTTCGGAGACGTGAAAAATAGCCTAAGGCACTTGGGACCGTAGTCCCCGTCACGTGACACTTTCGTTCCCACCGTAGATGGGACAGGTTCTCAGAAAAGTGTCGCCACAATTCGTCAATTTTGGGGTATAGCTGTGCCGTATTAATCCGTTCGTGTTAAAAAGAGCGCGACAATTGGCTTTTATATATTATAAAATGTTCAAGAAACTCTTCCGCCATTTTGTTTTTTTTTTGACATTTCGACTTTGGAATAGTGATCGGCGACCTAAGATATCCCCGTATCTCGGCGACCTAAGATATCCCCGTATCTCGGCGACCTAAGATATCCCCGTATCTAAAGTTTCACATTCATACGTCAATTTTCAAAAAATTCTTCCGCCATTTTGTTTTATTTTGACATTTTGACTTTGGATTTGTGAGCGGCGACCTCAGAAAACCCGTATCTAAAATTTCACATTCATACGTCAATTTCCAAAAAATCCTTCGGCCATTTTGTTTTCTTTTGACATTTGAATTAGTGATGGGCGACCGTAAAAACTACCAAGTGCCTAGTTTTACTTTTAATCAGAAGAGAGAGAAATTGATTTCAGCCAGCTCCGCCATTGTGCACGTTTGCGTAATTGTTTAAATAAAATTATTTCGTAGTAGGGGCACATAAATGTCGAAAGCAATCTCCTTTTTCCCTTTAAGGAAATACACGTTCTGGTATTATCGTATTTTAATTCAAATCATTATTAAAATATTAATCGACCCCTGTATAGATAAAAATATTAAATCAAGCGGGACCGTTATGTATTGATCGGCAGTGCACATGAATCTTGATATTTATTTTTCTCCCATCCGGAATGCATTGATATCAGTGCACGTTGAATCGGCCATTTTTCTGACCAAATCCTTCTGCAAACGAACTTTAAAGTGCTCGTGCCCTTGATTGCGTGCGACTGTCGACTCGCAATAAGCATGCAAAAGATCCCGAGAAGCCGGGTCTTGTTGGACCCTCGCAACCTTCAAAATTTGGGAAATCAGTCTTAAAAGTGAATCTGTGGCCAGAACTGAGTTCGCCTGCAAGTTTGACGTTTCTCGGGATATTTTGATTGTCACGCGAATCGTCATGACGTAAGCCATTTTTCTGTTAAAACATCGAATACACGCTCCTCTTTAAAAGCCCATATCTTTACAACCGCTCCACTTAGGACGAAAATCTCTCCGTCGACCGGAAATTCAATGTCGCTCGTATACCCATGCCAAAGGCCAGCTTTCAATTTCGCGTATCCAGAGAGGAGTTCTTCCCCCCGCGTAACCAATTTTCGTCGATTTTGACGGTCGTTTGGTAACCATTGGCGACTCGGCTTTTATATATTATAATAATAATAATATTGTACAATGAATTGTAATGCAACATACTACACTACTTAGATATAATTCAAGTTTCCTAAATAACCTGAATAACGATAAAATAAACACCGATAAACATGAATGGTTTGTCAAAAATGCAACTGTTAGGTTATACAATATTTAAATTTGACGCCATAAAACTTTTGTCTCAGAATGTGACATATGAAACGACGGTACTATCGGCTGTATTTCGTTGGACTTCAAGCACTTGTAATAGCATTTCTTGATGTTTTTTGGACTTCATGTGACTATCGTAATGATCCTTCCTGCCTGTTTTGTAGTTGCATTGTAAGCACTCATAATCAAATTCCTTAAGATGTGCCGATTTCATGTGCCTATTTAAAGTTTGCTTCAAGTTTGTTTTGTATTGACATATCTCACAGTTAAAATCAAATTCCTTAAAATGTTCAGTTTTCATGTGTATGTTTAATCTTGTCTTGTTGTTCGTCTCGAAGTTACACATCAGGCATTTATAATCAAATTCCTTAAGATGCTTAGATTTTATATGAATATTTAAACTTGCCTTCCGGTTTGTTGCGTATTCGCATTTCACACACTTGTAATCAAATTCCTTAAGATGTTTGGATTTTACATGAACATTTAAATCTGCCTTACGGTTTGTTGCATATTCACATTTTAAACATTTAAAAATCATTTCTTGAAGATGTTCCGATTTCATATGCCGCTCTAAAGTTTGTTTGAAGTTTGTTTTGTACGTACATACCTCACAACTATAATCAAATATCTTAAGATGTTTGCTTTTTATATGAACGTCTAAATTAGTCTTCACGTTTGTCGCGTAGCTACACTCAGAGCACTTATAATTAAATTCCTTAAGATGTTGGGTTTGTATATGAATGCTTAACATTGCCTTCCGGTTTGTTTCATATTTACACTTCAAGCACTCATAATTGAACTCCCTAAGATGTATGGTTTTTATATGACTGTTTAATTTAAGCTTACTGTTTGTCACGTACTTACATTCCAAGCATTTATAATCAAATTCTTCAAGATGTTTGGTTTTTACATGAATGTTTAATTGTAACTTACTGTTTGTTTTGTAATGACAATTCGGGCATTTATAATCAAATTCCTTTAGATGTATTGTTTTCATATGAATTGTTAAATCCCTCCTGACGTTTGTTTTGTAGCTACATTTCGGGCACTTATAATTAAACTCCCTGAGATGTTTTGTTTTTATATGGTAATTCAAACACAACTTCCTGTTCGTTTTGTAATTACATTTCGAGCATTCGTAATCGAACTCCTTGAGATGTTTGTTTTTTATATGAATGTTTAAATTTGCTTCGTGGTTTGTTTTGAAGTTACATTGCAAGCAGTTATAATCAAATTCACCTAGATGTTTCGTCTTAAAATGTTTTTCCATGTCACCTTGCTTATTTGTTCGATTACCACATGCGGGACATTCAAACCGTTTCATTTCATCTTGTGCGAATTGCGGGCATTTCGAATGTTTTGTTTCTATACGATATTTGTTACTTTCTTTCATTTCCTCATTAATATGTATATTTTTCGCGTGCACCTTGAGAGCTCGTTTGTACCTCGTCGTATATTTGCACTGAGTGCATTTGTACGTCTGTAATTTTCCTCTTTTGCGTTTCTTTACTTCAACCACTTGTTTGTCCATTAGCGATTTGATGCAGTTTCTGAAAATAATAATAATAGCATTTATTGACGTATATGAATGTACAAACATATATCTCGTTAGGTAAACAAATATACTTACAGGCCGTTCAGTTATCGGCTTACTATTGTTAACTTTGTTATTAATTTGGTGACAATATCGTCTAAATCATCAAATATTTACTTGAAAAAGGTATTACTAGACCAGTACTCCACACACAGAAAAATCTGTCTTTACATTGAATATACATATGTACTCAAATGTATACTGTTAACTTGAATAAACATTATTTACTTTAAACTTAATCTATTCAGGTTAAATATAATATAATATTTTGATTTAATTAAACGTTTCTTTAAAAAGTGTGTTTGAACTAAATTTGTCAGTTATTCACCTTAAACTTATGAATCTTTATTTAATTTAAATATATTAATACTAACTTACACTCACAACAATTAAAATAATAAGTGAATACATTTGTTTTAAATACAAGAAAAAATGTATATACTCAATTCAAATATACCGCTTCCCCCTCTAGTCAACGCAGAGTGCTGCTCATTATTCCTTCATAACCCACATTGCATTGTGTATGTGAAAAATTCGTGCAGACGAGTGCAACACAACAAAATTCATAGGAACAGACAGACATTCTATACAGGTAAGCTACACCTCTGACTACTTAGATTAACTAAATAAGTCGAAAAAGTAGAACTATACGATAAATAAATGATGCGTGTGATTCTACGGGCTCTGGATTCTACAAATAATCTGATGGAACATAATTCACCCTTTTTTTTGTAAAAGTCGTTTTATTTATTTTTTTCAATAATTTGTAGATATATACAACACGCCTTTTCTCTGAATGAATATAAAATCTATCGAATAGCTTTGGTGCTTCTTCGCATCGGTGAAGTCCCCACCAAGAAAAATACCAGGGTGCGACGTCATCGGACCTGCACGTGTTTGCTTCCGCGCTGCTAAATAATAATGGATATTCATGCGCTGTTGACAGAGCTGAATTGCGAAATTTGATACCAGCATTTGATAGTAAGTATCGAGTTCAATTAATAGTTCATGTACTATTGGGCTCAATAAATCTTGCCCGTCACTTTTCTGTCGTCTCAGAAAAATTCGGTGTAGCCTACCCTTTACTGTCATGACTGACATTTCTATATAGTCAAAATTCAAATTTTTTGACATCTTACGAAAGTAGGTTAACAATTTTAAAGGGTAATTTACACTCTTCTGTCAAGTCAGTGACAGTGACGGGCAAGATTTATTGAGCGCAGCTGTATATGTATATGTACACATATTATACAGTGTGTCCCAGCGAAAAATTCAAACATTTTATTAGAATTTCTGAGGAAGCTCTATAGTACCCCGAAATTTTCGAATGGTACTGCTCTTTTTGTGATATAAACTTTCTTTAAAAGTTTCAAATAAGGAATTCATCTGTCCTATTTTTAAATTCAAATGTTTACACCTTCGTTGGTACTTATTTTTCTAACTAGAGAGTGAGAATAATATAAAATGCACAATTTACACAATTACATTCTTTTATTGTTCTCAACTGTCATAAATTTTCAAATTTCTCGTTTGTGAAACGCCTCTTAAAATCACTAGATACGTTATGAGGATATAATTGAACGTTGCCCGAGGCAACACATTCAAGGTGACATTTCTGACAGGTCTTGAAAAATTTGTCAAAAGCGAACGTAAAAACCATTGTTAAGAGCTTTTGAAGTGTCAAGCGCGTTGTTTCGAACAATAAAATGTCGTACGCAACTCTTTTCAGTTTAAATTGGGCTGCTAATTAATTGTCACTCGTAGCCTTAAAATACTCGTTACACTCGTATTTTAATTTGGCTACTCGTGACAATTAAAAAAGCCCAATTTACACAGAAACTCGTTGCGTAATATACTATTAATCTATTATATTACGTCTTTACATATAAAAATACTCCAAATATACGTGAAGTTATCTTCTCTGTTGATTACTATATTTTGACTAGTCAAAAAATTTCACAAACTTTTCCAAGAAAATAATTTGAAAATTAATTTTTGAATTTTTTTTCATTCCGTCATGGCTAAAAACAACATTTGAATGTCTTGTGTATTATATAATTTATTAATTTATGATACTTGAATGTGTCTTCACTGTGTTATGGTTGTCACTACTATAACCTGTCAAAATGGTCACTTTTATTTATCTATTGAAAAGGAATAACAAAACTGACAAACAGTTTAATTTTAACTTACATAATGTTGTTATCATGTGTTAATAAGAACTGATGTGTTCCAAAATTACTTTTCGAGCATGTTTTTTTTTAAGCCTGGATGTTGTGATCAAAGGCTGTATAAATGCTTTATTCAATATTTTAGACAACAACATAGACTTCAACTTTTTTTTAAAACTAAGTGATGAAGAGTTGAAGGAATTGATACCGTCCATCGGAAAAAGAAAAATTGTTAGAGCCAAAAGGGATGAATTGTTAAACCAACAAGTAATCAAGGTATGCACAATCATTTATCCTTGATGGGAAGAACAGATTATTATTGCAGTTATTTGATATATTGATCATAATGAAACTGTCACTCAATTTTTTTTTTTTTTGAGTTACTCTTTTTGTGTATTTTTAATTCTAATCTAGCAAAAACTCAAGTTTTATCGATAATAAATTTTTGTAGGTTGTTGAATTACCAGACATCAATTCTCTGGTTACTCCTGAACCTAGCCTGCCTTCGACGATCACAGTCCAATCTGAAACAACAACAGCAAACACAACATTGGACAATAGCTTTGAATCAATTATCTCACAGACTGTGGATCTGTTTTTTCAAACCACAAAACCTAAACTAACGGACTTTGATTTGAATACTCTGCTACAAACAACACCGCTGGGAAAAAGTATTTTAAATTTTTACAATACCAATGAAAGATTGAACAATACTCAACAAGGTCGTTTGGTTGATATTATAACCAAGCATATTTATACTCATATAGTGAATCAGTAAGTACTACGCTTTAAATGAGTTTCAGCGGCCTATAATATTGAATTTATTTTTTTTTTTTTTTTAGTCGATTAAGCGAAAACGATTATTTAGTGTTGGCCGCTAAAATCGTTTCACTTTTTGCAAACGAAGCAGTAGGTACTTACTATGTACCCCCCATCAAAAAGAAGGATTCAAGAACGGGAAAATCAAAGTGTGCCAGAGGCAAACTAGTATCGAAGGTACACAACTTAATCCATATTGGAGGTGAGGCCGTTCGCCTACGAAAACGCAAGTGTGGCGATACACCGAAAGATTCCGATGAAGAAGTAACTAATCAAAATTTACCGAGTACTTCGAGAGATTTAGGTAAACTGTGACCTTTATACCTTGATTATAATAATAATGAGTATTATGTTACAGAAGATTATTCCAAAAACGTTGATGTTTTATGGCTTAAACATAACAACGAACCTTGGGCAACGGTATTAGAAAAGTGGAATATCACTTTTGAACTAAGAAGAAAAAACTGTTTCCATACTGTTCACGATTTTTTGGAAAACTGGCCAATATTAAGGGATCTCCGGTCTGAAGTTTTGGTGAGTGAAAAATAGTAAACTTTCTTTGAAACGCATAACTTTCAAGTATTTTTGGTTACTTTTTTGCAGATTAACCTAGACTTCGAAAAGATATTTCCCAATGCTAGTTTGAAATTCTATACGAATTGGGAACAGTTTTTCCAAACTGTTTTAAATTTGAACAAAACCAATCTCCGAGACAATGATTCACTGAACCTGCTGAAACTTTGGAAATCATGTGATAACGAGGGTATTCTATGTTCAGTTGTAATTTAATATTTTCTGATCTTAATAAAATTTAGATACGAAACGGGCACTGGAAGTCAATCTGCTACCATATCTCATACCTCCCCGAGGGAGAGTGGTCCTACCAAACAAAAAACATTGGAAATATTCCACACTGGAAGTCTTGGAATCCATTCTTATACTTGTTAAGGTACTGACTTCTGCGGACATTGTAATTGATAGTTTTATTAAAAGAATATGTTTTACAGACACCTGGAGATATTGAAAAAATAATAGAAAATCGAAAAGAAAAAGCTCACCACCGTAAACAGACTGTTCAACCGTTTATTTTGATAGAGGGGCCGACGATTTACACGCCAAGATGTTTTTATGTGGTAATTGATTGCATTAAATATCAGTTTGATAGCTTTGGTAAGTGCTTTGACACGTTATTCAAATTGTTTCATACCTTCAACTCAAGATACCCCGTTCAAGGAGAATATATATATACCTTGATTCAAAGATGTGTGTACGAAATTACTACTGAATATGACAAAACAGTACCAAGCACCGAGCAAATAGTCGCCGCATTCACAAAACGTCTTAAAACCTAAGTTGACCTGTTATAGAATTTATGAGAGTATTATGTGCTCTTAGCAGAATTTTATATTATATTTTTGTTACTATTTTTGTCTATTTTGGATGTATGGTGAACGTTAAGAGAACTAGATACTTGTTATTTTGATTTTTTAATTTTTATTTTTGTCAAGTTTTTGATTGTGTAATTAGTATTAGTAGTATTAGAATTAGTATTATTTCGAAGAAGACTGTTTTTTTTATGATCTTATTTATGAGAAAAGCAGAGAAAAATGAAATGTAACGACTGCGGAAAACTTTGTCAAAATCTGAAAAAATATTTTTTCCACATTAGTCTTGTCCACAATAGAAGCAATTATTTTTTGTGTCCTGTTGGTGATTGTAATAGATTATACCATAGAAAAGCTGATTTCAAAAAACATATAGAACGAAAGCATACTGCACAAAACAATATCACTTATAGCGACTCTGAAGTGACTGATAATACACCCATAAACAACAATATCCATAATACAGACGAAAATTTGGATCACTGTGAGTTAACTAATAATATTACAGCGTCAATAAATGCTCAACTTGGTTCTCAAGATTTAGTGACCAGAATTGCAAATAACCTTCGTGATTTTAGAAACATCTTCAATTCATCTTTATCATTACTAATTTCAAAATGTTACGATAATTTGACTGTCTCTAGATCAGTAATCCAAAATATCATTGTAGATTTTCAATCATTTCTTTCATCTGGTATATTGAAACTTATAAGAGATTCGGTTAAAATAGTTGGTGAATTTTTCACCGACAAAATGATATTGACTGATATATGTACAATGCTTGAAACGGTAGAAAACTCGTTTATTTCCCTCGATACTGAATTCAAACGTGTTCAGTTTTTTCAGAAATCCCAGTGCTTCATCAAGCCACGTGAATATCATCTAGGTGTTTCACAAGAACAGCACAGAAAAAGTGGTGAAATGACCTTGCAACTTAAAAATAATTACAGTTACTATGTACCCATGAATGAAACCTTAACTTCATTTTTAGAACTACCTAATGTTTTTAAAATTATAATTGATCATCAGATAAAGTTATTACATGAATATAAACCAGATGAACCTATGTATAATATAGTGAATGGAAGTTTGTGGCAAAATAAATTAAATAGGAAAAAAAATGTTCTTCCAATAGTGTTATATTTCGACGATTTTGAGTCAGGAAATCCACTAGGCAGCCACGCAGGTGATTATAAGATAGGAGCAGTATATTTTTCAATAGCTACTGTACCCCCAGCCTATTCTACTAGATTGGAAAATATTTTTCTCTCTTATTTGTTTTATAGTGGCGACAGAGTTAAATTTGGAAATGACATTCTTTTTCGTATTTTAGTTGAACAAATTAACGATTTAGAAAACAAAGGTATAGTAATAAAAACAAATAATACTGAACAGAAAGTTTACTTTGAACTAGTTTGCATAACAGGTGATAATTTGGGTCTACACAGTATTTTTGGCCTAAATGAAAGTTTCTCATCTCACCATTTTTGTAGATTTTGTATCACAACTAAAGTTGACACAATGCGCCAAGTTCGGGAGAACCACGATCATATCAGATGTAGAAAAGACTATGAACAACACTTGTCTGATCATATAGGAATTAAAGAACGCTGTGTTTGGCATCAATTACAAAATTTTCATATTTACGACAATCTCGTATGTGATGTAATGCACGACCTGTATGAAGGGGTTTTGCGGTACGATATGGCGTTGATTATAAATAGTCTAATAACAAATAGTAGCTTTTCACTGCAGCATTTAAATTCTAGAATAAAATACTTTACCTACGAAAAGTTTGAGAAAAACATTCCACCCTTTATTAAACAAGATCATCTAAAGAACGGGTGTATGATTATGTCATCAGCAGAAATGTTGTGCTTAACTAGAAATTTTAGATTTCTAGTTGGAGATTTGATTGAAAGTGATAACGTAATTTGGAAATTTTATTTAATTGTGTTAGATATAGTTGATATTTTGTCATTTCCTGTAATTTCGGCACATACTTTAGAACTATTACAAACTCTAATTACCGACCATCATGAGATGTATATTGAACTGTTTCACACTTCCTTAAAACCAAAACATCACTTTTTATTACATTATTGTAGAATAATTCAAAAAATTGGCCCACCATCATTGTTGTCATGTATGAGATTTGAAGCCAAACACAAAGATCTCAAAAACATTTGTCATAATTCTCGAAACAGAAAAAACTTACCATATTCATTAGCTTATAGGACACAGCTTAAAAACTGCTATCGACTATCAGCACAACGTGGTTTTGATGACGTTATAAATCATGCAATGCCTGTTGATGTGCATTATTCAGAAAAAGTTTTTATGGAAAAGTGTGGACTGAAATCAGACGAACATTTTGAAGTTACCTGGCTCGAAATTAATGGTATAAAATATGACTGCCATAGTATTTTACCTTATTCGTTTGATAATGCTAGTAGTGTTCCCCTGTTTGGAAAAATAATAAATATTTTTGTCAATAAGGTTAATAATAAGGATGTCACTTTCAAGTGTACAATTTTGAACATTGTAGAGTATTCCCCTCACCTCAAAGCCTACGAGATTACGGTTAATTTTAACAATATTGTAGGTATTCCGATGAAAGAATGTAACTTAGATGAACCAACAGTCATTCATCACATTCAGGATAAATTATATATATCATCTCCGTGTTGTTTATTTTGAATATGCATAAATTCATTTTTCTTTGCTTCTCTACCAAAGATAATATTATGATTATATTTTTTTACAAAGCGTTAATATATTAATAATAAATATATTTTGTAATACCTTTAATGTGTTTTTGTTTCACCTATATATTCTAATGAAGCTGTTGGTGGTTATTTATGGCCGTGTGCATCGCTCACTATAAAGGTTATGTTTTTTAGTATTTCTTTATGGAGTATACTAGTTTACTTGCCTCAGAAGTAACAATCGGTTTAAACTAACTATGGAGCGGTGGAGCGGTCCAAAATAGTCAAACCGGCAAAAAAACCATTTTACATATTTGAGTGTAGTAAAGCATTCATTCATTAAAAAAATATTAACTTCCAATGGAACGTGGTATATTTTCAAACAGAGTAAGCAAATATTTTAGTTAAAGCGTACCTATGATTGGTGTAAGATGATGATACGTTTGGATGGAACATATTTATTTATTCAAGCTAAATAAAATAGTATTTAGATTGAACATTAGCAGTGGTTGTGCCGAGAAGATGTTATATTTGCCGGTATTTTACTGTATAATTGAAATAATAATAACATCTATTTACTTTTAAGCAAATCATACTATTAATACTAATAATATAAATGCTCAACACGAGTACACGGTAATAATAAATCAATAAAAGTGTGTTTCATTCAGATCAAGCTTACGTGTTATTTGCTGATATGCGAATTCAACGTACACTTGAATCAAACTGGTTATGTTCAGATTAAGAATAAACTTTTTTGTGTGCAGAGTAATCAGAAGGTGCACGTCTAGATTACGGTAAATATGCTGTGTCAAGTCTTCTATTTCAACCTTGACTTAATACAATTAATATTTAATTAAAGTTAAATTGTCTAAAATTAAAAGAAAAAAGGACTCTTATACGTATATGCGTTCATGTGTATATAAGACTTGTTCAAAGTTTAGTTTAAAATTCTGTTATCTTCTTACTTCAGAGTAAAAGTGTAAATTCCAATCTAAATTTTAAAAATTTCTGTATTGAGAAGTTATCCGGAATCCAACTCAAAATACCTTTACTCTTTAATAAATCTTATAGAAATATAATTTGCGAAACATTTGCAAAAGACAAAAGGAATTTCGAAAAACTTTTTTTAATAAAATAATAGTTATTAGTTGTATTATTGTCTTCGGACAAGGAGCGGGCAACGGCGATGAGGCGGATTGGTCGCAAGCGCACAAAGGCGTCACGGGCGCAGAAGGCGCGGCGAGAGCGCGAGAGAGTGGACCAGCCATCGTGTTCCCGGTCTTCGGACAAGGAGCGGGCAACGGCGAAGAGGCGGATTGGTCGCAAGCGCACAAAGGCGTCACGGGCGCAGAAGGCGCGGCGAGCGCGCGAGAGGGAGGAGACTTCGAAAGAGCAGGAGAGGGCAGCGGCACTGGACCAGCCATCGTGTTCCCGGTCTTCGGACGAGGAGCGAAATTAAACCAATGCTGTTAGATAGAATATATTTGTTTATTTATGTAGTGATTTTGTATTATCGTAAAAATATATATAAATATTTACGATACAAGTGTTAAAAGTGCGATTTTATTTCACGAGTAAAAGTGAAATAAAATAGCATTATTAATACGTGTATCGTACAATATTTTTCCTACAAACACAATTTTTATTATAAAATATGAAACTCCACTGACCAAATCTGACAGCTCATGAATACGTTTTGACACAACTGGACGCAACCGTTAAATTACGTCAAATTAATTTGTCACAATTTGTACAAAAGATGAGTTCGTGTATTAATAAAGAAAATTAAGTAATACCGAGTGCAATAATTGAAGCCGCTGACAAAGCGACATTATTGTCCACAAAATCTTGGCAACAATATGAAATTGCGTACAAAAGGTTTATGGAATGGTGCAGATGCAATAATGTGATAGGTAAATTTTGCGAAAATGTTCTACTAGCATATTTTAACCGCTTGCCTTACTAGCCCGAGTTAACTCGACGCAGTATTTATGCCAAAAAAATACTGCCCCGAGTTAACTCGTCGCAGCTACTTCTGATCGTCTGAACCATTTTATATCGAGTTGTTTCGGTCTTTGATGCTTTAATACGCATACTATGCCGAGATATTGCATTGCCTTGTTATTTTTGAAGTTTTCAGCGACAATATGCAGGTGTCTCTAGTGATTACTGATGACACGTGAATGTCTGGTCGGTCATCTGTTTAGTGTGGTTAGGTCTATATATGTACACGAAATTTATTTAATGTGTTGTTAGCACGTGTACGTGTATTGGATTCTATTGTGACATATAATATGGAAACTGAATCTGATTATGAGCCGAGTGAGAAAGAATTTGTGTTGGAAGATGAGTTAGAACAGTCGGGGAGTAGTGACTCAGAAGATGAGTTATCGGATGTGGAAAGCGACGACGAAGAATACGAAGATGTAATATTACAAGCCAGACAGTGGTGCGAATTCGATGCAACTTTGCCAATATCTCCAGCACCTCCTCGGTTTCCATTTATAAGTAAATATTCATCGATATTGTGTAATTAAAAAAGATATTCTAGAATTTATTACAAGTACCCCAGGAATTTCGCCAAATATAAACTTTGAAGAAGACATAAATAATTGTACATTGCAGTTTCTCAATTTATTCTTTGACGATCAATTAGTGAACGAAATTGCTCTTCAAACTAATATATATGCTGGCCAGGTTAGGACTGAGGATAATGATAAGTGTCAATGGCGAGATGTAACAAGCAATGAGATTCGTCTTTTTTTAGCGATAAATATCATGCAAAGTGTAGTAAAGAAACCAGATCTCCAAGATTATTGGAGCAGAAATTCTATTATAGAAACGCCGTTTGTTAGGAAAATGATGGCGTACAAAAGATTTGTAGCGATAAAACAGTACCTTCACTTTTCAAATAATGCAGATTATGATCCCGAAAATCATCCTAGCCTTAAGTTAAATAAAATATGGCCTATAGCTTCGGACTTGTCGCAAAAATTCTCAAAATTTTATACTCCAGAAAGAGATATCACAATCGATGAGAGTCTTCTTTTGTATAAAGGCAGATTAGGCTGGGTGCAATACATACCCTTGAAAAGAGCACGATTTCGCATAAAGTCTTATATGCTATGTGCATCGAAAAGTGGATATGTGTGGGGATATATCATTTATACGGGAAAGGGTACTCATTTTGATACTGATTATAAAAATTTACCAATGAGTTCTCAAGTAGTAATGACATTGCTAAAACCGCTTCTTGGCAAGGGATATTGCCTTACTACAGACAACTTTTACACATCACCATAATTAGCAGATATTCTTATTTCAAACAAGACTGACACTTACGGAACAATGAAGACCAATCGTAAGGGAATTCCTCTTGCTTTCAAAACAAAAAAGTTGAAAACGAGAAATAACAGCTTTTCAAAAGGGAAAAACGTTAATAATGCGGTGGAAAGATAAAAAAGATGTCACTCTTTTATCTACCATACACAATAGAGAAACAAAGACCTACCTAAAGAGAGGGAGGGAACGGACGAAGCCATTATTAGTAATGGATTATAACCATACAATGGGTGGAGTAGATAAAGTCGATCAACATTTGTCCGACTATCCAATCACTAGAAAACGTGCTAGCGAACTAGCTCTTTGGAACTCCTATATTCTGTACACAAAAAAAAGCGGCGGTAAAAAATCAGCCTTACAATACAGACTATCACTTGTGAAAGAGATGTTCGAGAAGTATCAGAACGACCAGATTCTTTCTTCTGGCCGTCCTAGTAACACTCCAAACCCTCTTCGATTGGCAAGGGGGCACTATCCAGATTATATTCCAGCCACAGAAAAGAAGCTTTGTCCAACAAGGAGATGCGCAGTGTGTTCTCGAAAACGAGATAATTCTGTTAAACCTGTCAGAAGAGAGAGAGCCGTTATTGCTGCAAGATTTGTGACGTGGGCTTATGCGTAGTGCCTTGCTTCAAAGACTTTCATACAACTTAAGTTTTATTTTTGCTGTTATGTGTTAATTTTATTTTAAAATGAAATAACTTCTTTTTGTGATTGTGTGTTTTATTATATTTAGTAATATTTTTCCGAAATTTACGTGAAATGACAAACTGACGAGTTATCTCGGTTTAGTACCCATAGGTTAAAATTACATCAACAACCAAAATTTTGGAAAATCGGCGAGTTTAATATTATAAATCTATGTGGCTTTATTCGATCTATCATCATTAATAAAAAAAATATATTTTTTTTTTGACGAAAAACTGACATTTAATTGGTAAGGCAAGCGGTTAAAGAAAGGTCTAAAATTTGGAAATCTTCTACTCTTTCGTCACATTTTTCGATGACAAAACTTTTGCTAACTATAAAAGACAACCTTGATATTAGTAAATATTACAAACTTATTGCATTTTTGAAACGGAAAGGAGAGGGTTACCGACCAAGAAAATCAAAAATATTGACAAGACAAGAAATTGATAGATGTATTTCTGAAGCATCAGATGAAAAATATATGATGTTCAAAGTAGCTGTTGTTATGGGTATATTTGGCGCTTGTCGCCGGGAAGAGTTATGCCGTATGACTGTGGATGACATTGAAGATAGAGGAAATGTGTTAGTAGTTACTATACCAGATACTAAAACCAATACTCAAAGAATATTTACCGTTATTGGCTCATATATAAGCTTGTATCGCAAATACAAAGCATTACGTCCATCTAATATAAAACATCGACGTTTATTTATTAAATACGCTAATAATAAATGCACAAGTCAAGCGGTTGGAATAAATTCGTTTGGCAAGATGCCTGCAATTATCGCAATGTTTTTGAAATTGCCGAATCCAGAATCTTATACGGGACATTGCTTCCGACGTTCATCTGCTACTTTGCTAGCAGATTCTGGTGCAAGCTTATGCTCAATTAAGCGACATGGAGGCTGGAAGAGTTCCACCGTTGCTGAAGGTTACCTAGAGGATTCTCTAAAAAATAAAAAGAAAATTGCTCACTCCATCTTCCCAGATCTATCTAATAATTCTATTGCAAATGATAATTTAAATCACGATATTTTAGTTTCTTACTTCCGGTAGGAATTTTCGAAAAACTTTTTTTATAATATTTTTCTTAAATTGATTTTTAAGTACATTTGAATTCTTTATAAATTTGCTTAAACTTAATAGTTGACGTAATATTGCTAAAATTCGATTTTTTCACTTAAGTTAACTACTACTTCCGGTCTACCGATTTCGCTGAAAATCTAATCAGTTCTCAAGAAGGACATTATATTCGTAAATATGAAGTTTGGTATTGATAAGCTTGATATGCTACTATAACTATAAGACAGTAAAAACAACAAACACTGAATTATTACAGGTGAAGCGAGTGCAACATCTACGTGAGGCGGATGCTCCCAGGAGATTGGAGTTTTGCTACTGGTTCCTTAATCAGCAAAGAGCCAATCCTCTCTTTTACTCAAGCGTCTTGTCGACAGATGAATCCACCTTCACAAATAATGGTCTGTTTAATAGAAATTTACACTACCATTGGGCTCCTGAAAATCCACGCATAATCAGGGAAGGCGTTATTCAAGTGCGATTCAAGGTAAATGTTTGGTGTGGTATTTTAGGAAATAGATTGATTGGTCCAGTCTTTTTTGATAACACGATGACGCAGTACGTGTATTTTGATTTTTTGAATGTACGTCTCCTTGATTATTTAGAGGAACTTCCGATAGAGATTAGGAGAGACCTATACTTTCAGCAAGATGGAGCTCCTCCTCATAATGCGAACATAAATAGGGCAGTTTTAAATAATCTCTTTAGAAGGAAGTGGATTGGAACCCGCGGACCTACCAAATGGCCAGCAAGATCACCTGATCTGAGTCCTTTGGATTTCTTCTTGTGGGGGTATTTCAAGGATAAAGTGTATTCTGACAATGCCCCACACAATATCGAAGAGTTGAAAAGAAGGATTAGGGTTGCTTGTCAACAAATTGATGTAGAATTTTTGAGACGATCGTGTTACAACGTTATTCAACGATGTAACATGTGCGTGCAACAAAATGGGTTCCAATTCGAACAATTCATGTAAAATTTTTTAGTACTGTGGATCCTGCCGATGTTTTCTTTTTGTTTGAGATTCCTTACGTGCAAAAAGACAACCTCTAATAGCTGCTCTATCATCGATTTCCATAAACAAGGATAGAAGAGGAAGAAGCCCTTCGACTTTAATACGAAATCTTTTGCGTTTTTGATGAAGGATAACAAAACCGGCACAGGAGGTTTTTTCTGGCGAGCTCTTTTCCTACCTGATGATTAATTTTTTTTTGAGAGCTTGCCCTTTTTAGTATCACTGGGAGATTTCTGGTGGTTGTGAAGAGTTAATTATTTTCCTTAGCTTATCTTTACTTTTTACTGAATATCTTTTTTGAGCAGTAATATTAATTATTTCTTTTTGAATAAAAATTAATTTACATATTTTTATGTGTCTTACTGCCTTTTTCCGTTTACTACTGTTTACAGTGTTAGAAATGTACCTCCCGACAAATACAAAAGCATTTAAAAACCGAAAGTACCTAATAGTCAATCTTCAAGTTCCTGAATACTTTAATCTTCAGGCAGCGCTGACCATAACAACTTATAACTGTCATGGTAAAACTAGGTATAAACGTAGCGCCCTTAAATATTACAAAGCTTTTGGTAAACTACTGCAGTATTATAGTATAAAAAAACAGAGTAACATAAACGATATACCGTTACAGTTGCAGAAATTTGAATATGCCTACTACGACTATGAAAAGTGGAAAAAAACAACTTCAGATGACCTATGAACGAACAGAAAAAGACATCACTCTACTCACACTTGTTAGGAATTAAATTACATTTTCGGAAAGCTAATTATTTTCTGCATCGAATGGGATGAAAAGAATAGCATGTTGCCATTTAAAAAACGGAAGTTAGTACTACTTCCAGTCAGACCGGAAGAGCTACTTTTTTTCTTTAATCTTGGCAGGAAAGAGCAGTCAAAATCACGAGGACTCAGCTAAAAACATATTTTTTTAGTCTTCCAGATAAGCCATATCTGCGCCGTGGCATTTCGGTGAAATTTGGATCATTCTTGAAAAAATCGCGTTTTTCTAAGTAAATTTCTTAATTAAAGGTATCATCTACTTGCATTTTCGGAAAGCTAATTATTTTCTGCATCGAATGGGATGAAAAGAATAGCATGTTGCCATTTAAAAAACGGAAGTTAGTACTACTTCCGGTCAGACCGGTAGAGCTAATTTTTTTCTTTAAACGCGACAGGAAAGAGCAGTCAACATAATAAGGATCCGGGTACTTGATGTATTAGACCTGTTATCACTGTAATTAATTTTGCATGAACATTGGAGCAACACTGGGATCGCATTTGTTGTGGTCAATGGACATTGCACATCCCTGGCGGACGAGTTGAGCCGCGCGCAGCTTGCTGTAATTATATCAACAATTTGATGGCCTCTATTGCAAACAACTTACTGATTAAAGTATTAGTTGCTATACATGGGCTTATTTCGTTTTTTTTTTCCTTCAAGACTGTGTATAAAAAAATGGCCCTTCCCATTTGAAAAACAAAAGTTGATGTAATTTCCGGCTAAACCGGCAACTCTAAAAAATTTTCAAGTTCACTGTAGCATGGTAAATTCTCGATCATAAATGTTTGTTCCTATAAATTTTTTCGTCAGATTCATAATTTTGGCGCTAGAGTTTCGTGCGGTTTGGATGAAACACACGGTATATAGTGTAATGTATATCATCATTATCTTTGAGTAAATGACATATATATTTATTGTTTTCCCTAAATTTTTCAAATATCATGTATATGCATATTCAAATTTTAAGATTTTATCTTATTTTAACTATAATCGTTACATAACATTTGACATGATACACTCAGTTTTTGTCTGGGAATGTACACAACAAAACAACGGTGCTGCTCGAAAAGTAACGTTTCGTTGGTTTTGACAATACTTCACAATGGTCGTCAAAGCGCATGGGATGTTTAGCTGCAGCAAGTAATGTTTGCACCATGGTAGCTAGAACATTGCAGATACCAATGCGTGCGATAGGAGGCGATAAGACAAGAATTAAACAACAAAATAAGAAAATAAATGTCACCAACGATATAATAGAAACGATGGTGGAATAATTAAGAATGTATTAAAAATAAAGGAAAAAGAAAAACTGCTGAATGAGCAGTACAAACAATACCCGATTACTCAGCGATTTCATGATGTACATTGATATTTTGATGAAGGTTTATGGAATGCGCTAGAAGAAGATCCAAAAAAATACGACGGATTTAATCAATAAATATTATAACAATACCAGCTGCCCATCAATCTCTACAAGCTTGAATCGCCTTTCGCCGTCCGATTACAGTTTTATTAGTTCCCTGCAAAACGCCAAAAAAATCAATTTTGATTTTCTAAACTTTTGGCACACCTTGTATAGACGTATATTTTTGTCCACGAACTACTGTCA
The DNA here is from genome assembly GCA_963170755.1 of Amphimallon solstitiale. Taxonomy (NCBI): domain Eukaryota; kingdom Metazoa; phylum Arthropoda; class Insecta; order Coleoptera; family Scarabaeidae; genus Amphimallon; species Amphimallon solstitiale. The sequence goes on along the minus strand of OY720677.1, from coordinate 87,543,763 downwards.
CGGTGACAGGTGGAACGGCAATTTAAAGCATCTTAACGTCAGTCTGAGTTTTCGTTGTTGAAGTTTGAAATTTAGATGCTATTTAGCGTAATACTAAGACTTGACACTAAATGATTTATAGTGTTATTAGTTTTACACAATGAAAGGACTAAATCATTATTAAAAAAGTAATATCAGATTTATTTCAGTTTTGCATAATTTGACCTGTCAAATATCATGGCCCACAAACGTCATTTCTGGGCTGTAATATTTAATAATAGTCATACATCTTTTGACATACCTTTTGAGTTTTGTTATGGTGCAAATTAGTGAACAACACAGAAGAATCAAGTTTTAAATAAAATGTTGGTATAGAATAGTATATAATAATAGTAATAGGCTGATTTCATTACCACAGTTCACTGGTTTGAGGTAATGTTAGATTATGTATATGTTTTAATAAATTTTAAAACTGTACTTACGTGCGATAATACACTTTAAGTTTACTTAATCATATCCGTCGGCACTGTTCATATATTCATATAGAAAAGAAATGGTGACAATTGATGATAATAACACTAATACGTATCTGAAAGGTACCACATTTCAATTAAAAATGCACTTTTCCTTCGTGTTCTCTTTATTTGCCGGCCTTCTGACATTTAAACTTGACAACCGATCGATGAACGTGAATATATAGTCAATTAAAATTATGTGTGTATTGCACGACTGGTGCTATATGCTTTCCGCCAATTTTGACGTTTCCCGGCAAATGTCATGTCGCGAACTCAAACTGATTGACGGTTTTGATAATTTATAACCTGAAATTGAATTTTTCGTGCGTTTAACTTAACCTTATCCGAACTTTGAGGTGTCACGGTCATCTGTGCCGATCCACAGCTATTTTAAAATCGATAAAATATTCTAAACGTAGGCCTTATGGCAAAATGCTATGATGCACAGTCTTTTTCTGCACGTACGAAAATTTTCAAAAACTCCTTACCGGCCCTCGTTCTCTCTTCGGAGACGTGAAAAATAGCCTAAGGCACTTGGGACCGTAGTCCCCGTCACGTGACACTTTCGTTCCCACCGTAGATGGGACAGGTTCTCAGAAAAGTGTCGCCACAATTCGTCAATTTTGGGGTATAGCTGTGCCGTATTAATCCGTTCGTGTTAAAAAGAGCGCGACAATTGGCTTTTATATATTATAAAATGTTCAAGAAACTCTTCCGCCATTTTGTTTTTTTTTGACATTTCGACTTTGGAATAGTGATCGGCGACCTAAGATATCCCCGTATCTCGGCGACCTAAGATATCCCCGTATCTCGGCGACCTAAGATATCCCCGTATCTAAAGTTTCACATTCATACGTCAATTTTCAAAAAATTCTTCCGCCATTTTGTTTTTTTTTGACATTTTGACTTTGGATTTGTGAGCGGCGACCTCAGAAAACCCGTATCTAAAATTTCACATTCATACGTCAATTTCCAAAAAATCCTTCGGCCATTTTGTTTTCTTTTGACATTTGAATTAGTGATGGGCGACCGTAAAAACTACCAAGTGCCTAGTTTTACTTTTAATCAGAAGAGAGAGAAATTGATTTCAGCCAGCTCCGCCATTGTGCACGTTTGCGTAATTGTTTAAATAAAATTATTTCGTAGTAGGGGCACATAAATGTCGAAAGCAATCTCCTTTTTCCCTTTAAGGAAATACACGTTCTGGTATTATCGTATTTTAATTCAAATCATTATTAAAATATTAATCGACCCCTGTATAGATAAAAATATTAAATCAAGCGGGACCGTTATGTATTGATCGGCAGTGCACATGAATCTTGATATTTATTTTTCTCCTATCCGGAATGCATTGATATCAGTGCACGTTGAATCGGCCATTTTTCTGACCAAATCCTTCTGCAAACGAACTTTAAAGTGCTCGTGCCCTTGATTGCGTGCTACTGTCGACTCGCAATAAGCATGCAAAAGATCCCGAGAAGCCGGTTCTTTAAGACCCCGGGTCTTGTTGGACCCTCGCAACCTTCAAAATTTGGGAAATCAGTCTTAAAAGTGAATCTGTGGCCAGAACTGAGTTCGCCTGCAAGTTTGACGTTTCTCGGGATATTTTGATTGTCACGCGAATCGTCATGACGTAAGCCATTTTTCTGTTAAAACATCGAATACACGCTCCTCTTTAAAAGCCCATATCTTTACAACCGCTCCACTTAGGACGAAAATCTCTCCGTCGACCGGAAATTCAATGTCGCTCGTATACCCATGCCAAAGGCCAGCTTTCAATTTCGCGTATCCAGAGAGGAGTTCTTCCCCCCGCGTAACCAATTTTCGTCGATTTTGACGGTCGTTTGGTAACCATTGGCGACTCGGCTTTTATATATTATAATAATAATAATATTGTACAATGAATTGTAATGCAACATACTACACTACTTAGATATAATTCAAGTTTCCTAAATAACCTGAATAACGATAAAATAAACACCGATACACATGAATGGTTTGTCAAAAATGCAACTGTTAGGTGATACAATATTTAAATTTGACGCCATAAAACTTTTGTCTCAGAATGTGACATATGAAACGACGGTACTATCGGCTGTATTTCGTTGGACTTCAAGCACTTGTAATAGCATTTCTTGATGTTTTTTGGACTTCATGTGACTATCGTAATGATCCTTCCTGCCTGTTTTGTAGTTGCATTGTAAGCACACATAATCAAATTCCTTAAGATGTGCCGATTTCATGTGCCTATTTAAAGTTTGCTTCAAGTTTGTTTTGTATTGACATATCTCACAGTTAAAATCAAATTCCTTAAAATGTTCAGTTTTCATGTGTATGTTTAATCTTGTCTTGTTGTTCGTCTCGAAGTTACACATCAGGCATTTATAATCAAATTCCTTAAGATGCTTAGATTTTATATGAATATTTAAACTTGCCTTCCGGTTTGTTGCGTATTCGCATTTCACACACTTGTAATCAAATTCCTTAAGATGTTTGGATTTTACATGAACATTTAAATCTGCCTTACGGTTTGTTGCATATTCACATTTTAAACATTTAAAAATCATTTCTTGAAGATGTTCCGATTTCATATGCCGCTCTAAAGTTTGTTTGAAGTTTGTTTTGTACGTACATACCTCACAACTATAATCAAATATCTTAAGATGTTTGCTTTTTATATGAACGTCTAAATTAGTCTTCACGTTTGTCGCGTAGCTACACTCAGAGCACTTATAATTAAATTCCTTAAGATGTTGGGTTTGTATATGAATGCTTAACATTGCCTTCCGGTTTGTTTCATATTTACACTTCAAGCACTCATAATTGAACTCCCTAAGATGTATGGTTTTTATATGACTGTTTAATTTAAGCTTACTGTTTGTCACGTACTTACATTCCAAGCATTTATAATCAAATTCTTCAAGATGTTTGGTTTTTACATGAATGTTTAATTGTAACTTACTGTTTGTTTTGTAATGACAATTCGGGCATTTATAATCAAATTCCTTTAGATGTATTGTTTTCATATGAATTGTTAAATCCCTCCTGACGTTTGTTTTGTAGCTACATTTCGGGCACTTATAATTAAACTCCCTGAGATGTTTTGTTTTTATATGGTAATTCAAACACAACTTCCTGTTCGTTTTGTAATTACATTTCGAGCATTCGTAATCGAACTCCTTGAGATGTTTGTTTTTTATATGAATGTTTAAATTTGCTTCGTGGTTTGTTTTGAAGTTACATTGCAAGCAGTTATAATCAAATTCACCTAGATGTTTCGTCTTAAAATGTTTTTCCATGTCACCTTGCTTATTTGTTCGATTACCACATGCGGGACATTCAAACCGTTTCATTTCATCTTGTGCGAATTGCGGGCATTTCGAATGTTTTGTTTCTATACGATATTTGTTACTTTCTTTCATTTCCTCATTAATATGTATATTTTTCGCGTGCACCTTGAGAGCTCGTTTGTACCTCGTCGTATATTTGCACTGAGTGCATTTGTACGTCTGTAATTTTCCTCTTTTGCGTTTCTTTACTTCAACCACTTGTTTGTCCATTAGCGATTTGATGCAGTTTCTGAAAATAATAATAATAGCATTTATTGACGTATATGAATGTACAAACATATATCTCGTTAGGTAAACAAATATACAGGCTGTTCAGTTATCGGCTTACTATTGTTAACTTTGTTATTAATTTGGTGACAATATCGTCTAAATCATCAAATATTTACTTGAAAAAGGTATTACTAGACCAGTACTCCAGAGTAATCAGAAGGTGCACGTCTAGATTACGGTAAATATGCTGTGTCAAGTCTTCTATTTCAACCTTGACTTAATACAATTAATATTTAATTAAAGTTAAATTGTCTAAAATTAAAAGAAAAAAGGACTCTTATACGTATATGCGTTCATGTGTATATAAGACTTGTTCAAAGTTTAGTTTAAAATTCTGTTATCTTCTTACTTCAGAGTAAAAGTGTAAATTCCAATCTAAATTTTAAAAATTTCTGTATTGAGAAGTTATCCGGAATCCAGCTCAAAATACCTTTACTCTTTAATAAATCTTATAGAAATATAATTTGCGAAACATTTGCAAAAACTGCTACTTGATAAGAGCAGATGTATTGTTTCCGGTCAACATTTTAAATTTCTTTCATACAAAAACTGTTCTAAGTCAAGTCCCAAATACTATTTACGTATAATAAATCTATATAAAATAGATAATTTGCGAGACATTTGCAAAAGACAAAAGGAATTTCGAAAAACTTTTTTTAATAAAATAATAGTTATTAGTTGTATTATTGTCTTCGGACAAGGAGTGGGCAACGGCGATGAGGCGGATTGGTCGCAAGCGCACAAGGGCGTCACGAGCGCAGAAGGCGCGGCGAGCGCGCGAGAGAGTGGACCAGCCATCGTGTTCCCGGTCTTCGGACAAGGAGCGGGCAACGGCGAAGAGGCGGATTGGTCGCAAGCGCACAAAGGCGTCACGGGCGCAGAAGGCGCGGCGAGCGCGCGAGAGGGAGGAGACTTCGAAAGAGCAGGAGAGGGCAGCGGCACTGGACCAGCCATCGTGTTCCCGGTCTTCGGACGAGGAGCGAAATTAAACCAATGCTGTTAGATAGAATATATTTGTTTATTTATGTAGTGATTTTGTATTATCGTAAAAATATATATAAATATTTACGATACAAGTGTTAAAAGTGCGATTTTATTTCACGAGTAAAAGTGAAATAAAATAGCATTATTAATACGTGTATCGTACAATATTTTTCCTACAAACACAATTTTTATTATAAAATATGAAACTCCACTGACCAAATCTGACAGCTCATGAATACGTTTTGACACAACTGGACGCAACCGTTAAATTACGTCAAATTAATTTGTCACAATTTGTACAAAAGATGAGTTCGTGTATTAATAAAGAAAATTAAGTAATACCGAGTGCAATAATTGAAGCCGCTGACAAAGCGACATTATTGGCCACAAAATCTTGGCAACAATATGAAATTGCGTACAAAAGGTTTATGGAATGGTGCAGATGCAATAATGTGATAGGTAAATTTTGCGAAAATGTTCTACTAGCATATTTTAACCGCTTGCCTTACTAGCCCGAGTTAACTCGACGCAGTATTTATGCCAAAAAAATACTGCCCCGAGTTAACTCGTCGCAGCTACTTCTGATCGTCTGAACCATTTTATATCGAGTTGTTTCGGTCTTTGATGCTTTAATACGCATACTATGCCGAGATATTGCATTGCCTTGTTATTTTTGAAGTTTTCAGCGACAATATGCAGGTGTCTCTAGTGATTACTGATGACACGTGAATGTCTGGTCGGTCATCTGTTTAGTGTGGTTAGGTCTATATATGTACACGAAATTTATTTAATGTGTTGTTAGCACGTGTACGTGTATTGGATTCTATTGTGACATATAATATGGAAACTGAATCTGATTATGAGCCGAGTGAGAAAGAATTTGTGTTGGAAGATGAGTTAGAACAGTCGGGGAGTAGTGACTCAGAAGATGAGTTATCGGATGTGGAAAGCGACGACGAAGAATACGAAGATGTAATATTACAAGCCAGACAGTGGTGCGAATTCGATGCAACTTTGCCAATATCTCCAGCACCTCCTCGGTTTCCATTTATAAGTAAATATTCACTTATAATACCATGAGTAGTCAAAGTTATGTCGATTATTTTTGTGGTGGTTACACGAATGTCTTTCATGATTGCCAGGCACGTAGCCAAGGGGGGGTCCAGGGGGTCCGGACCCCCCCCCCCCCCCCGAAGCTGCCCTGAGGGCTAAAGCGCACATGGTTTTCTAAAAATGAAAAAACTAATTTTTTAAGGTTAAATAGTTTAATAATGCTTCATGGAATTACATACTAGTGTTCTTTTCTAGTCGGATAAAACGCAAACCGGAAACCCAGTCTCAAGTTCCTGGAATTATAAGCGCATCACATCACCCATATGGCACACTGCACTACACCTAGCAGCACAGGGGTGAAACCTAGATTAGGCAACTGGCAGCAAAGAAATATGTGGGCCACGACCCAGGGCGGGAGTGAAGGGATCTTTGACGTTTGAGACCGATCCAATCGGAACCAATTATTAGAGCGCGTGGTTTGAAAGTTTTCCGTACTCGGTTTAATCATGCGCCAATGCGTCAACAGTTCGGCCATTTTGTTTATCTTGAAAATTTTTAGAAGTTAGCGTCTATAACGCCACAATGGCCCCACAGAACACTTTCTAGCCCTAGCGTGGTGTCTGCTACAAAGAAAGTGTATTTCATGGAAAAGTGAAGCTGCTTAAGCCCTAAGAACTGGTAAGCATATGAAATGAAGATGCAAAAACCATAAATATAAAGATTATTTTATGTTAACCGCAATTCTTGAAGTTTGTTTAATGAATTTTTGTTTTAGGGTTACTCGTTAACCAGAGGTGATTGCGAAACTGCCGGACTCCTGCACGAAGAAAAGCGAAAATTAGAAAAGTTAAGTTGATAACAACAGATACTACACCATATTTAAATCAGTTCACTGTATTTTAGGTTTAAGTCCACAGCCCTTGAAGAAAGTTTCTTTGACAACGCCATCCACTTTTATATCTCTTGTATGTCAACGATGGAATTTGTTGGCCGTAAGAAATATTGCTCCAAGTATCCAGGAGGCAACAACTGGTATTACACTAGTATTTGTGAAGGCTTCCATCAATAAACATTTCTTCAGATTTCTGAAATCTGTATTACCATGAGTTATGGAGGAATATTTGTAAGATGTTTCTAAAAGTTAAAGATTTTGGACTGTGTGTTCGTACATGAAGATAAAAGTGAAGGTAGCTGCAGCTCAGCTTAGCAGTTCTGTAGCTAGTGCTATTGAAACATTTGTTACTTTCGTGAACATCCTACCTTTACAAGCCATGTTCACAGCAGAATTTGTTCAAAAAGTTGATGATTTGTTGGACTCCCTTAACAGTTCAAGTCCCCAAGCCACTGATAATAAACATTTCAGATGTGCAGTGTCTGAAAGTTCCTCTCATTTGGAATTTTGGCATGAGTTATTGGCAGAGATGGATCAGTGGAAATTAATTGATTTGGAAACTGATGCCGATGTCACAAATCGGTATTCATTTGTCAGGGGTTTGCAGATGACAATCCGATCAGTTATTTTCCTCTGGAACAGTCTCAAGGATATATCCATAGATTTTGGCACAACTTGATGACCTTCCAGCAGAAGACACGCAAGGTGTAGCTTTAAGTTTGTTGAAATTTTTAATTAGTTTTTGTATATATTTTATATCATTATGTATACAGTATGCAGTTTTATAATTATTGTTTCCTTGTTCCGTTTGATGATTTTGTTTAAGTTTTATAATTATTATTTTCTTCTTCTATTTGATGATTTTGTTTATATTTTTGTATTTTGTTAAACTTGAAAATGTTATAATAAATGTAGGGTTGTAAAATAGTATACTATTTTTAATTTCAAAGTAACTCATTCTTTATTAACATTAAATTATTAATTTGATTTTTACTGAATATACGTTATTGTGTATTCGGTAAAAACCAAGTTAATAATTTTTGTAACATAGAAAAATCATCTGCAAATGTAATTTACACGTTTAAATGTGCCGCCATTTCGATTTAGTTTGCCACGACGCACGACACGAGGGTGCGCGTTTTTTGTGTTGCCAACGTTTAATATGGGGTCTTTCATTTCTTAAGAGTAATTATTCTATGCCTAGCAGTGATCGCTTAGACTCCCTACTCCCTCACTCTCCCTTCCCTTAAATTAGTTCACTTTTTCAATCGAGATCGAGAATCGAGTCAGACAGTTGATGAGTCGTGTCGTAATCGCACAGTAACTAACAGTAAGTTAACAAATAACAATGAAGAGGTTGATTCCATCGTCGGATTCGTCGGCCGCGTCAGCGCCTTCACAACGCAAGATCACAAAATTTTTTCAACTAAAAACATTAGGTAGGTAAATGTAATGCAATAGTTAGTTATTGTATCAGAATATCAGAATTATCAGATATAATATACATAAACTTTATGGATGCTATTTTTTCTAATCTGCGTCTGTAATAAAGCTGTGAAAGAGCATTATGAACGGGTTTTTCATAAATTATTTTTAATTTGCGCTTTCGTTTTTATTTTGTTAAATCACTTCTTTTCTTCTTTAATACCATTGATTTAGTTTTTTTGGACATAAGTTTTAAAATCTTTTTTTTTCTCTTCAGATTCTCAATCTGAACAGTCAACAAGTAATGAAAATGAAGTTGTTTGTTCGTCTTCGTCTACTTCTGATCTGAACTTAAGTTCTTCTTCTTCTTCTGCATCGTTAAATTTAATAGAAACAATAGAAATAGAACCGAAAACCACCAACATTAACAAAGCCATTTCATTGTTTCAACCCGAAAATTTTGATTTGGGTAGTGCGGTTTATGAACACTTTGATGACAATTTAAAAAATAAGATACTAACATTTACTCTGATTCCTGAGCGTTCCTATAACTATCCTGCTACAATAACCGGAAATCAAAAGCACTTAAAATTTCAACCAAAATGGCTTGATAGATGGCCTTGGCTAGCCTATTCAAAAAGTAAAAATGGAGTATATTGCAAGGTATGTGTTCTATTTTCCCGCGATGGAATTGGCAAAGGTAATCATGAAAATCTTGGGGCTTTTATAAGATATCCTTTCAATAAATGGAAGCATGCATTGGAAAAATTTGAAAAACACGAAATATCGAAATATCATCGCGATTGCAAAGTTTATGCTGACAATTTTCAGAGTGTTAAATCGGGAAGAGTGCTCGATGTCTTATCGCAAATTGACTCTCGGCGACAAAAAGATCGAGAAGAAAATCGTAAAGCTTTGAAACCTATTATTGAAACAATATTATTTTGTGGTGAACAAGAACTTCCGTTACGAGGGGATAATGATAGTGGACCTGTAACCTTAGATAAACCAAAAAAGAAAGATGGCAAATTTCGGGCATTATTAAGGTTCCGAGCGAATGCCGGTGACGAGGACCTCAAAAAACACCTTACAGAAGGTAGAAAAAATGCAATGTATGTCAGTCCCGATATACAAAATGAAGTTATTGACATATCTGCAACATTAATTCAGGATCAATTGGTAAAAAAAATTAGAAAAACTGGTTATTTTAGCATTTTAATAGATGAAACAATGGACATATCAGGAGTGGAGCAAATGTCCTTTTGCGTACGCTATATAACCACAGAAAATTCCCAGTCAAATCTACGCGAGGATTTTCTAGGCTTTGTACCTGTTTACGATCAATCAGCTGAAAACATATCAACACTGATTCTGGAACAATGTACCAAACTGAGTTTAGACATGAACAACTGCGTAGGTCAAGGATATGATGGTGCAGCAAACATGGCTGGCCATCTAACTGGTGTTCAAACTCGCATTAGAAACCAATATCCAAAAGCAATATATGTTCACTGTGCAAGTCACAGATTAAATCTAGCTCTATCAAATGCTTTGTCAGTTCCGGCGGTCAGAAACTGTTTGGGAATAGTTAACGAAGTTGCAAATTTTTTTAGAAATCATGCACATGCTAATCAAATTTTAAAAGCGAAAATTAAAGAGCTTATTCCTGAGACCAAAAAGACCAGACTTCTTCGCCTTTGTGAGACACGTTTCATTGAACGTCATGATAGTGTTTTGGTTTTTGTTGAACTAATAAAACCTGTTGTTGCCAGTTTGCAAGACATATCACAAGAAGTAAGAACTCTTTCTTTTACAGCTGCAACACTTTTGGCAGCAATAGAAAAAAGTGAGTTTATGATCTCATTGTTAGTTTGTGAAAAGCTTTTCAGCTTGACTTTACCACTCTCCGTATACCTTCAGACTCCTTCTCATGACTTAGTAGCAGCTTTAAAACATACAAATGATATAATTTCATCATTGCAGGATATGCGAAACAATGCACGATTAATATTTCATGAAATATTCGTTTGTACATCCAAGCTGTTTAGCGATTTGTTTGACTGTGAATTAGAAGTTCCAAGAATTACTGGTAGACAAAGACACCGTGCAAATCCACAAACGGTTTCAGTTGAAGATTATTACAGAATATCGGTTTTCACTGTATGTATCGATCAACTAATTGCAAATCTAAACGACAGATTCGCACATAATGAAGACATCTTTTCTGCTTTTCAAGTGCTCTTGCCTGGATTAGCGTCACCAGAAAAATTCCCATTGTTAGAAAAGCTGTCAATATACCATTCTCACGATTTTTCATCTGCAGCGTTACAAGCTGAATACTATGTTTGGTGCAAAAAACTCCCATTATTAGAGGAAAATATAGAAGTTCTTACACTTCTAGATAATTGTAATAAGTCTTTTTTTCCAATCATTTATGATTTACTCACAATTTTGGCTACTATTCCTGTTACAACAGCCAGTGTTGAACGCTCGTTCTCTACGATGAAACGAGTAAAGTCATTGCCTAGGAACAAAATGGGGAATATAAGACTAAGTTCCTTGGCACTTTTATCTATCCATTGGGATATAGAAATAAAGCCTGACCATGTTTTAAACATAATGGCGGACAAAAAGAATAGAAGGTTACTGTTGTAGATTAGGCATAAATATGTATTATATAGTATAGGTAATACAAATATTTTACATGATAGCAGGGATTTATGGTAGGCTAGTGTTTTGGTCCTTTCACTCGGACCCCCCCCCCCGATCAAAATTTCTAGCTACGTGCCTGATGATTGCATTTAAATACTACGAGTGCGGAGCACGAGTAGTATTCGCAATTATGAAAGACATGAGTGTAAAGCACCACAAAAATAGTAGACTCAGCTTTGACTACGAATCGTATTCGAGAGACTATTCAATGAACCAAATCAATTTTTCATATTAAAATGACTCAAAATTTAGTTACACATGATTACGTTTCCATGTCAACAAAAAAAACATTTATGTTTGTCATTAAAATTTTTGGAATCGTGTTCCTATTTAGTTCGTTTCGTTGAATAAAAACTGGTGTTTCTAAATAATGGGAACTGAGAAAAGATTTGGCACGAAATCTGAAGACGAAATCGATGCTGAAATTTGCGAAAATATCCCTTGGAACACGAAGAAATCCAAAGATTCAGTATGGAGACAATTTAGTACATTTTTAACAGCAAAAGGCTATAAACTGGATCAATCTACTTCTCCTGTGGACTTAAATGTCATCTTAAAGTCGTGGGCATGTAATATGAAGAAAAAAGATGGGTCCGATTATAAAGAAGGCGTCATCAAGCACATGTGGAACGTGACGGCGAAAATGGTTCAAGAAATGTTCTTCAATAAGTGGAAAATAAACGTAAACCCGTTTTCTGATGCAATATTTAAGTCAGCACGTGACGCCAGGGATGCTACAAGAAAAAAACTGCAAGCGTGTCCTGAAAAAAGAACCAGCAACGCGGCGGCACTTACAGAACCAGAATACTTAAATATGATACGCATATTAGATGAGAGTACCCCAGACGGTTTACAGAAAAAGTTTTTCTTAATAGCATCTTACGAACTAGCTTGGCGGGGAGGAGAAGGGAGCAACTGTTTCACCTATTACTTCAAGGAGGAACTCGATAACAAGGGAAGAAGAACTGGTAGAATTGAGTATAATCCAGTATTTTCGAAAACTGCGCAGGGGGGAACTAAATCATTGACAGGCAGCAAGTGGTTGATAGAGAATAAAAGCAATACCGATATGTGTCCAGTTAGGTAACCTATTTATATTTAATTTCAAGACGGTATAATTAATATTCTTCTGTTATTTAGATTGTATTATCTACTGAAATCGAAGAGAGGAAAAAATGTGAAAACAGAAAGGATGTTTTTGACACCGAATCCGTTTTGGGATAAAGTTGAGAATGCGGTGTGGTATAAGAACAGTCCAGTTGGTATATGTGAGATCAGTAAATGGGTGAAGTTATTAGCTGAAAAAACTGGATTAGATGTTAAAAGAAGGAAGATATCAAATCATTCGGTACGCTCTTCAACTGTATCATCTCTGGCGAAAGCTGGAGTCGGAGAGCAACAACTGATGAAAATAACGGGACACCAAAATCTGAATTCCATAAAATCGTACTTGCAGCTTGATGATGAGCACCACGAGTCGATTATCACCAAAATGCGAAGAAATTTTACAACAACAAATGCGTCATGTACAACTTCGACATCTGTCAGTAATAGTGACGGTATTAAGCTACAAGAGAAAGGTACTCCCTCGGGTACTCCCAGTGATAGCTCTGTTCCAGAATGTCTGCTGCAGCACTGCAGTAATGTTAGTTTTTCTAATTGTACCTTCAATATTGTTAGTAAATGAGTTACATTAATAAAAACTTTCACTTGTTTAAAATATCCACTTGAATACCTTCTAGGAAGATATAATCGCTGAAATTTCCTGTTGCTATGATACGAAAGTAAATATTTCCTATTTTATTGGTTCATATTTGAACAATGACAGGTGAATTGAATAGCCATCGATATTGTGTAATTAAAAAAGATATTCTAGAATTTATTACAAGTACCCCAGGAATTTCGCCAAATATAAACTTTGAAGAAGACATAAATAATTGTACATTGCAGTTTCTCAATTTATTCTTTGACGATCAATTAGTGAACGAAATTGCTCTTCAAACTAATATATATGCTGGCCAGGTTAGGACTGAGGATAATGATAAGTGTCAATGGCGAGATGTAACAAGCAATGAGATTCGTCTTTTTTTAGCGATAAATATCATGCAAAGTGTAGTAAAGAAACCAGATCTCCAAGATTATTGGAGCAGAAATTCTATTATAGAAACGCCGTTTGTTAGGAAAATGATGGCGTACAAAAGATTTGTAGCGATAAAACAGTACCTTCACTTTTCAAATAATGCAGATTATGATCCCGAAAATCATCCTAGCCTTAAGTTAAATAAAATATGGCCTATAGCTTCGGACTTGTCGCAAAAATTCTCAAAATTTTATACTCCAGAAAGAGATATCACAATCGATGAGAGTCTTCTTTTGTATAAAGGCAGATTAGGCTGGGTGCAATACATACCCTTGAAAAGAGCACGATTTCGCATAAAGTCTTATATGCTATGTGCATCGAAAAGTGGATATGTGTGGGGATATATCATTTATACGGGAAAGGGTACTCATTTTGATACTGATTATAAAAATTTACCAATGAGTTCTCAAGTAGTAATGACATTGCTAAAACCGCTTCTTGGCAAGGGATATTGCCTTACTACAGACAACTTTTACACATCACCATAATTAGCAGATATTCTTATTTCAAACAAGACTGACACTTACGGAACAATGAAGACCAATCGTAAGGGAATTCCTCTTGCTTTCAAAACAAAAAAGTTGAAAACGAGAAATAACAGCTTTTCAAAAGGGAAAAACGTTAATAATGCGGTGGAAAGATAAAAAAGATGTCACTCTTTTATCTACCATACACAATAGAGAAACAAAGACCTACCTAAAGAGAGGGAGGGAACGGACGAAGCCATTATTAGTAATGGATTATAACCATACAATGGGTGGAGTAGATAAAGTCGATCAACATTTGTCCGACTATCCAATCACTAGAAAACGTGCTAGCGAACTAGCTCTTTGGAACTCCTATATTCTGTACAAAAAAAAAGCGGCGGTAAAAAATCAGCCTTACAATACAGACTATCACTTGTGAGAGAGATGTTCGAGAAGTATCAGAACGACCAGATTCTTTCTTCTGGCCGTCCTAGTAACACTCCAAACCCTCTTCGATTGGCAAGGGGGCACTATCCAGATTATATTCCAGCCACAGAAAAGAAGCTTTGTCCAACAAGGAGATGCGCAGTGCGTTCTCGAAAACGAGATAATTCTGTTAAACCTGTCAGAAGAGAGAGAGCCGTTATTGCTGCAAGATTTGTGACGTGGGCTTATGCGTAGCGCCTTGCTTCAAAGACTTTCATACAACTTAAGTTTTATTTTTGCTGTTATGTGTTAATTTTATTTTAAAATGAAATAACTTCTTTTTGTGATTGTGTGTTTTATTATATTTAGTAATATTTTTCCGAAATTTACGTGAAATGACAAACTGACGAGTTATCTCGGTTTAGTACCCATAGGTTAAAATTACATCAACAACCAAAATTTTGGAAAATCGGCGAGTTTAATATTATAAATCTATGTGGCGAGACGAGAAGGTTTTCCTCCAAAAGTTTCAGCAATTGGAAAGAATGAAGTTGAATAATTGGGAGCGTGGCGCACTCCTGTAATCTAGCAACTTGGAGGTCGGATGTAGTGGATTTTTTTTGACGAAAAACTGACATTTAATTGGTAAGGCAAGCGGTTAAAGAAAGGTCTAAAATTTGGAAATCTTCTACTCTTTCGTCACATTTTTCGATGACAAAACTTTTGCTAACTATAAAAGACAACCTTGATATTAGTAAATATTACAAACTTATTGCATTTTTGAAACGGAAAGGAGAAGGTTACCGACCAAGAAAATCAAAAATATTGACAAGACAAGAAATTGATAGATGTATTTCTGAAGCATCAGATGAAAAATATATGATGTTCAAAGTAGCTGTAGTTATGGGTATATTTGGCGCTTGTCGCCGGGAAGAGTTATGCCGTATGACTGTGGATGACATTGAAGATAGAGGAAATGTGTTAGTAGTTACTATACCAGATACTAAAACCAATACTCAAAGAATATTTACCGTTATTGGCTCATATATAAGCTTGTATCGCAAATACAAAGCATTACGTCCATCTAATATAAAACATCGACGTTTATTTATTAAATACGCTAATAATAAATGCACAAGTCAAGCGGTTGGAATAAATTCGTTTGGCAAGATGCCTGCAATTATCGCAATGTTTTTGAAATTGCCGAATCCAGAATCTTATACGGGACATTGCTTCCGACGTTCATCTGCTACTTTGCTAGCAGATTCTGGTGCAAGCTTATGCTCAATTAAGCGACATGGAGGCTGGAAGAGTTCCACCGTTGCTGAAGGTTACCTAGAGGATTCTCTAAAAAATAAAAAGAAAATTGCTCACTCCATCTTCCCAGATCTATCTAATAATTCTATTGCAAATGATAATTTAAATCACGATATTTTAGTTTCTTACTTCCGGTAGGAATTTTCGAAAAACTTTTTTTATAATATTTTTCTTAAATTGATTTTTAAGTACATTTGAATTCTTTATAAATTTGCTTAAACTTAATAGTTGACGTAATATTGCTAAAATTCGATTTTTTCACTTAAGTTAACTACTACTTCCGGTCTACCGATTTCGCTGAAAATCTAATCAGTTCTCAAGAAGGACATTATATTCGTAAATATGAAGTTTGGTATTGATAAGCTTGATATGCTACTATAACTATAAGACAGTAAAAACAACAAACACTGAATTATTACAGGTGAAGCGAGTGCAACATCTACGTGAGGCGGATGCTCCCAGGAGATTGGAGTATTGCTACTGGTTCCTTAATCAGCAAAGAGCCAATCCTCTCTTTTACTCAAGCGTCTTGTCGACAGATGAATCCACCTTCACAAATAATGGTCTGTTTAATAGAAATTTACACTACCATTGGGCTCCTGAAAATCCACGCATAATCAGGGAAGGCGTTATTCAAGTGCGATTCAAGGTAAATGTTTCGTGTGGTATTTTAGGAAATAGATTGATTGGTCCAGTCTTTTTTGATAACACGATGACGCAGTACGTGTATTTTGATTTTTTGAATGTACGTCTCCTTGATTATTTAGAGGAACTTCCGATAGAGATTAGGAGAGACCTATACTTTCAGCAAGATGGAGCTCCTCCTCATAATGCGAACATAAATAGGGCAGTTTTAAATAATCTCTTTAGAAGGAAGTGGATTGGAACCCGCGGACCTACCAAATGGCCAGCAAGATCACCTGATCTGAGTCCTTTGGATTTCTTCTTGTGGGGGTATTTCAAGGATAAAGTGTATTCTGACAATGCCCCACACAATATCGAAGAGTTGAAAAGAAGGATTAGGATTGCTTGTCAACAAATTGATGTAGAATTTTTGAGACGATCGTGTTACAACGTTATTCAACGATGTAACATGTGCGTGCAACAAAATGGGTTCCAATTCGAACAATTCATGTAAAAATTTTTAGTACTGTGGATCCTGCCGATGTTTTCTTTTTGTTTGAGATTCCTTACGTGCAAAAAGACAACCTTTAATAGCTGCTCTATCATCGATTTCCATAAACAAGGATAGAAGAGGAAGAAGCCCTTCGACTTTAATACGAAATCTTTTGCGTTTTTGATGAAGGATAACAAAACCGGCACAGGAGGTTTTTTCTGGCGAGCTCTTTTCCTACCTGATGATTAATTTTTTTTTGAGAGCTTGCCCTTTTTAGTATCACTGGGAGATTTCTGGTGGTTGTGAAGAGTTAATTATTTTCCTTAGCTTATCTTTACTTTTTACTGAATATCTTTTTTGAGCAGTAATATTAATTATTTCTTTTTGAATAAAAATTAATTTACATATTTTTATGTGTCTTACTGCCTTTTTCCGTTTACTACTGTTTACAGTGTTAGAAATGTACCTCCCGACAAATACAAAAGCATTTAAAAACCGAAAGTACCTAATAGTCAATCTTCAAGTTCCTGAATACTTTAATCTTCAGGCAGCGCTGACCATAACAACTTATAACTGTCATGGTAAAACTAGGTATAAACGTAGCGCCCTTAAATATTACAAAGCTTTTGGTAAACTACTGCAGTATTATAGTATAAAAAAACAGAGTAACATAAACGATATACCGTTACAGTTGCAGAAATTTGAATATGCCTACTACGACTATGAAAAGTGGAAAAAAACAACTTCAGATGACCAATGAACGAACAGAAAAAGACATCACTCTACTCACACTTGTTAGGAATTAAATTACATTTTCGGAAAGCTAATTATTTTCTGCATCGAATGGGATGAAAAGAATAGCATGTTGCCATTTAAAAAACGGAAGTTAGTACTACTTCCAGTCAGACCGGAAGAGCTACTTTTTTTCTTTAATCTTGGCAGGAAAGAGCAGTCAAAATCACGAGGACTCAGCTAAACACATATTTTTTTAGTCTTCCAGATAAGCCATATCTGCGCCGTGGCATTTCGGTGAAATTTGGATCATTCTTGAAAAAATCGCGTTTTTCTAAGTAAATTTCTTAATTAAAGGTATCATCTACTTGCATTTTCGGAAAGCTAATTATTTTCTGCATCGAATGGGATGAAAAGAATAGCATGTTGCCATTTAAAAAACGGAAGTTAGTACTACTTCCGGTCAGACCGGTAGAGCTAATTTTTTTCTTTAAACGCGACAGGAAAGAGCAGTCAACATAATAAGGATCCGGGTACTTGATGTATTAGACCTGTTATCACTGTAATTAATTTTGCATGAACATTGGAGCAACACTGGGATCGCATTTGTTGTGGTCAATGGACATTGCACATCCCTGGCGGACGAGTTGAGCCGCGCGCAGCTTGCTGTAATTATATCAACAATTTGATGGCCTCTATTGCAAACAACTTACTGATTAAAGTATTAGTTGCTATACATGGGCTTATTTCGTTTTTTTTTTCCTTCAAGACTGTGTATAAAAAAATGGCCCTTCCCATTTGAAAAACAAAAGTTGATGTAATTTCCGGCTAAACCGGCAACTCTAAAAAATTTTCAAGTTCACTGTAGCATGGTAAATTCTCGATCATAAATGTTTGTTCCTATAAATTTTTTCGTCAGATTCATAATTTTGGCGCTAGAGTTTCGTGCGGTTTGGATGAAACACACGGTATATAGTGCAATGTATATCATCATTATCTTTGAGTAAATGACATATATATTTATTGTTTTCCCTAAATTTTTCAAATATCATGTATATGCATATTCAAATTTTAAGATTTTATCTTATTTTAACTATAATCGTTACATAACATTTGACATGATACACTCAGTTTTTGTCTGGGAATGTACACAACAAAACAACGGTGCTGCTCGAAAAGTAACGTTTCGTTGGTTTTGACAATACTTCACAATGGTCGTCAAAGCGCATGGGATGTTTAGCTGCAGCAAGTAATGTTTGCACCATGGTAGCTAGAACATTGCAGATACCAATGCGTGCGATAGGAGGCGATAAGACAAGAATTAAACAACAAAATAAGAAAATAAATGTCACCAACGATATAATAGAAACGATGGTGGAATAATTAAGAATGTATTAAAAATAAAGGAAAAAGAAAAACTGCTGAATGAGCAGTACAAACAATACCCGATTACTCAGCGATTTCATGATGCACATTGATATTTTGATGAAGGTTTATGGAATGCGCTAGAAGAAGATCCAAAAAAATACGACGGATTTAATCAATAAATATTATAACAATACTAGCTGCCCATCAATCTCTACAAGCTTGAATCGCCTTTCGCCGTCCGATTACAGTTTTATTAGTTCCCTGCAAAACGCCAAAAAATCAATTTTGATTTTCTAAACTTTTGGCACACCTTGTATAGACGTATATTTTTGTCCACGAACTACTGTCACGGTGACAGGTGGAACGGCAATTTAAAGCATCTTAACGTCAGTCTGAGTTTTCGTTGTTGAAGTTTGAAATTTAGATGCTATTTAGCGTAATACTAAGACTTGACACTAAAAGATTTATAGTGTTATTAGTTTTACACAATGAAAAGACTAAATCATTATTAAAAAAGTAATATCAGATTTATTTCAGTTTTGCATAATTTGACCTGTCAAATATCATGGCCCACAAACGTCATTTCTGGGCTGTAATATTTAATAATAGTCATACATCTTTTGACATACCTTTTGAGTTTTGTTATGGTGCAAATTAGTGAACAACACAGAAGAATCAAGTTTTAAATAAAATGTTGGTATAGAATAGTATATAATAATAGTAATAGGCTGATTTCATTACCACAGTTCACTGGTTTGAGGTAATGTTAGATTATGTGTATGTTTTAATAAATTTTAAAACTGTACTTACGTGCGATAATACACTTTAAGTTTACTTAATCATATCCGTCGGCACTGTTCATATATTCATATAGAAAAGAAATGGTGACAATTGATGATAATAACACTAATACGTATCTGAAAGGTACCACATTTCAATTAAAAATGCACTTTTCCTTCGTGTTCTCTTTATTTGCCGGCCTTCTGACATTTAAACTTGACAACCGATCGATGAACGTGAATATATAGTCAATTAAAATTATGTGTGTATTGCACGACTGGTGCTATATGCTTTCCGCCAATTTTGATGTTTCCCGGCAAATGTCATGTCGCGAACTCAAACTGATTGACGGTTTTGATAATTTATAACCTGAAATTGAATTTTTCGTGCGTTTAACTTAACCTTATCCGAACTTTGAGGTGTCACGGTCATCTGTGCCGATCCACAGCTATTTTAAAATCGATAAAATATTCTAAACGTAGGCCTTATGGCAAAATGCTATGATGCACAGTCTTTTTCTGCACGTACGAAAATTTTCAAAAACTCCTTACCGGCCCTCGTTCTCTCTTCGGAGACGTGAAAAATAGCCTAAGGCACTTGGGACCGTAGTCCCCGTCACGTGACACTTTCGTTCCCACCGTAGATGGGACAGGTTCTCAGAAAAGTGTCGCCACAATTCGTCAATTTTGGGATATAGCTGTGCCGTAGTAATCCGTTCGTGTTAAAAAGAGCGCGACAATTGGCTTTTATATATTATAAAATGTTCAAGAAACTCTTCCGCCATTTTGTTTTTTTTTGACATTTCGACTTTGGAATAGTGATCGGCGACCAGAGATATCCCCGTATCTCGGCGACCTAAGATATCCCCGTATCTCGGCGACCTAAGATATCCCCGTATCTAAAGTTTCACATTCATACGTCAATTTTCAAAAAATTCTTCCGCCATTTTGTTTTTTTTTGACATTTTGACTTTGGATTTGTGAGCGGCGACCTCAGAAAACCCGTATCTAAAATTTCACATTCATACGTCAATTTCCAAAAAATCCTTCGGCCATTTTGTTTTCTTTTGACATTTGAATTAGTGATGGGCGACCGTAAAAACTACCAAGTGCCTAGTTTTACTTTTAATCAGAAGAGAGAGAAATTGATTTCAGCCAGCTCCGCCATTGTGCACGTTTGCGTAATTGTTTAAATAAAATTATTTCGTAGTAGGGGCACATAAATGTCGAAAGCAATCTCCTTTTTCCCTTTAAGGAAATACACGTTCTGGTATTATCGTATTTTAATTCAAATCATTATTAAAATATTAATCGACCCCTGTATAGATAAAAATATTAAATCAAGCGGGACCGTTATGTATTGATCGGCAGTGCACATGAATCTTGATATTTATTTTTCTCCCATCCGGAATGCATTGATATCAGTGCACGTTGAATCGGCCATTTTTCTGACCAAATCCTTCTGCAAACGAACTTTAAAGTGCTCGTGCCCTTGATTGCGTGCGACTGTCGACTCGCAATAAGCATGCAAAAGATCCCGAGAAGCCGGTTCTTTAAGACCCCGGGTGTTGTTGGACCCTCGCAACCTTCAAAATTTGGGAAATCAGTCTTAAAAGTGAATCTGTGGCCAGAACTGAGTTCGCCTGCAAGTTTGACGTTTCTCGGGATATTTTGATTGTCACGCGAATCGTCATGACGTAAGCCATTTTTCTGTTAAAACATCGAATACACGCTCCTCTTTAAAAGCCCATATCTTTACAACCGCTCCACTTAGGACGAAAATCTCTCCGTCGACCGGAAATTCAATGTCGCTCGTATACCCATGCCAAAGGCCAGCTTTCAATTTCGCGTATCCAGAGAGGAGTTCTTCCCCCCGCGTAACCAATTTTCGTCGATTTTGACGGTCGTTTGGTAACCATTGGCGACTCGGCTTTTATATATTATAATAATAATAATATTGTACAATGAATTGTAATGCAACATACTACACTACTTAGATATAATTCAAGTTTCCTAAATAACCTGAATAACGATAAAATAAACACCGATAAACATGAATGGTTTGTCAAAAATGCAACTGTTAGGTTATACAATATTTAAATTTGACGCCATAAAACTTTTGTCTCAGAATGTGACATATGAAACGACGGTACTATCGGCTGTATTTCGTTGGACTTCAAGCACTTGTAATAGCATTTCTTGATGTTTTTTGGACTTCATGTGACTATCGTAATGATCCTTCCTGCCTGTTTTGTAGTTGCATTGTAAGCACTCATAATCAAATTCCTTAAGATGTGCCGATTTCATGTGCCTATTTAAAGTTTGCTTCAAGTTTGTTTTGTATTGACATATCTCACAGTTAAAATCAAATTCCTTAAAATGTTCAGTTTTCATGTGTATGTTTAATCTTGTCTTGTTGTTCGTCTCGAAGTTACACATCAGGCATTTATAATCAAATTCCTTAAGATGCTTAGATTTTATATGAATATTTAAACTTGCCTTCCGGTTTGTTGCGTATTCGCATTTCACACACTTGTAATCAAATTCCTTAAGATGTTTGGATTTTACATGAACATTTAAATCTGCCTTACGGTTTGTTGCATATTCACATTTTAAACATTTAAAAATCATTTCTTGAAGATGTTCCGATTTCATATGCCGCTCTAAAGTTTGTTTGAAGTTTGTTTTGTACGTACATACCTCACAACTATAATCAAATATCTTAAGATGTTTGCTTTTTATATGAACGTCTAAATTAGTCTTCACGTTTGTCGCGTAGCTACACTCAGAGCACTTATAATTAAATTCCTTAAGATGTTGGGTTTGTATATGAATGCTTAACATTGCCTTCCGGTTTGTTTCATATTTACACTTCAAGCACTCATAATTGAACTCCCTAAGATGTATGGTTTTTATATGACTGTTTAATTTAAGCTTACTGTTTGTCACGTACTTACATTTCAAGCATTTATAATCAAATTCTTCAAGATGTTTGGTTTTTACATGAATGTTTAATTGTAACTTACTGTTTGTTTTGTAATGACAATTCGGGCATTTATAATCAAATTCCTTTAGATGTATTGTTTTCATATGAATTGTTAAATCCCTCCTGACGTTTGTTTTGTAGCTACATTTCGGGCACTTATAATTAAACTCCCTGAGATGTTTTGTTTTTATATGGTAATTCAAACACAACTTCCTGTTCGTTTTGTAATTACATTTCGAGCATTCGTAATCGAACTCCTTGAGATGTTTGTTTTTTATATGAATGTTTAAATTTGCTTCGTGGTTTGTTTTGAAGTTACATTGCAAGCAGTTATAATCAAATTCACCTAGATGTTTCGTCTTAAAATGTTTTTCCATGTCACCTTGCTTATTTGTTCGATTACCACATGCGGGACATTCAAACCGTTTCATTTCATCTTGTGCGAATTGCGGGCATTTCGAATGTTTTGTTTCTATACGATATTTGTTACTTTCTTTCATTTCCTCATTAATATGTGCACCTTGAGCTCGTTTGTACCTCGTCGTATATTTGCGCTGAGTGCATTTGTACGTCTGTAATTTTCCTCTTTTGCGTTTCTTTACTTCAACCACTTGTTTGTCCATTAGCGATTTGATGCAGTTTCTGAAAATAATAATAATAGCATTTATTGACGTATATGAATGTACAAACATATATCTCGTTAGGTAAACAAATATACAGGCCGTTCAGTTATCGGCTTACTATTGTTAACTTTGTTATTAATTTGGTGACAATATCGTCTAAATCATCAAATATTTACTTGAAAAAGGTATTACTAGACCAGTACTCCAGAGTAATCAGAAGGTGCACGTCTAGATTACGGTAAATATGCTGTGTCAAGTCTTCTATTTCAACCTTGACTTAATACAATTAATATTTAATTAAAGTTAAATTGTCTAAAATTAAAAGAAAAAAGGACTCTTATACGTAAGGTAAAGTGGTGAAAAACGCCCCAGTGGGGAAAATGCCCCACTACTTCAAAGTCCAACTTCTGTGACATAGATGGAAGCACTAGTTGTAAAAACTAAAGTAGACAGACACTACTAACGATGTATAAATGTTTCAAGCACATTGAATCTGTTTTCTGCTTTGGAAAAAGTTTTCAAGTGAAAATATAGTTTAGGAAGTCAGCAAACTTTGTGGGTAAGTTCCATTATTTATTAATTTCTCTTCAGCGAAATGTTTTTATCCAAAACCTAACTGTGTTGTGAGTAACTGGTAACATAACCTATCGAATACGCTGTGCATCGCATTGTTGGCGCGTTCTTCTTGTTTGGTGGACAGGTGGGGCCTTTTTCACCAGCATTTTGTAAAAACGCCCCATCAAAACCTAGGGAAATAAGCCCCACTTTTTCAACATAGTTTTTCTACATTTTAGCATACAAAATGGGGAAAAAATACGTGAGGAAAACAACAAGAGCCAACTGGAGCGAAGAAGCTTTGGAAGAGGCGATGAAGATGATATCTACTGGTCGAATGGGCACCAATGAGGCTAGCAGAGTCTATGGAATAGCTTCGCGTACTATCAGAAGGCATTTAACGAAAGCAGATGCAAAAGTACGTTTGGGGCGCTGTCCAGAGTTGGGGTTTCAGCATGAGCAAAGGCTTGTCAAGTACATAAAAGAACTTGAAAAAGTGGGTTTTGCACCCGATGCTGCT
The DNA here is from genome assembly GCA_963170755.1 of Amphimallon solstitiale. Lineage (NCBI taxonomy): Eukaryota > Metazoa > Arthropoda > Insecta > Coleoptera > Scarabaeidae > Amphimallon > Amphimallon solstitiale. The sequence goes on along the minus strand of OY720677.1, from coordinate 87,519,553 downwards.
GGAGTGAAAAAAATGGCTTTTGAATTTGCCGAGAAACTTGGAATTACCAACAGATTTTCAAGAGAAAAACGATCAGCTGGTGATGATTGGTTTCGAGCATTTCTGCGCCGCAATAAAGATCTTTCAATACGCAAGTCAGAAGGTCTGTCGGTAGCCAGAGCCAAAGGTATGAACAGAAATGATGTAAACAATTATTTTCAATTGTTATTGGAAATTCTGACTACAAATGATTTGCTTCATAAACCTGGAAAAATATTCAACGTCGACGAGACGGGAATTCAAGTCAATAATAAACCAGGAAAGGTGGTGGCAACAAAAGGTGCCAAAGATGTTTATTCGATAACCAGCACCGAAAGAGGTGAAAACATTTCTTTGATTGGTTGTTGCAACGCAGAAGGTTATTTCATGCCACCTGTTTTGATATTCAAGGGAAAAAACAGAAAAGAAGAGTTCTCAGACGGCCTTCCGCCTGGTTCCGACGTATTTATGAACCCTAAGTCGTCGTACATCAATAGTGAATTGTTCCTCAAATGGTTTAAAGATTATTTTTTGCCAAAAAAAGGCGAAGGAAAAGCTGTTCTGATTCTGGACGGACATGCTTCTCATTGTAATACAATCGAATTGTTGGATTTAGCTTCAGAAAACAACGTGGTGTTGTTATGTTTGCCTAGCCACACCACACAGGCACTACAACCACTTGACAGATCATTTTTTGGTCCCCTAAAAACCTACTTTTCCCAGGAGGCTAAAAACTGGATGATACAACACAAAAACAGAAAACTCTCTAGAATAGTGATTTCGTCATTGATTGGCAATGCGTGGGTTAGAGCAGCAACTGTAGCCAATGCAGTCTCTGGCTTTAAGGCTTGTGGAATTTTCCCCTACAATCCGCAAGCTATTCCAGACCATTTTTTCTCCATTTCTGACGCAGCAACAGCGGCGGTAAATAAAGAACATCCACAAACTGGTAGAGACTCACCAGTGGCATCCAGTTCTACAAACCAGATGAACCAGCAAATCTTGTCAACTCCAACCCCTAAGATCACTTCTGAAAATCGAAATAACCAACAAGCCTTATTAAATTCAAGTGCTGATGAGGAGGAAAAAGAAACACCTTCAAAATTTCTTCAAGAAAGTAATCCACTTCCTCTCATCCCATTAGACCCCCCAAAACGAAAACAGCATGCGTTAGAATTAACATCTCCAATAAATCGAGTAAAGAGACGCCTTCTTCAAGAGAAAAAGAAAGTTGGTCCTACGAAATCCGGCGCTAAAGCAAAAGGTGATGCCAAAGCTTCTACATCTGTAGTTGGTCGTAACAAGAAAGAAAGATCAAAGAAAAATGGAAAGAAGAGGAAAGGAAATTACAGCTCCTCTAGTTCCCAAAGTGAACCAGAAATGAGTCCATCTGGCTCTGATGAGCTTTCTGATGAAGCAGAAGACTGTTGCGTTCAATGTGGTGAATATTATTATTCGACCAAGTCTCGTGCTGACTGGATTCAGTGCACAAAATGCACAAAATGGCTCCACGAAACTTGTACGAGCTATGGAGATGTGTGCAATGGATGTGGACCATCCCCAAAAAAGAAAACCAAGCAATTAATTTAATTATTTGCATCGGGGCGTATTTCACATGATTACAGGCGAAAACGCCCCACCTTGACTTAAAAAAAAAATAATAATTTTAGAATATAGATGTTAAGTTTTCTAAAGATTTATTTTTTTACTAGAAGAGTACTTATGTTTTGTTATACTCATGAAATAATATATTAAAATATATTACTATTTTTGAAGTTACAATTTTTTTTCAAAATGTGGGGCATATTTAACCACTTTACCCTATATGCGTTCATGTGTATATAAGACTTGTTCAAAGTTTAGTTTAAAATTCTGTTATCTTCTTACTTCAGAGTAAAAGTGTAAATTCCAATCTAACTTTTAAAAATTTCTGTATTGAGAAGTTATCCGGAATCCAGCTCAAAATACCTTTACTCTTTAATAAATCTTTTATAGAAATATAATTTGCGAAACATTTGCAAAAACTGCTACTTGATAAGAGCAGATGTATTGTTTCCGGTCAACATTTTAAATTTCTTTCATACAAAAACTGTTCTAAGTCAAGTCCCAAATACTATTTACGTATAATAAATCTATATAAAATAGATAATTTGCGAGACATTTGCAAAAGACAAAAGGAATTTCGAAAAACTTTTTTTAATAAAATAATAGTTATTAGTTGTATTATTGTCTTCGGACAAGGAGCGGGCAACGGCGATGAGGCGGATTGGTCGCAAGCGCACAAAGGCGTCACGGGCGCAGAAGGCGCGGCGAGCGCGCGAGAGAGTGGACCAGCCATCGTGTTCCCGGTCTTCGCACAAGGAGCGGGCAACGGCGAAGAGGCGGATTGGTCGCAAGCGCACAAAGGCGTCACGGGCGCAGAAGGCGCGGCGAGCGCGCGAGAGGGAGGAGACTTCGAAAGAGCAGGAGAGGGCAGCGGCACTGGACCAGCCATCGTGTTCCCGGTCTTCGGACGAGGAGCGAAATTAAACCAATGCTGTTAGATAGAATATATTTGTTTATTTATGTAGTGATTTTGTATTATCGTAAAAATATATATAAATATTTACGATACAAGTGTTAAAAGTGCGATTTTATTTCACGAGTAAAAGTGAAATAAAATAGCATTATTAATACGTGTATCGTACAATATTTTTCCTACAAACACAATTTTTATTATAAAATATGAAACTCCACTGACCAAATCTGACAGCTCATGAATACGTTTTGACACAACTGGACGCAACCGTTAAATTACGTCAAATTAATTTGTCACAATTTGTACAAAAGATGAGTTCGTGTATTAATAATGAAAATTAAGTAATACCGAGTGCAATAATTGAAGCCGCTGACAAAGCGACATTATTGGCCACAAAATCTTGGCAACAATATGAAATTGCGTACAAAAGGTTTATGGAATGGTGCAGATGCAATAATGTGATAGGTAAATTTTGCGAAAATGTTCTACTAGCATATTTTAACCGCTTGCCTTACTAGCCCGAGTTAACTCGACGCAGTATTTATGCCAAAAAAATACTGCCCCGAGTTAACTCGTCGCAGCTACTTCTGATCGTCTGAACCATTTTATATCGAGTTGTTTCGGTCTTTGATGCTTTAATACGCATACTATGCCGAGATATTGCATTGCCTTGTTATTTTTGAAGTTTTCAGCGACAATATGCAGGTGTCTCTAGTGATTACTGATGACACGTGAATGTCTGGTCGGTCATCTGTTTAGTGTGGTTAGGTCTATATATGTACACGAAATTTATTTAATGTGTTGTTAGCACGTGTACGTGTATTGGATTCTATTGTGACATATAATATGGAAACTGAATCTGATTATGAGCCGAGTGAGAAAGAATTTGTGTTGGAAGATGAGTTAGAACAGTCGGGGAGTAGTGACTCAGAAGATGAGTTATCGGATGTGGAAAGCGACGACGAAGAATACGAAGATGTAATATTACAAGCCAGACAGTGGTGCGAATTCGATGCAACTTTGCCAATATCTCCAGCACCTCCTCGGTTTCCATTTATAAGTAAATATTCATCGATATTGTGTAATTAAAAAAGATATTCTAGAATTTATTACAAGTACCCCAGGAATTTCGCCAAATATAAACTTTGAAGAAGACATAAATAATTGTACATTGCAGTTTCTCAATTTATTCTTTGACGATCAATTAGTGAACGAAATTGCTCTTCAAACTAATATATATGCTGGCCAGGTTAGGACTGAGGATAATGATAAGTGTCAATGGCGAGATGTAACAAGCAATGAGATTCGTCTTTTTTTAGCGATAAATATCATGCAAAGTGTAGTAAAGAAACCAGATCTCCAAGATTATTGGAGCAGAAATTCTATTATAGAAACGCCGTTTGTTAGGAAAATGATGGCGTACAAAAGATTTGTAGCGATAAAACAGTACCTTCACTTTTCAAATAATGCAGATTATGATCCCGAAAATCATCCTAGCCTTAAGTTAAATAAAATATGGCCTATAGCTTCGGACTTGTCGCAAAAATTCTCAAAATTTTATACTCCAGAAAGAGATATCACAATCGATGAGAGTCTTCTTTTGTATAAAGGCAGATTAGGCTGGGTGCAATACATACCCTTGAAAAGAGCACGATTTTGCATAAAGTCTTATATGCTATGTGCATCGAAAAGTGGATATGTGTGGGGATATATCATTTATACGGGAAAGGGTACTCATTTTGATACTGATTATAAAAATTTACCAATGAGTTCTCAAGTAGTAATGACATTGCTAAAACCGCTTCTTGGCAAGGGATATTGCCTTACTACAGACAACTTTTACACATCACCATAATTAGCAGATATTCTTATTTCAAACAAGACTGACACTTACGGAACAATGAAGACCAATCGTAAGGGAATTCCTCTTGCTTTCAAAACAAAAAAGTTGAAAACGAGAAATAACAGCTTTTCAAAAGGGAAAAACGTTAATAATGCGGTGGAAAGATAAAAAAGATGCACTCTTTTATCTACCATACACAATAGAGAAACAAAGACCTACCTAAAGAGAGGGAGGGAACGGACGAAGCCATTATTAGTAATGGATTATAACCATACAATGGGTGGAGTAGATAAAGTCGATCAACATTTGTCCGACTATCCAATCACTAGAAAACGTGCTAGCGAACTAGCTCTTTGGAACTCCTATATTCTGTACAAAAAAAAAGCGGCGGTAAAAAATCAGCCTTACAATACAGACTATCACTTGTGAAAGAGATGTTCGAGAAGTATCAGAACGACCAGATTCTTTCTTCTGGCCGTCCTAGTAACACTCCAAACCCTCTTCGATTGGCAAGGGGGCACTATCCAGATTATATTCCAGCCACAGAAAAGAAGCCTTGTCCAACAAGGAGATGCGCAGTGTGTTCTCGAAAACGAGATAATTCTGTTAAACCTGTCAGAAGAGAGAGAGCCGTTATTGCTGCAAGATTTGTGACGTGGGCTTATGCGTAGCGCCTTGCTTCAAAGACTTTCATACAACTTAAGTTTTATTTTTGCTGTTATGTGTTAATTTTATTTTAAAATGAAATAACTTCTTTTTGTGATTGTGTGTTTTATTATATTTAGTAATATTTTTCCGAAATTTACGTGAAATGACAAACTGACGAGTTATCTCGGTTTAGTACCCATAGGTTAAAATTACATCAACAACCAAAATTTTGGAAAATCGGCGAGTTTAATATTATAAATCTATGTGGCTTTATTCGATCTATCATCATTAATAAAAAAAATATATTTTTTTTTTGACGAAAAACTGACATTTAATTGGTAAGGCAAGCGGTTAAAGAAAGGTCTAAAATTTGGAAATCTTCTACTCTTTCGTCACATTTTTCGATGACAAAACTTTTGCTAATTATAAAAGACAACCTTGATATTAGTAAATATTACAAACTTATTGCATTTTTGAAACGGAAAGGAGAAGGTTACCGACCAAGAAAATCAAAAATATTGACAAGACAAGAAATTGATAGATGTATTTCTGAAGCATCAGATGAAAAATATATGATGTTCAAAGTAGCTGTTGTTATGGGTATATTTGGCGCTTGTCGCCGGGAAGAGTTATGCCGTATGACTGTGGATGACATTGAAGATAGAGGAAATGTGTTAGTAGTTACTATACCAGATACTAAAACCAATACTCAAAGAATATTTACCGTTATTGGCTCATATATAAGCTTGTATCGCAAATACAAAGCATTACGTCCATCTAATATAAAACATCGACGTTTATTTATTAAATACGCTAATAAAAAATGCACAAGTCAAGCGGTTGGAATAAATTCGTTTGGCAAGATGCCTGCAATTTTCGCAATGTTTTTGAAATTGCCGAATCCAGAATCTTATACGGGACATTGCTTCCGACGTTCATCTGCTACTTTGCTAGCAGATTCTGGTGCAAGCTTATGCTCAATTAAGCGACATGGAGGCTGGAAGAGTTCCACCGTTGCTGAAGGTTACCTAGAGGATTCTCTAAAAAATAAAAAGAAAATTGCTCACTCCATCTTCCCAGATCTATCTAATAATTCTATTGCAAATGATAATTTAAATCACGATATTTTAGTTTCTATGAACTATTTGTCTGCAAATAATAATTCTGCAAGTACAACAACACATGGAATAAATTACTCCAATTGCACAAACTGTAAATTTAATATTAACCCATTAGATCCTAGTGTTACATTTATGTAACACTAAAAAGGGTTTCAAATCTGCCGCCTATTGATTCTGTGTCTGACCGTGCAGAGTTGGCAACCCTATTTGTCAACTGCACAGATGTTGTATCATCATATGCTACCACATTTTGAGTGGAGTTAGTGTTGTGTGTGGTTTTCAGTGCAACCAAACATTATAGTATTTTGTAAACTGCGTCACAATGGACTTCGTCGACAAAAGGTAAGTATAACTTTACCAGTTATTATAAGATTCAGTTATTTCTTGTGGAATGTAACTAGCAAAGTATGAGAAGTATTGTAAATACTTGAAGTGTCAACATGCATAGAGTGACTAAGACATGAGCTAATAAATGTTCCCGTAACATATTTGTAACGCTAGGAACTAATGAAAGCGTTTTACTTTTTCAAATAGAAGTGCAATTTTTGGGTATTATTTTATAATGCTCTCACAACTTGTGTTCTGACTGTATTTATACGGAGTTCCTCTTCATTATAGAGCTCTTGCTGATATGCTTAAAGCTGGTGTGACCGTGCAAGAAGCTTTGGAAATAGCTTTTGGTGACTTTACACTTGAAGATCCAATCGAAGAAATATTTATTTCCCCTCCTGAAGCAACAATCCTTACAGATGAAGATTCGGGAGATGAGGATGAGGCAGGAAGTTTTGACAACTTGAGTAAGCGACAATTACTAGCTGAAGCAGAAGTTAGGACGGCTAGCGGTACAGTTTTAGATGAAGAAATTGCGTATCCGAATCTGAAATCTTCCGACCGCACAAAATGGATCGAGGGAGATATTCAATAGAATGAGAGAAAATTTCCACAGCCGGACTATTCACATCTTCAAAATTTGTCAATCGTTGATTTTTTCGAAATGTTCATAGATGAAGATATGATATTATATCTTATTCAGGAAACTAGCAGATATGCCCTTTTTAAAAATCAACCGGACCCATCTATTACAAAAGAAGAAATGAAGTGTTTCCTGGCCATTCTAATCCTTAGTGGATACAACACAGTTCCTTCCAAACGAATGTACTGGGAAAAAAGCTCCGATACAAGGAATGAACTAGTGTACAATGCTATGCGTCGAAACCGCTTCGAACAAATTTTACGCTTTGTTCATCTAGCTAATAATGAAGATTTTGATTCAACATCACGTGATAAGCTATGGAAACTGAGACCATTTATAAATAAAATTAGAACTAACTTTCGCAGTTATTTTGTACCAGAGAAAGAATTAGCATTTGACGAGAGTATGGTGAGGTACTACGCAAGCACGGTTGTATACAGTTTATTAGAGCAAAGCCAATTCGTTTTGGATATAAAGTATGGTCCCTGAACACATCTACAGGCTATTTGATAGATTTTGAAGTTTATCAGGGTAAATCTGTAATGCAAGACTCGGAAGCTGAAAACGCTTTTGGGAAAGCAGCCGCGCCATTAGTAAAAATGATAAAACAATTTCCTGGCAACATAAGAACTTTACCATTCAATTTCTACTTTGATAATTTATTCACCAGCTTGAACCTACTACAATTTTTGAGACTTAGTGGTTATGGTGCCACGGGGACTATGAGAGAGAATCGCTTGCCCAAAAACTGTCCCTTATCTTCTAAATCAGCTCTTGTAAAAAAACAACGAGGATATTATGAATCCACTATTAGCCATGATGATGGTGTCTTGGTTTCGAAATGGGTGGATAATTCTGTTGTTTGTGTAGCATCAACTATACACGGTACGAATCCTGTAACAAATGTGAAGCGATATTCACAGAAAGATAAAAGACACATAATGGTCACTCGACCAGCTTCTCTTGGGGAATAGAATAAAAACATGAGGGGTACTGATCGTATGGATCAGAACATCAACCAGTACAGAATAAAAGTTCGCAATCGAAAATGGTATTGGGCACTATTTAGCTGGTTCATAGACGCTTCTATCAACAATGCCTGGTTTTTATGTCGCAAAGCAACCAATTCTTCAATTTCTCAGATAGCCTTCAGAAGAACTGTGGTTCAAGTATATTTGAAGCAATATACTACAGCTCCAAAAGAACCTGGTAGAACACCTTCTCCTGCTTCAGTATCGCAAAAGGTAGTTGATGAAGTACGGTATGATGGAATGTCTTACCTTATAGAAAAAATACCACAAGAAAAAAGAAGACGTTGTGCCGGGAACTCTTGTAAGTGTTCTGCACGAACACAATGCCGAAAGTGTAATGTGGGTCTGTGTATTGACTGTTTTGTCAGCTACCACACACGATGAAAGAATTACTTTATTTTAGTTAACTTAAGTTAATTTCTTAAATATTTACATCTAAATAAAACAACATTTTGAAGTTGACAGTTTTGTTAAATTTTTGCTGTCATTTGTTCCTAGCGTTACATATATGTCACGCCTGATATCTCGTAATCTTTAAACAATATATAAATTTTTTCTAATAAAAAGTAGTTTGTATAAATGTCTAGAACAGCGCTATGTAAACATTTAGAACAGAAAATCTGGGCACTAATGGGTTAATTATCCAAAGAATATGTAATTTTCATTGTAATAAAAATCATTTGATATGTACGGAATTTTCTGTTGTCATTTTTGACAAACTGTCATTTACTTTTAACACTAGTGTTAAAAGTGGCCTTTTTAACACGCTACGCTATAAAATCGCATTTTTAAGTGAAGTTAGCCGTGTCCAAATGTCAACTTTTAGCGGTGTTTGTAGAAAAATTTATTTAAGACGCCGTTTTAAATTTCGTTATAAAATTCTAACTGAACATTTTACAGAACATTACACATTGTAACGGTACTGTAAAATTCAAATATTTTATAATTTTAAAGGTGAATAAAAATTACTTTTGCTAACATGTGTGTTAGAAAGCGACTATACATTTCTTCAAGTTGTTTATTTAAATGTATATGAATCTAAGTATAAGTTACGCATTATTTAGATAAAAAAATATTTGTATTATATTTAAGACACGTGGCACCTAATTTTTTTGTGTGTGTCGTCGTTTGGGACGTGCAAATATGTGTGTGAACTAAAGGGTGAAGAGAAAAAGGGGACTGCATGTGCGTCCCGGAGAACGGAGATTTAAAAATGGGAGTCGACAGGGAACTTTCAAGAAGATAGGTCGAGCGTATTAGATTGTTTTGAACCGTCTAAATGATATAGAAGATTCCTTGTTTATATAAAGAAAGTGCACGTTCACCTATAGAAAAAAGAGTGGACCTACAGCAGTTAAAGAAGCTCCTAGTATCTCTACCGTCGGGGAGGTCTCTCACTAAGCGAACCGACAACGGGAAAATATTCTGTTCCAGTGGTGAAAGAAGGAAAGAAGGTATTTGAAAGTTATTAATGTGCGAGTGCTAAATAAACTAAAACGTTAAAATTCGTCATAATATAGGGACTTAAATCATTTGTCAATTTAATCAAATGATATTGGCATAGTATGTTTATTTTAAGGCTAATTTGTTTTCTTATTTGTGCCTATGTAGTTGTATTGATATATACAGGGTGGGGCATAGAAACCAAGTGTTTTTGGTTTGGGTAGTACTCGGCCATTAGAAAAGGGAGGGGCGCGCGGTTTATTACAATCCATTCCTCGACTCGAAGCATTTCACTTTCTCAGTTGCCACTTGCCATTATGGAGAGGTGGACGCTAGAGCAACGCGTGTTCGCGTATGATTGTTTTGTTCGAAGTGGCGAGTCGGTGACTGCAGTACAGCGTGAATTTCGCAGAAGATTTAATATCCATCGTAATGACTCTGTTCCTGCCCGAGACACCATCTTACGCTGGGTCAATAACCTTCGAACAGGAGGTTCAATAATGAAAAGAAAACCGCCCGGTCGTCAACGTACTGTGCGTACTCCTGAGAACATTGAAAGGGCGAGACAAGCATTACTGCGAAGTCCACGCCGCTCTGCACGTCGACATTCAGCTGCACTTCAAATCAGCAATCGTACTGTACGGCGGATTTTGCATGGTGACTTACATTTTCACCCATACAAAATACTGGTTGCCCAACAATTAAATGTAAGAGATTACGCCCAACGCTTGAGTTTCGCACAACAAATGCTTGAACTTGTTCAGGAGAATGAAAACATATTGTTAGTCATGAGTGATGAAGCCCATTTCCACCTTACTGGGGCCGTCAATAGACAAAATTGCCGGTACTGGGCTGACGAGAATCCACGACAGTTACATGAGATGCCATTACATAGTCCTAAGGTAACAGTTTGGTGTGCGGTGGGAAAATTTGGGTATCATTGGCCCATATTTTTTTTGAAGAAAATGGGGTCACCGCTACAGTAACATCTGAACGTTACATTCATATGGTGAATACCTTTTTCATACCTGAATTGCAAAGAAGAGGTGTGGATATTCAAGATTAGTGGTTCCAGCAAGATGGGGCCACGGCACATACCGCCAGAGCATCTATGGCTGTTCTTCGCCGCCTGTTTCCAAATCGTCTAATTTCGAGATTTGGTGACGTTTTGTGGCCTCCTCGGTCTCCCGACTTATCGATTTGTGATTTTTATCTATGGGGGTACCTCAAGTCAAGTGTTTACGAGGCCAAACCCCGTACGTTAGACGCATTAAAGGAATCGATTCGTTATGAATTCTCCCTAATCGACAGAGACATGCTGGAAAGAGTGGAGGGCAATTTTCGTCAACGGCTGCAACAGTGTATCAATGAAAACGGACATCATATGCCAGATGTAATTTTCCGTACTTGAATATTTCAAAATGCTTTATTATTAGCTATGTTGTACTACCAATAAATTTTTTTTAGAGTAAAAACTAATAATTTTATTATTATTTCAAAAACACTTGATTCCTATGCCCCACCCTGTATATATGTGACCCTGCATAAGAAAACCCACCTAGTGTGTCAAAACAAGTTTTTGAGTAAAACGCAATTTAAGTTTCCCCTCTGTGTTGCATTTTCATACTGTGCGCGTTCTCATTTCGGTGATTTCCCTTTTCGTACATTCTCTTTTCGTACACTGGCCAAATTTTACCTCTGTTGACCTTTTTTATTCTCGTTTCGTACACTGAATAAAAATTTTACCTAATGAATGCTCGTTTCGTACACTCACATTGTGACCGCGGGAATCTAGAGACAATTATAGATATTTATGCCCAGAGGAATTTAAATATCGAAAGACGATTTAAAGCTACTTAATTGTGTAATTAAAAATTTATTGAAGAGTATGATGATAGTAATTGCTAATAAAAGTATATTATTATTATTAACAACAGGCTAATAAGTTTTTATTTGTTTGCCCTCAAGTATAACAAACTCAATATCGCTTATTGAATTACATAGGTAAAACCACAAATAAAGTTAATAATACATTAACTAAATTTGATTAGAGCAGTTACATGTTAATAGTTGTTGGGAAAACCTATCCCTTAATTATCCTGTTACATTGTGTACACATTTGTAATTAAAATTTTCACACCACTGTGAAATGTCATTAAAAGTGATTAACAGGTAAATGCCAAAAGTGAATAATTAAAGGTCAAATAATTGATTAATGACTTTTGTAAAAGAAAATATGAGTTTAGAATAACGAGTCTAGGAAATTCCCTTCCCCTACTTTCTAAGTTTAGGTATAAAAACGGCGGTTTCACAATAAAATCCATCATTGCGACTTGTGTTTTACATCGAGAAATAACCTGTGACAATGGAGATAATCGAATCGAAGAGGGGCCAGCCCATTATTTTATATTTGGGATATAAGTTCAACAAAAAAAGAATATACACCAGCGACATCTTGTGGAGTTGTACCAACAGAAGTTGTTCAGGTAATATAAAAACAGACAGCAACGTGACTAGCATATTGAAGCAGGTAGAACATTCAATATGTGCACCTGATATTGCCAGCAACGAAGTGCTAGTTTCCATTTCCAACATCAAGAAACGTGTTCGTGAAGAATGTACTCCTGTTACTAAAATCTATGAAGAAGAAATAACAAAAAACGTCACAGATAAAGGACTCGATTTGGTTACTACAGTTCCAAGGTTCCATTCTATTAAAAAACAATTGTATACTGCCCGATATAGCTCCTTAGGTATACAAACACTACCAAAGCATCGAAGGGATATTGTAATTCCAGAAAAATATAAAGAATTTGTTTTTTGTGACAGCATGACGGAAGACAGGATATTAGTTTTCGCAAGGGACGTAAATTTATTAAGACAAAGCAAAATTATTTTTGCTGATGGAACATTTAAGAGCTGTCCTACACTATTTCAGCAAGTGTATACAATTCACGTGGATATAGGCAGTACCGAGGAAAAAACATGTGTTGTTCCAGTCATTTATGCACTGTTACCAGACAAAAAGGAAGAGACATATGTAAAACTGTTTAGCTTTTTAAAGGAACGTGTCCCTGAATTCAAACCAAGAGAGTTTCACGTAGATTTTGAAAAAGCCGCGATAAACGGTTTACTTAAAGTATTTACAGAAGTTAAAGTAAAAGGCTGCAATTTTCATTTTAACCAAGCACTTTGGAGGAAAACTCAAGAGCAAGGACTTGTAGCAGAATACAGAGATAAAGAAGAAGTAAGACAACATCTCAGGATGTGCGCAGCCCTAGCGCATTTGCCGCCAGAGTATACTGATGAAGGATGGTTGGTTGTAATGGAAAATTCGCCAAACATGGAGAAAATAAACAAATTTAACGATTACTTTGTTGACGAGTGGATGGATTCTCCACGATATTGGGTGTGCTTTAACAGTCGCCACAACAGTAAATACAACTGAAGGTTGGCACACACGACTCAATAAGAAAATTGGGAAATGCCATCCAAACATATATGAACTACTCAATTTCCTGTATGACGATTCTATTCATTTCAATTTCATCATTCAACAGGATCAGATAATGGTAAATACACCAAAGAGGGCAAAAAATATATCAATTTGGATAAGAGAATTGAAAACACTATTAACAAATTTCTTCAACAAGAAATAAATTTACAAGATACTTTAAGACGGTTATCGTATATTGCAAAATATGAATGAAATAATTAATACAGACATGATGAAGCTGCTTAGCGAAAAATTTGTAAATATGTATATATTGTTGACTATTGACTAACTCATAATTGGGGACAAAAATCTTTAAACACGCCCATATATCAAGTTAATTTCTTTATACGGTACTAAAGATATTAATTTTATATATTGCCAGTCCTAAGCCTGGAAAAAGTGTGAAGGACGATTTATCTAAACGATATGCCAATTTTATATTTTCATTTACAAAAGTTATTATGCCGATAACTAGTACATTTACCTACATTTATTAACTGATATTGCTTTTATGACAAATTTAGTTAATGTATTATTAACTTTATTTGTGGTTTTACCTATGTAATTCAATAAGCGATATTGAGTTTGTTATACTTGAGGGCAAACAAATAAAAACTTATTAACCTGTTGTTAATAATAATAATATACTTTTATTAGCAATTACTATCATCATACTCTTCAATAATTTTTGAATTACACAATTAAGTAGCTTTAAATCGTCTTTCGATATTTAAATTCCTCTGGGCATAAATATCTATAATTGTCTCTAGATTCCCGCGGTCACAATGTGAGTCTACGAAACGAGCATTCATTAGGTAAAATTTTTATTCAGTGTACGAAACGAGAATAAAAAAGGTCAACAGAGGTAAAATTTGGCCAGTGTACGAAAAGAGAATGTACGAAACGAACCTAAATCCTCATTTCATTGTTGAATGTTTGTTTTGATTGATTTCAATGTTTGTTTTATCATTTAGTACTAGAACTCCGAGTTTGTTTTAATTATTGTGAAAATGTCTCGCGAGTGTGATGAATTTGATCAACTGCGCAATGTATTTGATATTGAACGTTATGATTTATCGCCATCGCATTCACCGACACGAAATGCAGACGAGCCATACGATACAAATGATGAAACGGACAATTTAGACGACTGTACAGAAAAAATAAATGATTCCATTTTGAGAATTTCTTCAGCTCCTTCAACGAACGATAGTTTCTTGGAACATTCGTCATTCGATTTACACGAGTATGAAGTAATCGAAGCTTTTTATGACCCAGAAGCAAAACAAGAGCAAGATTTGATTGTACTATCACACCTGAATTCTCATCGGCAAGATATTTCTCTTGAATCGTACTACAATAGTCAAATTCGTAAAAAGTATGGCTCCATAATTTGCAATAAAACTCGTGCGGATACTATTTATATGTTCCATGGAATTTCTATTTGTCGTACAATGTACCTCTTCATCTATGATGTTGGTATTGACACATACAAAAATCTGGTATCTCATTTTGATAAAAGTAAGTTACAGCCAAGAGTTCATGGACTGACATATAAAATACCGAAATGTAAAAGTGGGTATACTAAAGAACTACGCGAATCGGTCGTCCAATTCATAAAAAACTACGCTGATCATCATGATATACCTCTTCCTGGAAGGCTTCCTCAATTTAAAAACTTCAAAGGAATGAAACTCCCATCATCTGATACAAAAACATCCGTTTACCGCCGTTATATTGAAGCTTGCAATGATAAGAAAGAAAAACTGATTGATGAACGATGTTTCTACTATTTATGGAATGAAAGTTGTCTATTTATACAGACCATGAAATCCGCTGATGACTTATGCAATACTTGCAAAGAAAATACCGATCTACTTTCTAATTTTATTTAAGTGGATGTGATCATATGTATACCAACGCAAGTGCTGTTTCTTACTAAAATTTCCAAGTATGTTTGTTGCGTGCTTTTGGCACTTCTGACTAATTTCATTTCAAAATATTAAATAATATCTGTTTACTTAACCTAGCAATTATTAAATTACTTAAGAATTCCAAATTAATTGTAATGTCACTCTTTTGGCTCATACTGTATACTATTTATTATTTTCAATACCCAAAATATATTCAAAACTTAAATATGTATTGCAATTCTACAGCTAAGCTTGTTTATCCTTCTTGAATAAACAGTTCATTATATTTTTCAACTACGTATCAATTTCGGTTAAAATAACTTCTACATCTAACATTTCTTAAAAATAACATCTGAATAACAAGTTTATAAATTAAAATAAAATTCCTTTTTATAAAGCAAATATTAGAGTCACGTACAACAATTTTTCTTAAATACCCCTTTTGTATGACGACGATAACTAAAAGGTTCGGCGTCACGAATATGCATGTTTTTATCAATAGTCCTTTATCTGAAATTTCGTGAAGACCGAGTAGTTGAATCAGAGACTTTAAACATTCATAGACTGGCGATGTGAGTCGAGTCTAACGATCTCTACCGAAGCTTTCTCCCCTCCAAACAAAGACGCCATGCTTGTAACTTTTGTGTCAAGTGAAGGTGAACAAGGTCAAACAAGGTCCTAACATAACCACGTTTGAATGCGTTTATTTTAGTTTAGTTTAGTTAGTTTAGTTAAAATAAACGTTAAAACGCGTTTTTAGTCACAGAGTACAATAAATATTTTGTTAACATGCCTGCGTCCTGTGTTGTGAGGTGGTGTAAAAATACCCAAACTATAAACAAAGCAGTATCGTTTCACAGGTCAGTAATGTATATAAATCACCTTGCTAGTTGAACATGTTAAATTTTCAGGCTGCCTACACACAATCCGATGTTGTTGGGGAAATGGATTTTCAATCTGAAAGTACTACAGTATAGTAAATCAAGTGTAGTGTGTTCGGACCACTTTAAGAAAGAAGATTTCAAAGTATATACCGACAAGAGGCTGTTGAAAGAAAACGCTGTGCCATTCTCTGCTTTGAGTGAAGTAAGTAGTCATAAACTTTTGATTCGGATATATTATAAAATATTGGTTTTCTTAGACTCCCCCAAAAAGTCTTTGTGCCAAAAGTCTTAGTGTGCTCTGTGAAAGCAATCGTCGCGAAAAATGTAAAACCTCAAGGGCATCGGGAAGTGGTATGAAAATAATTCCTGCAAGGAAACTCAACTTGGATGACGAGAAAAATAATACTCCTAATTATTCTCACACGGATGATGAAAATTTGTTTCCGCGAAAATTATATGAAACTTCTTCGATTAAGAATGACCATTCGTACGCTCTTCCATCTCCAAAAACATTAAAAGCAAGATTAGATAATTTAATAAAAAGAAAGCAGGTGGAGACTAAAACATGTTGAATTTTGTTTAATAAAAAATTAAAACACAGTCTACTTGAGATATTACATAATTTTAACCCCATTATTTCAAATGTGCCGCCTTTCAAGTCACAAGCAATATGGCGTACAAATGCTTCACAATAAATGACCAGTCGCCAGTCTATGAATGTTTAAAGTCTCTGAGTTGAATACTTATATCGCATCGTATGCGTCGTGTGCAAAAGAATAAAATCGAAAACTCTGGTACCTTCTGGAAGGGGGAAGTGACGTAGCACCTTCCTGTCCCACCCTCGACGAGCGGACAATAAAAGGGAAAAATATTGAAATTATAAGAATTCAAGAATTAAACATTGTCTAGTGACGATCGACACACCTAAGTAATTTTAAGTGTAGACCAGTGGCGGTCGGTGACTATCACATGTTTGGCGCATAGTCCTGAAGCAATTCGAATATTAAGATTGTTATCACAGAGTACGTAGTATAGCAGTGTCAAAAGCTAGTCCAAGTGACGATTTTAACGTGCCTAGTGTTTTTAAAATTATCAAATGATCATTAGTCCAGTCTGGGAGAAGATTTGGCTGATCAAGATAATTCACCTTATGGGAATTTAAAGCAGTCTTGATATTGAACCATTGCCGTCGGATCATCCTGTCTTCCGCGGAACTATCGAAGAAATCCATCTCATCTTCGCGGAGAGTCATCGACCTGTCGCACTCCGGCTACCTTTGTCATTATCGCATCTGCACATTACAAGGTAATTCAAATATTATTTGTGTCTCAAAGCGCTTGAAAATTATTGTACTGTCGCTAGAATCAAATCAAAGGCCATCCCCTCTGGCTTTGTAACAATATATCGGTGTTATATCTGTACCTTGGATCAAAAAGGGCCAATGTCCATTTACGCAGTTTTGAGTTAAAGACTAGTGTATGCGGCACAACAACGCAAAAGGTTATATCTTCTCAATTATCATATTTGAGATAACACACGATTAGACATAAAAGTCTTAAAACATTATCTATTTTACGGTGATTCGATAATTTTTCAAAAGGTTTTGATTTTTGGAATTTTTTGTGGATATTGGCCTTTTTGTAGATATTCTTATTGGAGATTGGTCTCAAATAAATTTAAAAAAATTGTTGAAAAATTTTTATTCTTATCAAAAAATTAAATACAAAAGAACAAAAACTACTAACTAAATTTAGAGTTGGTTATTATTTAATAAAATATGTTGCCATTCTCTATTCACTTCCCAGTTCTGCTTCAGTTCCATATGGTGAGGTAATTCTGAAGCAGTTCTGATACTTTCATAGAAAGCTTTGTTATGTTCATTTACATAATCAAGAAGTTCCATTAGATTTTTCTTTTTAAGATCTGGTAGTGGCAGAGGCTCAGAATGGAGAGGTTGAAGCAATTCCGGTCGAAAATTCGAAGAACGTCTTCTAATCATACCGCGTCTCAGATCCATTTTTCTAAATTCATCATCACCCAAACTAAGTTTATAAAAAAATTGAAATTCATCATCTTGAGTATATTTCATCCATTTAACTTTTAACCACGGCATTACTTCCCCGTCTTCATTTTTTTTTCTATATACTAACTGTTGACGCAATAAACTGTTGAAATTCACAAAGTCCACTTGCTTCATTTCTATGACCTCTAGTGGTGGATTTCTATTAATCATTTTGATGAAATTAACCCAGTCATGTGGTACTTCGATATCAACTGTTGTTTTTTTTTTAGCTTTTTCAATTGCAGCATGAATCGTGTCCGCTTCCATGTGTGAATGTCCAGGTTCCATAAACTTGTGATGAATTTCCTTTAAAGAGCTACCTTGCATTTGTAGTTCTTTCATTAGAATGCAAAACATTGTACTCATGAAAATATTTCGGTTTTGGCCAGAACAGGAGTCGCTATAGAAATGAATTTCTTTTACTGTCTCAGGAAGTGATTTAACAAATTTGCGGATACATGACGCAATTTCTTGCCCACCACGTCCGGCAGTAGTTTCATCCCAAATAAAACATGTTCCCGTATTTTTAGTGGTAGATGTATGAAACACAGTTAAATTGAATACCCATAATTGTCTTTTGTAGAAAGAAACATTATTTCTTAGGTAAGGTGTAGGCAGGCATTTTTCTAAATCAAATGAAGCTGTAATAAATGTTGGATCAACTTTACTTCGGTTTTTATCATCGGATTTATTATTATATGCAGAAGAAGCTAAGTCCATATGATTTTTTCTTTCCGTTTCTAATTTTAACTTAGTCCTAATATCTTCTTCACTTAAATCTTGTTTTGCATTCAAGGACTTTAAAGCTAAATTGATTCTGTCGCACTTGCTACACGTATCATTGGCGGGAGGATGAAAGGAAAGATTATACTCTTCATTAAAAATTTGCCTGTACTGAAATTCGGTTTCAGGTTTGATATTACTACCAGTGCAGTGCTCACAATAGAGTCTGTACAACAACGAAATTGACAAATCGGGACTGAGGTATTTTTTTGATGTTCTTTCCCGGGAATAGTGGCTAGTGTATGCTGGTATGCTTTCAATATGTTTTCTAATAATATCTTTATTTTTTTCAGGAATTTTGGGTTGGTTGCCGTGTTTTCCACGTTTGTCAGGTGGGCAAACTATCCCTCCAGCCTTTCGTTTCCTTTCTACAATGACTCGTACCTTTTTTAATGTCAAATCAAATGTATTAAGATACATTTGCTGACAAACTTCTAATCTGTCACTTTTCATTGATGTGTTTAAATAATACTTCCTAGAAAACTTTCTGCGACTTAGTGTTGCTTGTTGACTGATTCTCTCTCTTGATTTTAAGTGCTCGGTGACAGATTCGGCAATATATTGATCCTGTCCATCTCTTGACAATTCATAAAACTTTTTAAACAACTGCTTTCGGTCACCTTCGTTTAATTTTTCATAGCATTTGCTTTTGCAATTACATGGCAGCTTTAGTTTTTTAGCATTCTTGATTATGCCCTTTCGAGTAACGTATTCTTCACCTTTTTCTTTTTTTGATTTCCGAACATTTTGTGCCCAATTGTTCAGATTTCTTAAGCGTTTTCTAGTTGATTTTTCTTCTTCATTTTTCTTTCTACCACCTCCTAAGCGCTTGTGAGTTTGTGAATTGGTACTCACGACTGAATTAATCACTTCTAGTCTTTCCTCTGCATCCTCAGAAAGGTTTTCATCTTCCGGTTGATAGTCAGATTCACTGTCATCCGGCTGTATGGAAGTAGTAGATCCAGTTACATGTTTTGAAATTTCAAGACCAGAAGTTTCAGGAATTTCAATATTTTGCTCAAGTACAATAATATCTGAATTACCACTGTCACAGTG
This sequence comes from Amphimallon solstitiale, assembly GCA_963170755.1. Lineage (NCBI taxonomy): Eukaryota > Metazoa > Arthropoda > Insecta > Coleoptera > Scarabaeidae > Amphimallon > Amphimallon solstitiale. The sequence continues at coordinate 87,499,764 of OY720677.1, read as the reverse complement.
AGAATGTAGTTGCATGTTTTTTTCGCTTTGGAGTCCACAAGCTCCAGGAATTTCATTACTTTGCTCAAGAACAATAATATTTGAACATGTGGGAGTTAAATCTAGAAAAGTTCTTTCTTCCATTTCTTCGAATGGTAAATCAATAATTACATCGTTTACCTCTTCTGTTATTGGTGTAACTGGTGTAAGTGGCGTACCATTGTGTACCATAACTTCACCTGTTTCATTATAACAGCAATCATCTAAAAAAATTTTTTTCATTTGAAACCAAATGTAACAACAACGTAAGTCTTACCTTCGGTATAAGATGAATTTGAATCAGGTATCAATTTAACCATATTTACCATTTTAAGTGTTCTCTGGGATAACATTTTATGATAATAATTATAATAATAATTATTATCTACTAAAACACACGTTTGCAAACGAGATCGACATCAACAGACAACAAACTAACAGGACTTGACATGAACATTGCTCAGAATTTAGGTTATGCACGTGTTACAATGTGGGAGATTGGCCGTTTTTGTATTGTTGGCCAGAACAAAGTTTCATATAAAAACGGCCAATCTCCCACATTGGCCTTTATACGCATGGAGCAGCAGGCAGATTGGCCCTTATTAAAATGTGTATCTCATTTAATGTTATTTGTACAAGATTGGCCCTTTCACTACTTAAATAAGGATATTTTTTAATACCAGTGGCGCCATAATCTAAAAATAGGGAATTTTGGAGATTGGCCCTTTTTAATCCAAGGTACAGATATAGTTCCGACGGAGAAGTTAAAATAGTTTTGAGGGTTAATCAATATCTCTTTGTTCATGTTGTTATTGAATAATTGCACTACTGTAAATAATGGTATTAATATGAAATTTCGAATTCATTGTCAGAATCTTTGTACTGTTAATCTTTTATAGTTACAATCATAATTATTTACTTGGTTAAAATAGTACATACATTAGTTGTTGTAGTTTGTCCTAAATTTAATATCTGAGTTTGATTTACCATTAGTATTTCTTTGTTTTACCTAGAATATTGTAATACTTTATATGTGGTAATATTTGTGTGATTATAATAATAATATATTCGTCTGGCCAGATTCAATTTAAGACTTATATAATCTGATGAAAAATGTGAGAATGAAACATATTGCAGTGATCTTGAATAAATAATAATATGTAAATAAATGAATTTTAGATCACTTGCAATTTTATGTTTAGTTAAGTAAGGATTTCTTATTGTGTGCGTTCATATTATATACATAAGTGCTTAATAAAGGTAAGAATTTTTCTTGATTTATATTTATTTATATTTATATCTATATGTACATTGGTATTTATTTATTTAAGTTTACAAATTCCTCATGAACAATAATAAATTAGGTAATGTAAACGTGATCTGTATAAATTAAGTAACTGAATAAATAAATTTTACACAAGTAAGCAATCAATAGGGATAACTTGGAGTACATGTAATTGGTAACCAGGTTATGTAGAGAATGGAATCTGTTATAGGCCAGAAGAGCAGAGGAATGTATTCCCGGACGTGAGGGATTCGCCCGACTTCTGTGCCTCGGTGCGTCGGGCCTTTTCTATCTTGGGCCGGGATAGTTTGACGCTCGGGGTACCCTGTCGCAAGGCTCGACGGAGGCAGCGGGTCATGCTGTTAGATGGGTCCGTAGTTCGCGTATCGAACGAAACAGCGTGTAGGATGGCTGCGGAAGGCATGATCCGGCCTGTCAAGCAGTGTTAAGGGGCCTCCGTCGAGGCCGAAGAGGGTAGCAGTATACAATAACTTTGAGTTCAAGTAATGCTTCACTTAATTTCACTTTGTACTCTTGGATATCTATGTCTGTACTCGTCTATATGTGTATTTCTTGATTGTCCTCGTATAATCTGTATGATGATCAAATAACTGATACAACATTTATACTTCAATTTAAGATGTCAATCACCAGGAACGATAAGCTGGGTGAACGCGTATGATAATCCACCTGTCAACAATACATCATCGTTAGAAATTGGAAAGGTAAAAGGGGTTCATGATAAATTTAACCAACGCATACCGACGATCATGAATGTTTTCCCTTTATTTCCGAATGTAAGCAAGACAAAGAAAATACGAATAAAACTTCCCAATAATACAAAGAGATGGTTCAAGAATGAAGTAAACAACAATCAAGAAATTTATAACATAATAAGGATGTGGCAATGAACTTTAAGTTATATTTAAAAGTTGTAAATAATGTTATTTACTTACCAGGCCAATGTTTGATAGATAGCATCCTGTGTATTATATCTGTATTTCACTATTGCTCACATCAATATCAATTTTAACTTTATACAAATAACAAATGCAGACGTATCATTCCAAGTTTTATTTAAATTAATTTTCACTTTATTCATTTTCACCATGATGTGTATAAATATTTACTGTATTAATAATTTATGAAAACTTTATTTTTATTTAAGTAAAACATAAAAGAATCTTAATAAAATTTTTATAAGGTTATAATTTTAAGACTTATTAAATGCTACGTAAAAAGGATCGAGCAGGTGTTCCTCGCACAAATACGTCTGGCATTGGCAAGGACTGACCGGTACAAAAAGTATTGTTTATCAGGTGCTCGGCTGAGTCATAATGTATAGACGGATTTATGGTCACATGTTTGTTTACCTCTCGCAAGGATTATTAATACGCTGTTTCCTCATGCAACCGATAAGAGCAGCACCGTCGACATACAATTTTGGGAGATGGATTCGTGCTTAACGAAAGTTGCCGTACGTTTTTGTAAGGAAATTTACGAATAAAAGCGCGGACAGATAAAAATTTCGGCAATTGCTGGTGAAAACCGCAATATTAGCAAGTCTAAAAGTAGGTGAAAACCACTTCCTCCCTCTTCTTTAATAGGATTACTTTAAAATCCGAACTTAGAATAATTTTGAGATTTTCAATACTTATAAAATTTTTACAAGATTCTACACTTATAATAATTTTATTTTAAACATGCTGCGCGCATTACATTAAAATGTTTAGATGTATTCGAATAACTACCTATGTATGAAATACCTTTATTTTATGAACTCGGTGTTTGAATTTATTTAATTTCATTTTATTTTCTTCTTTCTAGAGGGTTTTGTTTTGCATGTAGGGTACTATGCCGTACGTTATGACAAAACTTTCTAGCATTTGTAATGATAACTTTGAATAACATAATCATTTTCTTTTCCGTATAATTTATTTTTCTTTTAAATTTATTCATCCTACAAAGGATATTTGAAACTAATAATTTTGTTTATGTGTATATAGGTTATATATATTAAGTGAATAAAATCTTTTATTGAAAATTATGGAAGAGTTTAATACGATGTATGAAGAATTAAGGTGATTAACAATATTTGTTATAAATGTGTGTATAGTGGCGTCTCCAAATTCTTTATTTGTAGTGGTGTTTTTGTATTGGAATTTCGTGAAAAAGGTAAAGTTTATTTTCTTTTAATGTATATATATTATTTCTTTTTGATATGAGAATTAAGTATATTTTGTTGTATTTGGGTGTTCAATATTAACGTGTTGAATAATACATCAGGGATGTGTGAAATGAATTATGTCATTATTTAATTCATAGCATGGAGTCCTGGTGAATTTGATATACACGAATTGGTCTTGGTGGTACTGCGTTTGGGAGCGAGAAAAGGCACCAGGCAGAACTAATCAGGGCTGAGTTAATTTATTGAATACGCAGAGACATTGTTTTATTTCACTTTATTTATTTAATTAAAAATATATATATTCCTTAAGGGGTGTGCACATGATGATGTATGTTCGGGTTGCGTCCGACGAGCTGAAAATGACATGCTCGTAGGGTGGAACTTTGGGATACTCTTCTGTGTGAATTTGTTACTGATGGTACTGTGTTGGGAGCGAGAAAAGGCGCCGGACAGGACTAATTAGGGCAAAGCCACTTCCTTAATGTCTATATTTTGTTATCAAATAGTAGACCGCACAATTTTATTTTTATTTTATTTATATTCCAGTACAATTCATCATGGTTAATTTATTTTAATTTTTGATTGTTTACATGTATCTATGACAAATATTAATAATAATAATCACGTTCACATTTTAGATATAAGCTAGCACGACATGATGATTTTATTTATTCTTTATTTCTCGTAATATTTTATTGTTTATGATGTATAAATCTGAATTATGACCGAATATTGATCTTGGATGTGTAAATATTTGTAGATTAAAACTTTTGAATTTATTTAGAATTATTTTATTTTAATAAATTAGATATTAAGATTTATTTTGTATTTTATTTCTTTACCTGACCTGGAGATGATTAAAGAGAAGGAGAATCAAGTCATATTTTCTGCCCCTGAGAGAACTATTTATTTTCAAACTGAGCTAGTTACATGTAGAATGTTTTGCTTAACCTACCTTTCAGCAGAAAGTTCACCGTATCATAGTCTAGCATAAGGCCTAGCACTAGGATGCGTGCTTGACTCCCAGTTACGACTTAATTAAGTAAACTAAATTTATTTTATTTATATGTAAATTTGAAAGAGTCACAGCATATATATGGCGCACAACGTCGTGGGGCAAAACATTTGCATTTACATTTCAAATATATTTACAATTTATTAGCAATTTCACATTTCCATATTATTGATATGATGCCCAATGTTCATGGTGTAAAAGTTTTGCCGTTCCATATCATATATATGGCGACCAACGTAGTGGGGCAAAACTTCTACATTTTTAAACTGTTTAGATAAAAATTAATTGATTATTTAATATTCAAATAGCTGTATAATTAAAGGGAGGTACTTTCACCTTTAGGTGCATTTGAATAATTAATAAATATAATTCACAAATAAAATTTTGTCAAGTTTTGATTTATTTTTCTCCACAAATAAGTCTCTTTAAGTGCCAGGACAGATAAAGTAAATATGTCTGAGTATAAAGGCGAGGGTGAAAATCCTGAAAGTAGTATGGACACCAAATATTTATTTGAAACGTACAGGGAACCACAAGGCATTTCCTCTGTGACAGATTCAGAAAAGACGATACCTCTTGATGAGGATGAAAATGTGACTGAAAATGTAAAAATTGAAACAAAAGAAGTGCCAGGTGGAGATAGATTTGATTTTCTATTTGAAAAACTTTTCTGTAAATTGGAAAGTGACAAGATAGAAATGAAAGAAGATATAAATAGAAAGTTAGATGAAAATAAAACTGAAATGAACAAGAAGTTTCAAGAAAATAAAGAAGATATAAACAAGAAACTGGATGAGAATAAATTAGAGATACAAGCTGTAGTAAAGTCGATGAATGAGAAGATTGATGAAAGAATTAAAGCTTGTAGAATAGAAATGTCTGCAATGAATAATAAAATAAAAGAAGATGTGAAACAAAGCACGGCACAGATCAATGAAAAAATTGAAGCAAATGAAAAGAAGTGCAAGGATAGCAGTAATTTTTTAATAGATGAAATGAATCAGAGGGCCGGTGTAGCGAGAGAAAATTTTAGACAGATAGAAGAAAGGATTGGAGGACAAGATGAGAAGATACAATTCTTGGAACTGAAGGTGGACAGTAGTGCCATGTCAGTTCAGAAAGATGTTCAAAATCTAACAAATAAATTCGAGGACTGTAGAGTCAAATATGGAGCATGCACAGATTCACTTTTAAAGCTACAGGATATGACATTAAATTGTCAAGACACGATTAAGAATTTGAAAACAAGAGTTGAACAGGGTACAATTACACCTTGTGTGGTGTCGCAACAGGTATCACTTGGCACAGAAAATATACCAAAATTTTCTGGGTATAATAAAGACAACCCTATGGCATTTCTTAAAACCATTAAGACATATATTCGTGGTATTCATGATGATATGTCGAAATTACATTTCATGAGAGGGTGTCTTAGAGATTATGCGTTATTATGGTATGATATGGTAATTGATGAGGTACAGTCGTACGAAGAATTAGAAAACATGTTTATTAGGCAGTACTGGGGACAAACTCAGCAAAGACGCATTAGACATGACCTTACTTTTGGAAAATATCGTTCCATTACATCTAGAGAGAATTATGTTATTCGGAAATATTCTTTCTTGAAACATATACAACCTGTGATCCAGGAGTGTGACATTGTTACCCAGTTAGCTAATCATTTCGAGCATGAGGTAGTACAAGCAGTTGCTTTACAGGGTATAGACACCGTTGAGCAACTCTTGGAATTGGTAAAGCGTCTGGACGACGTGGAAGATAGGAGTGTATTTCAGAATAAAAATGGGTACAAAGCAGGTAACAATGATAACTATTATAATGCTCAGCAAAGATATAATGGTAATAACCAACAAAGAAACAATGGTAATCGGTATCAGAATAATAATTGCCAGGGAGGAAGGGTGGAGAATGGTAACAACAAGAACATGGGTAATAATAGTAGTAGTAATAATAATAATAGTTGGAGACAGGAGGGTCATGTAACAAGAAAATATGGAAAAAATGAAACAGAAGATACCCGAGGATTTAATAACATAATTATAGAAAATGAAGAAAATAAAACAGAAGCTGTAACGAAAGATGTATCAAAAGGAGCGATAAAGAAGGAGATAAGAGGTGCAACTCCGGTAGAAAACGGATGGTTACACAACTCAGTAGGAGGTGCTACATCTCTGGATTTTTAGTAGAACCAATCAGAAAGGAAGAGGATTCTCAAAGGGTGACCGACTTTGAGAATATTAAAAAAATAACCACAGAGCTACCAGTAGTAAAAATAAACATAGGCCAAATAGAGGTAGATGCATTAATTGATACAGGTGCGCAATTGTCTCTTTTAGATAGTAGTTTAGTAGATAAGCAACTAGAAAATTCAGGTCATTATAGGTCCATTAAAAAAATAAATTTATTTACTGCCACAAAAAAATTAGTAATAGCTATAGATAAGATATTTTACGTAAATGTAAGAATAGGTAATTTAGAATTTTTAACTGAATTTGTTATTGTACCTAATTTAAATTATAATTGTATACTTGGAATGGATTTTTTGACTCAATATAGTACAAAATTAAACATGGAAGATAAAACTTTTCACATAAAAAGGGCAATTATATCATGGAACAAAGATCTGCAGGAAGATGAAATTGTAGTTAATAATTTAAGTAGTAAAATGTATGATGAGGATTTCGATTTACATCCTGAAAATATTAGTTTAAAAAACGAGGAAAGGAATGCACGCCAGGTGGATACTCTTCAAAAAGGAGAGGCCACATTTGCCACGGGTGACATAAATAATAAATGTACACACCATGTGGAGGGTCTTCAAAAGAAAGACGCCACGAAATATATGGGTGACATAATAAATAAATGTTCACACCGGGAAATAAATATGGGTGACATTAACTTGAATTGTAATGAGCTATATGTAAGTGAGGTAAAAAATCTTCTTGCAGTACATACAAAATTATTTGATAATAGCCCAGGTCTAGCGAAAGGTTATGAACATAAATTAGAAGTTGATGAGAGTCAGCCGTTTAAAGTAAGAAATTATCCAATTCCATATAAGTATCAACAACAGGTAAAAATAGAAATAAAGAACATGTTAAGGGATGGTGTAATAGAACGATCAGAGTCTAGTTTCATTAATCCCATTGTGGTAGTAGTTAAAAAAAGTGAAGATGACCGAAAAGAGATGAAACTACGTTTATGCCTTGACGTTAGAATGCTCAATAGTCGCACCAAAGCACAGTTTGAAGCCCCACAGAGCATAGAAACTTTATTGGCAAAATGTACGAATGCTAAGTGGTTTACAAAATTGGATTTAAAGAGCTCTTTCTGGTTGGTACCTTTACACAAGGATTCTAGAAAATATTGCTCATTTTTAATGAATTCTCTAGTATATTCCTTCAAGGTTGTACCTTTCGGTTTATCAACGGCCACAGCTGCACTAGTAAGGGCCATGCAACAAATACTGGATCCATATGAGGAATATGTATCGCATTATGTAGATGATATTTTAGTATTTAATGTAGATTTAGAGAGTCATTTAAAAGCTGTTAAAATTATTTTAAGTACATTAGAAAGTAATGGTCTAAAAATTAATTTAGAGAAATGTGAATTTGTTAAGAATAGGGTTAGTTATTTAGGGTATATGATAGATGGTAAAACTGTATCAATAGAGGAAAAGAAGTTGGAAGCAGTAAGAAATTACCCAAGACCTAAAAATATAAAGATGTTAAGGGGATTTTTAGGTATAGTGAACTATTATAAGCACTTTATTCCTAAGATATCAGATAAGACTGTAACTCTTTTTAAAATGATAAAGAAGGGTGTAAAATTTAAATGGACTCCTGAAAGAATAGAAGCTTTTGAAGGAATCAAGCAAGAATTTTATAAGGCGTTAGTTTTAAATCTGCCTCGATTTGAGGAAGAATTTATTTTACGGTGTGATGCTTCAGATCATGCCATTGCTGCTGAACTTTTCCAAGTCAGAGATGGTAAAGAGATACCAATCTGCTTTATTTCAAGGATATTAAAGGGGTACGAGAGTCATTATACGGTTTCAGAGAAAGAACTATTGTCAGTGGTGCATGGGGTCTCTAAGCTCAAGTACTATTTGATGGGAAATTTCTTTACAATAGAAACTGATCATTTATCTTTGATTTTCTTAATGAAAACTAGGTTTTCTAATGCACGACTATATAGATGGTCTTTATTTTTAAGTGAATATAATTTCAAAATTAGACATAGAAAAGGAAAAGATAATATTGTTGCAGATGCATTTAGTCGAGCCTTTGGTCATAGTAAGCAATCAGGATCATATCAGATCAATGCTTATAATTTTGAAGTAGCTCCTGAGTTATATAGTAGAGAAAATGTAGAACGTAGTCAAGCAGAAGATGATGTGCAAGATATAAAAAGAAAGGCACTTCAAGAACACAATTACAGAGGATTTAGAGTAGTAAATAATATTTTATATAAAAGAATAGGGGACAATGATTTGTTAGTATTGGGAAGTGAATTGGCAAAGAATGTTATGTTAGATATTCATAGGAGGTTGGGACACCCTGGAAATAGGAAGACATTCTTAGTCTTTAGGGAGCAATTTTATGCTAAACAAGACAAACGTCTCGTTGAAAGATGGAATAAACAATGTGAACTATGTTTATTAGGTAAATATAAAAATCGTGTAAATAAAAATGTTGTACATAGTATTAGGGTAGAAAATAAGTTAGATTTAGTTGCGGCAGATTTCCTAGGTAATTTAATACCTGGACATTTAGGATATAGGAATGTATTTGTGATGGTAGATATTTTTACGAAATATGTGAAACTTTATCCTACCAGAAAATATAATACCGACATAGCGGTAATTTGCATTAATCAATTTATAGAAGAAATAGGTCAATTTCAAAGACTTTTAGTAGATAATGCTAGTTATTTCAATAATGATCGCTTCATTCAAGAATTAAATTATATGAATGTGCAAGTAAATTTTTCTTCAGTGAGACATCCTGAAGGGAACCCTTGTGAGAGATACATACAAGAAGTTATAAAACACTTGAGAATGCGAACTCATGAGAATCATGTGGGCTGGGTGAGGCATTTGACGGAAGTTGAAAATACAATGAACTTTTTACCCAGTGTGACCACTAATCTTAGCCCATATCTACTGATGTTCGGTAGATATCCACCACGTCCATGGAGACAAGAAACTCCTCCTGTGGAAAATTTAGAAGAGGTAATAGACCGTGGACGAGAGCGACAACGTGCTAGAGCTCGAAAATATACCGAGGAAGAGAATGCGAAGATTAAAAATCGTAAAGTCTTTAATAGGGAGGATATGATAGTAATAAGAAATTATCGATTAGGTCGGAGAGACCATAATAAATGTGCTAAATTAGACCTTCCTTTTGATGGACCTTATCGTGTAGGTAGAGCGATAAATGACACGACCTATGAGGTAACAGAAGTGGATAATGAGCGTGTCAAAGGCAGACTTCATGTCTCAAAATTATATGATTACGATCTCGAGGATAATGCAGGAATAAATTAAATTTATTCACAGATATTTATGTTTAATATAAAATATATGATAAGCTATCTATAAGTATATTAATTGGTATTTATGGGAAATCTTGAATTTATACCATTGACATTAGCGATTCTCGCTTATAAATTACAGATATTCCCATAGGGATATTTATGCAGTGATCTTGAATAAATAATAATATGTAAATAAATGAATTTTAGATCACTTGCAATTTTATGTTTAGTTAAGTAAGGATTTCTTATTGTGTGCGTTCATATTATATACATAAGTGCTTAATAAAGGTAAGAATTTTTCTTGATTTATATTTATTTATATTTATATCTATATGTACATTGGTATTTATTTATTTAAGTTTACAAATTCCTCATGAACAATAATAAATTAGGTAATGTAAACGTGATCTGTATAAATTAAGTAACTGAATAAATAAATTTTACACAAGTAAGCAATCAATAGGGATAACTTGGAGTACATGTAATTGGTAACCAGGTTATGTAGAGAATGGAATCTGTTATAGGCCAGAAGAGCAGAGGAATGTATTCCCGGACGTGAGGGATTCGCCCGACTTCTGTGCCTCGGTGCGTCGGGCCTTTTCTATCTTGGGCCGGGATAGTTTGACGCTCGGGGTACCCTGTCGCAAGGCTCGACGGAGGCAGCGGGTCATGCTGTTAGATGGGTCCGTAGTTCGCGTATCGAACGAAACAGCGTGTAGGATGGCTGCGGAAGGCATGATCCGGCCTGTCAAGCAGTGTTAAGGGGCCTCCGTCGAGGCCGAAGAGGGTAGCAGTATACAATAACTTTGAGTTCAAGTAATGCTTCACTTAATTTCACTTTGTACTCTTGGATATCTATGTCTGTACTCGTCTATATGTGTATTTCTTGATTGTCCTCGTATAATCTGTATGATGATCAAATAACTGATACAACATTTATACTTCAATTTAAGATGTCAATCACCAGGAACGATAAGCTGGGTGAACGCGTATGATAATCCACCTGTCAACAATACATCATCGTTAGAAATTGGAAAGGTAAAAGGGGTTCATGATAAATTTAACCAACGCATACCGACGATCATGAATGTTTTCCCTTTATTTCCGAATGTAAGCAAGACAAAGAAAATACGAATAAAACTTCCCAATAATACAAAGAGATGGTTCAAGAATGAAGTAAACAACAATCAAGAAATTTATAACATAATAAGGATGTGGCAATGAACTTTAAGTTATATTTAAAAGTTGTAAATAATGTTATTTACTTACCAGGCCAATGTTTGATAGATAGCATCCTGTGTATTATATCTGTATTTCACTATTGCTCACATCAATATCAATTTTAACTTTATACAAATAACAAATGCAGACGTATCATTCCAAGTTTTATTTAAATTAATTTTCACTTTATTCATTTTCACCATGATGTGTATAAATATTTACTGTATTAATAATTTATGAAAACTTTATTTTTATTTAAGTAAAACATAAAAGAATCTTAATAAAATTTTTATAAGGTTATAATTTTAAGACTTATTAAATGCTACGTAAAAAGGATCGAGCAGGTGTTCCTCGCACAAATACGTCTGGCATTGGCAAGGACTGACCGGTACAAAAAGTATTGTTTATCAGGTGCTCGGCTGAGTCATAATGTATAGACGGATTTATGGTCACATGTTTGTTTACCTCTCGCAAGGATTATTAATACGCTGTTTCCTCATGCAACCGATAAGAGCAGCACCGTCGACATACAATTTTGGGAGATGGATTCGTGCTTAACGAAAGTTGCCGTACGTTTTTGTAAGGAAATTTACGAATAAAAGCGCGGACAGATAAAAATTTCGGCAATTGCTGGTGAAAACCGCAATATTAGCAAGTCTAAAAGTAGGTGAAAACCACTTCCTCCCTCTTCTTTAATAGGATTACTTTAAAATCCGAACTTAGAATAATTTTGAGATTTTCAATACTTATAAAATTTTTACAAGATTCTACACTTATAATAATTTTATTTTAAACATGCTGCGCGCATTACATTAAAATGTTTAGATGTATTCGAATAACTACCTATGTATGAAATACCTTTATTTTATGAACTCGGTGTTTGAATTTATTTAATTTCATTTTATTTTCTTCTTTCTAGAGGGTTTTGTTTTGCATGTAGGGTACTATGCCGTACGTTATGACAAAACTTTCTAGCATTTGTAATGATAACTTTGAATAACATAATCATTTTCTTTTCCGTATAATTTATTTTTCTTTTAAATTTATTCATCCTACAAAGGATATTTGAAACTAATAATTTTGTTTATGTGTATATAGGTTATATATATTAAGTGAATAAAATCTTTTATTGAAAATTATGGAAGAGTTTAATACGATGTATGAAGAATTAAGGTGATTAACAATATTTGTTATAAATGTGTGTATAGTGGCGTCTCCAAATTCTTTATTTGTAGTGGTGTTTTTGTATTGGAATTTCGTGAAAAAGGTAAAGTTTATTTTCTTTTAATGTATATATATTATTTCTTTTTGATATGAGAATTAAGTATATTTTGTTGTATTTGGGTGTTCAATATTAACGTGTTGAATAATACATCAGGGATGTGTGAAATGAATTATGTCATTATTTAATTCATAGCATGGAGTCCTGGTGAATTTGATATACACGAATTGGTCTTGGTGGTACTGCGTTTGGGAGCGAGAAAAGGCACCAGGCAGAACTAATCAGGGCTGAGTTAATTTATTGAATACGCAGAGACATTGTTTTATTTCACTTTATTTATTTAATTAAAAATATATATATTCCTTAAGGGGTGTGCACATGATGATGTATGTTCGGGTTGCGTCCGACGAGCTGAAAATGACATGCTCGTAGGGTGGAACTTTGGGATACTCTTCTGTGTGAATTTGTTACTGATGGTACTGTGTTGGGAGCGAGAAAAGGCGCCGGACAGGACTAATTAGGGCAAAGCCACTTCCTTAATGTCTATATTTTGTTATCAAATAGTAGACCGCACAATTTTATTTTTATTTTATTTATATTCCAGTACAATTCATCATGGTTAATTTATTTTAATTTTTGATTGTTTACATGTATCTATGACAAATATTAATAATAATAATCACGTTCACATTTTAGATATAAGCTAGCACGACATGATGATTTTATTTATTCTTTATTTCTCGTAATATTTTATTGTTTATGATGTATAAATCTGAATTATGACCGAATATTGATCTTGGATGTGTAAATATTTGTAGATTAAAACTTTTGAATTTATTTAGAATTATTTTATTTTAATAAATTAGATATTAAGATTTATTTTGTATTTTATTTCTTTACCTGACCTGGAGATGATTAAAGAGAAGGAGAATCAAGTCATATTTTCTGCCCCTGAGAGAACTATTTATTTTCAAACTGAGCTAGTTACATGTAGAATGTTTTGCTTAACCTACCTTTCAGCAGAAAGTTCACCGTATCATAGTCTAGCATAAGGCCTAGCACTAGGATGCGTGCTTGACTCCCAGTTACGACTTAATTAAGTAAACTAAATTTATTTTATTTATATGTAAATTTGAAAGAGTCACAGCAATATGTTATTTGTACTAAATGTTCATTGTACCGTTCTTTGAAGTGTTTCCTGTAATAAATATTGTTAAATTTATACTATTTGTATTATAAATTAATTAATCCTCGTTCCTTGAGGCGACTCGAAAAGCTCAGTGACTGTTTCCTATTTTAATTCACTAATATACATGGAGCCACGATGTGCTAATTCTAGTGATAATAAATAAAATAAAAAATAACGATTCAAGTCAAAATAGGTGGCGTCCAATAATAACTTCATGCATAATCACAAGATCATTCACGTAAGCAATTAGCTATCTAAAAGAATCAACACCGGTTACCTGAGGAACTTCTGATTGGGGATTGTAAGACCTAAGATTAAGGTAGGTGAGTTTTGTCATTAAATTAAATATACGCATTTATTCACTGTTTGTTAATTCAATTATTAGTGGTATAAATTCAATTACAATAATAAATATTGAACGACCCTGGGATTACTGGATGCGGACTGTGCTACTGGGCGAATTACTCTGTTCTTGCATCCAGTACAGTTGCTAATTGCTAAATGTTTAATTAATCAAATCCTTTACCTAGTTATCATATGAAACAATTCGGTATAGCAATTAATTAGCGACAATTTGGCGCCCAACGTGAATTGTTTAAATATTAATATTAATATACGTATACAGGGTGTTGTGAAATTACCACCCACTTTTTTAAAATAATTTTTTTTCTGATTATTTAAAAAATGTTTCTTTTTTAATTTTTATATATATATATATATATGCGAGAGCAGCATTTCAGTAACACTTTCATATACGCCATGCAACATATGGTGACAATGCCGCCTTTTAGCGACCGGTCGCCATAAGTTGGCCGGCTGAGAGAGTTTACTGAAGCAGGAGTTTGGCTACCCCAAGCGTTCGGATATGTTCGTGTTTGGGAGCCCGAAATTGACGCGGTGCGAAATCTCAACTACAGATGTCGCCCCTATTATGGAAAGCAGTTATAGGAATAGCAATAGGATTAATGTAAAGAAATCAAGTTCAAGCCGCATATATTAATTAATTGAAAGATGCCATTGCAAAGAATAATATACAAAGTAATATTAAAAGGGATTTATGATAATAAATAAATAGGTACGTATAAGGTATGTATTGAAGTATTAAGTAAGAGTAATAAAACCTAACTAATGCCAGTTAATACGAGAATTCAAAAAATTAGGTTAGGTATAATTACCAATATTATGTTTAAATAAAAACAAAACATAGGTACATATAGAAATATAACATTTATTGTAAATGTTGAAAATAATTTGTGGGTTATAAAAGGTATGCAATTACTGTTGTGCACAATTAAAATGTACCACTCTACTAGGTGACGGCAATTAATAAATTTACATCACGTGTATCTTTTAAAAAATTTCATATTTAAAATCTTAATTGTACAATATTGTTAGATTATCAGAAAGAGTAGGAAAATTTATTTCGACTTAGAGTCTGTGCACAAAGTGAAAACTAAAAGTACGATTCACAATTTAAAATGGTCCTAATCTTAGTGAAGAACACAGCAAAGTTTTAATAGGTTAATATAAGTTCAAAAAACTATATATATATCAAAATGAATGCTTATATACTTACATAGATCGGTTGAAATAAGATACCGAATAAAAAAACACCCTAATCCATATACCTACATTTATTAGAAGCTCCACTAAAACAAAGCACATCCAGCACATCCCAGTCTTAATTTAGTAATAATAGCAAAATGTAGTCGCCTGGGATACACAGTAAAGTAGTAAATTCCTGGATCCCACTGGTGATTTGGTGAAGAGCATATCTTCTAAGGTTACACCTTAGCCAAAAATACCACGTTTAACACTCTTTTTTGTTTTATACAGATATCTACTGAAGATGGCAACTTAGTTGCCGAAATACGTATTTAGATTTTTGATATATATTTTTTGTGGTAAGGGATTTTCCTTTTGCATTTTATTTTACATTTTTAGCCACAGTCTCCACCCATTATTGGATAGTAAATTCCTGTACGAAAGTATTTGAAAGAAAAATCTCACATAGATGTATGCATACGGAAAGAAAGGTATTAAATAAAATGGTCACCATCATTATCATAAGCAATATTTATTAGTAATAGTATTGGCGTTATATAATGTAGATATGATAAGTATGAACGCGAGCAAGAAACTTGAACTACCAAGAATAATGCAGTAAGTACCTCATACCGGGTGTATTATGAAAAGCCTTTCGTGCTGTAACTTTTTTATTTTTTATCCGAATGTAATAAATTATACGTCGAACTAAATCGTTTTAAAAACACTGTAACGTGATCCGCTTTGAATTTTTTTTTTACACTTTGTTTTTGACAGACAGCAGCAAACTGTGTTTTTTTAAATTGTACTATATTATTTTTTTTTACTTATTCAAATATATTTTTTTTTCTGAATATGAAACTGTAAACAACGATACCCTTGTATGAAAAAAAAACGAGAAATTGCAGGTTTTTTTTTTTTTTAGTTCAATTTATTCTGGCTTTTCCGAACACAGAGATTTCTTAAATGTATTTTAAATACTCTATTTTATTTTATTACCAGCAAATGTGTGTACCATTTAAAATCACTTACATTCAATACTATATAGCCATAAAGTATTATAAATCAATATTTTCAGTGTTTCATCAGTACGTTCATCAGTTTCTTTACAGACTTCGTTACAGACAGTAAGATAATCAACATCTCTCGTTAAATAACAATTATGAGATTTACTTTGTAAGTGTTTTTATTAAAATAAATAAAATTGTGAAAACACTCCGTCGT
Organism: Amphimallon solstitiale; assembly: GCA_963170755.1. Lineage (NCBI taxonomy): Eukaryota > Metazoa > Arthropoda > Insecta > Coleoptera > Scarabaeidae > Amphimallon > Amphimallon solstitiale. The sequence goes on along the minus strand of OY720677.1, from coordinate 87,483,298 downwards.
GTGTTGTGGTCAGATGAATGCACTTTTGGGAAAAATGGTGTATTCAACAGAAATAATCATCGCCATTGATCATTGAGCAGTAAAAATAACCATGTTGTGGTGCAACACAATTTTCAAAATTGGTTCAGTGCATGGTGTGGCATTTTAGGCGATAGACTAATAGGGCCTTTTTTGTTGAGGGTAATCTAAACCAAGAAAAATATAATAATTTGTTACGCAATGAAATAGGCGATGATTTGGATGAGTTGCCGCTTGCTGAGTTAAACAGGGTAGTGTTCCAACAGAACGGTGCCACACCCCCATAATGCACGAATGAATACTGATTTTCTAAATAATTATTTTGGCGTCAGATGGATGGGCACTTACGGACCTATTAGATGGCCTGCTAGATCGCCAGATCTGAATCCACTGGATTTTTTTCTGTGGTCTTACATTGAAGATCATGTCTATTTGACTCCACCTGATACCAGAGATGATTTAGTAAGAAGGATGGTACAAGTATGTCATGAAATACCACCAAATCTTATATTAAACGCAGCAGTTGGAGTTAATAGAAGGTGTCAAATGTGTCTGGAACAAAATGAGGTCAATTTCGAACATTTGATTCATTAAAAGCTATGACAGCTTGATTTCTGCAAATTTCGTAGTTTTTTTTTTAATAACAATAAATTTGTCACTCAATTTAATGGAGGTGTCTTCAGGAAATAAATCTTTATTAGAATACGTAAAAAAAACTATGTAGTACAATTTAAAAAAAAAAGTTAACTACTGTCTGTCAAAAACGAAATGTCAAAAAAAATTTTTTTTTAATAACTGGTTACAGTGTTTTAAAAACGATTTAATTTGACATATCATTCATTAAAATCAGATAAAATATAAGGAAGTTACAGCACCAAAGGTTTTTCATAATACACCCGGTATAAGAAAGATGAGGTATAATATTATTGTAAGGTTAAAATAATTGGTATATTAACCTTACAATAATAATTTGTATAGGAAACATGGATATGAAATAAGAAACTCAACAGCTCATATTAAAATAGAAGTTATTTATTTGTAATTATGAAAATCAATAACAATAATAATAAACAAAATTTAAAATAGGCAACATATATCTACTAAACAAGTAGAATGTATGAGAACTCATAAGTAAGACAAAGTATATATATATAAAACCGAAAGTAAAATAAAGTCCAGTAAAAAAAAAATGGAACAAAAAAGTTATGAAGTAAGCTCAAAGCAAATAAATAATAAATTTCGTAATGTGGATATTGAGTCCAAAAGCGTGCCGATGAAATTTACTTGTTTTACTCCGAATAACTCCATAAAAAGCAGGTAAAATTGATCTACGTCCGCTGTATATAAAGCTGACCAGCGAAAATCAAGACACATAAGGTTCAAACAAGAAAATCTGAATTCGCCTCAATATTCCACACAATAGTTGCCAAAAAGGAGGCTAAAGCTTCCATAAATATACTGATATAACGTATATTTATGAGTGCAAAATTAATCAAGCGCTAAAATTTTAATACCTAGTTTACAACAAATAAAAATGCTTAACTATTTTAAGTATTCGAACATACTCAACAACGATTCAAGTAACCAAAATAAAAAAAAATTACAAGCTATCTTCTGCTTAAATGTAGGTAGTAAGGAACAAGGTTTTAGAAAATAACTAAAATAAACATCCCCTTTTTTCATGTACATTATGAATTGTTACTCAATACTGGTATCGGGTTTGATAAAATAAACCATACACTTAAACAAATTAAAATTGACAAATAAATAAGCTATACCAACAGCCAAAATTTGGAAAACCATAAATACAAGTAAATGCAATGTACTTTTTATCATTTTAATGCATATAAATATGTGAGGTCTAGAAACCAGTACTGAGTAAGTAAATCATAAAATACAAAGAAAAAGTTTTAGTTTGTTTTAGTTAATAATCTTCTTATTGTCACAGTAGGGTACACATGGTTTTGCGTAAAATCAAAGAAAGCAGCCCCTGGATTCTGAACGTACGATACGATATTCGAATTCGAAACGCGAGCGTAGTAAAGATGGGCAAGTTAGGTGAGTACGAATACTTTTCAATGTGGCTAGACAGACTACTGTATTGTCTTGCCCATTTCTACCACGCTCGTCTTACGAATTGGAATATCGTATCGTATGTTCGGAATCAGAGGGCAGGAATAGGGATTTATTGCTACAGCGATTAAACAGAAGAAGTTCAATAACAGATGACTATAAAGTTGTAAAAATGAACAAAAGTACATCAAGTCATTAGCAGCCGATTATTCTCTCTCTTTTGCATTGTAAATAAAAGAAAATACTATTAGTGAAAGATTCATGATTGCACGGGGTGCATACCAAACAATACTTTCAGCTCTGCCGCACAACATGAAACTTAATATAATTAAGTGACTCGCCCAGTATAGTATTGGAATATCTAGTACTGTTTTAATTGTGTATAAAACTGTTATTCTTTTTCAAAATGGAGCCAATAGTTTAAGTTATCAATGTTTTAAGAAAATTTTTGACCAAAACAAGTGTAGCAGAGAAAATCATAATCGCATCGTTTTTAAATGTAAAAACATAAATTTTGGTGGTGCTAGTAGCCAAGAATATTCTGCAACAATGGGTCTAAGTTGCACCCGACAACAGCTAAAAAACCAGTTTTTTCAAAGCTTATCGTCCGAAATTTTTGCATATCAAAAATGTGTTTTCTTTAAATCAAGCTACTAGTATTTTATTATGGTAATTTGTATTTTATTTTAACAACTAACATCTGTTATGGTCAAAAGTTTCCAAAGAAAATTTAATAACTCAAGTAGTAGCTCAATTTTGCAAATGAAAAAGCAGTTTAATAGACAATTTAAGCAGTATTTAAACAGTACTACAGCCTAAAGTAGTTTTAGAATCTGAATATAAGTAAGTTTAAAAACTAATATTACAATTACAAGATATTTTGCATCAACACAAAGATTATATTTGAGCAGTCTTCTTTCCTTGAAATATATGTCGAAAAACTCGTAAACTGCATTTTTCTCCGAGCTTAGCCAGAGTCGGCGGATAGTCTTTCCATATGGTTGAACATGAGCTAAAAACAAAATAACATTAGAAACTTGGTGAATAGAGAAATATGAAGGCAATGAAATGTAAATGTAGTAAAAAGAAAAAAACAGTAGGAGGACTAAGAATCTGATAAATAGGCAGCAATTCAGACGAGGAAATATGCGAAAAGCAATTACACAAGGTGAGTCAACGATCTGACAAAGTAAATGTACCCATTGAAGTTTAATATAACTATAAACTCGCTTACTGTAGTCGATAGGGTTGTTATCGCTTCACAATTTAAAAATGTATTCATGTATAGAGAGTGATCCATAAATCACTGGCACAATGAGAATGAAGTTCTTTAAATTGAACACCCAATATACAAGCTGAAGTATCAATTTTGCCTTAAAATAGAGAAATCTTTATTAAGAGTAATTACTCGTTAAAGTTAATAGTTTTTGAGTTAACTACGATTAAAATAAAAAAGTGACAAGTACAGCATTTTTTTATTGCCTATAATTCAGAAATGTCTTGACAGACCGCAAAATAATTTGGTATGGCAAACACACAAGGTGTGTCAGTGATATTTATTTGCAGAACCTGTACTAATTGATCCTAGGTGTTCGCGAAGGTGTTGTTGCATAATGAAGAAACTTTAAACACAAAAACCTTACTTATTTTTAATGAAACTCCCAACATTATTTTACAGAATCGTATTAAGCCCTTCAAGAGCTCTTTTTTTGCTAAGCTTGTCTTACACCTATCTATGATATTTTAGAAATTATTTAAATTTATTTTAAAATCTTAACCATGTAGTAGTAAAATTCACGCTAGCCATGGAAAAAGATAGTCCCTGTCGAAATATATAGATGCAAAAATGTTGATACTATTTCAAATTAGAACAGGTTCTGCAAATAAATATCACTGGCACACCTTCTGTGCATGCCATAGCAAAATATTTTGTGTTCTGTCAAGGCACTTCTGAATTATAGGCAATAAAAATGTTGAGGTGTAGCCACCACACGACTTTCTTATACGTATGAGTGTTTCAAATTATACAAAAATTATTCAAAATCTTATTCTAAGTACTACTATTCTCTTAATAAATCTTTATAGAAAACATACCTACTCTGCGAGATATTCGAAAGAAAGGCTTACTTGTTAAGAGTAAAAGTGTTACTTCCGGCCACAATTTTTATATTTTATGTATACAAAAAATATTGCAGATCCAGCTCTAAATACTTTTGTACTCTTGATAAATATATAGAGAATGCATAATTTACGACATATGCAAAAGATGGGTATTCAATAAAAGTAAAAGTGTTACTTCCGGTCCGATTTTTGACATTTTTATTATACAGTGCGTTCATGATGAAAGGAACAAATTCGTTTAAAATTCAGGTAATTATTTTGCAGAAAAACGTTCGGACAGGTCGATTAGTATTTTTAGTTTTGAATTTTTTAACATAAGAAAACTATATACAGGCTGTCTAAAGAAGAACATATGCAGCAATCATTGTTTTTTTTTAAATGGAACACCCTGAATATTATGCCATTTTTGAATTGTAGGGTAGGTATATTAAACACATTTTTGTGAAAACATACCATATCCCCAAAATCAGCAGTTTTCGGAATAATGAGTTTTGTGATAAATTAAAATACACATAGATAATGAAATAAAATATTTAAATTGAACAAGAACACCTTGAACATTTTTTTAAAAGCCAAGAAAAACAACCTGGTATTGCAAATTTTATCTTCAATAAAAAACTCTACTTCAAATTAATCGATTTTCATGTATTTTTTTTAATTTATCACATTTCAAACGTCATTATTCCGAAAACCGCTGATTTTGGGGATATGGTATGTTACACAAAAAGTGTTGAGAATTTACCATACAATTCAAATATGGCTAATATACAGTATGTTCCACTTAAAAAAAACAAAGATTGCTGCATATGTTCTTCTATAGACACCCTGTATATAATTTTCTTATGTCAAAAAATCACAACTAAAAATACTAATCGACCTGTCCGAGCGTTTTTCTGCAAAATAATTACTTGAATTTTAAACAAATTTGTTCCATTTCATCATGAACGCACTGTATAAAAGTTATTGAAAATTAAGTTCTAAATACTATTACACTCGTAACATACTTGTCTGAATAGCAAGACGAAATATTTGAGTACATAAAATATGTTTATACTAGTAGTTGACAAAATATTGGCAAAAGTCGATTTTTTTAGTGAGGTAAACTACTACTTCCGGTCTGCCGATTTTACTGAAAATCTAATGAGCTCTGAAGAGGGGGATTATACTGGTAAATACAAAATTTGGAATTGATAGCTACAGCGGTTTCACTGCTATCGAGGTCACACACACACATAGACACAAACACACACAGGCATTTTTTTAAAACCACTTTTTCGGTATCAGGACACCTCAAAACGTGGACATCTGCAAAAATCCCGAGGTCGAACATTTTCATCATCACAATACTTCCTAATACTACGTATAAGAAAGTAAAAACATCTGTAAATGTCAAATTTTAACTGTAATCATAAATAATGCTATAACTATCAACTTTAAGGAATAATTACTCTTAATAAAAAAAAGAATTATATTTGTACTTATATATCGAAGTTTGTACTTATATATAGCTCCTACAATTTAAAAAAAAAAAATTTTTTAGCCAATAATTTATGGATCACTCAGTATGCGAGTATATGTTCCTAGGTTGTGAACCAACGACAACCCTATCAATAACAGTAAGTGAAGTATTAATGAAATTAAGCATTAAAGAAAAAATGTACTTTGTCAGATCGTTGACTCACACTGTATATATTTTTGGTTTTAATATATTTTTGGTTTAACGAAAAAAGTAAATCAGATGAGAACAATCAATTGATCAAAAATACCTAAAGTGGCAGTTTGACAATATTCGGACAGTCTGCACTCTCTATAAGTCGAGTAGTGACAACAATTTATTTTTCATTTAATAGTACCATGAATGGACCAGCTAGTATATGACGGTGAAGCATCGACTAGCAATATAGCAGTTATCTCTAGTCGCTCCTGACTTATTATTATTTTGGACTTGTATATGTGAGAAGATAAATTAGATGCCGGACATATCTACCTGTGTTTGTATAAAGTTTTCTTCGCCTAAAATGCACCGCACGAAGAACACGGTATGAAATCTCTGGGGCCCTTTGGTACTCTAGGTGAACGTGTTACAATTAGTGTTCCGTCGTTGTAAGCAGAGTTTGTATCAAATTCGAGTGATTCCCTCGAACGGATACGGTGATATATTTCCATCCTATCCGCATCTCCTATAGAAAAGAAGAAATGGATAATAATATAACAGTACAATTAGAAATAAGGTATACATAGTAAAGAATCCATGCGAATTAACAGCACGGTAACCGCTTAATTTTGCGGTATTCTAACTGCAACAAATATTTTAAGATGTATTGATTCAGCAAAAATTAAAGTTTACAAAAAATTAAAAATCCATTAAGATCAACAGTATTAATAAATATTATCAAAAATGAAAGAATTAGAAAATATGTAAATTATAAGTAAAGTATGTTCAACGACAGACTGAGTTATTATCTATATTTGTCATAATAAGCATGGACAATAATTGTTTACCCCTCACTACTTCAGTATGAATGATAAGGTGAATGAAGATTTATAAAAGGAAAACGGAACCCACCTGTAACAGTTTTTAATAGTGAACGCATAGCTGGTTCATCTTCATGCTTTCGTTTCAAGTGACAAGACAAATTGGATTGTAAAATTTTGTAGTAAGTACAAAATAACTTCTTTTTAGCCTGTGATGTTTGGTACTAGGGTAGCATTTGCCGGAGCAATCGGTGTGGAATATGTAACCGGATCATCCAAATATAACGTATTAGTGGCATTGACAAAATCTTGTTTTTGATAAGTAGTATTAGTGTCTAGTACAGTGTCTGCAACTTCATGGTTTTGTGGCTAATTAATACCTAAATCCCGATCGACTTCGGCAATGTGTATATCTTGGCCTATGTTTTCAGCTTTCACACAATTAATGTTGTCTACAGCACTGTCGAGTTGCAGCAAAACCCTCTCAGGATCAGTATTTAAAGGATCGGCATCGTCACGAACTCTCTTATATTGTAAATTTAAATCAATATCAGCAGCACAAACATCCTCACGCTGTATATTCGACTGGTCTGGGAAATAATCTTGAGTAATTGTACGAGATTGGTTGTTATTTAGAATACTGCCAATTATGTTACCTGAAAAAATATGTAACATAATGATTGCTCTCAGTTTTACTAACAAAATAGTGAAATTTATATCCATTTCCCTGTTTAAGCACAATACCAATAAGTGCACTAGCAATATTGAAATAAAATTATTTCACAATTGTAACTGTATAGTTATACTATTAATTTTTACAAAATAGTCAAAAATATACTCTGACCATATCAAAGTTCGATAAAATTTGTTAAACAAAGAGACTATAAATACTTAATAAAAACAAATGCCCTTACCCCTCTATTTGGAGGTAAATATAGGATATTACTATCAAAATACTGAATAAAATTTAGGCGACTAGTTCAAACAGAAAAATGGGAATTTATACTAGTAAACGCCTCATGCGTTGTACAAAATGTTCGTCTAAGATGCGTAAAAAAACCGATCGAGCTGTCCCAGCAATTCTCAGGAGACTATTGTTTACATAATCAGAGATTACAAAAAACCATAGTCTCCAAATAATAGCCCATATAAAGGACGTTTATATGGGTAATACTCAGAATTCTGCAAATAGACACGAAACGATAATAAGAATGAGTTTGTGAGAGAAGCCTCAAATATACTTAAAAACCAGTAAACATAATAATAGTTTGAAGCTAATACCTAAATATATTTGTTACCAGGCCGTATAACAAAATAAATTATAATAAAGGCTGTAACAGCACTCACTTTTGTAGGTTTACCTGAGCTACTTTTTTTTAAATGGAACACCCAGAATTTTTTCGCATATATTGAAAGAAGTAATTATTTTAAAAAAGAAAGCTTTTATACATTATTGACAAAAAATGAAAGTTGCGGCAGTTATCCACTATTTTGTACAGCAATTCATATCAATAAAATCAAGATGGCTATGATAAAAAAAACAACAAATATTAAACAATCATTGTTTATTATGTATATTTATTGTAATAGATGTTCGAAGACATCACCGTTTTGTCCAATACATTTCCGAATTCGTTTATAATGTACATTGCGAGTAACTTTTAAAATCGATCTTGGGTCTATGTTATTAGCAATAGTAATTATTTTATTTTGCAGCCCTACAACGTTTTCATAACTCCCTTTGTAAATTTAATTTTTTAAATATTCCCAAAAATAAAAGTCTATAGGGTTTAGATCCGGAGACCGTGGTGGCCACTGAATTTGTCCATTCGTACCTATCCACTTATTCAAAAACATTTCGCTCCAAAAATTTTGTACTTCGCGATGATTATGCGCTGGTGCTCCATCTTGTTGAAAATGTATATGTTGCTGAGTAGCCAAGTCCAGGTTATCCAAATATATTCCGAAATGTCTTCGAACATCTATTATAATAAACATATGCACAATGCTTGTTTAATATTTGCTGTTTTTTGTATTGGATGTATTGTATTGGACAAAACGGTGATGTCTTCGAACATGTATTGTGATGAATATACATAATACACAATGCTTGTTTAATATTTGCTGTTTTTCTTTATCATAGCCATCTTGATTTTATTGATATGAATTTCTATACAAAATAGTGGATAACTGCCGCAACTTTCATTTTTTGTCAATAATGTATGAAAGCTTTCTTTTTCAAAATAAATCCTTCTTTCAATATATGCAAAAATATACTGGGTGTTCCGTTTAAAAAAAGTAACTTTTGTAAATAGCGCAAAAATTAGTAGTTCAACTGTTTTTTCGATTCCGCCATCATTGTTCACGATAAAAATACTACTACTTTGCTAATTTAACCGATACTCTAGCTTCATTAATAACAAAGTTAGCAATAGTGCCGACTTAATTTATAACACCCTGTATATTGAATTGTAGGTAGATAAGAGGCCCATACACATAAGCTGTATAGAAGCTTTTCCAGAAAGACAAAAATTTATGAGCGATATCAATTATGCTCATTATAAAATAACAAAATTTAAAAAGAGAAAAAGCGAGATCACAGCTTTATTGTTCTTGGTAGTACCGCTTGCAAATAATACGATCAAAAACTATATAAATGAACGTCAACAATTTACTAGTAGCCTACAGGAATAATTAAGTAAAACTTTAAAACTCACTTTAAATAGAATAAATCTGCAATACATCTTATTTTATAATCAAACTTTCAGTAGAACTCCCATAACTAGTCCAATTGCATATACATATCGAAAGAAAGAGAACATGATATAGATGTTCAACAAATTTTTATTATAGATATTTAGATAATCGCATCGTATGTTTACGAGTTAGCAAACCAGAATAAAGTTTATAAAAATTTAAAACTATACCTCCAATACTTCACTTTACAATATTCAAAATATACATTGTAAACTGAGTTTATATAAATATTCAGTACTTACCAGCAGACACATGTTCACTTCCGCGTAGAGGTACATTTGTAGACACGTCCGTCCAAATATTACGCAGTAATTCCATGGCGTCGACAGTGTATGTGTTTTTTTGGAACTATTTGTAAAATGCCATCTTCAGGGTAGCGTATTAAAGCATACATATTCTGGAATATAATGAATTTGTTTTGTGCACAATAGCGTAATTCTCCATTACCATAGGGCACTGTTACATCTGGGCATGGTAGATCCATTTCCCTAAAGTGGCGGTAGACATTGTCGAAATCGCGGCCATTGAAACGAACAACAAATAATAAATAGAACAGATTCTTCTATTATTATTATTGATGTTAATAATTAATAGCAAATTAATATTTAGAGTTGCACATTTATTTATCGCACTTAATTACTTCTAAAATAAGTTAAATATGTTAGGGTAACTATTCCCCAAACATTGGAGAGATTTAGCTAACCAAAGTTAATCAAAAATCAACCGAACTTTATAAATTAATAACAAAAATTACTATAGTACCAATATAATTAACTTTCCTTAAATCACTCCAATGTCCACCCGTATTGAAGAGAACCATACTGACCATGAACTGACTACCGAATACCGAATAAACGATCTTACGTTATATTGAGTATTGTTTATAATCTTACAGCAAATGTGCATAGTAAGTGAAATCAATATATTTACATATGCTGTTCTACTTAGCGACAGGGAACCCCCCCAACAGTTCGTCAAAAGAGATTAAAAAATGATATGTTGCTACCGCACTACATTCCGTCGCATTTAAAAAGAAGTGTCCTTCATTTAAATTACATTTAGATTATGTTTCAATTTGTAAATATATTACGTTCTGAAAAAATACTCAAATTACGTTTTAAAGTTAAAATCTGCCTGGCATGATTACATTTAAAGTATTTAATTTTAAATATTTACTTTATGTAAACACTTAAAACACGGTTTTATATAAAGACATTATTAGACTCATATAAACCTTCTTCGTTCGTTATAATGCTGACTACCTACAACTAATAATATCTGCTAATTCACTTGAGTAAACCAGTACAAATAAATATACAATAATACAAATACAAATTTCATTAGGTAGGGCAATCAGTATGTTCTGATGAATTAAGCTGGCTTAGAATTTTTTTTAATAATATATCTCTATTCACAATTTAATTGGTTGGTTTGATAGTATTAGAAGGTCGTAACAAATAATTTGCTAATTATACAATAAAAAACACAAAAAAAAAAAAACAACTGAAAAGTATTATGATTGCATATTATTTTAATTTTGCATCAGAAACACTGAGTAGAGAAATAATTCTAGTATGATTTAAAGAGAATTGATTTATATAAAAGTAGCCTTTCTAATCTCCTTCAAATAAAACGAAATCAGCAGTATTGTACAAACATATAAATCTGTCTTGACAGGGAGATATTAGCTAATTCCATAGATTATAAAATAAAAGAAATCTTGTTTTTCTTAGTCGATATTTCTAGAACAATACAAGTTAAGAATATATATACCGGGTATCCCAGCGTAGCGCTAAAGTCCATTATTGGTATCTAATAATGTAGATAGCAAATAATTTTTAATACAAAAATTGTAGATAATCATAAGCTCTACAATTTAAAAATATTTTTATTTATACAGAGTGTTCGACAACGAAGAACCAACACAAACTTTTGTTTTTTTAAATGGAATTCTATGATTTTTTTACATTTTATGATAGCCCTTAAAGGATTGATTAAACTGACATCAACTTGTATTTGCCGATTTTCAACTGTTTCTGAGATATGGCGAAATTTCGTTAAAAATTGTGCAACATTTGAAAAGTTGCGATGAAATAACGACTGATGATGAAATACTTTTCATGGGCTCAATTAGTAGAGATACCTTTTCAGTACGTGAAAGTAATTTTTATTTTGATATATTTACTTACGCATGTTCTTTAGAATTACATGCCATTCGCAAAAGTTAAAAATTCTAAAAAAAAAAGAAATGAAACATCCTGTATATTAATGTGCCATTGAAAAGTTCTTAAAATTTACTATTCAAAAATATCTACTTTTTTCCGCCTGTGGGCGATATGCCAAAAGTTATAGGGTGTTATATCTGAATAAACCCGATTACGACTTAAAAATATGAGTTGCCATGACTTACATTACACATAGCATAACTAAAAGTAAACGAGAAAAAATACTTCTAATATTTTCTTATTACAAGTAAGTAATTTTTATTAAAATTTTAAAACTCATGAAATGAAAAGTTTGGAAGTTCATGGATTTGCAATATTTTAAAAAACATTGCAGTCGTTATGTCTCAAAAAATGTAAAACTTCAAACTTAGATATATAACTTACGTTGAAAACCAACCGTCAATAAGAGCATTTAAATTTACTTTATTAAAAGCAGCTATCTTGAAGAACATGGCCTAAGCTACTATTTTCAAGCATCACAGCTATTATAAGCTATCAACTAATAAATTAGAAAATGCGTATGTTTGGTTTTATACAAGGGCGTATTTTTATGTTATCTACCTACCCATGAAAAAAGCACATAAGGGAACAATTTTTTTTTATTTTTCTACATAACTCCCTTCAACACTAATACACTTATTCCATCTATTTTCCAGTTGCCCCGTACCCTCAGAAAAAAATTGCTTCGGTAACCCCGCAAAATATTCTTCAACAGCTTCTTTGAGTTCTTCATCAGAAGCAAAACGCTTTCCTCTGAGATGCTTTTTTAAATTCTTGAATAAGAATAAGTCTGACGGAGCTAGGTCGGGGCTATAAGGTGGATGCCTTAACTCTATAAATCCACAGTCATTCATTATCTGCTGAACTTTGTTTGCCTTATAAACCCGACAATTGTCGTGCAGCAACAAGTTTTTTTGTGGATAAGAATGCGGGCGTTTTTCCTCCAGAGCAGTTTTTAAATTTTTAATTATGTTTCCGTAGGCCTCTCCATTTATGGTAGACCCTCTCGGCATATATTCAATAAGCAAAACTGTTGGTAATAAAACTCCCTAGAACATAGTATTCCCTTATCTGTGAATATAGTAACTAGTAGTTTATGGTAAATAAAGAATGTTAACACAGCCTCAAATTTGTTATTACTTTTATTAATAAGTACTGCAGTAATTAGTCTCTGCTCGTCAAAAACCCCTTCAGCATCCCAAAAAACAGTTGCCATCAGTTTTTTTCCAGAAAATTGTGTCTTGGCCTTTTTTGGTGGTGGAGAGCCCTTATGAACTCACTGTATGGATTCTTGTTTAGTAGGAGGGTCTCAGTAATATACCCAAGTCTCATCCCCGGTAATAATTCGAGTTAAAAATGTTTTGTCTCTTTCCAACTTGACCAAATTTTCTTGAGAAACTTCTTTTCTTCACAGTTTTTGTTCAGGTGTAAGCAATCTGGGTATCCACAGTGCAGACACCTTCTTCATACCCAAATCGTCATGCAAAATTTTGAGAACACTTGTTTCGGATATACAGACTTCATTGACAATGACAGAGATCTCTACACGCCGATCTTTCAGTACCAAATTTTCGACTTTTCGCACAATGTTTTCAGTTCGAGCTTCAACGGGTCGTCCGGACTTTGGGTCATCATTGATTGACTCTCGGCCCCATCGAAAGAGTTTAGAGCAATATCTTTCTTGGAAATAAGTTGATGTATCTTCCCCATATACAGCAACCATTCTTTCATGAATTGCTTTTGGACCATTGCCTTCCTTTGTCAGAAACTTTATTACGCTGCGATGTTCAACTTTAGTTTCACTCATTTTATCGAGAAATGGACCGTCTCAAATCTCTATACACAGCATAAACTAAACACAACTTAGCACATGTACTTCTAACAGTGACAGCAATTTTTCAATAATTTGTTTGACATCGTCACTCTTTTGTTTCATGGCTAAGTAGATAACATAAAAATACGCTAGTATGTTCTTATTATTTACTAATAAAATATGGAAACAACTACGTTTACAAAAATTTATAGTGAATGTTTGAAATTCTGCTCTTCTACTTCTACACTTTTGAAGTCATGTTTCATATAACCTATAGACATTTGCCATTAGTTCTCGATTAATAGCAGAAAATACTTCTCGAATTCTTTCTTGCATATTCTCTCTTGTGGTTGGAATAATTCTATATACTCGCTCCTTAACATAACCCCAAAGGATATAATCCATTGGAGTTAAATCTGGCGATCTAGGTGGCCACGATAATGGAGCACCACGGCCAATCTTATTTTCCCTGAATGTTTTATTTAAAAAGTTTCGAACGCTTCTTGCGTAATGTCCTGTAGCCCCATCGTGTTGAAAGTACATTACGCGGCGCCTATACAAATTTATATTTTCTAATAAGACAGGCAGATAGTTCTCAAGAAATTGTAGATACCTCTCTCCTGTTAGTGTACTAGCAAAAAAAGAAGGTCCGATAACTTGATGGTTAAGGATGCCGCCCCATACAATTAACGACCATTTATGTTGATGATCAACGTTTTTCAACCAGTGCGGATTCTCAGTGGCGTAGTAATGCATATTGTGTCTATTTACTAGACCATTACTTTTAAAAGTAGCTTCTTCACAAAACAAAATCTGAGTTACAACATTGTGGTTTTGATTTATTTTGTGCAACATCGACTTACAGAAGTCAACCCTACTAATAAAATCTTTCCTCCAAAACATAGACAATATCTATTAATTCAAATTTTAAATATTTCATTTTGCACACTACTTACATTTATGTACTTATAATGACGACGTCTCTTTAAACTGAAGCTATATATCTAAGTTTGATGTTTAAACAATTTTTGACACACAGCGACTGCGATATTTTTTATACTATTGCTAATTCATTAAATTTCCAAACTTTTCATGAGCTTTAAAGTTTTAATAAAAATTACTTATTTTAAAAAGAAAATTTTAGAAGTAACTTTTTTCGATTAATTTTAGTTATACTAGCAGTGCAAGTCATCGCAACTCATATTTTTAAGTCGTAATCGGGTTTATTCAGATATAACGCCCTATAACTTTTGCAATATCGCCCACAGGCGTAAGAAAGTAGACACTTTTAAATAGTAAATTTTAAGTATTTTTCAATGGCATATTAATATACAGGGTGTTCCAGTTAATTTTTTTCAGAATTTTTAACTTTTGCGAATAGCATGTAATTCTAAAGAACATGCATAAATATGTGAAATTAAAAATTACTTTCACGTACTGAAAAAGTATCTCTACTAATTGAGCCCATGAAAGGTATTTCATCGTCAGTCGTTATCTCATAGCAACTTTTCAAATGTTGCACAATTTTAAACGAAAAATCGCCATATCTCAGAAACAGTTGAAAATCGGCAAATACAAGTCCATGTCAGTTTAATCAATTCTTTAAGGGCTTTCATAAAATGTAAAAACATTCATAGCATTCCATTTAAAAAAACATAAGTTTGTGTTGGTTCGTCGTTGTCGAACACTCTGTATAAATGAAAATATTTTTAAATTGTACAGCTTATGATTATCTACAATTTTTGTATTAAAAATTATTCGCTATCTACATTATTTGGTACCAATAATGGACTTTACCGGTACGCTGGGACACCCGGTATAATAAAACACAATTGTTTAGTTTCAAAAAATTATAATGTTCACACAAACGTAGTTTAAAAAAATCATTTCTCCTGATCACCATTACTGGCTAATTTTAAATTAATAATCGAGGAAGGAGTTACATGTTGAAACTCCATTATATTATATATATAATAATTTCTTATTAAAAACCGTTAGATCTGTCTGCGAAACTGTCGAGTGGACATTTTCTATTTCTATACCGTAGCCCGAATTGCCGAATTTATAAAAGCTGACCCTTATCGGATTGTTTTCAAACAATTTTTCGCTAACGAGCATTTTCAAGCCACTGACACCTATAAGCTAGTTTACAAGGCCACGACACTTCTTGCATACATCAGCATGGGATATCTAGAAATCTCGAAATCTGTATGTTACATACTTCAAGAAACGTCGAAGTTGTAGTAGGTATACTGCAAAACATCATGTATATTTCAGGGATATAGGTGTATTAATTTGTAATTTTCGTATGAGTAAATGAACATATAAGGCGGTTCAACATACTTTTTCTTTACTTTTAAATACATACTTTTTATATGACAATATAATAACAAGCAAAATTTTATACTATAAATAATCGTAGTATATGAATACCATAAGTAAAGATTTAAATTCATTTTATTGCACTATCGACAGTCACTTACGAACAAAATTAACTAAATATAATGGAATAAAATACAGATTGTCGTAGTTAAAAGTTAATATGCATCTTCAAATACACACACATAAACATGTACCTATGTATAAGACCGGTGGTGTGGGGAGATAGTGGGGAGATCGAGAGCGGGGACAACACATTCGTTCTGTAATTTTAGAGCGTGAACGTACACCATACAAATGATTACTCCTGAAATGCTATCGAATGTACGAAATGGGTTTTATAATCGTTTAGGGTACTGCTTGATGCAAGAGGGACAGACATTTGAACATCTTCAACATTAAATTTTGTATAGTTCATTTAATATTTTGTTTCGTTTTAAATGTGAAAATTTTATTTAATTTTTTTATAAGAATTTTATTTTAGTTACAAATTTTATAGAGTTTTGTTTCAGTTCAATGTTAATACATCAGTTACCAAAATATTATACAAAAGCCGTAAAGAGCGTAGCAATTCCTTAAAGCAAACGTCTACACACTAACTTTCAACGTTTTGCACTAAAGCCTCGGTACCCCGGTGTCCCGATATGAACTGATCTGTACTCCCCTACTATCGTACCCCTCCAATTCATGTTTGCATGCACTTGTGTGCGTGTTTGTGTTTCCCTATATCTACTTTTATTTCAGTCAAACGGTATATGTATGTATTAGCGTTGATTGAAGGAATACTTAAAGATGCGCAACTACATAGCATTGAGCGTAGCCAAAACTGGGTCCGAGATCTATAGCGATGCATCAGTCGTTTGGGTCCGAGATTCGAAACAGCGCGAGACAGCGATGACGTTTCTCGGCAAGGGGTTTGCGGGACGACTTAACGGAAAGTCACGCAATTTTACTATAGCGTTGCGCATCTTTATTCTTTATATATTCCTTGAATCAACGGTATTAGTGTATTCAAAAGACAATAATAACAGGATATACATACATATTAAGCAAAAAAGAACGAATAATAAGTATATATACACATAAAGCAATAGGTACTACAGAATATAAAACATAAATGGGTACATTATACCTATATGATAGGCGAACAATTCGCATATAAACAACAACAAATTATCATATTAAATCCTCATATCGAGATATGCAATTACACCTGACAGAAAATGTAATTAATTATATATAAAATAAAAATGGGCTGGGTGAACTTTTCTTGTGTAATTAAGTAATTATAATCCAGGTATGTAAGACACAGAGCTGGCAATAAATTGATTTTGGGAAGAAGTGAATAATCGAGCTTTATAAAAAGATAATATGTCACATAAAAACAATTCTAATCCGTTAAGGGTAATGTTGTTACCATTTGTGTTTACTAAAATCAAGCCTATATAAAAATTCACTTATGTTTTTAGTATCCATCCCCGTGAAGCAGTTGTAAGTTCATATATTGCATATATGATTCCTATAATATTTATTCTTTACCTTACAAAATTCAGTTGCTACTTTCTGAGAAAATGATATCTGAAAATATTCTTAATCTACTTCTTTCGCCTAAAAAACATGCGAGTCTGTACCTACTACTGTGCGACGGCTTGTAGCAGTTGATTATTATATAATACCTATATACATATTTATAAGTTAAACTGCGATATCATTGAACCCCCTAATATATTCAATTTCTATATAAAATATCAAAAATAATCCACTAATGTATGTTTATATATTCAGTATAGACTCTTTTTTTAAATACCCAAACAATAGTCTGTTTTGTATTGTTTACAAAACTGATTAATAACAGAGGAAAAGCATCGTTTGCAAATATTACTTCAACGCAGGGAATATATTTCTGATTCCAATGATCATATAAAAAGAACACATTCATAGATTTTTTTAATGGCAGACCTAACAGAATAAAAGAGAAACTGTTGAAAAGGCACCAACAAGAAATTCAGAACTGGTAGTAGTAAAAATATCATTTAGCCTTGATATTTTACTTAAGCTAATTTAGCATCACTGAAAAGATAAGTGTGAATTGAGATTGCCGCTTTCCCCTCTGGTTTCGATTCAATAAAATGGGTATTGGTAGAAACAAAAACCATGTCCCTCCAAATAATAAAACTATTAAAATTAACAAAATGAAACAATTATTGAATGCCTTAGCATCGTGCAAAAATGGCAAATTGGAATAACGGTCATAGTGATTGTATGTCCTCCATTGTCAGTGACTTCGAAATTTATTGTAAAGTCTGTAAAATATTGTTACAGTATCCCAAAAATCGCACGTACAAAGTCACTTAGCATCGCTAAAACATACACAGGAATTGGACCCGTTGGAAGCTAACAATTTTTACGAAAAACTATGTGAAACTTTAATGGCGGCTAATATCCCAAAAATAAACTAGATAATCACACTTTCAAAACATTTCTCCAAAAATATACTGGTCGAAATGTTCCTGATCAGTACCTATGGATAGGTACATCTTTGTCACTGCCTCCCTCGCCAGATGGGGAACATGGTTGGAGGCTACTAGTTTTTATACAGAGAATTTAGATAGTTTACAAAATGTCGTTATATGTTTAAATGGCGATGTTCGACGTATTTCTGAATGCAGGGAACTAGCACAAATCCTAAATTTAAAAAATCAGTTGTTATTCCTTCAGGAACACTTTGGAAATTTGCCTAAACTAATCACATACTTTGAAATTCGAAATCTCAAATTAAAAGATTCATTAACCACTTTAGATGTGGCTATTAATAATTTCAAAAGTATTCCAAGTGTCTTTGGATGTGACCTTCGGCACAAAATTAGAAGCCAGCTTTTAATAAAAATCTAGATTTAATAAAGTTACGGCAACTGTGTATGGAAACAAACACACAAAATCTAACTGCTAAATACGCCGAAATAAAAGAATACTTCCAGTATGAACCTATAACCAGTTGCGATATAGAATGGCCGTTTTCTATCTACATGGATATACTTCATTCAAAAAAAAGAAATCTTACAGAAGAGAACCTTGAGTAAGTATTGCTAGTAAATATTAATACTTTGTATTTTGTATTTCATAGATTACCACCCACTTGTTATCCAATTATATAAATAATATTAAAACCTCTTAAAAAACACAACATTTCAATAGTGCGCCCATGGGCGATGAGTTATCGGCCTCTCGTGTCCGGTCTATAGTAATTATGCACTACATTTTTCTTTTCAACAACATTTTTGGTGATTTGTAATATTCTATAGATAATAGTTAATTGCAACTATCGAAGGCCTCTATCGAGAGTTATTATTGATACATACTAGTTACTATAAATAATGAAATAGAATTAATAACATGTAATTTTAAAAGTTGATTGATAATATTTTAGATCATTCGATAAATCTCTTAAACTGCACTTAAAAACAAATTTAATAGAAAATAGTGCTGATTATTCGTTATTATAGTTTAAGATTTTATTTTATCTGATATATAAATATATTAAGTTTGAAGACATTTTTATTTTATTTTCGAAAATTGTTTCTTAATGCATTTTGTACTACATTCTGTACTTGAATGATTTATAAAAGAAAACAAAAACTGCTGGCTCCTCATTTGTATTTATAATATCAACAACATGAAGGCCGATATAAGTGCTTCTACTAAGATCTGCTCTATAAGCAACCCGAATACATTATTTTTTTTAGATAGGTCAAGAACAACACTCGCCGCGTGTAGATACGAACTATATATTATATAACATTAAAATTCGTAGCCAAGTACACGAAAAATATAATTAATCTGTCATTATGCCGTAGATGCTATATTGGTTAGAAACTATAAATTAATAACAAAAAGTGAGGTGTGGCCACCACACGACTTTCTTATACGTATGAGCGTTTCAAATTATAGAATTTTAAGAATTTCTTTTACAAAAATTATTCAAAATCCTATTCTAAGTACTTCTATTCTCTTAATAAATCTCTATAGAATGCATACTTTGCAAGATATTATCATAAAAGTGCTACTCGCTAAGAGTAAAAGTGCTACTTCCGGTCCGAATTTTGAAATTTCATATATACAAAAAAAATTGCAAATCCAGTTTTAAATACTTTTATACTCTTGATAAATATATATAGAATGCATAACTTACGACATATTTGCAAAAAATCGTTATTCGATAAGAGTAAAAGTGGCACTTCCGGTCAGAATTTTGAATTTTTCTTTACACAAAAGATATTGAAAATTATGTTTTAAATACTTTTATATCCGTAACGTACTTGTCTAAAAAGCATGACTTGCGAAATATTCACAAAAAACTGATTTTCGATAGGAGTAAAAGACCTACTTCCGGTAGGAATTTCGAAAAACGTTTTAAATAAAATTCTTCTCAATTTTAATTTTAAGTATATATGAATTCTTTATAAATTTGTTTAAATTTAGTAGTTGACAAAATATTGGCAAAATTCGATTTTTTTGCTGAAGTAAACTACTACTTCCGGTCTATCGATTTTACTGACAATCTAATCAGATCTCAAGAGGGGATTATACCCGTAAATACAAAATTTGGAATTGATACCTATAGCGGTTTGACCGCTATCGTGGTCACACACACACACACACACACACAGGCAAACACACACACAGGCAGACACACACACAGACATTTTTTAAAAACCACTTTTTCGGTATCAGGGGACTTCAAAACGTGGACATCTGCAAAAATCTCGAGGTCGAAAATTTTCATCATCACAATACTTCCTTATACTATGTATAAGAAAGTAAAAAGAGTATTCTCTTCTATAAACTTAATAAAAACCATGCAACGGAACAAATTAAACTCATAATCTATAATAAGATTGTTACAAACTAAGCAATATATAGGAAATAATAGTTGCTACAATTTTCCTGTTGATAAAAAATTATTGACTCATATAAACAAACAAAATTTATATACTTCATCAAGCGAAAATTAGTTTATTTGGAGTTGATTAATTTTTTCAATTCTTATTTTATTTTGTATCTGTTTTTTAATAAAAACTATTTTTTCTGTACAATGTTTGCCTCTATATTTGCAACCTACCGATTTTTCCCGACATCTACCGATTTTTTACTGTCGTTTTTACCGACTTTTGGATTTCTAGGATATCAAACATCGATGTTTTTAAACGTTTTTGGCAGTTTAACAAAAACTTTATTATAACTTAATTAATTTACGTCCTTAACAAAATGATATAAAAGATGTCATTATTCAAAAAAATTAATAAAAGAAATATATACATTTTTCTATTCCGGTGCTATAAAGTTCACTTTACGACACCCGTTTTGGTTGCATAAAGTATTACTTTATCGCACGCTAATTTTATTTTTTGAAGTTGGTAACAACAAAAAATGGAACCAAATCATATTTAAATGTCAAAATATTAGTCTTTACTCTAACAAACATGTGTAAGAAGTTGTACAGAGAATAAAAAACATAGTTACGAACATTTTATTTACGCTAATTAACAATATAAATGGGATGGTGCCTTTTTATCCTTCTTTCTTTGTCAAAATAAGCAATTACTACATTTTCCGTAATATACACAATATTATTTTCTTTACACCAACTTAAAAAGAGGTGGTATTGCTTTTCATAAATATGTCGAGACTTTGTTGGCAAAAGATTTTCTAAATTGGCTTCTGCTATTTTGCGAATCTCTGGAGGCGTGCAGTTATTTATTTCTTCCATTTTGTTGATAATTTGAAATAATTTATTGCATAAATCAGACTCAATTTTAAACAAAATGACAAGTCCGCCGAAATTCAAATAATTAAATTGTTTTACTTAAAAATCAGAGTAACCAACTTCAAAAAAAGAATATTTCTAAAATGTTCGAACAAAACATGTCTCTCATTTTAATCTTTTTTGAACTTTCAATAACCGAAATAGAAAAAATAGTATAAAATACACGTTTCATAAGACATTTTTGCGCACTTGTTCTTTAGAAAACTCGCCTAGCGGCTCGTTTTCTAAACTTGAACGCGTGCGCAAAAATCGTGTCTTATGAAACTTGTATCTTAATATACTATTTTAGTATGCATGCATCACAAACCAATCAAAACACACCCATAAGCGTGCATAATCGGGCCTTTATCGCACGGCGTGCGTATAAAGGTTGCTTGGTAACAGCCAATCCCAAGCGTTTAATAGTCCATTGAAATGTCAGGAAATGTCAAATGACATATAGGTACATGTCACTCGATAATATGTATTGGAATTATTGATTTGCTTTATTTGGTTTGTACCGCATTTAATATCGTATAACACATTATTATTTTATTGTAAACTATCAAATTAATCAACAATTATGGTCAATTTTATTTCAAAACATGTAACATGAACGGAAAAATTATTTTAAATGAATATTAAACGTACAATTTTGTTTATTCGTTATTGTTTGTAGTGACTTGCAGCATTGCTTATTTGTGTATTTTCAACGTTCATATCAGTGTTAACAAATGTGTCAGATCCAATATTGCCTTCTTTCTGAACAGCTCCAGCAATTAATTTTGAAACGCCTAATTTGTTTGTGATAGACTCTTCAATATACCCACTCGCTGTCGATGAGGATTTCCAACCCACTTGGCGTTTCAACTCATCGACATTCATCCCTCCATTAGCCATAATCGTGGCAGATGTTCATCTGAAGGCATGACCTGTGTATTTATGAGCGTTTATGAAATTTAGATAACGTGCTATAATGGAAGGGCACTTTCCAAAGGTATTAATCCCAAAAACTTGTTTTATACATAGTCCTTGAGAATATTTTAAGAAAACTCGATCTGTACTGATATGCTTTGGACGTAGTGCAAGATATTTATTAAATATCTCGGCATACTTTATGTTGGAATTATCTACTACAGCAAACGTCCGGCCTTTTTCTGTTTTTGACGGACGAATACAAATTATCAGGGCAGATCCTTCTTTTCTTATATCACTCATAACCAGATTACACATTTCGCTTCTTCTGCAACTACCAAACACTCCACAAATTGCTACAACTTTTAAAAATAAAAATATATTATCTCGAGCCTGACTAAAAAACTTGCATAAATCTTCTTCCGTAAAAACCAAAGATTTTTTAGCTTCTTGACCTTTGCCCACTCCTTTCATAAAGGCATGGAGTTTGTGATAAGATGCTAAATCGATTCTGTTTTTAACCCTTAGCATAGCTTGCAATTTGGAATGAATGCACCAAAGTGACGAAGCTTTATAAATTCTGGACATTTCCAATATATACGCTAACATTACTGATTCATCAATATGTTCAGTCTGTTTCTGCTCCATCCATCATAATAATTTTTCGTACTTTTTATAATATAAATGCTTGGACTTTGCAGGTATTAAACTTAATTCAGCTTCAGCAGCTAGTTTTTGAATTTCTGTCGACATTATTAATACAACAATGATGTTTAATAATTAAGTGAAATGTCAATAAATGACATAATATAGAGACACATGTCACTCGATAAAATGTATTGAAATTATTGATTTCATTTCTTCTAATTAAAATTATTGTTGCATTTATACTAAAAAATATCGTATGACACAGTGCATAATTAGCTTTTAAAGCACTCGTAACGTTAAAGCCACTCCGCTTCGCGTCGTGGCTTTAAACTCGTTACTCGTGCTTTAAAAGCTTGATTATGCACTAGTGTCATAATCATATACCGGTAAGTTTTCGGGTGAAGCAACGACAGAGGAGTGTCCAAGTCCCCACTATCACTCGCTACAGTTATCGTATTCCCCGACGCGAACGGCTGTAGTATACTACTACCACCGCTCTGGTTAACGGAGGGGAGTACATATACGTAGTCGTTCAGTTGTGGGGACTGATACATGCGCTATACAATCGTTGCGTTACCAGAAAACCTACCGGTATATAATACTACTATATTGCGTGTGTTGTATCTTGATAATGTGTAATTTTTCGTCCCAACTAAGAGAGATAGAATTGGCCGCCTTGCGTGTTCTGCGCATGCGTCGACTAAAATTGTCCATTTTGAATTTTTTGAAATGACAGATAAACAGAAAACATAATTATAACCTCTGATTTAAATTGACATCTATAACTATGATATTCTGAATGCATATGCAAAGTTTTTTTTTTTTTATTGAATTCAGTTTTGTGCAAGTTTAGTTCATCGGTGAATTTGTAGAATTACCCAGAAAATACGCGGTAGAATAAATAAACGATATGAAGCCTGATTCCAGTGAATTATTAACAGAAAAACTTGTGAAGTTATAACTTCTGCGTTGATACGTGCTTACTGGAATATGTGAAATTATATTATTAAATATAAATATCGATCGTTTCATTTTGATTAACAGAAAAGATTTTGAACAGAAAAACTTGTGAACTTACAATTAATACATTGATTTGTACATGTTTATTAGTATATGTGAAATTATATTATTAAATGTAAATACCGATCGTTTTATTTCGTCTTATTGAAAAGATTTTGAACAGAAAATCTTGTGTACATTGATTTGTGTATGCTTATTGGTGTATGTGAAATTATTGAATATAAATACTGCTTCTTTCATTTTGATTTATAGAAAACGCATAAATTAATGTTTTACATACACAATCGAATAGATTCAGGTATGTTATATAAGTCAGATTGTATTATATTTCAACATATAGTTTTGTTATGTATTTTAAGCTTAAGAATGCAAATAAAATTACTTAAATTACTGTATTTAGTATTTTGGCTATATATAAGAATAAAACATCTATTTTATATTTGTCTACGTATCTACATTATTCAATAAAATGTCGCGTAATCAACAATGTAAAGAACTAATTAAATTCCTGTTGTGTTCCTTTATTTAATTGTGTGTCAAGATGTACACTGAAACATGAATGTTTTAGAAAAAGTTGTGGAATTAATCAGCATTACATTTTTGTGGTTGAATATAATTTTTATTGTTGTTAACTTTTTTTTTTATGTAGAATGATTAAACTATTCATGAAAATAAAAACGTGATGAAGCCTAATTTACGCCCATATGGTAGCAAAGAATATAAACAAACAATTACTCTGAAACACTTGAATTTTTGTAGTGTATCTAATAGCACATTAATAATCAACACATTTTTCTTGATGTCTATGTCTCAGACTGAGATGAGTAGAAATGAGACTTACAAATAATTTATATTATTGCTTGTAAAAAAGGTATGTTGATGTATTTGATTCAATAATTACATCAAAGTACAATTTCTACTTACGAAGTAAAAAATTAAATTTTATTTTATTTATGTTCGCAAATTTATTTTGTTTATACTTTCTTGGAATTAAAACAACATAAAATTATTATGAAATATAAATATTTGTATGAATTAATAGATACATACAAATTTATAAAATGATAAAAAAGATTTAGAGAATGTGACAATATCAGAAAAACAGGAATACCGTTTGATGCCGTGCCTACCTTGCCGTTCATAACACTGCAGTATTTACTTCCACAATGTTGGGAAAAATTCATAAGAACTCATCACACATTGTCTTGGCAAATTCCAAAATGAATATTATCTTTATACTGTACCATCTACAAGTTGTTTTAAACTAAAACATATTTTATTGTAAATTTAAATATAAAATACATTTTATATGTGCTTGATTATAATTTAGTGACAGAAATTACGATACATATTCAGCAAAGTACAAATTAAAAAAAATCACTTCACTATCTTATAAATAATGTGTTCATCCTTCAAGTTATTTTCACAATCAGTGATGCAATATAGCATAAATTCCAATAACCGGCCCAAAATACCCAATTTCGGCATATTATTATCTCATATCATATGGGATCTGTGGATTCCGTGGTGGACATATCAAAATTCTTCAACTTTCTATGAACACACGTTCTATTAGACATATACCAAAAAAATTAGAAGGTCGTGGCAAAAAGATGGGTGTGCAACTCTGTAAGGTTTAATAAAAGCCTATTTATTACATATAAGCAATTCAAATATTTTAATATGTAACATAGTAATACAATTACCTAATTCAAGTACGATTTATTGTGTTATTTGCGTACATTTCTCCGATGTAGATGACAGTAATTCTAGAATACAAGATTACCACATTAATCTAATTCTTTATTATTCTTGCATATTGAGTTGAATAATTTTAGTGCTGTTATTATATCACAAATTATTGTTCCTATAGAGGTGTTTTTCTCTCTATCTTCAAAGAAACACAATTGCAATGCAATTGAACTGACTGCGAGTTTTAGTTAATTAGTTTACAATTTTTACTATAATATAACCACAATTCGTACAATTTTTGACAAATATATTTCTGCGGTATGATCGTTTGTTTGTATATGATTTGCCCATGATGCCACGACGATATTTCTTCATTCATTAAGGGAAATTAAATTGTTTTTCCACATTTAACAAGGCACAATTATTAATTATAAAGAGGTTTGTCGATTTTAAAACTATTTATGCTTGTTTGACGATTTACAAACTTTAATCAAATATTTATAGTAATAAATCTATGTGATAAACAAAGAGACCTAAATTTCAAAAATTATTTATAACGCATGCGCAGTTTGGACAATGCGACTCTTAAACGGCATAGCACGATATGTTTTATTTCACAATGTTGGAGCGAAGTTTTCCTTGTCTACACGCGATATAGTAGTATTATATATATATGGTCATAATATACTATTATAATATGTAGTTAACGTTAGAAACTACTCAAAAAAAAAACTATATAAAAAATAGTATATTAAAATACAAGTTTCATAAGACACGATTTTTGCGCCCGCGTTCAAGTTTAGAAAACGAGCCGCTAGGCGAGTTTTCTAAAGAACAAGTGCGCAATATGTCTTATGAAACGTGTATTTTATACTATTTTTTCTATTTCGGTTATTAAAAGTTCAAAAAAGCTTAAAATAAGAGACATGTTTTGTTCGAATATTTTAGAAATTTTGCTTTTCTGAAGTTGGTTACTCTGATTTTTAAGTAGAACAATGATCTAATACTATTATACTACTAGATGGAGTGTACGCTATGTCTTGCTGATTAGGAAGTGACCCACACCATAGGAGAAAGAAGGAAAATATATGAGCGTCGAAAGTTTGACAAGGATGAACAAAATTGACCGTTTTATGTGGGCAAAATTCAAATATGTTGCTATAGCTTGTAATGGCTTATAAAGTTTAAAAGTATTATTTTGTTAAAAATATGCTATATTAAGAGGAAAGTAAAGGTATTGCAACTTTAATAATCAAAAAGATAAATAATTAAATATATATTATTAATATGGTATTAAATATATTCTGTTTAATAACATTTTAAAGGTATCTATGCTAGTTGCCATTCTTCATTAAGGAAAGAAAATTAAATAAATATGACTTTTAATGACTATGAGATAACTATATGATTTTGTTCTTCTAATAATACCTATTTTAGCGTGTTTGATGATCATTCAGTTTTTATTTAAAACAATTCAGTTGAAAATTTTGAATTGACCACTAGAATTTTTCAAAATATTACGTTCTGAAAAAATAAATATAGAAACTGACAGCTTTCCTTAGGTGTTCCTTACAACTTCTGATATATTCAAAATAAAAGACAATTAATGCTTAATTTTTTATTAAAATATATGTACATATAATTAATATGGATTAACAAATACGTAAATGGTAAATATGTCATCGAAGAAAACTGGAGAAAGAAATATTAAAAATACATAAAGCTAGAATAACAACTTGTATTATTTCGTGAGATGTTTTTTCTGTGACTAATTCAAATACTTCAACATTAGTTACATTTGGGGATTCTGAGCTATAAGGTAAATAGAACATTAAAAATATCTAGGTAGAATAATAACTACGAATAGAAATCTTTCTTTAACAGTTCTTTGCTTGGTGCATCAGTAATTTTTAATCGCTGAGATTGCATTTTGGGGCAAATATTTTCTTCCATAACTTATAACAAAATCTTCAGGAACAAAATGCTCTGAACACAATCTTGAATATTTTGATGGCTTAAAATCCTTTCGTTTAGTACAAATTATCCACTGCTTGCATAGTACTTGATTAGATTGAAAACTAAAATTTTTTATATCAAATCTACAAATCATGTATTTTATTAAGAATAGTTAACCTGTGAAATGATACGTTCATTTCCTTTTCTGCCCTATTAGTACAACCATACGCTGCACATGACATTACTATTGTGTCTTAAATATGTGACTCCAAGCACTGCGAAGCTGGTATATATAATATTCAACAATTTAAAATATTTATTTCTAATTTTGTTACTGATAATAGCACTTTTAACCAAATATATATTACACTAAATCCATGAGAACAACACTGTTAAATTATAAGCTGAAGTTAACATTTGCCAATATTCTTGATGATTCTCAATTTATATACATTACCTATATCAAATAAAAATGAAATTCTTAAAATGTGTCTAATTACAATCACAATTTTATAAATAAAAATAGTTGATTGAATCATCATGAATCCACAGTTGTCTTTATACTCGTATTTCTTTAAATAAAAATAAAGTCAGTGGTGTATGAAATAAAATCAATTCTAGAAGAAATCTATTAATAAAGTACATAATCCAAATTACCAAAAAGACAAATAAATATGTATAAATCAACAAAATTGAGAAAGTTTATATACAAAACAATGCGATATCGCCATGTTTTGCCCACAACTAACGGTTTTGTATATCTGTCTCCTTTCTATGTAGAGGTCAATTCCTCTCTCTCTACAGTCCATCTAGTAGTTCTATATTATTAGATCATTGAAGTAGAACGCTTTAAATATTTGAATATCGGTGGTGCTATATGTAATTGTGTTTAAAATTCAGACTGATTTATACAATAAATTATTTCAAATTATCAACAAAAAGGACGAAATAAATAACTGTACGTCCCCAGAGATTCGCAAAGTAGCAGAAGACAATTTACAAAATCTTTCGTCCACAAACTCTATACATATTTATCAAAACAAACTTTTATAACAGTTGTACCACGCGATCATTTAAATTCTAAATTATAGCAGGCGGGATTTTTTTTATTAGGTTGTCCAGAGTGTCAATTATTGACTAATTAACATTTAGAAACGTCACTTTGACAATTCAAATTGTAAATTAGTACTTATATACCAACTTAATTTAAATTTCACAGCTTGCTCTAATTTAGAATTTAAATGATCGCGCGGTACTATTCAACATGGTAAGTAAATGTCAATAGTAGCATCTGAAAACTTATCATCCAACTCTGCTTAACAATTTATATTGCTAATTAGTACCTAAGTGAAATGTTAGCATGTGTGCTTTTTATTCTTTGTACAATTTTATTGCACATTTTTGTTACTTTAAATGCTTATATTTTGACATTTAAGGGGGCGTTTGAATCATAGAAAACATAAGTAATTTCGTTACTGTCAAAAAATAACAACATTTTAGTCCTAAAGATGTCGCGCTCTGTATCAGAACTCATCATCTCAAATATACAAATAATTGAATTGGCAGAATTTGTTTGAAATAACAAATAGGTATACCATCACTATTAAATCATTTTAAATAACTTAGATATTTATGATTATCTGTTAATTTCCTGAGATAACCAGTCACAGTACAGTATTTTTGAATCCGCGTCCTCTCTTAGGGAATCCTGCAAGGTACAAAATACAAATATGGCCGTTCTTTACCAATTATTTAAAATATGCAAATAAACCAAACCAATACATCATTGTCAAAATTTCTGTTATATTTCTCTTCTACGAAACACGCGTCATAGGGTTAAGGGGTTCTTTTGATAAAATTGAAATAATTTTTTTATAAAAAGAATTTATGTAAATTAAACCCCTATACCATACGTAGGAGGATATTATGACTTATTACATACAATAAAATAAACAATTAATGATTTTATAACCGACATTTGCATAATTGTAAATTTATATTGTATTCTATGATTCAAACGCCCCCTTAAATACGATTTGGTTCCATTTTTTTTGTTACCAACTTCAAAAAAATAAAATTAGCGTGCGATAAAGTAATACTTTATGCAACCAAAACGGGTGTCGTAAAGTGAACTTTATAGCACCGGAATAGAAAAACAATATTATGCAATTACAACCACATGACTTAAATCGTCTGATACTTAAACAATATAGGTATACATTTATGTGTATCAAAACTTTTAAGAGAACGATTTCTATTTGGGATTTTATAGTCTTGCATTTTTTTTGACTACCCTGGCAAATACCGAGATACATATGGATATGGTTTTATATTTCTGATGTGTCATCTTACATTTAATACGTGTATCGTCGTGTATGATTGTATGCACTAGGGAATTTCCCGAAGAAGTATACATCGGTAATGTCTATCTCCCTTCTTTTTCTATGAAAATACGTTTACCTCCTTCACTCACTCTGCATGCATACATAATTTAACTTTTATTCTGCACATTAAAAGTACTATAAATTTATGTATTTAATTATATATTATTTAAATATTTATACTAAGTTATATTTAAAAGAGCCTAAAATGAAGTATTCGAATTTATATGATATAGCACTGTGAAATTTAAATACTTCTTTTATTCGTAGACAATTTTACATCCTCGTAGCCTGTATGTGAGGTGTTAATTTAGAAACATTTTTGTATTTGTCAACAGAGGACGCTGTTTTATTTTGTGATTATAGTGCAAATACATTCTGTCAAGCTTAAAAGTTCGATGTTCACTATATTTCTTCTAACATCGATAGTTTATCGATAAATCTAAATTGCAAACTTCGAACATCGATGCTAAAATACCGATGTTCAATGAACATCGATGTTTATCGCCCAACCCTAGTTTGTATCAGATCAGGTTTATCGTGTTTATATTATGAATATTGTACTGTCTATCGCTCTTTTAGTTGTTTTAACAGAAGGTAAGTGGCATTTTATATAGTATGTCAGAATATTACGATGTCATATTAATTTTTAGGTTGTATTAAATCTATTTTTAAGTACTGCTCAGGTTTGTGAGGCATTAAACGGAACGCCGCCGCCGTCTTCCAGAACTTCACTGAAGGTGAAAACATTTTAAAATGCAAACATATAATTCTATGCGAGGCGACAGAAATGACAAAGAAGGCAATTCACATATATGCATTATGCCTCCAGAGAAGTGCATTAGATCCCCCACCTCACACAATCGAAGGAATTCTTGAAATTGTGGAAAATGCGGAGGTGAAACTAACAAAGATCAGTTGCACATGTGAGGCAGTAGATGGAAGTCAGTGCAAACACATTGTTTGCTACTTTGTTATATTGCAATAGGTTGTATCAATTACAATAATTGAATAACACAACTTAATAATTTTTTTTTTGATTAAATTTTAGAAATGAAAGCCCTTGTTAGAAACAAAGTGTTTTACCCAGCAAGAGGTTGTAACATCGGATCTAACAGTGGAGATGCAGGGATTTTGCTTTGACACATTAGTAAATGCCAAACCAGACAGCGTATTGGCAAAACATCAGTAAGTTATGTTCATTATGTCATTATTGTAGCAGTAAATAACATAAATGAATATTGATTATAGCAAGGGACGTAAGCATGGAAAGACTTGAGATTGTCAACAATGTTGAAGAGGTTGATGAGCAAGTGGTGTCGATGATTGAAGTCGTCAGTGCCATTTTTCAGAGAGCAAAATGAACTCATGATGTGGTTGTGTTCAGTGAATATATCTTCTTTTTGAACATTGCAAAGATGTTTTTAATTTGAAATTAGTCTGCAATGAACCTCTTCAATTATGCAGAAATACCTGTATAAGATCTGCAGATAATAATGCAAGACAACAATGGAAATTGGCTAGGCAGTTTAGAATAACTGGATCCCGATGCTATTTCATATTCTCATATAGCAAAGACAATTGGTTAAAAAAATGTTTCAGTTATTTTTGACCATCATTATATTGCAATAAAAATATGCTGCATGGAATAGCATTTGAGCAGAAAGCACGAGACTGCTATATGAAAGAGAAAAACCTAAAATTCAGACAGGTTTAATAGTTAATAAGGACAATCCATGGCTCGGCTATTCACTGACATGATCATTTTAGGAGACAATGGAAAACCTATACAGCTTCTTGAGATATAATGTTTGGGTCAAGGTAAGAAAAAAACATATAAAAACAAAAATTTTATTTAACAATAATTAATAATTTTAGGGTAGACCAAAACTATTTTAGGAATGGTATTGTTGAAAAACATCATCCATACTATCACCAACTACAAGGCCAACTATATTTAACGAACAGAAAATATTGCTTACTTTTTACTTGGACTCCAAATGAATATGAAGTTATTCGTATTAAAAAGGATGTACAATGGGACTCTGACATATTAGAAAACTTTTACTTTAATGTATTTCTCCCCTATATTCTAAATAATAAAGATACATAAAATATTTTATCAATTGTACAATTTGACTAATAAACAAATTATAAATACGATAAAATTTCTAAATATTTTTTTAATAAAATCTACACCTTCAGATATTTTGTTTATGAAGTAAATATAGAAAAATAAAACAAGATATTAAAGTAGACACATTTATTCATTGTTATAGTATTGTTCAACCGCTTTTAATAATGGGTATTGCAAATTTGTCAATGCAGCAACATCGTGGAATATAACTGTGGCATAAGATAAAAGTGTTTTTGGTATGAAATTTAAAATACTAAACACTTTCATACGCTGTATGGCTCATTCAACAATTCTAATAACAAATTGTTGATAGAAATTAGATAAAACTTTTTAATATGGCGAAATAGGTTTGTTTGGGAGCACTTACTCCATCTATTTATACAACCAACATTGCTTCTTAAATTATAAATGGCAGGCATAGGTAACAATACGTATATTAAACTTATAAGTATGTATATTTAAATTCAATATACTAAAAAATCATCTTTAGTTTATTAAATTTAAATTGTTTTTTATCACATTATCATCTATCTAAATATTTATTTATGCACAATATTATCTAATTAATATTAAAGAACATGTTAAATACATTGTATTTAAATAAATATTTAATCGCAATACCTAACTGTTAAATGTGTTAAATATATCCAATTATTAGTATTTGCTCTTTATACTACACCAATTATTTATAATTATTAATTCAAGATTTTTTTAAATTCAAATTACGTAATGAATTGTACATATGAGATCCAAATACGCTATACCCTTCCTCTATGCACGCCCGAAGGCGACTGTCTAGTTGAGTAGCTCCACTTGAACAAAAATCGCCGATTTAGTGACATCTACATGCGCTTATGTTAAGTACTCAACGCTCGGAGTTTGTCGGCTTTTTATGCGCAGTCGCACTTGCTGGTATCTGAAACTCTTATCTCGCATATATATATATATATATATATATATATATACAGAGTGATGCGTGTGTTTGGTGACAACACTTACTTATAATCAAATTAAATTATTTTGCTTGTTTTGTCATTTCTTTCAATTTTAGAATTCTTTCATTAAACATTATTTGAAAATAAAAATGTCTTAAACATTTTTATTTCATTTTGGATTGGTTGGGGAAGGTACGCTTTGCTTTTCTTTCAATTTTAATAATTTTGTGGAACTGTTTTGACATTTAATTTGGATATTCAGTTAATATTAATTGAATTAATTCAGTTTTGATTTTGTAAATATTGTAGTCTAATTGTTCAGTGGTTGTTAATTTTGTAAACATGGCGTCATTAACTATTAATGTAAGCTACTTACGTAAAGACGAATTAGTCTATGAACTGAGCTTAAGAGGGTTACCTACAACGAACGATGATACGGTAGAACAATTGCGAAAGGCTTTGAGACCATTGTTAAAACTAGAAAAACATAAAGAATCTTTGTCATATCCAGAGTATCAGGTAGATATTGACAAGGAATTAACGGAGCTTGAAGCTAAGCTCAAAGATCTTAAACCAACAATGGAAAAATACGCATTGTCACCGGGTGGTAGTTCTGCGGCCATTCAAACTCGCCTTCATCATTGTATGAATAGAATCAATCGGTTACCTCTTGCACAGTTAAACGCGGAACAATCTCAGAAACGTACTCAAATTTTATTAGAATTATTACAACACTTAGATACTATTGAAGTGGATCAGGTCACTGATGATCTACAGGGTGTCACATTAGGGAGTACGGGTGCAGCAAGTAATGCTAGCGGAATAACAGCACAGGCATCTAGTCCAATTACAGTATCGCGCGCGTCGCGTAATTTTTCGCCAGTTAGAAAATGGAATTTGAAATTTAATGGGGATTCTAGACAATTTTCGGTGCATCAATTTTTAGAAAGAGTTAATGAATTAAGAATTGCACGCGGAATTTCAGAAAGCGATTTGTTTGAATCCGCCATTGATTTATTTGAAGGAAAAGCTTTGCTGTGGTTTAGGTCAAACAGACATAGATTTGACAGTTGGCCGACTTTATCGGCATTACTATGTGAGCATTATGAGCCTCCTGATTATCAATCAAGATTGTTTCAAGATATTTTGTCAAGAACTCAAGATCCATCTGAGTCATTCATAGACTATTTTTCATGCATGTTATCAATGTTTAGACGTTATGGGGAAGCATCGGAGGATGTGCAATTGGGAATTATATCTAGAAATTTATCACCTTTTTATATTATGCAATTGCCAACAGTAACGACATTGGCGGAGCTTGAGGATGAATGCCTCAAGCTCGAGAAAAAGAAATTTAGGGCAGATAGTTTTCGTCCACCGGCACGCAGGCGTAACACCTATGTAGAGCCAGATTTTGCTTTCGTGTCGACATCTGGTGTTGAGCGCGAAGCAGTGAATAAACCTGCAGTAAATTCAGTTAAAGCATCTTCAGACAAAGTGTCTAGAGATTTTCGGTGTTACAATTGCGGAGACCGAGGGCATGGATTCAATGATTGTAAGAAAGCTCGAAAGAAATTTTATTATAAATGTGGTCAACCTAACGTGACCGTAGGCACATGTCCTCGATGCTCGGAAAACGCAAGGGAGAGACGATCGTAGGTCGAGAGGTCGTCCCCGTCGCTGTTTCCTCGACCCCAGCCTCTGTATTATCAAATACCTGTAAAATTTTTCTCGATTATGTCATTTCTCGTGTTTCTGGAGATCAACGCCCATATTTAGAAGTTCAAGTAAAGGGTTATCCTGTAATAGGTTTATTAGATTCCGGAGCCTCTAGAACACTGGTTGGCTCGCGCGGCTATCAAATTTTGAGTAATTTGGGTTTTTGTCTGAAACCGCAAGCTATTGAGTGTACAGTTGCGAACGGACAGGTGTGTGTGAGTACAGGATTTATTACTGTACCTTTTTGCCTAGAGGGCAAAGTTTGTTTAATTAATGTTTTAGTTGTGCCTGACTTGCCACACACATTAATTTTAGGAGTAGATTTTTGGATGGCCATGAATATAGTGCCTGACTTACGTCAGAATATTTGGCACTTTAGTAAACAGGACCCTGAAATTCATATTAATAGTATAGCTAGTGCTACCTCTTTGAGCGTTGATCAAAAGAACCTATTAGATCAATTAGTCGCTGAGAAAACAGTACTCATGAGCAAATCATTAGGTAAAACTCATTTAGTATCTCACGAAATTCAATTATTGCCAAATACTAAACCCATTAAACAACGATATTATCCTGCGCCACCAATCAAACAACAAGCTATTGACCAGGAGATAAAAAAAATGTTAGAGCAAGGAATCATAGAACCTAGTAACAGTCCTTGGGCCTCACCTGTTTGTTTAGTTCAGAAGAAAGATAATAGCTATCGTTTTTGTGTTGATTATCGTAAATTAAACTCTGTCACTCAAAAAGATTCGTATCCCTTGCCCTATATTTCTACCATTTTGGATCAATTAAGAGATGCTAAATATTTAAGTTCTTTAGATATCAAGAGTGCATATTGGCAAATTCCTGTCGCGGAAAGTTCTCGTGATTGCACTGCCTTTTGTGTGCGTGGCGGCTTATACCGTTTTGTACGCATGCCGTATGGTCTTACTGGAGCGCCTGCCACATGGCAGCGTCTTATGGATTCTGTTCTTGGAGCTGACCTCCAACCTTCTGTTTTTGTATATCTTGATGATATAGTTATTATTTCGCAAACTTTCGAATCCCATATGGCCACCTTAAATGAAGTTTTTGATCGTCTTCATAATGCAGGACTTACAGTGAATTTTGCCGTCCTCAATTAAAATACTTGGGTTATGTAATTGATGAACTGGGATTGCGCCCAGATCCTGAAAAAGTACAATCCATTTTAGACATCCCACCACCTAAGAATGTCAAGGAAGTACGAAGATTTATCGGAACTGCTTCTTGGTACAGACGTTTCGTACCACAGTTCTCCACCATCATTGCACCTTTGACCAATCTTACTAGAAAAAAGACTCCATGGTCTTGGACCAATGAATGCGAAGTGGCATTCAAGCAGCTTAAGGAAAAACTTGTTTCATCTCCACTACTGGTTTGTCCTGATTTCTCTAGGACCTTTATTCTTCAAACTGATGCTTCAGCTTATGGCCTTGGGGCCGTTCTCACCCAACAATATGACGATGGGGAGAAAGTTATTTGTTATATGTCTCGTTCTCTGACTGCTCAAGAACGTAAGTACAGTGCTACTGAGCGTGAATGTTTAGGTGTGATTTGGGCTATTGAGCATGTGCGTCACTACGTAGAGGGGTATCGCTTTCAGGTAATTACAGATTGCCATTCTTTATTATGGTTGCATAATTTAAAAGACCCTCATGGTCGCCTGGCCAGGTGGTCATTGCGACTGCAGCCCTATGATTTTGAAATGATTCATAGAAAAGGTTCGGAAAATGCCGTCCCTGATTTCTTGTCGCGCTCCGTTAGTACCACTGTTGACTTAGTACAAGCTGAAGATCCTTTGCCTCCCATAGATCGTTGGTATCTTAAAATGATTCAAGAAGTGCAGGATAAACCCCATCGTTATCCTTTATGGCGTGTGGAAGACAATAAATTGTTTAAGTATATCAAACCTCGTTACTCCGAACTTAGTCATCCCAGTCAGGAGTGGAAATTAGTTCCTCCACGAGAACGCCGCACCTCAATCATTCAATCTTGTCACGACGATCCTACTTGTGGACATCCAGGAATTTCTAAAACCATCTCCCGAATATCCCAAAAATATTTTTGGCCCAAGATGGCCAGCAGCGTTGCCAAATATGTCAGGAAATGTGGGACCTGTCTCAGTATTAAATCGGAAAATAAACCACCTGCAGGACATCTGCGTAGTAAAGCACCCACTGCCACCAGACCATGGCAGATAATTTCTGCGGATTTAATGGGACCCTTGCCCCGTTCCACTAAGGGATATTCATATATTTTAGCTGTTTGTGATATTTTTAGTAAGGCCACTTTAGTGTTTCCCCTGCGAACTGCTACCGGCGCTAGTGTCACTAAAGTTATTGAAGATCATGTGATACTTCTTTTTGGAGCCCCTTCTCACTTAATAGTTGACAACGGTGTTCAGTTTAAAAGTAAAGTTTTTCAAAAAATGACCCAGAATTATAATATCCGAATAGCCTACACTGCGCTTTACCATGCACAAGCCAATCCTACAGAACGCGTCAACAGGATAATTAAAACAATGTTAACTGCTTATGTTAAAAATAATCACAAAACCTGGGATCAGTATTTAGCAAAAATCGGTTATGCCATCAGAGCATCTGAACACGAAGTCACTAAGGTAACTCCAAATTTCATTAACTTTGGTAGGGAAGTCACTTTAAATGGCAATGATGAGAATTTTGTTCCGAATGAGGCTGAAACACCTATTATGAATATTGATAATAAAAAGTTAGCTTTTGCCGCGCTGTATAAAGACATACGGCCCGTATTAAGAAAGCGCATCTGCGCAGTGCTCATGATTACAATCTCAGACGACGACCTATTAAGTTTGTGGTAGGACAGCAAGTTTGGAGAAAGAATAAAGTTTTATCGGATGCTTCTAAGCAGTTTGCTGCCAAACTTGCTCCTAAATATTCAGGACCCTTTGAGATAGTTCGTATTGTGTCGCCCTGGGCATATGAACTTATTGATGACCAAGGTCGAATTTCTACTTGGCATATCAAAGACCTAAAGGCACACCCGCCAGACTAGATAAAAAAAATTTGACCTGCTGTTGGGGTCGATAAGAATTCCACAGCCGTGTAACCAGCGCGGGGTAAAAGTCCCCTAAATGGATCAATATATTGCGCAACCACCATCTTAATGCAATCTTTTCATATTAAGAAAATTTTTTGGCCTGCTGTTGGGGCTATAAGAATTCCGCAGCCGTGTAACCAGCGTGGGGTAAAAGTCCCCTAAATGGATCAGGTAGACCTTCTCCACCTTACCAACTACCCACCTGACACTCTTGGGTCCCTGAAGACTCCTTTTTGTTTTTCATTATTTTCTTTTGTCGTGGTACTGCCTAAGGAGGGAGCCATGAGGCTCCAAAGGTCCCGTATAAATTACTAAATACTTTTTCATATTATATTTATATTTCATTACCTACATATTTTCTGCCTATATTAATACATACTAATTTATTTTTGAATATTGCCTATGCGCAAATACCTTATTCCAATTTTATTAAATATACCATATATATATATATATATATATATATGCCTTTTTATGGAAATTGTTTGTTAATATAGTTCTTTCGTTAGTACCAGCAATGTACTGGCCCTATTGACCTGCTGTTGGGGTCGATAAGAATTCCACAGCCGTGTAATCAGCGTGGGGTAAAAGTCCCCTAAATGGATCAGGTAGACCTTCTCCACCTTACCAACTACCCACCCGACACCCTTGGGTCCCTGAAGACTCCTTTTTTGTTTTTCATTATTTTCTTTTGTCGTGGTACTGCCTAAGGAGGGAGCCATGAGGCTCCAAAGGTCCCGTATAAATTACTAAATACTTTTTCATATTATATTTATATTTCATTACCTACATATTTTCTGCCTATATTAATACATATTAATTTATTTTTGAATATTGCCTATGCGCAAATACCTTATTCCAATTTTATTAAATATACCATATATATATTGTGCTGAGTAACAATATTGATGTTTGGCACTGTATATTTTTGAACAAGTTGGAAGGATTATTTAATTTTACTAATTTTTCTTTGTGACTGTTAAATTAAAATATTTAAACTAAAAAAGAACAGTTGTGTATACTTAAAATGTTATTTATTACAATAAAGATGTGTGCAGTCAATTATGAAAACAGTACTTGAAGGAGTTGTAGTGGACCAGGTTCTTGGTGGCAGTAATTTTCATTGGTATCTGAAAATGGAGATTTAAATATTATAATTTATGTAAAAATGTAGTTTGAAATCTTGTAAAACTTGTCTAATTAACAATAATGTAAAGTAAAATAATTTAATGTTGATTGTTGAAGTATGAAGGAAACAACTTGGTAAATAATTGCGCGGGTAAAGTTTGAATAAGCGGATCTGTCAAAATTGACATTTACAGAAAATTTTGATTAGCAATATTTTTTGAAGTACAAAGTCTTAGTAATTCATTATTATAAATTAATAGAGATTTAATAGAGAAGGTTTACTAAAGTTTGAAAAGCACTGAAACGTATTAATAAAGTTTTTTAATACCATTTTGAACAAGAATTGTGAGAAAAGGAATTTAATTGGATGAAATTAGAAAACGGAAATATTGTCTTGGTGACGAAAAACAAACAACGAAAAAATTGAAAAAATATTTTTCAAGAAAGGCGCGTGTACTTTTCGGAAAATCACGATTTTATTCCGAAAAGTATATCAAAAATTCACTAAAACCGCGAAAGTTGGTGCTTAAAGTGTTCTTTTCAGCATAGAAAATATTTATTGACGGTAGAATCAAAATGTATTATAAAGAAGCATAAAATTATTCAATAATTTCATAGTAATTTAATTAATTGGTATCCTGTATGAATAAAGAAGATATTATATAAGGAAAATAAATATCAAAAGATTACTTACCAAATATTAACCAAGTCCGAGCGGAATATTGAATCCATCAGTTGCACGTGAGTTCAAAGAGGGATTCCAGTTATCCAAGTCCAGTTTATTGTATAAAAACGAGAAGTTCCAACTATTTAGAAACCCTGATGTCGTTCCAGTAAATGTTAAATTAATTAGAGGATCCGGTAACCCATATATATATTTCCGAAGAGGTCTAGTTTAGTGTTAAGTCGAGATAGAAGTACAGCTGCATTTAAATCCAGAAGATATCCCGCAGTTTTCGAGGACACAACAAGATACATCCTGTAAGATATAACCGAAGCAGTTCCAGATCCTGAAGGAGAACGAGGATACACCAAGAAGTCGTGCTAGGAGGGTTTCCAGAGAGTTACCAGTTGCACAGAACGAGTCCAGGAAGAACCTGTGAGAAAAAAAGGAAAACATAATTTAAACAAACCAGAAATAGAAGAAAAATATTAACAAGAGGTTGTATAATTTTTAAATAAGGAAAAATTTGAATTTATTTAATTGTATATCGAGTGAAAGTCATAAATATTATTTAGAATTGTTGACTAGTATAAAACAAGTATAGAAATACGTTTTGTTAAAAGATTAAATCTCTATTTTCATAAAAAGATACAGAATATGTACATATATAAATGAATTGACATGACCTTGGTACTAAAACATACCTTCAACTTGTTTAATATTTTATAGACGAAGGTTATTTATAGATAATTAAATTGCATCGGATAATGCATGCTAAATTGAAAAAGATACATTGAATTGAATTTGTACATACCTTTTGAATAAATAACATTTGCTGACATCCTTCATATAACAATAAACGTACAGGTGCGATTAGACAGGTTAACAATCTATGTACATGTCGTATAACTATTTTGGATGTATATTTTCGAATCAAGATTTTTATATTTGTTGTCATTAAATTAGTATTGTGGTGAAATTCTTCTTTTTATTTGGTAGAATAGTAACATTGTATTAGACATTTTCATTACGGACATAGAAGCTGATAAGTCAATGACCTACAAGTAAACAAAAATAAAATAGCATTATAAAGTTTATAGTGAGAGGAAAAGTATACATACCGTACTATGGTTATCCTATAAGAGGGATAATTTATTAGCAGCAATATTCTCTTCATTATAAGAATAAGTATAACAAGATTATTAGAAACATTTAAATTGTTATTTTTATGTAGCAGTGTATAACGGCAAATACCTAAGCGACATCTTTATAAAAGTAAATGAAATGCTAGTACTACGCGGTTAAAAATAAAAACTAGCTACATTTATAGGAAAGTCATACCATAAAGAAGTGATGAATCGTAATTAATATTTGAAAGAGTAGGAGATTAATTTTTATTTCTAAATGCATTAATAATATTATTATTATAAAAAAAAAAGAATTAATTAAATTGATTAAGAATAAAACTGAGTAGTGTTTGGGCATAGATAAAAGAAATAAAGAAACCTATTATAGCATATGAGTACATTAATTTTGGTGCCAAGACTTTAAAATATTATATACTGAGTGGTACATTATCATTATCATAGATTATAACCTGAGATTAATTGAGTAAATTTGAATGACTAGGTAAGAGAGGAGATATTATTAGCAATACAAATAACAAGATTTGAGTAAATTAGGGTATATTATTTATTATATGTGTTGCAAGATATTATCCCCTCTACTAGTGCATTTTATGGCGTGCCCAACGTGGGGCGATTAAAATAAGACTCGCAAATAGTATTTTGATTATTTTATTAATTTTGATTAGGTGTTTGTAATTTATATTACCCTCCTTAGCTCATTTTATGACGTATCTAACGTGAAGAAATTAAAATAGGACTCACAACAACATATTTCAAATATTTTATTAATTATAGTAATAGAGGTAACATTAGTATACATTTTACAAAGGTAATTAATTCAGCTTAAAACATATTAAGGTATAAGAAATTGTGCACTATAATTATTTAAAATGAATACCAGATCTAAGAGTAACTTTGGATTAAATAGATCTGAATCATCTAGTGACAGTGAAGAGGAAGTAGGTCAGGATGTGAATGTACCAGAGGGAGGAGAACTTACATTACAAGTTCAGGAAGGTATTGAACAGACAGGGGAAACACAGGATAGAGGTGATAAGGTGGAAATTCAAGGAGAGACTTCGAAAATGGAAATGTCGACAACAGTAGTAGATTTGGGATCGATTGTACAAATGTTAAATCAAATGAACGAGGATAATAAGAAAAATAGGGAAGAAGATATTAAGAGAAGCGAGAGAATTAGAGAAGAGGATCGTAAGAGAAGAGAGGAAAATAGATTAGAAAGTAAAAAAATGTGGGATAATTACTTTGAAAAAATTAAAAAAAATAACGAAGAATTTATGGAAAAAATGATTGAAGAGAATAAGAAGAATTTTATGGATGTGAAGGAAGAATTAGGTGGAAAGATAGACAAGACGTATGAAGATATTAGAGTTGAATATAAAAGGGATATTGAAGAATTTAAAGAATCTTTGGTATGTAAACCAGATATAGTCGAAGAAAAGATAATAGAAAATGTTGAGATTAATTGTATCGACTGTAAACAAAACACAGTTGAAATTAAGAAAATGGATAAAAATATTACATTACAAAAGAAAACAAAATACTTAGATTCCGATAGAAAAATTTTAAGATTTTATGTGGACACATTTTTATTAGGAGAAGAAGATGATAGTATTTTAGATTTATATTTGTCCAGGTATACTACAGGAATAGTTACAGGAGTCGTAAAGTATACTGGAAGGAATTTTAAAGTTAAACATAGTAAAATACCAATACATATAAGAAGTGTTATAGGAAATGCAGAAGGGAAAATTTGGAGTCAAGTTAAAGGAACTGCAAATGGGAATGATTTCGTTGAGAGAAAACGAGTTTATTTGGATAGAGATTTGCAAAGGAAGGTGTATTATTTTACAGTGATTTTGGATATAGATGTCAGAAAATTTTTAGGACATGATTTTGAATGTCAGGATGGTACAGACATATTGATATTAAGAAATGCTGGTATTATGATATTTTTCAACAAGGTTGGAAGTATGATGAACGAGATCACTTATATTATGGAAGAAAATGATCCATGGTATATAGAAAATTTGATTCAAGTAGTAACATTGGACATATTACAGAATAGAATCCGATTAAAATTAGTAATGGGAAAAATTGACTGGGAAAATGTATGTACGACAGTTTGAAATTATAGGTAAGACACAGTATTAGGAAGACTGTACTGTGAAAGTGATTAACGCCACTTCCTAAATCTGAGTTATATTAAATCTTCCGAAATTATAGGTAAGACACAGTATTGGAAGTTTGTATTGTGTAAGTGAGTAACGACACTTCCTAAATCTGAGTTAAGACAAATCATCCACAACAATATAATAAGACAAATCATCCACAACAATATAATAAGACAAATCATCCACAAAAATATAATAAG
This sequence comes from Amphimallon solstitiale, assembly GCA_963170755.1. Lineage (NCBI taxonomy): Eukaryota > Metazoa > Arthropoda > Insecta > Coleoptera > Scarabaeidae > Amphimallon > Amphimallon solstitiale. The sequence goes on along the minus strand of OY720677.1, from coordinate 87,439,815 downwards.
ACAAATCATCCACAATGATATAATACGACAAATAATCAACGACAATTTAATATGACAAATAATCCACATTATTTGCATAAGTAAGAACAATATTGGAAGTTTAAACTGTAAAAGGAGAAATGACATTATTTCTCTGAATCATGCTAATTCATACCTAGGAAATTTTAGTCAGGACAGAAGATAAGAAAGGAGATCGTCTTCTGAAGGTACTTACAACACCTGCTTATCCAAGTAACATGTAGATCTCAAAATTTCAAAAGTTTTTGACAAATAGAGACCTGGAGTTTATTAGAAAATAAATAATTATATAGTAATGAAGTATTAGGAGGACATAAATACCTTATTATAAGATAGGGGCATGACAAGATACAGATAACAAATTGATAAGAAAGGGGCATATTGGAATTCGCTTTCTTTAAAATGAATAAAAGACATAATGATGAAACAGATATACATGTATACAGACAAGTTCATGTTTATCGAGAAATAATTTGAATTTATAGAGAGATTTTCAGATAAAGAATGTACATAAAGTATTCCGGTATTATATTAGATTAGTTTAGTTATAGGTCTGTTACCATTATTAGTTATTAAAAAAAAAAAAAAATGATGATTAATTAAAGGAAAAAATAAGTTATATCCTCATTCCCATATTGTATATAAATTTGTAAATAATCATAAGAGAAGGTAATATAAGTAATCTGCCTAGTAAATAGGTTTGCCTGAGTATTTAAATGGAATGAAGTGGATAAAGAAGTTGTATAGAGGATAAATAACCTTGAGCCTTATAAAAATAAAAAGAATGTTTCAGAATAAGTAAAGCACTGAAGAAAGTTAGAAAATATTTATCAAGATGTAACAAACATGTTAGGTGATGAAGAAATGGAAAAGATAGAAGTTAAGAAGAGCCTTTTAAAAATAAAATATGTTAGATGAAAGTAAATGCTTACAATAAATAGTAAATATTAAAAGTACCATAAGAATATGGAATTATTATAGAGTGTATATGTATAAAAGGGTGAAAAATACCCAAAATGATATAAAATATAGGACCAAAAGTGTCTTAAAAAAGAATTATATAGGTAACGTAAGCCTTTAAAAACGATAAGTTAAAAAAAATATGGACTTTCCATAAATGAAAGTATAGGGGATGACGAAAATGTCAATTATAGGTAAAAAGGGAATTTGTTCGAATGAGAACAGTATATAATGAAAATAATATATAATTAGTAAGCATAGTGAATCATTTTAAAAGAGGCAAATAAGTAACTGAGGCATAGACAGATAAAAAGAATATGTTATTCACCTATTTATGTAAAAGTTAGTACAGATAATATTTTTATAAGAAGTTTGAGTAAGGAAACACAGAAAAACATATATGCAATTAATGTTTAAAAGTTTGATGGCAATTAATAAAAATATAGATTTTTTAATAAGGTATTGGAACATTAAGAAAGATTATAATACATAGTACGATAAATAATGGAACAAAAATTTCTTATACAGGTCAAAGACATCCATTTAAATAAATAAATTTATACTTTTATAATTAAAATGAAAATAAAGAAAAGCCTTATATTACTTTTGGACTTATAAGAAAGTTGAGTTTTATAGTTATGAGTGTCACAAATAATTTTGAATTTAAACACTGTTATGTACAGATAGTTATAAATAAATGTTATATGATATTACCAAATAATAGAAGATTCATTTGAAATTTGTTAAAGGATTTAGTAGATTAAAATAATTGTTTTGAGCACATTGATAAACATGTGAATTATCAGATTTTGTTTAATAAATATAAATTTTGATTCGAGTTGAAAATTTACATTTTTTAAAAGGGGCATATGTGCTGAGTAACAATATTGATGTTTGGCACTGTATATTTTTGAACAAGTTGGAAGGATTATTTAATTTTACTAATTTTTCTTTGTGACTGTTAAATTAAAATATTTAAACTAAAAAAGAACAGTTGTGTATACTTAAAATGTTATTTATTACAATAAAGATGTGTGCAGTCAATTATGAAAACAGTACTTGAAGGAGTTGTAGTGGACCAGGTTCTTGGTGGCAGTAATTTTCATTGGTATCTGAAAATGGAGATTTAAATATTATAATTTATGTAAAAATGTAGTTTGAAATCTTGTAAAACTTGTCTAATTAACAATAATGTAAAGTAAAATAATTTAATGTTGATTGTTGAAGTATGAAGGAAACAACTTGGTAAATAATTGCGCGGGTAAAGTTTGAATAAGCGGATCTGTCAAAATTGACATTTACAGAAAATTTTGATTAGCAATATTTTTTGAAGTACAAAGTCTTAGTAATTCATTATTATAAATTAATAGAGATTTAATAGAGAAGGTTTACTAAAGTTTGAAAAGCACTGAAACGTATTAATAAAGTTTTTTAATACCATTTTGAACAAGAATTGTGAGAAAAGGAATTTAATTGGATGAAATTAGAAAACGGAAATATTGTCTTGGTGACGAAAAACAAACAACGAAAAAATTGAAAAAATATTTTTCAAGAAAGGCGCGTGTACTTTTCGGAAAATCACGATTTTATTCCGAAAAGTATATCAAAAATTCACTAAAACCGCGAAAGTTGGTGCTTAAAGTGTTCTTTTCAGCATAGAAAATATTTATTGACGGTAGAATCAAAATGTATTATAAAGAAGCATAAAATTATTCAATAATTTCATAGTAATTTAATTAATTGGTATCCTGTATGAATAAAGAAGATATTATATAAGGAAAATAAATATCAAAAGATTACTTACCAAATATTAACCAAGTCCGAGCGGAATATTGAATCCATCAGTTGCACGTGAGTTCAAAGAGGGATTCCAGTTATCCAAGTCCAGTTTATTGTATAAAAACGAGAAGTTCCAACTATTTAGAAACCCTGATGTCGTTCCAGTAAATGTTAAATTAATTAGAGGATCCGGTAACCCATATATATATTTCCGAAGAGGTCTAGTTTAGTGTTAAGTCGAGATAGAAGTACAGCTGCATTTAAATCCAGAAGATATCCCGCAGTTTTCGAGGACACAACAAGATACATCCTGTAAGATATAACCGAAGCAGTTCCAGATCCTGAAGGAGAACGAGGATACACCAAGAAGTCGTGCTAGGAGGGTTTCCAGAGAGTTACCAGTTGCACAGAACGAGTCCAGGAAGAACCTGTGAGAAAAAAAGGAAAACATAATTTAAACAAACCAGAAATAGAAGAAAAATATTAACAAGAGGTTGTATAATTTTTAAATAAGGAAAAATTTGAATTTATTTAATTGTATATCGAGTGAAAGTCATAAATATTATTTAGAATTGTTGACTAGTATAAAACAAGTATAGAAATACGTTTTGTTAAAAGATTAAATCTCTATTTTCATAAAAAGATACAGAATATGTACATATATAAATGAATTGACATGACCTTGGTACTAAAACATACCTTCAACTTGTTTAATATTTTATAGACGAAGGTTATTTATAGATAATTAAATTGCATCGGATAATGCATGCTAAATTGAAAAAGATACATTGAATTGAATTTGTACATACCTTTTGAATAAATAACATTTGCTGACATCCTTCATATAACAATAAACGTACAGGTGCGATTAGACAGGTTAACAATCTATGTACATGTCGTATAACTATTTTGGATGTATATTTTCGAATCAAGATTTTTATATTTGTTGTCATTAAATTAGTATTGTGGTGAAATTCTTCTTTTTATTTGGTAGAATAGTAACATTGTATTAGACATTTTCATTACGGACATAGAAGCTGATAAGTCAATGACCTACAAGTAAACAAAAATAAAATAGCATTATAAAGTTTATAGTGAGAGGAAAAGTATACATACCGTACTATGGTTATCCTATAAGAGGGATAATTTATTAGCAGCAATATTCTCTTCATTATAAGAATAAGTATAACAAGATTATTAGAAACATTTAAATTGTTATTTTTATGTAGCAGTGTATAACGGCAAATACCTAAGCGACATCTTTATAAAAGTAAATGAAATGCTAGTACTACGCGGTTAAAAATAAAAACTAGCTACATTTATAGGAAAGTCATACCATAAAGAAGTGATGAATCGTAATTAATATTTGAAAGAGTAGGAGATTAATTTTTATTTCTAAATGCATTAATAATATTATTATTATAAAAAAAAAAGAATTAATTAAATTGATTAAGAATAAAACTGAGTAGTGTTTGGGCATAGATAAAAGAAATAAAGAAACCTATTATAGCATATGAGTACATTAATTTTGGTGCCAAGATTTTAAAATATTATATACTGAGTGGTACATTATCATTATCATAGATTATAACCTGAGATTAATTGAGTAAATTTGAATGACTAGGTAAGAGAGGAGATATTATTAGCAATACAAATAACAAGATTTGAGTAAATTAGGGTATATTATTTATTATATGTGTTGCAAGTATATTATCCCCTCCACTAGTGCAATATATATATATATGCCTTTTTATGGAAATTGTTTGTTAATATAGTTCTTTCGTTAGTACCATCAATGTACTGGCCCTATTGACCTGCTGTTGGGGTCGATAAGAATTCCACAGCCGTGTAACCAGCGTGGGGTAAAAGTCCCCTAAATGGATCAATATATTGCGCAACCACCATCTTAATGCAATCTTTTCATATTAAGAAAATTTTTGACCTGCTGTTGGGGTCGATAAGAATTCCACAGCCGTGTAACCAGCGTGGGGTAAAAGTCCCCTAAATGGATCAATATATTGCGCAACCACCATCTTAATGCAATCTTTTCATCATAGGATATTTTCGACCTGCTGTTCATTCCACATTTTCCCTTTAATACTTTTGTTACTTGATATACCTATTAGTTTTGATTAAATTTATTTGGTGGAGTGAATTGCTTATGACCTTTAATATTTGACTTTTCTCAATTTTGTCCCTAAATGTAAATTTGTGTGCAAGAGTGTCATCTTGCTGTTGTTAAAATTTGTGTGCAAGTGTTTGGTTTTGTCATGTGTGCATGACGTTTTGATTTGTCATTTAAGATGACTTTTTGGTGAGGTGTTGTCGGGGTATAAAGTCCCCTTCCCCTCTATTGTGTTGTAGTTTAGCTACTTTGTGCCACTCACTTGTTACTCAGTGTTGTAGCTTAGCTACTGGTTTTGGTTTGTGATGACCCTCGTGTACGATACTTTTGTGAATGTTACCTTTACTTCTGTTCAACGTTTATAGAAATTCATTTTGTTTATGGTCGATAATACCACTTTACTTAGTTTTAAGGAATTTCACGTGGGAGTTGGTTTATTTGTTATCTTTTGTCAAAATTTATTGAACCTCTTTCGGCCTAGATTATTAACTTTTATTGTAGTGCACTGCCTACCTTTTAATATAACCTTGTATCAAAATTAGTATAACGCCTTTAGGATATTTTCAGTTATCTCTGTAACTTCGGTTGCATTTTAACATGTACCCTGTATCAAAATTTATGTAACGCCGTTTGGATATTTTTATTAACTCTCATTGTAGCATTGTCTACATTGAGAGTTTCTGTTCAGGTCAGCCTGTGTCATTAGTTGTAAGAAACTTTTTTTCTCTTTTTCATAATTTTTCAAAATTCACCTAACCTCTTGTTTAACTTTACTTAGCCTTCAGTTGTGGATTACCGTCTGCTCTTTTGTGTACCGTTGGAAATTATGTGTTTACTCGTCGTGTCTACCTACGAATGTATTTGGGACCTTCAGTCTAACTTTATGCTTGAAAAATTTTGTTCATATCATAATACCCTGGTGCTTTCTTTTACTTAATCGGAAAGTTACTGAAGTAACTTTCCTAAGGCACTTAAGGGGGGATTTGTTGCGTGCTTTTGGCACTTCTGACTAATTTCATTTCAAAATATTAAATAATATCTGTTTACTTAACCTAGCAATTATTAAATTACTTAAGAATTCCAAATTAATTGTAATGTCATTCTTTTGGCTCATACTGTATACTATTTATTATTTTCAATACCCAAAATATATTCAAAACTTAAATATGTATTGCAATTCTACAGCTAAGCCTGTTTAACCTTCTTGAATAAACAGTTCAGTATATTTTTCAACTACGTATCAATTTCTGTTAAAATAACTTCTACATCTAACATTTCTTAAAAATAACATCTGAATAACAAGTTTATAAATTAAAATAAAATTCCTTTTTATAAAGCAAATATTAGAGTCACGTACAACAATTTTTCTTAAATACCCCTTTTGTATGACGACGATAACTAAAACGTTCGGCGTCACGAATATGCATGTTTTTATCAATAGTCCTTTATCTGAAATTTCGTGAAGACCGAGTAGTTGAATACTTATATCGCATCGTATGCGTCGTGTGCAAAAGAATAAAATCGAAAACTCTGGTACCTTCTGGAAGGGGGAAGTGACGTAGCACCTTCCTGTCCCACCCTCGACGAGCGGACAATAAAAGTGAAAAATATTGAAATTATAAGAATTCAAGAATTAAACATTGTCTAGTGACGATCGACACACCTAAGTAATTTTAAGTGTAGACCAGTGGCGGTCGGTGACTATCACATGTTTGGCGCATAGTCCTGAAGCAATTCGAATATTAAGATTGTTATCACAGAGTACGTAGTATAGCAGTGTCAAAAGCTAGTCCAAGTAACGACTTTAACGTGCCTAGTGTTTTTAAAATTATCAAATGATCATTAGTCCAGTCTGGGAGAAGATTTGGCTGATCAAGATAATTCGCCTTATGGGAATTTAAAGCAGTCTTGATATTGAACCATTGCCGTCGGAGCATCCTGTCTGCCGCCGAACTATCGAAGAAATCCATCTCATCTTCGCGGAGAGTCATCGACCTGTCGCACTCCGGCTACCTTTGTCATTATCGCATCTGCGCATTACAAGGTAATTCAAATATTATTTGTGTCTCAAAGCGCTTGAAAATTATTGTACTGTCGCTAGAATCAAATCAAAGGCCATCCCCTCTGGCTTTGTAACAATAAATCGGTGTTATATAGTTCCGACGGAGAAGTTAAAATAGTTTTGAGGGTTAATCAATATCTCTTTGTTCACGTTGTTATTGAATAATTGCACTACTGTAAATAATGGTATTAATATGAAATTTCGAATTCATTGTCAGAATCTTTGTACTGTTAATCTTTTATAGTTACAATCATAATTATTTACTTGGTTAAAATAGTACATACATTAGTTGTTGTAGTTTGTCCTAAATTTAATATCTGAGTTTGATTTACCATTAGCATTTCTTTGTTTTACCTAGAATATTGTAATACTTTATATGTGGTAATATTTGTGTGATTATAATAATAATAATATATTCGTCTGGCCAGATTCAATTTAAGACTTATGTAACCTGATGAAAAATGTGAGAATGAAACATATGTTATTTGTACTAAATGTTCATTGTACCGTTCTTTAAACTGTTTCCTGTAATAAATATTGTTAAATTTATACTATTTGTATTATAAATTAATTAATCCTCGTTCCTTGAGGCGACTCGAAAAGCTCAGTGACTGTTTCCTATTTTAATTCACTAATATACATGGAGCCACGATGTGCTAATTCTAGTGATAATAAATAAAATAAAAAATAACGATTCAAGTCAAAATAGGTGGCGTCCAATAATAACTTCATGCATAATCACAAGATCATTCACGTAAGCAATTAGCTATCTAAAAGAATCAACACCGGTTACCTGAGGAACTTCTGATTGGGGATTGTAAGACCTAAGATTAAGGTAGGTGAGTTTTGTCATTAAATTAAATATACGCATTTATTCACTCTTTGTTAATTCAATTATTAGTGGTATAAATTCAATTACAATAATAAATATTGAACGACCCTGGGATTACTGGATGCGGACTGTGCTACTGGGCGAATTACTCTGTTCTTGCATCCAGTACAGTTGCTAATTGCTAAATGTTTAATTAATCAAATCCTTTACCTAGTTATCATATGAAACAATTCGGTATAGCAATTAATTAGCGACATGTTACATTTTATTAGTATTAAATATGTTGTGCATGTGATAATAATTATAACCTAAAAATACATGTAGAGTTCCTGAATACTGATACTGAAAATGAAGCTGTGGAAAAGAAACTCTATGAACTTCGACCTGGAAAAACTGTAATTGATGAAATACACTGCTAATTATTTTAATAAATGATAATTGGTTTACAGGTAAATTATAAATATGATTCTCAGTTCAATGTGGATATATCTACGCCGACTTCGCCATTTGCTCCTTCGTCTTCAGATTCTTGATTCAAGTTTACTGCTAGTTTAGAGGATAATGATCCTCGGACTCAGAAGTAAGTCAGGAACGCTGTATATAATCGTTTTAATGTAAAATAATTATTTTAAGGATTTATCTCACCATCACCGATGTAAAACGCAACAACAATCTAAAGTTGATGATAAAGATGTGTTCAAACAAGGTTCAATTAACAATTCAGTTTCTGTTTTAAACGATGATAACTCAGGCGCTATATGTTCTGACTCTGAAAAGTCGGATTTAGTTGTAGATAGTGAAATTCCACTTATGAATAAGGTAAATACACTAACTGATAAACATTATTTTAAAAATATGGGCAATTTACTAATTTAGCGAAATCTAGTGTCTCCCTTGAATTTAATTTGTTTTTATAAAAAATATATTAATCTATAAATATGTGGCCACCAGAGATCTGTATAGCTAATTATGGAATACTCGCAGTATCTATTCTTAATCACTATACGTTTTGAAAGCTCATTTGAGAATATTGGAGAAAACGTCTTGAATTCATTATGTAAATATGATATATCGTCTGCAAAATATATTTTATTTTTTATAATGGATGCCGGTGCTAAATAAAATCAGCTTCAAAAGGCTTTTAAATAAGAAGCTCTTAGAATCACATATTAAATAATATTTTGTAGGTCGCTCTTAGCAGCTGCGATATGAAAGATATACCTCACAACTACAAACATCTTATTTTGTATTTTAAGGAAGCAACTTTGTAGCATTTTCTACCAACAACCTTCAATAACTTCAAGCCGCTAGACTTTTTATTTTATATAGTAAATTCAAATCCAATGTAATTGTTACAGCCTAGATCTGTGGTATATACCCTTTTAATTATTTTATATATTATGTTCAAATGAGACATATTTTTGTTTAGTAATGTAAGAAAATTATATCTAATACATAAGAATTATTTTCCCAAGATAATCGTACCTGAAAATTATTGCTATGAAAGAGGCAGTAACAGCATCGGATCAAGTAGATATAATACGCATGTGCGCATGTGGTATTTGATCATATAGAAATAGAATTGCGTCTTTGATAAATAGTGGGTTATATGGAGCTATACAATGCACGTCTGCTTTTGTTCATGTGTGGTGCAACTGCCAATATTCATACATACATATACATACCTAATTTAGTTTTGATATGTTACCATTATGGCTAAGACACATGATCTTATCTGCGGATCTGACAAAGTACTAAAGTTGTTGAGTGCAAGGGGTTGTGAGGATCTCATTCCTGTGTGTCAGAGTAAGTACACAATATTTTCTTATAAATGTATAGATAATAAAATGAAATGCAAATATTTTGATATGTAAATACATAAGGCACTAAATTGAGGCATGTAATTGAAATGTGTTGTTGCAGCATGAAATTAGACTATAATTTGTTTCAAACATGAAATAGATTTTGATGCATTTTTAAAATTAGATGATGCTGTGATCAAGGAGATTATTCCCATAGTAAGGAAAAGAGTAAAATTTCTATATGCATATAAGGAATATAAAAACAATTCATGAGAGCATTTAGAAACACTTATCAAATAGATTTAGAAACTTTTCTTGAAGCAACTTCACAAGGGAGATATATTCTAAATTCGTATAAGAAAAAATCCACGTATTATATACCTTATAGGAAAAAATAGCACTCCCACCAAACCTATTGCAGCCGAAGGCAAATTAGTAGATAAGTATAGGAATTTCGTACGATTATGTAAATCAATTGAAGATGATAAAAGTCAAGAAATTGAAAACAGTGAACCTGGTAAGAACTTATTTACACTTAATTTTAATCTCTTAACATTTATTATAGGAAATATGTATATAGATATCTATATATATCCTTCACTCATCTGATATTATTTTAGAGGAAGTAAGAAACAGTAAAGAATGGCTACAAATAAATAGAGAACCCTAGTCGGAAGTAATTGGCGCGTGTATGGGAAAAGTGATATATGTCTAAAAAGTTAAAATTTGAGTTATATCTGCAGGGCATTTCTAAATTGATTAAAGCACCTCTGGGAAAAGTGGTGTAAGTCTTACAATACAAACTATCCATTTTTATCTGGTGAATACTGGTATAACTGTAATTTTGTAAAGTTACTGTCGTGAAAATTGATATAATGTCGATTGTGAGCCATTGAAAATAACCTTCTTATGGTACATGTCTACATATTATTCCATGTAATTTTTTTTCACGACAGAATACAGACCTAAGTCTAACTATATCTAGTTAAACTATTAAAATATATTTAAACTAGTGGTGAAAAACGATATAAGTTGACATGTAACATTTAAACTTGCATAGAAAATAAGGTCTATATCGACATATCCCGTTTTTCACCGAAGCCTTTTAATTTTGTCAGGTATAACTTTACATGTACCAGTTTTCACAGTTGTGTTAATCCAAAATCAAGAGTAATAATTATACTTATCACATTTTACGTTTCTTAGTCAAGAGAACTTGTCTGTTGTTAATAATAAAAGTTTATTTAAACTAGTGATTTTCTGTTTTGGTTATAAGATGACGTAAGGTGACTAACATTAGTATAGTGCAAGTACCCATTTAAGTGTAAAGTACATAAACTACTAACTAACATTCATCAATATAAAGTTTTGTCTATAAATTGTGAGGTTATGTCGGAGTCAAAAAGAGCAAAATTCATTGCTGAACTTCGAGCTAACGTGAAAAATAAAAGGTCCTCTGAAACTTTCAGTTGCGGTAAGTCGAAACAAACTATTATAATAAAATTGGTTTTGGTAAAAACTTCTAATTTTAGACAAAGACAATAATAACTCAGAAACGCCGCTGTTAGCAAACACAAGTGGGCTAGACAAAGAAGCTTCTGTGGTAATTTTCGATTTAATTCCACCATCTCACTTGAGATCTGATGAACTACTGAATACTGAATGTGTAATAGAAAAACGAGAAGATAATCAAGATATTAGTAAAAATGATTACTTATACCCTGCAGAAACAGTTGAACAAAAAATACAAGTTTTAAGGGATGTGACATGTTTGGTTGATCATGACCTAATAGACGAAGGCATACAAGAAATAGTCCCAAATGGTGAAGAAGGGGATGCACTATCATTACAGGTAGGTAAATAAAGCAACTGAAGTAAATAACGGAAAAGAATGTCTTTTACAATATTACTGGACAATAATCATTAATTTTATTATTGTATTATTGTTACAGACAGATGAAAATGGAAACTCGAATAATGAAGTAGATATAAGCTATACCTCAAACACAGAACTAGTAAAGAATAGTGATGCACACCCAAATTACATGTTACAAAATGAAAATTATGAAACATACTTCAAAGCGGATGGAAAAAGAATAAAAATTGATACAATCATAGAAGACATTGAAGTGTCAGAATCACGAAAGGAGATGAACACGGAGGATGAATTCAACACGAATGAGATAACTGGGAAACGAAATAACTATCTGATAGAGTCGCAGGACAAACTAGAGAGTGACCAAGGAAGGCAGAATAAGATAGACGGAATGGAACAAGGTGTTGAAGATCAAGATGAGCCTGTGGATGATAGTGATGCCGACCCAAATTATATTACTGAAAGTGAAAGTGCGGAATCAGAATACGGGGAAGAGCAAGTAAAAATAAAAGAGAATACAAACCAAATGAAGAGGTCAAAAAGAAATGAAACAAGAGCAGTCCGGAATGAGAGACAACTAAAAAGGAATTGCGGACTTGAGTACACAACAAAAAAAGGAAAATTAGTGAAAGAAAGAAGGTGTATGGAATTAGCGGAGTGTAGACTGAAATGTAAAACTAATGTAACCGAAGAAAAGAGGCAGAGTTTGTTCAAAGAATATTGGTCTATGGGTAATTTCAATAAACGTGTAGCATTTATAGCTGCGTTAATCACAACCCAGCCAAAAAAAAGCTGAAGAGTAAAAACTGTGCACCCTGAAAGGCAAAAAAACAGAACAATGAGTTATAATTTCCACTTACCCATTGATGGAAGCAAGCAAAGGGTGTGCAAGGCTTGTTTTATGAAAACGTTTGGTGAAACCAACAGATTTATAACTGATGTGCTACAGAACAAAAATGCTTCGGTATCTGGTATCACACATGATGATTTAAGAGGCAAATCATCACCAGCCAATAAAATACCCGAAGAAGATATAGATCTCGTTCGTCAGCATATTCTGGCTATCCCTTCTTACGAAAGTCATTATTGTAGAAAAAAACTGATAAGAAGTACTTACCTCACTATTACACCCTCAGTAAAATGTATGATGAGTATAAAAAATGGATCCCTTCAAACAAAACGCCAGTTTCCAGATTTATATACCAAACTAAATTTCACGAATTGGGAATAAAAATTAAATCGTTGAATAAAGACACTTGTGCATCATGTGATAAGTATAATATGTTACTTAAAGTAAACTCTAATGTTCCTGAAAAAGAAGAAATAAAAAAGAGTCTTGAAAAACACCAAAAGGAAGCAGAAGAGGCATATGAAGCAAAACGTCAAGACAAAGAAGAGGCATTATTACCAGACTCATTTAAAGAAGTACTAACTTTTGACTTACAACAGTGTCTCCCGACTCCGGCAATTGAAACTTCAGTAGCGTTTTACAAACGCCAATTATGGACGTATAATTTAACACTATACCGATGCAATAACAAAGAAGCTTTCAATTTTATGTGGCATGAAGCTATTGCAGCAAGGGGTGGCAACCAAATAGCTTCGTGCCTGCTCAAGTATTTGAAACAAAGTTCGCAACATGTGAAGGAAATCACGTTTTATTCAGATACTTGTGCTGGCCAAAACAAAAATTCTTTTCTCAGTTTAATGTTCATGCTTGCCCTGAAGGATCTTCCTCATATACACTGCATCAATCACAAATTTCTCGTTCCTGGACACACACACATGGAATGTGACGGAGTTCATTCAATTATCGAAAAAAAGAAGAAAAAACATTCACTTCCAATCGATCATCCAAGAGACTGGATGAATTTGGTGCGACTTTGTGGTTCAAAAAAATCTTTCCAAGTGATTGAAATGAAAAGGGAGGACTTTTTTGAATTTTCGGCACTATTTAAAAGTCTGTTCCAACAAAGAAAAATTAACACTGAAGGTGAAAAAGTATACTGGAAAGATATCAAGTGGTTGAGGTACTCGCAACAGCCTGGCGTAGTTGAATATAAAACAAGCCTTGATGTGAACGCACCGTTTAAAAAAATTAATTTTTTGCGAAAAGGTACGTTGTGGCCTAAAAATATAAAAGTCCCATTGTCTTACAGATCCTCTAATCCTATAACCGCTGACAAAAAAGCAAATCTTATTGAACTTATTCCTTTTGTTGATGACAGTTTTCACGATTTTTATAAGAATTTATTAACAAAAGAAGACTTACGAAATTCCTTACCAGACGCGGAGTCGGAAGATGAAAGTGGCGATGAAGACAACTAAGAAGAAATATGTTTTTTGTTCATTTAAATTTAATGATTTTGTTATTTGTCACCTACTACTTTTTCTAATATTCTCACTTACTTTAATAATAGTTATTATTATTATTTGACTTCTTGTGAAAAGGGGCATAAAATACGAGTTAGTAAATAAATTTTGTGAATAGTGGTATAAAAGCAGTTTTTTTTCTTATACTAACAATAGATAGATTTTTAAAATACCCATTAAAAAGACCATCATTTTATAAGGTTACCTAAAAAAAAAAAATTAAAAATTTCGGCCAAATATAAAATTGCAAGGTCTTCAAACATTTATAACTTCAACATCGATTTTCTAAAGACTTATCATTTCGACATATACCCTTTTTCCCAAACACGCGCCAATTATTCATTGGCGTGCGACATATGAAATAAGAAACTGTAGCACAAATAAATTATTAGTTGAATATTTTAATGTTTTAATAAGATTGTAGAAGTAAATAAAAAAATCAACGTGAGATACAGGACCTTATGGTGCTGTTAGATAGCACTACTTGTGAAGTTATGTAACTTATTGATGAACTTGAGACACAACCATCTTCAGGCCTAAAAATATACAGTACATATTAAGGACATGACATGACAAATATGTCATTTCGTGACATAAGGAGTTTTTCGTTTGTGTAATTTATAAAGTTAATTTTTTTTTGTTATATCTTTATATTATATATTTTTAGTCCGGGAGAAGAGAAAATATACATATTCAATTAGAAAGACACTTTTTAATTTAATTAATATCTATTTGCTTGCTAGAGAAAACTCGTTTCAGAAAAGTTACTTGGACACATAGATAAAATATATTATTCTTGTGTTTCTATTTTAGATTCTCGAGTTGTAATACAATTTTTAGTATTATCCTGTCTTTTACAACCAACATCTAGAGTACGATATAAAAATAAGCAATGGAAACCCTCTGTCAACAAGTACCGGTAAGTTGAAAAATTGACATTAGAAAATTAATGTTAATGTGGTATACCTATTCATTTTTTAATTCAACTGGAAACATTATTCTCAAACAATTAACAATTTGCTATATTTTGTTTACTGAATCCTGGTCACTTTCGGTCGGTGTCTGATATACATATTAATATTGATAAATACAAAGAAAGAGCGGGTCAATATGGACTTCCTATCCAGTCTTATGTCATGGTGGTTGGCTCGTCTCTACAAGATATAATTTCATCGTATATGGTAATCAATAACAATATCTATAAGGTGAATTCAGTTTTGAGAAGTATTGACATATCCTCTGGAGAGTGAACAAATGTGGCTTTTTCTAGAAAAATACATTGACGAAATTAACAAAGTGGTTGATAAAAAAATACTAAATGTGGATACTTTCATTGCAGAACTCAACAACTCAATTTCAGTTTAGAGCACTTTTATGTAAATAACACTTTATTTTTCTTGTTGGTGGTTTTAAAAAATAGGTAACATGTTTTCTTGCCCTAGATGTGTGAAACAATATGAAAAACTAAGAATATTGTTTTTACATATTAAACTAAAACAATATTATGATACTACATTTCAATGTCGATAACAAAATTGTCAAAGATTTTATAATAATGTACATGCATTTCGAAGATACATTCAAATGTATTTATAGTCCCATGAACTTAGTCTTTCAAATTGTCTATGTAACTCTATCTAAAGAATTTGAATTTTAAGGTGGATAAATTTACTTTTTTTTTTGTTTATAATGTACCATATGTTTTTTATAGTTTTATATTACTTGAATAAATGGATTTACCGATTTTATTTTTTTTATTTTAAGATTCTTACCTACTAACTGTACATCGAACAAATATGTTACTGGCATTACTTTTGTTTGTTTTTTAATATTATAGTGGCTAATTGTATGTAATTGGATGCATTTCGATAATTACAACCGATACATATATTAGCGATTATATATATACAAACAAGGAAACCTAGTGTTATAATGACAATAATTAGCATGTTGATTTAAACAATCTGTTTTGTCCATTATACCTATTTCTTTCTAAATCCGAAAGAAATTGCTAGTAGTACCAAACAAACAATTTTATTAAAATAATGATTTCATTTTGTTGATTCAACAATTGGTAGCATCTTCTAAACAAAACATATTTGGTTAATTTTACTAGAAAGTTATTTTCCTTGACAAAAGAGTGATGTCCATTGACACAAAAAATGGTTGCTGCTAACAGTATTACTTATTTGAAATAATAATACATTCATTGTCAAATTAACATTTGTTTTTTTGTTTCTGTGACAACATCACATATGTAAAGTCCGAACAGAAACAAGCCCAAATATACCGCAATAACGAAGAAATTAAAAATTTAATTCTTTATGTTGTTTTTTAGATAAAAAAATTACATTACGGACCTGGCACAGAATGTATGTTTAAATACACGTAAGAATGTTTATTTGTAAATAGAAACGAACACGCATTCATAGAAAAATACGCTTTTATTTGTATAAAACGGGAAAAAAACTTTAAATGGTACTCATTCATTTAAAACATATTTTTTGCCCGATACGTCTACATAACGCAGCTATGTAGTCGGTTGTTGACCCAGAGGCGACGCACTTTATTGCAGACAATAAAAGATTGTTTTTATTTTTAAAATAGGAAGGTTGTTGCTCTTTAATGTGTTTGTAGTCGGAAACAGTAATTATTTTTTTCTAGCAGGTGTAAAATTAAATTAATTAATGGTTTGATGTTTATTATGAAGTATCTATTCCTCCTCCTTTTTTCTTAACACAAGTAATATGGATTGTGAAAGTGAAGCAGGTGGATATTTAGTCCAGGGCCGGCGTAAGGCCTATTGAATTTTTATTTATTTTTTTCTGCCGTCTGCGCACGAATAAAGACTTGATATTTTGAGGGTACGTTTTTACACAATCTAGCTTCCGATTTCTGCTACTCCGTCTTTTTATTTCACCCTGTATATATATATATATATATATATATATATATATATATATATATGTATATATGTATCAAAAATGACAAGTATAATATATGTATACAGATTGTCGTAGTTAAAAGTTAATATGCATCTTCAAATACACACACATAAACATGTACCTATGTATAAGACCGGTGGTGTGGGGAGATAGTGGGGAGATCGAGAGCGGGGACAACACATTCGTTCCATAACTTTAGAGCGTGAACGTACATACATTGTATCTGAGCAAACTCGCAAATATTAATAATGGGGTTTTAATCGTTTAGGGTACAGGGTACTGCTTGATGCAAGAGGGACAGACATTTGAACATCTTCAACATTAAATTTTGTATAGTTCATTAAGTATAATATTTTGTTTCGTTTTAAATGTGAGAATTTTATTTAATTTTTTATAAGAATTTTATTTTAGTTACAAATTTTATAGAGTTTTGTTTCAGTTCAATGTTAATACATTATACATCAGTTACCAAAATATTATACAAAAGCCGTAAAGAGCGTAGCAATTCCTTAAAGCAAACGTCTACATACTAACTTTCAACGTTTTGCACTAAAGCCTGGGTACCCCGGTGTCCCGATATGAACTCATCTGTAATCCCCTACTATCGTACCCCTCCATTTCATGTTTGCATGCACATGTGTGCGTGTCTGTATTTCCCTATATCTACTTTTATTTCAGTCAAACGGTATATATATACATAAGGTTGTGGTCAAGCTGCACCTATCCCGGAACCATACGTGCTTAATATGCAACGAGAGAAATGAAAGTCCTAAGAGTCATTATAACATGCACTTAAATACAATTAATAGGGAACAACTGAGAAAAAAAAAGAAATCTGGAAAGAATTATTAATAAGGAAAAAAGAAGAATTGATTCTTCTTCTAGCGGCCTTTTTTAATAAACAAATGTTGAATTTAATTTTATAAAGGTGCTATAAAACTCATTTTCTTTTTTGTTCTTAACATTTCGACGTCATTTATAACGTCTTTATCAAAAGTACTATAATATAAAAAAATTATTTATTATATTATAGTACTTTTAATAAAGACGTTATAAATGACGTCGAAACGTTAAGAACAAAAAAGAAAATGAGTTTTATTGCACCTTTATACAATTAAATTCAACATTTGTTTATTAAAAAAGGCCGCTACACCCAAGAATTGATATAATAATTATATATATATAAAAATTGTTATATACAACTATAGAAGTGTTTTGTTTATACGAATATATCTTTTTTCTGTTCATTCTAAGAATATTACAAGTCAGCAATATTTATCCGCGTAGTTACCCCATTTTGACCCGCTGTACTAGCTTGAGTACATCAATAAAACAGGGCTGGGTAGCGCCATCTCTTGCAGAGTAGTTGAAGTCATTGCCAGTTTTAGTTCAAGCAATGTGTATCCTGATATATTTTCATAAATTATAAGCTAGGAGGCGCTGATGTCATAATGTTCCAGTATAAAGTTTGAAACTGATCTGTCAATTCTTGTTTGTGGAATTAGCTGCGCGTTTTCTTATAGTATTTTCGTTTATTTATAGCCTGTAGTGCCTTCGTACGTTATAACAGTAAGTACTAGTTACATTTTTTATATAATAGCAAATTTTTCCTATGAGACATTGAGAAATCTTATAAAATTGGCCTGTACTCATTCGAGTACGGTGAGCATATATAGAGTCAAACATTTTTTTTTCTATTTCAGTTTCAAAAATGAATCCTGATGAATTTCCAGAACTACGTCCGATCCAATTTTACGGAAAACTGTATAAAACACTGGGTATAGCTGCGGATGATGTAGCGAGTACTAGTCATAAAGATATATTGGTGGTTATAATTCCTCCAGATCCTGATTCTCAAACGGATAATGAAGAAAATGATGATGATCTCCAACCAGAAAACATTCCAAAAGATGTACCGGGAAAAATAGAGCTTCATTACGAGAACGACAGATCAGACCAGGATGATGACAACCTTCCACTAGCTAGGATCAGGAATCGTTTACTGAACGTTGAAGATAAATCAACAAGTGAAGAACCTGTCTGGACGAACGATTTGATAGATATAAATATGGTATCAACTACCGGTTATATACACCGTTTGGATAATGTGAAGTATCAAGTTCTAAATAAGACACCAATTGAGATATTTGAAAACATTTTCGACAACGAATTTATTGCTATTATTACGGAGCAGACTAATTTATACGCTCTTCAAAACAACAATCATTTGTTTTGTTTAAGAGAAGAAGAAATCCAAATATTTATCGCCATTCTACTATTGAGTGGATATCACAGACTGCCACGCGAGCGTCACTATTGGTCTATTGACGAAAACATTTCCGTTCCCCAAGTGGCTAAAGCGAGGTCTAGAAATCGTTTCCAAGAAATAAAAAATGAGGTGTGGCCACCACATGACTTTCTTATACGTATGAAAGTTTTACTTCCGGTCCGAATTTTGAAATTTCATTTATACAAAAAATATTCCATATCCAACTCTAAATACTTTTGTACTCTTCATAAATATATATAAAACGCATAATTTACGACATATTTGCAAAAAATCGCTATTCGGTAAGATAAAAGTGTTACTTCCGGTCCGAATTTTGAAATTTTTTTTATACAAAAGATATTTAAAAGTACGTTCTAAATACTTTTATACTCGTAATATACCAGTCTAGAAAGCATGACTTGCGAGATATTCGCAAAAAACTGATTTTCGATAAAAGTAAGACTTCCGGTAGGAATTTAGAAAAACTTTATTGACACAATTTTTCTCATATTTAATTTTGAGTATATTTGAATTCTTTATAAATTTGTTTAAACTTAGTAATTGACGAAATATTTGCAAATTTCGATTTTTTCACTGAAGTAAACTACTACTTCCGGTCTGCCGATTTTGCTCAAAATCTAATCAGTTCTCAAGAGGGAGATTATATTCGTAAATACAAAATTTGGATTTGATATCTGTAGCGGTTTGACCGCTATCGTGGTCACAGACAGACACACAGACATTTTTTAAAAACCATTTTTTTGGTATCAGGGGACCTCAAAACGTGGACATCTGCAAAAATCTCGAGGTCGAAAATTTTCATCATCACAATACTTCCTTATACTACGTAGGGTCGACACGCCAGTAATTGACCAGCACCCAATAGTTGACCAATTTTTCTATGAACGCAAAAAATAAGATACCTGTAAAGTTTTTGGCACATGTTGTGTTCCTATTATGATAACTTGTCCTTTGACTACTAGATGGTGCAAGATAACTGCCATATGTTGAATAAAAGGTTTCCTGTAAGGAGTCTGCGTCAGATGAAATGAAATTATAGTTAAATGTGCGTTTCTATACTAAGCATGGTAAGCTAACAACCTTAATTAAATCGGTAATCATCCGAAGTTTTAATATTTTTTTTATATCAAATATATTATACTAGCAACAAGACTTGTAGAAGGAAAGGGTTTTCAATATATTTATTTAAAATAATGTTTTTTTGTCGAAAAAACAAAGTTGGGCAATTACCGGATTGGAAACATTGTCAACTTTTCAATAATTGACCATATGGTCAACTACTGGGTTAACGAAACGTTAGGAATTTTGTTTCTTTCTGACTCTTATAGTCATTCCATTTCAGTCATTTAGTCTTGCCCGTGTTTCTCTCATTGTAATAATAAACTCTTTCCAGTAATTGACCGGCAAAAGCCCAGTGGTCATCCACTGGCTTTTTAAGTGGTCATCCATTAGTAAGTTGAATTTTTTTTTTTATATAGCAAGATGGCAGAAAACACTGAGAAAAAGAAAACTTTTTTTAAATACAGTGAAGCACAGTTGGCGCTAGCTATAAGCGACGTTAGAAATAATGTTTGCTCTATTCGCCAAGCAGAACGAACTTATAATGTTCCTCATTCAACCCTAATAAATAAATTAAAGGGAAAAACTCCTGAAATGCGAAAAATGGGTCCTCCCACAATAATGACACGGGAGGAGGAGGAACTATTAGTACGCTGGATTTCCGCTTGTGCAAGTAAAGGATTTCCACTTAACAAAAGACTGTTGTGCGAAACAGTTAAAGACGTAATTGACAGCGATAACCGTCCTAATCCATTTAAAGATGGATTACCTGGTTCCAAGTGGTTCAAAGCATTTCTTAAACGCCACCCAGAAGTTAGTCAACGTCACGCTGAGTCAATAAATACAGCACGAGCATGTGTTTCTGAAAATTCCCTTAGACACTGGCACGGGGAAATTCGCAAATATTTGGCCAGTGAGAACGCGGAAGATATTTTAGAAGACCCGACCAGAATATTTAACTCTGATGAGTCAGGTTTTGCTACAAATCCTAAAACAGGTCTGGTGCTAGGACCAAAAGGAATGAAAAACTTCTATGAAATAAAATCAGGTTCAGAAAAAGAATGTATTACAGCTTTGTTTACAATTTCGGCGGATGGACAGATTTATCCCCCGATGATTGTTTTCCCTTATGCACGGATTCCAGCAGAAATAGTGCGCAACACGAATCCCGATTGGGTTATAGGTAAAAAAAAATTCACTTAAGCAATTTTTAAAGTTAACCTAATATGATGTTTCTTTTAGGGAGGTCTAAAAAAGGATGGATGTCAAGCCAAACATTTTATAGCTATGTGTGTAATACATTTTTACCTCATTTAAAAGGAAAAGGTGTAAAGTTACCTATACTATATTTACTCGATGGCCATAAATCCCATCTAACCTACAATCTTAGTAAGTTTTGTGCAGAAAATGGCATCTTTTTATACGCCCTTTTTCCAAACGCCACACACATCATACAGCCAGCAGATGTCTCTCTATTTGCACCATTAAAATGTAACTGTAAAAAAATTGTTTTGATTGGAGAAAGGCGAATAACAATAAGTGTGTTAACAAAGCTACCTTCCCTGTTTTGCTTGAAAATGCTGTACAACAAGTCACTGCAGATACTGTTAAAAACGGATTTAGAAAGTGTGGGATATATCCGTATAATGTAGAAGCAATAGATTTTACTAAATGTATGCAAGGCACTTCACGGACTTTAGGAGAAAATGAAGAAGAGAAACTAAAGCCAACTGAATTTAAAATATCACATTTTCTTTATTTTGAATCAGTAATACCGTCAAAAAGAAGAAAGGAGTTTAGAGAAACAGAAATGGGTGAATGGGTAGGTGATGAATCGTCAAAAGAGTTGTTTGAAGTGTGGAAAAAACTAAAATCGAGATGCACGAAAAACAAGGAAGAGGAAGAAAGAAGCGATACAGACACGGAGCAAGAACTGTTGACAGTAGAAAACCGCAACACAGAAATATATGAGAGTACTGAAAATGATCCAAATGTAATACCTACTCACGAAATCAGCGAAGTGAACAAGAATAGAGAAGAAGTTAATATTGATAAAACAGATGTGAGGAAAGATGCTACCAAGATTTATGAGACTGGGAATCACCAGACAATCATCGTTGAGACTGAAAAACAGGCAACAGTACATGAAGAAATCAGTGAAAATTTAGAGCAACGTAAAGAAAGTACCACAGAGGAAATAAATCAGGAATCGCGTATCATTATCCATAGTAATGTTGTTCAAACTAGACCGACGACACCAACGTTAACAAACAACAATCCCCAAAAACATCAAAACCAAACAATTAGTACTTCTTTTATAGACCACATTTTTTGGCCAGAGGAGTCGCCACAAAAAAATGATAGCTGTAGAAAGAAAGAAAGACTCCCTCATGCCACTACTTCGCTCAGATGGCTACAATATCATGAAGACAAAGAAAAGTTGAAAATGCAAAAGGAAGAAGCAAAACGAGAAAAAGCAATACTAAGAAAGAAAAAGAAAGAGGAGAAGCTAGAAAAAGCTGAAACTAAATTAGTGAAAGGATGCAGAAAGCGAAAAGTAAAGCAAAGAGACGATTCTGAAAGTGAAGAGCATGAAGATTGGTCAGAAAGTGGAACCAGTATTGATGATATATCTGACGAACATTTTACAAGTGACAGTGATAATGAGACGTTGGCTAAAATTGCAAAAAGAGAAGAACCTTGTTCAAGTCACACTGAACACGAGAGTTTGGCTAAAATTGCCAAAGCAGACGAACGCTGTTTAAAAGGAGATTTTTATTTAGTTAGTTTTCCTGGAAAAAAGAAGTCCCATAACTATGTTTGCTGCATTCAGAATATATTTAGCTCAAATGAAGTAGAGGTCCAAGCCCTTTGTGCCACCGGTGAGGACAGATCAACGTATAAAATTATAGAAAATGATATTAGTACTGTTGATATTGAACAGCTTCTATACAAGCTAGAAGAACCAAAAATTATAGGTACTGGAAACCGCCGGAGATATAAATTTTCTTCTGAAATAATGTGAAAACATGGAAAAATATTTTTGAAAAATGTTTTTGTATCTTTAAGAATGTTCGTTTTTATTTTTGTAATACGTACCTGCATGATCTTATAATATAAAACTCGTGTTTTTTGTTAGACATAAAATTGGTCAATTACTGGAAAAGGTGTGGTTCAACAGTGGATGGTTAATGGTCAACTACTAGAAATTTCTGACTTTTTATTAAATATATTTTTTTTTCTTACAAGAAATACTTTTTCTTTTGTTAATAATTAATTTTAGAATCATAGATTATAAGTTTACATTATAGTATTTTTTATTTTATTCAAAATTAAAAACAAAAAATTATAAATTTTTATTTCTGAACAATTTCTTAAATGGTCAATTACTGGCGAAGGCACTAAGAAAGTAAAAAATACCTACATCTGGCTGATAATTCGCAAATAGACAAAAACGATAAAATTATAAAATAAGACCGCTGGTGAAGATACTGATTAAATTTCAACAATTTGGCATATGCCACAAGGACTTATCAAGTCTTCAAAGCAGTTTATACGAGGGAACCCAGTAAGCTTCGGGTACAAAGATTGGATGCTCTGTAGCTCAACTGATAATTGCTATAATTTTGATACCTATTGCGGGGCAGCGTCTGCTGAACAAAAATACTCCCCTTTACCTTTGGGATCAAGAGTTGTTTTGAAAATGTTGGACATCGTTGAGGTGCCCTCTGACCACGAAATATTTTTTGACAATTATTTTACAAGCTACAATTTATTGGAAACTCTAAAAGAAAAGGGTTTCAGAGCTACAGGAACTACAAGAGAAAACCGTATAACAAAATGTCCCCGGCTACCGCCCAAGGAAATGAAAAAGAAGGATAGGGGTTATTTTGAGTATCGATATGATAAAACTAACCTGCTACTTTTCGTCAAATGGAAGGACAACAATGTTGTCGCTATGACCTCAAACTATGATTCTGTTGAACCAACTTCAAAGAAAAAACGATGGAGTGCTAGTGACTACAAAAAATTGACGTACCGCAACCAAAGCTTTTTCCACCTATATTTCTTCAATGGGAGGGGTCGGCCTTTCTGATCAGGCGGTGAACAACAACTATAGAGTAAGCATACAAGGAAAGAAATGGTGGTGGTCTCTTTTCACCCATATGTTAAATGCTGCTCTCGTCAACTCTTGGAAGTTGCAGATGTCAACTGGTAACAGAGAAATGGATCTGTTAGCCTTCCAGAAGGAGACTTTCCGAAGAAGCTAGTAAATCAACTACGATGTCGCATATGTCATAACAGAGTGCGTTGGGCCTGCATAAAATGTGATGTTACATTGTCTCTGGAACGTCACTGTTTTATTCAATTTCACTCATATGAGTACAGACGTTTTTTAAAAAAAAATTGCATATTTTTTTATTAAGTAATAGTATCTGTACGCATTTAAACCTATTTCCAACTGAAAAATATGGACACATATTCCTTAAAAAAAAACTAAAATGTTTGGGATCAAATGGGTTAAAACTAAACATTTTAAAAATTTGATTACAATTGTGACGTTTGTGAATATACAACAAAAAACAAACATAGTTTATCAGAACATATGAAGAGAAAATATGTGTAGAATGGGAGAGTGTGCGTTTTGCTTTTAATATTCCTATTCCTATATTTAATATTGTTATATAGCGGTTTCCGTGATTGGTTTGGCGTGGGAATTTACAAATTTTCATGTTATTAAATCGACAACTTTGAAATGTCTATCTTCAATTGTTCTGTCGCCATAGTCAAGGCTAAATATTGAATTTACATAATGAGCTGTCGTCTTGGTCGGACAAAGATCTTTTTAGCGACCCCATCGAAGACGTTTGCTTGTCTCACTTGGTCGACGGCTATTCCCCTACTGTTACTATTGCCGCCTGTCATTTTAAGTTGGCACCACTATCGCTCAAACAACGTGACACGCACGAACGACAAGACCCGCCTACGGATGAGGTAAGACCACAAAAAGACAACAGCGTGCTTCCTATATGCGTATTATCCATTAAATGCAATATCCCATAACGAAAAAAACGCTATTTGGAAATAAGAGGGAAAAAACACAAACTAATAATAGGTAATACAAAGGGAAATCCACTAAAAGCAATGAGTTTCGAAAGTTGCCGATTCTCCTAATTGATTTACAACTCCAAATTGATAAATACAACTGTGCCTTATGTAATGACCAACAAAAGAAAACATTCAATTGTAAGATACGCCAAAAATTCTAGCAGTACTTAGTCCATCATAAGACGGTACCTCAATGTATGTAGATAAATAATTACTGAAAAATATATACCTAGTCAAAATTGAAATTATAAGAATAAAAAAGTAGGATGGGATAAATTGTTGTTTTGTTGAGAATTTTGAAATGCAATATTTAGGTTTCTTCAAACCTCCACTTCTGAACGGTTCTAGAACTAGTGCGCATGTCATTTAAAAAAAAAGACTGTTCGGACCATGGAGTTCTGGAACCACAAATTCTGAGAACTAGTAGTTCACTGTTCGGTCTTTCAGAACGCGTAATTCAAGAACCGTTAGGAACGATTCTAAACAAGACTAGTGTCTAGCGGTTCACCGCAGCATCGAACCCGTACACAAACGACAGCCGATCGTCTTTGGCGGCTAAATTCGAATATGAAATTCAATGCGATATAATTGTCACAGTGGTTGTAGTTTTTAAAGGTTATTAGAATGTTAAATATATCGTCATTTGCAAAAGAAAAGAAAGGTATTTATTGTAGTGTTGAAAATAAGCTTATGTTATGTATTCATAGGTTGGCAACACTGCACGTAACAGTAAGTGATAAAAAGAAGTGTAGTGGTTTTTCGTGCAAGGCGTTAGACGCTAAACTTTGTATCTTCTATAAATAAAGTTATTACGGCATTTAATAAGTGTATTTTTATGTTACATACATAACACTGGCGACGAGGAATAAACAAGTTTTTTTATTGTTAATAAGAAGTTCTGTTTCCATAAACGGTTGGTCAAGGCGAAGAACAATGGCGTTACTGGGAAATATACCAGAATTTAATCCGACGGACAATTTTAATATTTATGAAGAAAAGTTGGAACAATTTTTCATTGCAAACAGCATTACAGAAGAAAAAAAAGTAGCCGTGCTTATCACCACATTAAATTCAGCAGTGTATACAATAGGGTGGGTCGAACTTTTTTTTTGCGAATATCATATGTCCGGGTAATTAAAAGTTGTCATTTTGGTGTAGTATTTATGCTACAAAATTTTGGCTTTCTATGATAATATGTTCAGGTGCCTAGTTTAGGTCAAAATAAGGAAAATTATGAAAAATATAATAAAATCTAAGTGAGTAATTTATCTTGACTTTTTTCCTCCACATAGTTAGGCTGCTCAAAATAATATACAAATAAACTCCTAAAAGCATAGAAAAATATTTGAACGAATTCAACTGTGCACACGCGCGCACGCCCTAGTACCAAGATTACACCGCCGGCGCCGCAAATGTGCTATTCCTGTTCCGACAAGTTTCGTTGTATCGAACTATCGACACTGTGACCTTATCGTCTATTGAGCAACTGAGCATTTAGTGAACGTGTAATTGTTTATTTGTGCGAAAAATGCCGAACACACGTAAAAATATTGAATGTGAGGTATTTGGAGCACCAACAGAAATTAAGTGCAACATACTTCCGACTTATAGACATTAGCAATGTAATTCAGTGAAAATTTAAAGAGAAACAATGCAGAGACGGAGATTTCAGAAAAATCAAACACATGAGAATTTGAAGTAGCTGGCAATGAACAATTTTATCGTAACCGCAGATGAAAGGTTGTCAGAAAAGATATAGAATAATAAGTCAATGTAGATTTCAGTGCAAAACACATTGAATTAAAGATTATTTTCATTATTAACGTTTAAAAATGAAAAATTTATGTTCAATATTATTACACATAATATATTGGAAATATATAGAGATAACGAAGGAAAAAGAAGAAGAAGGAGAAGAAGAAGGAGGAAAAGAAGGAATATATTTGGAAAAAAAGATACCTACACAAAAGACACTCTAACATCCTGTAAGACGTTAATTTAAACATTGTATAGAATTATGAAATATTACATACTTGTAAAAAAAAATTGTAAAATTACACATGTCATAACACTGGTCAACAGTGAAATTGCTTCTTAGGTGAAAGTACCCAATCCTGAATGAATTCAACGTGCTGAACACGAATATCACATTGAAAAAAGTTGATTGGCGCACGTTCAAGAGATATTGACGTTTTGTCCATTGTATAGATGCTATTGCATAATGTAATGCAATTTAGTGAGAAATTACGAAATTTTGCGTCATATTGCATCACCCCTTCATGCAAAGAAGTTAATGCAGCATTTACTGTAAGTTTCCATTGAGAGTGTTGCGAAATTGATTGCGCAATATCAAGCAATAGCTAATTATAGTTTATTTATAAATGGCCGACGTGACAGTTAACTCGTGCAATGTCCGTTCATTCGCGCATATTTTTCGAAGCTCTAGCATACATAAGTGATTGCTATAGTGTAAAGTAACTAAGCAGTAGCAATGCCTCGTAACTGTGTTAATAGTGCAAATAACTTCTGTTATATTTGCGGAGAAGTGACATTTGCTGCACAGAAAAAGAACATCAGTGCAACAGTTAAGAAAGCGTATCATTTGTATTTTGGTTGCAAGATAGGCGACCAGGACAAAGAGTGGGCCCCACACGTATGCTGTCGCACTTGTGCCGTAAATCTTTCACAGTGGCTTAATGGCAAAAGAAAGGCAATGCCATTTGCTGTGCCCATGATTTGGAGGGAGCCCACCAATCACGTTGACGACTGTTATTTCTGTATGGTACGACCAGCTTCTGGAGGCATCACCAAGAAGAAGAAGTGGACAGTTGAATACCCTAACATACCATCTGCTCTGCGACCTGTCTCTCATGGCGAAGGACTCCCAATTCCAGAACCTCCTACAGATTTTTCTATCAGTTCAGACGATGAGGATGGCCATACGTCGGCGAGTTCTCCTCAACGTGGCAGTAAGGATGATGACTTTTCGTGCTTTGACGAAACATCTGCACCACATAAAATTACCCAGGATGAAATGAACGATCTTGTTCGCGATTTGGATCTGTCGAAAAGCAAAGCGGAGATACTGGCCTCAAGACTTCGACAGTGGAATCTTCTGGAACAGAATGTCCGAGTGACTTCATTTCGCACTCGCCATCAGCTCTTCGAATCTTTCTTTAAGAAAGAAGAAAGCCTTGTGTTCTGCTGCGATATTGATGGTCTACTACAAGCTCTCGGTATTGCACATGATCCCCACGAATGGCGGCTGTTTATAGACGCTTCAAAACTGGGCCTAAAGGCGGTTTTGTTGAATAATGGGAACCAGCTTCCATCCATACCTATTGCACATGCGGTCTACATGAAGGAGACTTACGGCAATCTAAAGCAGCTACTGGAGACGATTAACTACAGCAAGTATGGCTGGCAGATATGTTCTGACCTGAAGGTATCTCTGTTGATGGGTTTGCAGCAGGGATATACAAAGTACTGCTGTTTTCTTTGTCTGTGGGACAGCAGAGCAATCGATTTGCACTACATCAAGAAAGACTGGCCTCCGAGAGCATTTCTTAAGCCTGGAGAAACGAATGTACAGCACCCACCATTGGCACAGCCACACAAAATCATCATTCCTCCTTTACACATCAAACTCGGTCTTGTCAAAAACTTGGTAAAAGCCATGGATAAGAATGGACCAGCATTCAAGTACCTGCATGACAAATTCCCTCGACTCAGTGAAGCCAAAATTAAAGAGGGCATCTTTGTGGGGCCTCAAATTAGACAGCTCTTCCGAGACCCCAAGTTTGAGGAACTTCTTCAAGGTAAAGAAAAACAGGTTTGGGATGCATTCTATCAAGTGGCAGCAAACTTCCTGGGGAATGACAAGGCAGAAAATTACAAGTGTCTGGTTGAGGATATGTTGGCTTTGTTTCATGAATTCGGCTGCAATATGTCCTTAAAGATCCACTTTCTTGATTCCCACTTAGATTTCTTTCCTGATAACTGCGGGCAGGTCAGCGATGAGCACGGCGAACGCTTTCATCAGGACATTGCCACCATGGAGCAACGGTACCAAGGCAAATGGTCTACGTCAATGCTAGCTGACTATTGTTGGACAATCAGTAGAGATGCTCCACAAGTCCACTACAAACGGCAGGCCAAAAGAAGTCGAAAGCCGGAAGCAGACTAATGTTTTCTTACCATGTATTATAATATTGACATAAGTACACTTTTTCTGAAATATGCGTACATATTACAGAAAACCCGTAGCCAATTCAGCTTTTTCTTAGTCATTTTCGTGTTCAGCACATTGAATTCATTAAGAAATGACTATTTTCAGCTTGGAAGCATGAACTTTTCGAAAATTTGTTGCCCAGTGTAATTAGGAACCAGACGTATCAGGGCGAAACTACAACGGACAAAAGAAATAGTGTATAACATCTCAAAGTACATCGTAACATTACTTAACATCACGCAGTTACTAAATAGCACTATTCATGTGGTGAATTGCACATCTGTTTTCGTTGAGATAATGGTCAGCAAAAAAGTCGATTTTACTGTTAAATTGATCGGCGTAGGTAAAAGCGTGAGGAGTTTTTAAAATTTATTCTATTTACCTTATATTTCGTAAGATAAATAAAGTACGGAGAGTTAGTTTCGTTTGTTCAAATGTACTCTATGATAATGCGCTGTATTAGGTTTCTGGTTATTAAATGAAGAAGTGTTTGCATAAACATGCATGTAATAAATGTTTACAATAAGTGATTTTTCGTGACTTCGCGTTGAACAAGTGGTTACTGCGGTTAGTGAAACCGGTACATTTTCGTGAAAAACGGTAACAGAGGGGAAGGTATGATGACGTCATAGATAAATGTCAAATACTTACCCATTACTTACCTTGTATTAACCGTGCTCTCGAGCATGGTTAGTGGCGGTTACTGATTAAGCGGGAATAGCGGGATAAAATTAAGGTTATATTTACAGCGGTGCGTGTTGTGGGTCCTTGTGCAGTAATAACCATTGTTATATTATTATTACAATGGAAAATAATCTGTTTTCAATAACGTTAAACTATGAAGGCCAAGACATATTAGTAGAAAATGTAGATATTGAGACAGCTAACCTTCTATTGAACGGTAAGTTTTCAAATCCGGTGTATGCATTGCTGTGATTTGGTACATACGATAGGTAAGAAGTAAGTACCTATAATAATAAACATTTTGTTGCAGATGCTGAAGCAGCAAGAAATTATGTTGAACAAATGTTTGCCAATTTGATGATAAAAAATACACTAAAGCACAGATGTGGGGCAGAATTGCAAATGAATGGCAAGTCTTGGTTATAGTGTGGGCAACGGTAAAGAGGCTTTGGAGAAGTTGAGACAGAAATTTGCCAATTTGCAGAGACAGTATTTACAACATAGAAGACACATTAATCGTACAGGTGAAGAGAAAAAAGAGCCACCACCATTTTATAGTGAAATGCTCGCTTTGTTGGGACAGAAAGATAAATGTGCTCCAAAAGGTCTACAAGACTCATTGAGCGATAAGGCGACAGACATCAGTCAAGAAGACAATTGCAGTGAAGCTGCTGGAACATTAACTTATGTAAACGTCAAAAATCGTTTTTCGGCAAAGAAACGTCTGAGGCCAGACACCGCAAACTGCCAATTAATGAACATGTTTAAACAGCAGCATGAAGAAGACCGAGAAGATAGGAAACACCAATTCCAAGTACTTGAAAATGTAAGGAAGACTCAAAATGATCAACGTGAACGGCTTCTTCATCAATTTGACCAACTCATCAAAATGAACAAAAAAAAAGGCTAATAGACTCTGATTCTGATTAAACTCCTAAAAATGTTGTTTTTTGATTTTTGTATTTGTATTTGAATTGTTAAGGGCAGGCATACGTAACTAAAACTTGTGTGATGTAATATTATTCTAAGACTGAGCAAAGTCTGATTCGTTCCTACTTATAGTTATGTTTCACCTAGTAAATGGTAGCTGAGTTCCTTTAATAAGAATTTTCAATTTTCATTGTTCAATATGGGTTAGATATTAATTTAGTTCCTTAATAAGAATTCTAGTTTTGTTTTGAGTGATATTAATTAAGAGATTTTTTATATACATTATTGTTCAATGTGTTTTGTTTGATACAGATAACTGTATTGTTATATTATTACATTGCATGAAAAACTTAATAAATATAGATTATGTTTCTTAGAATGTCTACTGTTTATTGCGTTTACATAACAAATTACAAAGAATACGGGGTGTCCCAACCATCCGTGGACGGAGGATTGCACATAAACCAAAAGTTTTTTAAAAAGTTTATTGATGGGTAATTATACATCGTATCCGAGTGCAACTCCTACAAATATTTTTAGGATACAATGTATAATCACCCATCAATAAAGTTTTTAAAAAACTTTTGGTTTATGTGCAATCCTCCGTCCACGGATGGTTGGGACACCTGTATATTACATTATTATTCTCTGCGATGTAGAAATAATTGATTAGCAATAGCATTGCGTTTTATCTCTCCAAGTCTGTAGGCGTTTCGATCATTCTCCACGTATTCTACTTCATTTTCATTATCATCGCCCTGAATTTCATCTGGCCATTCATCATGGTTAC
The DNA here is from genome assembly GCA_963170755.1 of Amphimallon solstitiale. Classification (NCBI taxonomy): domain Eukaryota; kingdom Metazoa; phylum Arthropoda; class Insecta; order Coleoptera; family Scarabaeidae; genus Amphimallon; species Amphimallon solstitiale. Next base: position 87,407,950 of record OY720677.1, on the reverse strand, counting down.
GATAACAAAAATTGTGAAGCACGCACGCTGCTGATGTGATTTCAATAGCTTTGCTTACAGAATATGTATTTATATAGTGCAATCGCGCCCAGCGAGCTTTTACAATCCCAAACGTATTTTCTATGCAAACTCTTGCAGTGCTCAAACAGGTGTTATGATATCTTTGCAATCTGTTGTGGTTAGCGCCCCTTGCAAATGGTTTCATTAGCCATGTTCGAAGGGAAAATGCACTGTCCCCTATTAAGTGGAAGTCATTAGGAAAATACTTGTTGGGCCCTAACCTCTCAATAGTGCGAACTAACAAACACCTAAAAGAAGTTTTCTTTGAATATTACAACAGCATGTTAAGTAAGTCCTACCCTGGAATCGTGCGCCGATCCTGGGAAACCGACGAAGATATACGTAAAAAAATTTTCTGCTGTACAGATTCCCATGAGATTAATGGAATGACATTGATACCGATTGTAGTAGCTGGCATGCTGACTTGCGGGTACCTTAATATTCACATGTGAACCATCAACAGCTCCTATTGTATCTAAAAAACAGTATAATTACTTAAAACTATATAATAGCTAAGTGTCACAACAGTTTAACGCATAATCGACTTACTTGGATATTTCTGAAAACCTGCTGAAATATGTTCAAAGTCTTCATTTGTCTTTGGCCAGACTATATACTTAATCTTCAATTGCAGTACAACATATAAAAATATGTTGACTAAATTCATTACTGTAGATGGCACCAGATTAAAGTTTTCTGCAATAGACAGCAACGTATCTTGCTTGGACAAGTACCATAAGAACACTAGTAGTCCCTCTTCAGGTTCAACAGGCCGATTGCCCCCCTGGTTTCGTTTTCTTATTAAATGACCATACGCACTGGACATCATAACATCAAGTAATTTGTAAAATGAGTATTTCTGCATGCGAAATAATTGAAAAAACGACGTCTCATGATAATCATCCAACCACATGTTATAATTTATGTTGTATCGTACATGGTTCTCTCGTAATTTGAGAAATATTTTCTTATTTTTTGCGGACACGATAAAACGACATATTTCTTCCAAGCCACTTTCAAAGAAAAATGTTTCAAATAAGAAATAAATCGAGCTGTTTGCATTCTTTTACTAGTGACATATTGCAACGTATCTGCCTCTAGAAAGAACAGAAGTAAATTTACAACACAATTGTGATTTCGACGGTACCTACCTTACTACAGAATTACTACCTTAGGTACCTACTTTTAAATAATCTAACAGCAAAAATAGGTTATGATTTCATGATCGTGCTTATTATAAGCAGATTATAACCGATACGTTTTCGCGTAACATACCGTTTTATCATTATAATGGGTGGTGGGGCAGTAACCAGAGCGGTTACACCTTCAGTTCAACGCGCAGTCACGAAAAATCACTTAATATGGGACCACTTAAAAGCCAACGAAACCAAAGGAAAAGCAACATTTTGTAATTTGTGTATACCTGCCTTGGATTTTATAGAGTATGTCAGAGAAATGGATAAGTCTTTGATACATTTCGAAACTTTTGGAATTAAAGATAATGTTGAATTAAATTTGATTAAAGTGTACGCCATGTCTACACATGGCGTACAACAGATATTTACATAAAAGTCAATAAAGCCATACTTTTCCTGACGAGGCGAAATTTGAAAACCTAAACTAACGTCCCATATTTGACCGGCAGAATTTTCATATTAAATTTTCTTCCATTTCCTATTATTAGCAATTGTAATGTTACGAATACTATAACATGTTGCATTAGAAATAACAAAATTTTGATTGTTATGATTATTATTGATTTTGAGATAGCATTTATGGAAAGTGTATGTAATTCTTGTTCGATGTTAATTGTTCTAAATTAAAAGTCCTAAACTAAAATAAAATGTATTTGTACTTCTCTTTGGATCATCATTTAGATATTACCCACCGAATTCATTCGTATTATTACAATTTGCATTACTCATTTTAAGTATAAAAATTATTTTTAAATTGTTTATATTTACTTTAAAAAGACTCGCACGCACAAGGCGAATTTTGACCGCGTGTACTTTCTGAAGAAGAACTCCTTTCCTTTGTTAAAGCGGGTACAGCAATAAAACTGTTCCTTCCCAACTACCTAAGAACAGATATTTCATACACAGATATCAGTTTTAGATATCTCGTTTGTTTTCCAACGTTCAATGTTTCTATATTTTGGCTGCGTTTTTTCCTATTGGTTAACATATTAACCGCAAACATACCGCAGAATTCTCTAAAACGCCCCAGCTCCTTTACTTACTATCTCACTACTTAACATTCTCTCACTACTTTCTCATCTCTCGCTACCCCTAGTAGTTTTGCAATTTCTTCGTGACTTTTTAATAGCAAGTGTAACAATTTGGCGGTCCAAAACGTGGGGCTTTTATTTCAGATCAAGTCTAATAGTCAGAATGTACCGTTTGAAGCAACCGCGCTGCCTCGTTAAACACATTTCCATCACTTATACGAGCGACAAGCTACAGTTACTGAGAATAGAAAGATTGATACAAGTTTTTAGAATTTTGATTTTAAATATGTTCAAAGTAATTGCCATTTACAATAATGCACTTAACGGTTCTCTCCTTCCATAGTTTAAAAGCGTTCAAGCATCTGTCATTAGAGATACTATCGAAAAACACTTAACGGCGATGTTCTTCTTCTGATTGGAACCTTTTCCCTCTCAAATGTTTTTTGAGCTCAAAAAATAGCCAGAAGTCACACATCGCCAAATCCGGTGAGTAAGGAGGATGTTCTATAATTTTGATTTTGTTTTCCGCTAAACACTGAACAGTTGTCCCTGCTGTATGGGAAGACGCGTTATCATGATGTAACATGATCCTCTTTCTGGGCACTTTACTAAACACAGTAGGTAAACAATTTTCAACATACCATTTAGCGGCAACTGTCTTCTGATCTTCTAATTTAATTGCGGCCACCAAACCCGTACTTCTAAAAAGTACTGCGTACATAACTTTTTTCATTGCTCGTTGTTTTTTCACCATCGTAGGGGTTTCCTCGTCTTCATGTATCCAGACTCGGCTTTCTTGGCGAGTGGGAACATCAAAAAACAGTATGTGCGTTTCATCGCCAGTTACAATTTTAGAAATAATTTGATGGCCTCCAGCATTCAACATATCTAAAGTTTGTTGGCAAATTCTAACACGTTCTGCTTTTTGTAAATCTGTCAGATTATGGGGCACAAACCGAGATACAACCTTTTTCAAATGTAAATGTTCATGCAATATTAATCTCAATTGCGAGGATCCAATCTTCAGATTGGACTCTATCATTGCATAGGTAATACGCTTGTCCTCTTCCACCATCTTCTTCACCGCAGCAATGTTTTCGGGGTTAACAGCTGTTAAAGGAGAGCCAGCTCCTTTTTTGTGTACCACCTCGCTCAAATTCTTTATACGATCTATAAACATTAGCCAATGATGGTGCGAGATCCCCAAAGCCGATTTTAAACTTTCCTAACACTCATACGCGGCTCAAGCCTTTCTTGAAATCATAATAAATCAATATCCGAAAGTTCTTTCGTGATAATCCCATTTTTACGATAACAGAAGCTTATTCTATGGGCTATTTCTCAGACCCTATTCAACCAAATGTCACAAACTAAACTGCAATTGGCAGATAAAACAATGCACTATTTAATAAACAACAATTTGTTTTGCACGGGTAACTAGATTTTTCAATTCTCAATAATTGTAACTTATCCCTCGTATATCACTTCTGTTGGTGTTTCTTAGTTTTTTTATGAATTTTGAAACCAGTCTTGGAATTTGTTTTGTAGTTGCATTTCAAGCATTCATATTCAAATTCCCTAAGATGTTTGGTTTTTATATGAGTGGTTAACCTTTCCTTCTGGTTTGTTTCGTAGTTACATTTTGAGCACTTATAATCAAATTCCTTAAGATGTTTATTTTTTATGTGATTGTCGTAATGATATTTCCTGTTTGTTTCGTAGTTACATTTCAAGCATTTATAATCAAATTCGTTAAGATGTTTGGCTTTTATGTGAATTTTTAATTGTAACTTCTTGTTTGCTTCGTAGTCACATTCCAAACATTTATAATCAAATTTCTCAAGATGTCTGGTTTTTATATGACTGCTTAAGTTGTCCTTCTGGTTTGTTTTATAGTCACATTTCAAGCATTTATAATCAAATTCCTTAAGATGTTTAGTTTTTATGTGATTGTCGTAATGATCCTTCCTGTTTGTTTCGTAGCTACATTTCAAGCATTTATAATCAAATTCGTTAAGATGTCTAGCTTTTATGTGATTGTCGTAATGATACTTCCTGTTTGTTTCATAGTTACATTTCAAGCATTTATAATCAAATTCGTTAAGATGTTTGGCTTTCATGTGATTGTCGTAATGACACTTCTTGTTTGTTTTGTAATTACATTCCAAACATTTATAATCAAATTCCTTAAGATGTTGGGTTTTTATATGACTGTTTAGTACTTGCTTGTGGTTTGTTTCAAATTTACATTTCGGGCACTTATAATTAAACTGCTTAAGATGTTTGGTTTTGACGTGAGTGTCCAAAAACCTCTTCTCGTTTGTTTTGTAATTACATTTCAAGCATTTATAATCAAATTCTTGAAGATGTTTGGTTTTTATGTGAATGTTCAACAATGCATTCTGTTCTGTTCCATAGTCACATTGCAGGCACTTATAATTAAACACCCTAAGATGTTTTGTTTTTATATGGTAATTTAAACAATCCTTCCGGTTTGTTTCATAGTTACATTTCAAACATTTATAATCAAATTCTTGAAGATGTTTGGTTTTTACATGAGTGTCGAAAAACCTCTTCTTGTTTGTTTTGTAATTACATTTCAAGCATTTATAATCAAATTCCATAAGATGTTTCGTTCTTATGTGGATGATTAAATTTGGTTTGCGGTTCGTTTTGAAGTTGCATTTTAAGCAGTTATAATCAAATTCTCTAAGATGTTTTGTCTTAAAATGCATATTCATGTAATGTCGACGTTTTGTCTGATATTCACATTCGGAGCATTGAAATTGCGTATCATCTTTTGAGAATTGCGGACATTTCGAACGTTTCGTTTCTATATATCTCTTTTCATCATTAATGTGTATCTTTTCCACGTGCACCTTGAGAGCTGCTTTATGCCTCGTTGCGTATTTGCATTGAGTGCATTTGTACATCGGTATTTTTTCTGTTTTACGTTCATTCCTTTCTACTACTTCATTGACCATTGCCGATGCGATGCACTTTCTGAAAATAATAATAATAACAATAAGAGCATTTATTCGCATATATAATAAGACTACAAAAAATATATCTCATTGGGTAGGGTAATATATAGGCTCATTATTGTTAACATTGTCTTCATACTCTATTTCAAGCTTAAAAAAAAGTATGGGCTTGTGTGGGCTACAGCCTTCCTTTATTATCTTAAGGAGTTTTGTTACGTTAATTTTGGGCAGTTCTGTATATTCCGGGATTTTGTTTCTTTTATTTGGAGGCTTACTGTTATTGTTTTCTGTCGTTTTGACGTTAGTAATTTTTGCTTTGAATTATTTTTATCTATCACTTTATTATATTTAGTAGTAACGAATTTCAGTATTTACAATTCAAGTATGAATTAGTGTAAATTCTAATTTTATTGGGTAGCTCCGCGATCTTCTGGCAAGTACGGTCTTTAACGTATGATAGACATATAAGATAGAAAATAGATCTCTACTTCGCGGGCCTGTTACAGCGAGTCATAGTCAACTGAGCTTATGCAACTTTAATTGCGTTTTAAATCTAACTGATACGTTTACAACCTTAGTTGCGCTGGCTTAGTGGTTCCGGATTTAATACTAATTAAGTGCCTTTACCTCCTTGGTTCGGCTTAGAGTTTTCTTTTATTTTTCGCTTCCTTCATTGGGAATTATTAAGCTTTCTTTTATTTGGGGAATTTTCGACTCAATTAAGTTTTTAAATGTTGGTACTATTGCAATTTATAGTTCTCGTCTTGGCCGTCTAGTGCCGCTATCGTTAGTGAAGTTAATTAGAATCAGATGTCTTCTCGTTCATTTGCATATTATCGTTGGAATTGTTAACAAGCAGTCTTAAAGATCACAATCGCTTATCTCTGCATTTTATTTTGGTGTAAATTGCCGTTATCGTTTATGAATTACGCTTGAAGAGGATGTACTGCAAAGGTAATTAAACTCCATTAGATATTTATTTCGACGATTTGTCGGAACTTCGGGTGCGATTTGTGGATTTAATTCTGGTAAGTTATTCTACGCAGTTTTTATATTCCTGTGAAATCAGTATCTATTCATGCCGTTCTCTCCCGTTAACTTCTAGTTACGATCACTAATCTTGGAACATTAAATTTGGATGCTAATTAGGGCTCCGATATTTTTCCCTGCCGTTCTATCGTTGGAAGAATTCCATTGTCCTAGACGACCACGTGTACCGCCATTTTACATTCGGAGGCCGCCATATGTGGAAATCTTCGAATTTGCCGTTGCTGTTGTGTATTTTTGTGCTAATTGTGAGGTAACTAGTTAATCGTTCTTTTATTTGTAATTTGGGTGAATCTTCATAAATTTTACGTTACTTTGGGAAATCTGTTTTAAAAGACTGTAGTTCCCTTTTAATTCAGTTATTTTATGTCAATTACTTTATAACAATTTATTAAACTCTCCATGTAAATATTTATTTTGTGCTCAGATAAATAGAAGAATTTCAAGTTAAATTATTTATTAGATTTAGTTTTGCACAATCGAATTGATTGTCTATCAATTGTTTCTCTTAAATTTAGTATTAACGTTAGACATAACCACATTAATAGTAACATTTATATACAGAGACCACTCAAATAAGTTTAATTCTTGCTTACGAGTGGCCATTCCATTGCTTTTGTCGAAGTCCTCACTGTTACGAGGCCATTTATATTGTATTAAATTCACTTTGTCATAATGTATCATGTCTTCAACTAGTTTTAAAGGCTTTCACCTCAGTACTAGTTTACTTTTAACAGATAAGGGTGAACCGATAGGTCACTATTTGTTATTGCTCGTGTAAGGCCTTGAGATCTCAAAGCAATTATGGGCCTATTGTTATTAATAATTTCCTTTGTAGTTATAAACTGATTTCACACCCCCAACATCTGTATCTTTTAAGTATACATTTATTTATTTTTCCTTCCTTATTGATTTTTAATTTCCATTATCTTGAATATCTTATTCTACCCCTCAGGTTGAATATGAATTTCTTTTGCTTACTTAATTTTGTATTTATATTTATCATTTACTGGAATGTGAATCGCAGATATATTTGGTCTAGTAGAGCACTTAATAAATTTTGTTATTATTTTGAACGGTGGGATTTTGTCTTATCTTTTGCTACCTTGAATACTTTCCTGATTTTTCTCCAGGATCAAAGATCATTTTGGGGAAGGGAATATTACACAAGGGGGATGGCGTCCGTAAATTCAAAAATGCCTTTGTCTTGAATGAAAGCGGCAGAAATGCGCACTGTGAAATTTCGGTTCTCCGTGCAAGATTAAATTTCACGGATATGAGGGAGTCGGACTATTGCTTTATTACATACTGTGATAATACTTATAGTTAATTCGCTTATACTAGTTACTACGCTTAAATATCAAATCATATATAACGGCAAGCATCTTTGAATTTTAAAGACATTGGATAAAACGACATCTGCAGAGCGAATGAGGAAATTCAGACAAAAATTAAAGGAGAGACCTGAAGATTTTAAGAATTATATGCAAAGAGAAAAGGAGAGGGACAAGAAAGATGTTAAGTAAGGAAGGAAAATGATAAACTTTCGAAGAAACTATTAAATGAGAGAAGGCGTAAAGAAACTGAAAAAAAAAGGCAATACATAGAAAGAAAAAAGTTTCTTATGCAAAGTACATTGCATGAACATGATCAATCATCCTCATCTCTGGGGTCGTACTCCTGTGTACATAACTTGGGAGAAGCATTACGCAGGGTAGAAAGAACACTAGCCCAGGCAAGAAATCAGCGGTTATACGCAATCTCTTTTTTAACAATCCAGTCCAGCAAGAAAACAGTTGTTAAGCATGCTCTATCTGAAGAAGATAAAGAAATGGTGATCACCTTTTAACAGCGTAGTGACATCAGTCGTCAACCCTGGGGCATTAAAGATATTAAATCTGTTAAAGACACGAATAAAGATTTTGTATCAGAAGCGTTACATGAATATGACTGTTAGAGAAGCTTGTTATCTTTTCACAAGTGATCATCCCGAAATTACCATAAAAATCGCTAAGTTTTATGAGCTCCGCCCCAGTATGTCTTATTGACTAATGATTTACGTCATAATGTCTGGGTGTGCAAGTAGCACGCCAACTTCAGTTACCTGAGTGAAAGTGTAGCTAAGAAAATAGACTTCCTTGCAACTAGTGGTGAACTGTTGGAGAAAACTTTTTGTGATGTAAAAAGTGAACAATGCATGCTCGGAGATTCTTGGAGAATCTTCTAGCTGGAAAAAATTGACTGAAATCGAAGGGCGCCCTAACGTGGTTACAGTAGAAGGGACCATTGAAGACGCAATTGAAGAGTAAAATGAGCAACTTCATCGGTTCAAGAAACACGTGTATGTTAAGAGAGTGCAATCTGACATCTTTATAGAAGCAAAACGCAGTGTGCAGACTGATGAGGCTATCTTGCAAAGTGATTTTGCTGAAAACTACACGGTAGTCATGCAAGACAAAATCCAGTCTGCCCATTGGAGCCACAAGCTAAACACGGTATTCACAGCTTGTGCTTGGTTGGCTGGATATACAAGATGTTCATTTGCCATCGTAAATGACGTTCTACGTCACGATAAACACACAGTTTTTGCTCGTCTAAAAAAAGTAACATATCGCTCAAACAACAATATCGGGAATTGAAAACTATTACATTTTTTTCGGATGGTGCAGCGTCACAATTTAAAAACAGGTTTACACTGTCCCTCTCATGTTATATGCCCAAAGACTTCGACGTTTCATGGGGAATGGTTGTTTTCAAGATTGGTTTTCACGGATGTAAAAATGCGTTGACTGTGGGGGAGAATACTCTGAAAAATTATTAATAAATGTTTTTTTGTAAATAAATTGTATTTTACTGCATCAGGCTCGGCGAAAAGAAGAAGCCCTCGAATATTTATTAATAGCGTAATACCCACGACACAAATTCAGAATTACTTAACTTAGAGATAGACTATACAGATTATATCTACTTGATATATAAATCTTACGTATTTTATCTATTTTATATTGTGCAAGAATGTTAGTTATTTTCATAATTTTAGTTACAGTCGTATTATAGCGTTCTATTAGTTTCTTAATTTATTTGGCTATCACACTGAAAATTATAAGTACACATGTATAAAACCGCATGTAGATACAACCCATAGCCTCAATCCTTTGTAAACCAGAATCGATGGCAGTGCATAACATAAATACCATCCTAACGACTTGTTAGGTACACAGATGTATTCGTAATTCAAACTAAGCATGCGACTCTAGCGTAAAAAAATTGTAAACTAACCGCCTGACGTCATACTGCAAGCGCGTGTATTGGTCGTGGATTATAAACAATTCGATCAGTTTTCGGTGATTCTAGAACAGATATTAACAAATTTTTAATTTGTTTAATTGATTTCAAGTGAAAGGTCGGTTCTTAAGGTGTTAACATTAACAATGAATATATAATCGAAACTAATCTTCAAAGGAAACTTAAAAAGGCTTTTTAGACAATAAAGAGCAATAAATAGCTACAAATCAGTAAGAAAGATGACTAGTGACTTAATTTATCACACATCAAAGCCCAAAAAATTAAATAAAAAATGGATTTGGAGAGACAACTTAAGAAAAGGAGAAAAATGTGGAAATAAATTATCCTATGGGAAAAACATAACAAACTCAATGAAAATCTCACTGCGCTTCAATGAGGAAAGTATGCATGTTCAGATGTGATTTTATAGTATTTTATCTTAAGTAATCTCCACAAACATAATATTTTTAATAAAAAGGTTTTACTTCAGGATGGTCGTCAATAAAACGCTTAAAACTAACTGCTGCATCCAGTCAAAAGCACGAAGTCACACCAGTTTTATAAAATAAAAAAGTAAATGAATTTCGGAGAAACACTTTTTTGTATGAAAGATTATTTCTAGCAATTATGAAAATTAAATTAGATCTTACGTACGTAAATTTAGGTAATTTTCGTTTTGTGTTTATTCTCAAACATGTAAAATGATATTTTTTGAAAGCTGGATGCATTTAAAACCAGAGTTATAGTATGCTATGTTGCTGACTTAAGTGTTATTTTAATTATAAAGGAACATCAACACAAAAACTTATGACAGAGTATCCTGAAACACTGGATAAAATGCCACTTACCTTCTGTTACTGTAAACAATAAAAGAGAGCGATGAACTCTACAAATCTGAATATAAAGACACATGTAAACAAATTAGTCTTAACCGTATGGTCACAACTACATCATGACTTGCTTCACAGACACCGGCTGAAACTAATTTGACTTCCGAATTACAATCCAGGCATTCGTTACTGGACAATTAGAGAAAACTTTGCTGCATTCCAATTAGAAACAGTTTTAATAAACATTAGGCTGTTTATGCATGCTTAATATGACGTTAATAATCCAAAGACAAGCATTCTATAAGTCTTCGAAATGATCAGGGACATAGAGCTACAAGCATAATCTACGCTTTTTAAATTGTTTCACTACTTTTATTACTAACTATAGTAGGTGTATTACATTTTACTTGTTCAAATGGCTGTGCCATGATATCATAAAGTTTCTAGAACAAAGATGGCATTAAAATAGAAAAGTCTGAACTTAATCCAGGTATTAGAACTTAACGGTTTTGAAAATTATTTTGACAGTGACATTTGCTGTCATCAATTAATATGTTCAGAGGGGCGTCACTTAAATCAGGCGATTGTAGCTATAGTTTTTGGTACCTGAAAACCTAACCAGATGACTCTGATTAGTACTGTCATGTAGATTACTAAATTAGCTACCTATACTTTACCGCCTTTATTGTTTTAATTTTAGATGCAGTTGAATTTTAATTAGCCGGTTTCGCATAAGTGTTCACTTTTTCATATTTTAATATTTTCTTGTGTTTAACTGAAGTTTTGGTTTATTTTGTTTGACTATTTTTAAGAATGAGTGTTACTCTCATTCGTTTGTATAAATTTGTTTCCATTGTAGTTGAAGTTTATTAGTGTCAATTTTAGGTAAGTGTCATATAATTGTAAATTAAGCTATATACTTTTTTTTTACTATATTATATAACTACATATTATACTTTTTTAATATGTTTTATAATGTGTATTTTTTGAAAAATGTTTTCCTTTTCCAACGTGTATTGCAGATTTTTTTTTTACTTTGAGATGACATTTTATGCATCAAAATGCTCTTATAAAATAATTTGCAGCAAAGTATTTTGCGGTGGTGTGGCGATACAGCACCTTTAAGGTGCCAATCCACAATGAGAATATCTCATGAGATTTTTGTCTCATGCAATAAAAACCGCTTCAATTTCATTGTGGAAACGGTCGAAAGACCAATGAAATTGGAGTTATCCTGCGATTTTTATTGCATGAGACAAAAATCTCATGAGATATCCTCATTGTGGATTGGCACCTTTAGAGAGTGTAATCCCATATTAAAAAATACGTGTTATTTTTCCATAATTTTTGTAGTTCCATAATCCTAGCATTATCTAAAATGTTCTTCATACTCCTCCTTATTATTTCCAACTTTACCATTCTATTCCATCTGAAATCATTATGGCGTATCGTTCATGTTCTGTTCGGCATTGTATGGACAAGAAATCTCCCCGACACTCATTTCCTGATCCATGTAGATTTATTTGTTAAATGGGTAAACATTTGTAGCAATAGAGATATATCACATTTGTCATATACATTGCAGAAATTTTAATTTAATGTATAGATACGGTTACCAAGATTTCAGCCAAAGCTGTTTGTAGTTTATACATATATTCTTGCATATAGTCCTTAGCAACAGTTGAGAGTACATGAATGAAACACTTTCGAAATGATATTGCGACAAAGAAATCATAAGGAGAATAGAAAAGTCCAACTAATGAAGAACTGGAATGGAGTGGAGAAAATAGAAGTACCTACAAAGAACAAAATGGTAACAGAAAAGTGCTTTGTGTATTTTATCTATATTTTTTTATGTTTGAATAAAGACTATTAAATTTTTGTAAGTAATGTAGCTTTATGTTACTTTTCGATTACCTTCAAAACACATCGTTTGTTTATTGAATATCGTTCAATTATTTTTCAAAATACGTATGTGCATAATTGACAAAAAAAAGTATAATCTACAAACTCAAATAGAAATTTGTATAAGCCGTATATGAACAAAACTAATATATTAGTAAGTAACTTTTTCTTAATTATATTAAGTAATTTTAGATAAAAGAAGTAAATTACAAAAATATTAGGGTTTTGTTCACAAACTATAAAATAAAACCATTCATTTTGGAAAAGAATGTACTATGCTTAATTTCAAAATTTGCCGCCATTTAATTTAGTACCTGAAAATTTCAAGAGATGAGTCTGATAGGGTTACTATATTTAGTATTTAGTTACCCATCTACTATGTATAAGTTATCTATGATATGTTAGAACTCCTGAAAGCAAGTCTGAACATTCGAGTTTGAATAAATTCAAATATGGTTTACAATTGAGTGTAAAAAACGTACATGATTGAAGCCTATTTTCGAACTTGAGTGCGAATTGATGGAATTTGGGTGTATAGCCAGCGTGCATGTTTAAATGATTTCAGAGAGCACTTTCCAGAGTTAGTTGTAATTTCCAAAAATTTTTATAATAATTCTTGCCTTTTCAATTTTATTGTGTTGATGTTTTTCGCGAGACTGGTTCTATGGACCATAAATCGCGTACTGGTAGACCAACTATTCGTTCGGAAGAAGTTATGAATGATTTTCGACAACGTATAGAAAACGAAACCAAAAAACCTTTAAAGCGACTTTCTCAGAAGATTGAGCTTTCTTGTGGAACATGCCAGAAAGTTGTAAAGAAAAATTTACACATGCATCCGTATAATATGCAGTCACATCACGCTATTTTCCCGGTAGACTAACCTAGACGTCTTGCTTAGTGCCAGTGGTTTCCAAATAATTTAATCAAGATAATGACCTGCAAAATTTGACATTTTTCTCTGATGAAACGTGGTTTCATCTTTCGGGGTACGTCAATTCTCAAAATACTCGGACGTGGATTAGTGAAAATCCTCATATTTTTGTTGAATCGCTTCTGCAGGCTGCGAAACTTTGGTATTTGGCTGGGTTCTGGCCGCTGAATTGTTGGACCAATTTTAATAATTTCTCAATTAATGCTGTGAAATATAAAAATATTTTGAATGAATTTATTGAACAGCTACAATATGGTTACTTCCAGCAATATGATGAAACGACACACACAACACAAGAAAATATTGCTCTTCTTCATGAGTTTCAAAAACTAAACCTATTCACAAGGGTGATTCGGAGCAGCTTGTGAGCAACTACTATCGTCCTGTATCTCTGCTTAGCTCGTTCTCAAAAGTATTTCAGAAAGCAATGGCAGTAAAAATATTAATGGTCTTAGAGACATATAAGTTACTGAATGATAGACAGTTTGGCTTCCGATGGGGTCACAGCACTTCGGATGCGATAGCGTGTTTCCTAGAGTTATTATACAATGACAATGACGCGGGGAACTTATGTTTTGGTATATTCTTTGATCTCGGCAAGGCATTTAATCTGGTCAACCATGAAATATTCCTTCATAAACGGTACAGATATGGTATAAAGGGCCACGTGTTGGAGTGGTTTAGAAGCTATCGTATACACTACATCGACGTAAATGGTCATCGCTCTAGGAAATTGTCTCTGAGTAAAGGGGTGCCTCAAGGAAGTGTTCATGGTCCGCTATTATATATAATATATGTCAATGACTTTAACAAAGACAAAAGTGTATTGTATGCTGATGAACTGTTCCTGCTTGTAAGTGCTACGACAAAGCCGGGCGTGTTAAGAACTGCCGAATACACAATGACTCATAGAGTTTAGAGCTGCAGCATATGACAGGAATGAGCCTAATCTACTTAGAAACGGTAAGAGTATTGCTCACATCGATAGCATTAAATTCCTGGGTCTAATGATTGACAATTCTTGTAAGTGGAGGGAACATATCAGCAATTTATGCAAGAGACTGTCACCTATGTGTTTTGTTCTCAGGACGACGCTCAGGGTCGAGGTAGGTTTTGGTGTGCTGTTGTCGTTTTATCATGCCCACTTTCACTCGGTGTTATGCAACTGAGGCGTGGCGATCATCTTCTCCAGAATTTATGCGAGTTTTTAAAGTACAAAAACGTGCAATACAAGCAATAAGAGTCGCTGTCATGTATTTATATAATGCAATTATTGCTTTATGCTAGGGATAATAATGATGGCATAAAAAAATTGGGTAGCTACCATACGTACAACACACGCAATGGGTGCTTGAGGTTCCGAAACACAGATTATCATTTTACGAGAGTAGTCCTCAATATTTGGCAGAAATGTTACTACTCACTGGCTGAATTTTTCGATGATAGGAAAAGTATGTTGTTATTCTATGTGTTTTTTTTGTTAGTGTATTTACTGATTTGTATTTTCATTCTTTTTATTCTTTTTGATGTATGTATGTGGTATTTTATATTGTAATTGACAATGTGACATGTTCTATACTACACATGTAGGCTACTGCACGAATAAATTATATTACAGTCATCGCTCTAGTAGACAGGTATTTTTCTTGCGCATATGATTGTATTTAATTAATTCAGTACTACAATGAATATTTAAACATATTTATTGTTATAAGGCATTATGTAAATGCTACAGTCAGTCTCAACCCCATTATGCAGTACAGGTTTAATAGGGATATTGCATCTCTTATTATCTTTAGCAATCTTTTAATAACGCCATCTTTATATCCGGTTGCCTTGTTGCAAATTCTATTATGCAAAGTACTATGAGATCAAATAATAACGTAACATGACACTTATGCAACCCAATTTGTTATGTGTGTTTGTTGTGGTAGTATTGCAGAAACGACCCTAAGTTTCGTTTGTTATTGTATTGTATTTATCTTCGTTTGTATTTTGCGTTTTTATCAATATTTCACTTCCATAGTATAACAAATCAGTTGTTTTAACAACTATTGTAAGTAATTTAATTGTGTCAAAGGTAAATATGATATTAATTAAAGAAAAAAGAATGGCATAAAATATTTTTTTTAGGTTATTACCAATGGCATTTACTGCAGAACATGATGCCATGATTTTAATGGCACATAACAGAAGTGGAATTCAGAATGCTGAGGGCAATTGGCAATATTCTCTTGAAAGTTGTATAAATCAATTTACACAGCGTTTTCCAAACTTTGAATTGGATTATGATGCATTTCGACATCGCAGACGTGTTGTACTACACAGATTTGAGGAAAGGAATTGTATTTGTAAAACAAAACCGACAGGGAGGCCGACTAAATTAACTAAAGATGTTATGGATAATATTCGACAAACAATGGAACGTAGTCCTCACAAATCGATTGCAAAATTATCCCAACAAACCGGTATTTATTAGAAAATTTCTAATTGTATATTCATTAGACAATCATTACTTCTAGGTCTTTCAAAAGGAACATGCCATAACGCTCTTCATAAAAAAAATCCAGATGCACCCATATAAAGTTATGGTTGTACAAGAATTGCATCCTTTGGACTATCCTAGACGAATAACTTTTGCCAATGGTTTAATCAACATTTGAACGACAATGACATCCTTGACATAACATTCTTTAGTGATGAAGCATGGTTCCACTTAAGTGGTTATATTAATTCCCAAAATTATAGGACATGGGCTACCGAAAATCCCCATGAATTGCGAGAAACATCATTGCATCCTGTTAAAGTAGGAATATGGGTAGCAATGTCAAGACGTAGGATTGTGTGCCCTATTTTCTTTAATGATACGATCACAGCTGCAAGATACCGTCCAATACTAACTGAATTTTTTGATCAATTGCACGATGACGAATTACAGAATGGTTGGTTTCAGCAAGACAATGCTCCTGCTCATACAGCTAGAGAAACACAACAATATTTGAATGAATTTTATGATGATAGAGTAATCGGTAGAAATTTATTTCCACCTCGTTCACCTGATCTAACACCGTTAGACTTTTATTTGTTTGGGACTCTCAAAAATAAAGTATATCATAGCAATTTACATAGAAGAACTGGAAGCAGCTATCATGCGTGAAATAAACAATATTACTCCAGTAGAATTGCATCATGTGTTCGACAATTTAAAACGGAGAGTAAATTGCTGTTTGCAACAAGATGGACAACACTTTCAACATTTACTATGAACATTAAGAACATTAAAATTGCTATGATAAATGACATTCTATAAATCTGTACTATAAAATTCATAATAATATAATGTAATTCTAGCTATTATTATTAATAAAATGTCTAATTTTACTTAATAAATTGTGTGCAATAAAAATCATAACAAAATTCTCTCTTTTATTATTAATGAAATAGCTGGTTTTATTCACCAAAGAAATTTATGCTGTTGTCAAAGTTTGTTTATAAAATTTTTCAAATATTCAGTACAAGTTAGGGATTTTTATTCAAACTATTACCAACCTGTAAAACTGGTTGCATAATTGTCATGTTACGTTATTATTTGACCTCATAGTATATGGCTATTATGGGTAATCGTTGCTGTCAATTGTCATTTTTTGCCGTAGTGTGTATACTTTTATATTGTCTTTAATTTACCTATATATAATTTCTGTTAAATCGTTCTTTTTAGAATGCATATTATATTTTTAAAGCATTTAAAAATAAGTATGCATACCTATATCTCTAATTCTGATAAACGTCATAACCTATATACATATTTTATTGCAGTATTCACAAGCAGACAGAAAGCAATAGAAGAGAGAACATTTTAATCGTAAGGAAAAGCAGATAATTATGAATACATTCATTAACGTGACTTCTCCTGTTCAAGAAGCAAGTAAAGCTTCATGTTGTTCGGTGCGTACCATATAATGTAAAGAGGGAACAACAAATGGGTCAACTATCAAGTCAGAAGAAAGCAAACAAACGAAAAGATGTACAAATAAATGATCGACTTCATTCATATGATGACAATACGCAGGCACTTATTCGACGTAAAATGCATGGCTTTTCTATACAGAATACACCTCCTACTTTAAATACTATTCTTGTTGCTGTTAATAATTATGACGATCTGCCTAACTTCGCACGACCAACTTTTCACAGATTGCTACATGATATGGCTTTTAAATTTCAAAAAGTGGGACGAAAGAGTATTCTTATCGAAAGAGATGACGTCATTAGGTGGAGACATAAATACTTGCGAGACATCAGGAAATTCAGAGACGAAGGTATACTTTACCATTTAATGTTTTATACTTTTCTCTTCATTAAGCAATTCATCATTTGCCTGTGTTTGATTGTGATCGTTTTATTTTCAGGTAGAACTATAATATATACCGATGAATCATGGGTGAAAGCAGGACACTCAGTAAATAAAAAATGAACAGACTGTTCAAAGCTGTCGACAAGCTTTTACACAAAGACACAGCACTGATTTAAAATCACCAAGTGGTCTTGGGCCTGGATTTGCATTACTTCATGCAGGAGGCGAGCAAGGTTTTGTTGTTGGTGTTGAATGTACATTTCTTTGTAAGAAAAATACTGCTGATGTTCATAGCGAAATGGATGCAGATACATATGAAGATTGATTCAAGAATAAATTGCTTCCAAATATACCAGAGAACTCGGTTGTTCTTCTCGATAATGCCCCATATCATACTAGAAAATTAGAAAAGGTTCCAACAGTAGAAAAGACCACATTATTGAATGGCTTACCGAGATGAATATACCACTAAATAATGACATGTTAAAAAGACATTTACTGGCTTGTGTGTCAGAGGTTAGGTCTCAGTATGACAAAAACAATATTGATGAATTTGCAATGAATAAAGGGCATTATGATCTTCTACTTCCACCTTATCATTGCGAATTAAACCCAATTGAAATGGTGTGGGCACAAGTTAAGCACTACGTTAAAATGCACAATACGACATTCAAACAAAGAGATATAGAACAATTAATTGTGGAGGTTATCAGAATGTAACAATAAACAACTGGCAGAATTACATTAGCCACGTAAAAGACATCAAACGCAAGATGTGGATAGTAGATAACTTCCAAGACGACGTTGAAAAGTTCATAATTAATGTCACACATTCATAATCAGATCAAGATTCTTTAAGTGATTGAAGAACAATAAAACAATATGTGTATCTACTCCTTTGTATGGTCATGATTAGTTTTTTCATAAATGTTATCATGTATTTATTAATACCACTCAAAACTAAGAAAATTGTATTTCTTTAAAATATGAATACACTTAGTTTTTAAATAAATTTCTACAAAACCATCCCAAAAGGATTATATTATTAGAAATATTCTGTTTAAACTAATCCATCTTCCACTATATCCTTTCCTTTTAGTATTTCATATTACTATCACAGACTAAACAATCCAGACCGGCAACTTAATCCTAGATTTTATCCAGAGTACTCATCCTTCTTTAGCAAACGTAAATTTCAATACTCTACCATCTTTGTCAGATTCACTGAACTTGGAGATGAGATGGCGCTAGCGTCAATTGAAATGTTTATTATGCTGTGGTTATATGTCATTCAAAAATACATTTCAAATTTGACACGTTTGACATATTTTTGCAATCCTTTGTCGTACATCGTATTAATTATATGTTTATACAAATATGGTGTCCAAGTGTTTAGTGTGCGGGTTTGGACAGGATCAAGTTAACAATATGCACAGGTTTCCTGCAAGTCTCGACAAGTGAGTATAAATATTGTACAGTTGTGCTTTAAATATGTATATTACAACATTTCTTAGTCATCATATTACTCCTTTTTGCATATTTTTTCTTTTTAAATTCAGGTCAAGAATATGGCAAAAGGCAATGGCGATGGTTTTTACAGGAGAAAACCTCCAGAATTATAGGATTTGTAGTCGTCATTTTAGTCATATAAAAACAAAATGTTTGTTTTGAAAGGAGATGCTGTTCCTACATTATTACAGATGGTAAGGAACTGCATAGTTGGATATCAGAAGAATCTCCTCACGTCGCTTACTGGAAGAATATGTATCACACAGTAACGGATTGGCACTTTCGGAGGATTACGAAAACCGGACAGGTAAGAAAAGGAATGCCTCCATCACAAATTGGTTGGCTGACTTCTATTCGGGCAATACAGGGTATTTGGTATTTGGTAAAAGGCAAAGGTTTTTCTTATCTCCGTCCGAGATCTTTAAATCAAGATGGATTAGAGAACTTGTTTGGTGCTGTTAGATCGGGATGTGGTTGTAATGAGAACCCAACAGCCTCACAATTTATTACAAGCTTCAAAACCCAAATAATTAATGGGCTAACTAATAAAAATGTACAAGGGACAAATTGTGAGGAAGATAACGCACACATTTTAGGTAATTTAAGATCCTTCATTGGAGTGGATGCAGTTCCTGAAAGCGAATTAGGGGTCGACTCTTTGGATCTGGAAGTTGTAAATGAAGCAACTCCTGCTTCACAGAATTCCGAAGAAATTGCCAATGATATAGCGGCAGCTGTTTCAGTTGGAAATGTCGAAACACTTTCAGTTGCACATGTGAGTGGCTATATAGCAAAGGGGATAATGAAGGAGATTAACTGTGCAGAGTGCTTCACAACATTAACAGGCGAAACAGAATTGCCATGTAGATAGGTTTATATATTTTAAAGAATTTTCGGCTGACAAATGCAAGTTACATTATCCATTAGAAAGTTTAGTAGTGGCTGTTGGCCATACTATAACTGAATTGGAAGTGATATTAAATAATACATTGAATTATAGAAATATTTGTAAAAAATCTGTCAATCACCTTATTAATGCTGTTCAGTTTACTTTCCTTTATGAAGTACATCACGATTTTGTGAAGGAAACTATTGTTAAAGGAGTGTGCAAAAAAGGTATTCCTTGGTATTGCAAGCGGGAAAATGAACAGAGGAGGCAGCTGAGATCTGATGTTCGTGCTACACAAAGAAAAACAGCTTAACTAAGAAATGTATAAATTTCTTATAAACATTATTTTGTAAAGTTAATAAGATAAGATTGGCATTTCCTTTGTTTAAGAAGCGCATTTTTGACATGCCCTTCGCCTTGCCGGTTTGATACCTTTTGGTTTGTGTATTAGTATTATATTATTACTGTTTTGTTGTTGATTTTACTTTTGGCAATCTGTATAATATCACTTTTATATACTATAGACTTGTAATATTAATTTTCTACACCTGCATAGTTTTCTGTTACATATTTCATTTGCTGTTAGTTTAAGGGACAAATTTAAAATCAGCATTTTAGTAATGAAATATTGCTGGATTTGTTCCTTTTGGTACATATTAGTTATGTTTTTATTTGTCATATTACACAAGATTTGTATTATTCTTGTCTTCTCATTACTGGTTGTGTAATTAAATTTTAATAAGTTTTATTGTATATGTATCAATAAAAACTATTATTATTATATGTCTGTTTTGCTTGACAGTTTTCACTTATTAGATTATTATATTTCTCTTAATCTTATATGTATAGAGTAGTAGTTTATTGTGTCTAATAGGTCACCGTAAGAGGGATGTTATAATACATGTAAGTAAAAGATTAATATTTATATTTCGTATCACATATTTATTATGTAACTCGACAAAGTTACACATAAGATGCTCAAACTATGGCTATAATTGTTACAGTAAGTGATATTTATTACCATAGTTTTAGTAGCTTCTGTGTATGTTTTTGTTACATAAATAACATATTTAATAAGCGTATTCTAAAAACAAGCTCATTTCAAATTTCGCGCCAATATGCTGCTAGCGCCATCTTCATACCAAGTTCACTAATGTGTGACAAGGATAGAAGATCTTGGATATTTTTTTTCACGTAGTTGCCGCTCTGGGTTATTTAGTCTGTGTTACTATTAATATTTAGTATGCATCAATTGAATGACAAACAGTCGTATAGGTTAAGATTACAGAGATGTCAGATAATGAACCGGAAATGTAAAGACATTATACAATGAGATAATTTGGCATCCACGAAATCAATTGCCATAAGACCTGTACTGCAATAATGGGGTTGAGACGGACTATAATTCGTATTTTATATCATGTATGATCAAAGTGGTATGCGGATGCATGCGATTTGAGTTTGACGCTGTAATGAGATGTCATAATTTCACGTGACTTAAGTCAACTGCAATCTAAGTTAAATTATAATCAGCTTAATATCCATATTTTGCTATTCTCGCTTTCTCCCGAACATTTATGAAACAAATGCGATATAGCGGCAGAATACTAAAACCCATCATTTTTTTTACTCTTCGATGGTACAACATCGAAAGACCGCATCGAGTTTTGGCAGAGTAGTACCACAACAGTCTTAAGTGGTCAAATCTTATTCCATATTATATAAAAGCCTCCTACCTGTCCTCCTTCTCGGAACAGTGTGTCATGTGGTAGCCAGTATATTCCTTCTCCCACAAATAAATCTTGCAAAGCGGACACTGCGTAAGTTCTGAAATTATGAGAAAAATATACTCATTAAAGTCAATTACTTAGGATTGGAAATTACACTATACAGAAACAATAACAGTAAAATTCTACGCAGTAATGGGATTCTGGAGAATAGCTCGGCTATCTCACTTTACCCCTTTGTTAACAAACGAGCATGAAGTGATATAATTAGTACTATGTTTAAGTTATAAATGAGAGCTGGGTTTGTTAAGTAATGTAGGTAAAAAACTGCAAGGCAATATACAGTGTGTGAAGTCATGGTGTTTCCTATAGGAAAAATTATTTTAGTACGAGTTTTCGAAGAAAGACTTATTCTTTATAAAAAAAAAATTTGATTATATCGAAACCCCATTTGGTAAATAAAAAGAACCATTAATCATTTTAGATCAGATAAAAAACTTGAAATTATGTCGAGTTGTTGGTTTTAAATATGACTAAGTCCGAATGTTACATTAGTGTCGCAATGCCAATGCATTAGAGATATGAATTGCTATATACATTATCGGAGATTCTCTTTTTCATAAATCCCCAGAGATTTTCCAGATGACTTCAATCTGGACTTTTAGGGGGACAGGGTACAGTTTCAATATTTACAGTTCGATCCACTGCTGAAGTACTCTGGATTTATATATCAGTGACTTATCTTGTTCAAACAGGAAATTGTCACGCAGTACAGTAACACTAGGCAACATGACATTAGCTAGTATACCCCTATACTGCATACCGTTTAAGTGACCCTCTATTTTCCATATAATCTCTGGCCAATCAAAGGACATTCATTCCCAGACGCCTACAGAAAACTGGCCACTAATCGAACGTTCATAAATATATCTTGGATCATATATTCGCCCTCTCTCATGATTAACCGTTTTCCTTCTGTAGGAAGACGACTGAAAAGTTGATTCATAGGAGAAAATTACTGACCGCCAAGAATGTCTGTCCATGCGGTGATAGGTTTGCGCAAATATTAATATTGCCGATGTCTTTCCGTTAGTGGTTTCATCGCCGCAGATAACTTTTGAAACCGGTAGAGGTTAGTCTTCTTCGTGCAGTACTCGTACTAGCAGGAAAAAACACTTTCGTTGGCCGCCGAACGGAAGCTGGTCAATGGATGCTCCCGGATATATTGTGATAAAGTTTTGTCCTGGGCATTTGTGATAGCACTTTGTCTACCTGATCCTAGTTGCCTCAAATTGTATTCTCAACGGTCCATTTACGCAGCAAATTATTTATAGATGTATGGCCAACGTTTAATTCTCTAGCAACAGCTCTTGCGGACAATCCATTGTCGAATAAACTTATCGCGCGCACTTTTTCCGGAGTAGCTAACATTATTTTAACGTTTTTACCTTCGTTAGATGGAATATATAAATAGAACCAGGCCATATTAAATATAACAGTAACAAAAAGATGAAGACACTAACACTGGTTGATTAAAATACCCTTAAAGGTACTAACAATATTTATTAGAACCTATTTACATTTATGACTGAATTTATATTTATTACTTTATATCTTATGTTCACATTACTAACTGAACTAATAATAATCCCCTCCTGCGTCTGAAAACCCCTGTTTATACACATCTTTACCCCCGGGATAATTCTCGTGGCTTATGGAATGACGGTGACAAATTCCCCATTCATTCTTTTTGCGATTTTTTTTCTAGTACTTCACGTTGAAAAAATCATCTATTTACTCACTACTTCTTTGTTCGGTAACTAAAGTTTATTCAGTTTAGCCATGTAGAAAATGTTGTATATATTACGTATTACTATTTACAAAATAACCAAATGAATATTAAAAACAGTAAATTTCTTTTATATACAGTCTTACGAAAAACGCACCACGCTATAACTCTGTTATTAATAATCCAATTTCAGTAATTCACAAACCACATAAGACAGGTGTATAAATACTACAAAATAGTATAATTTATATATTTTTCTAAAATGCAATTTTAGACAAGTAATAGTCATTTTTTTTAAATAGCAACAATTTTTCTTTTTAGTTTGGTAGAGATATTTTATTTCTGAATATAATGGTGTGATTCAACTTCATTTCCTAAAATGTTTCTGTTAAGATATTTTGTTTTTTCTAACATTTTCAAGTGTCATTTGTTTCCATTTATTGTTAGTTGTATTATTTCTTGCATTTTTATTATTTTTTTTTGATCATATTGTTATTTTATTATGGATATCAATCAATTAACTGATATGGTGCAAGTGTTTTTCGAGTGTCATAAAAATTCGGGTAAGCAGTACGTATTTACGCAGCTCGCTTTCCCTATAGCGAAGTTCCTGACAGTCAGAATTTAGAAGAATTGAACGAAATTTAAGAAATTTCGGAGCTTTTAAGAAACCAAAGCAAGATGGATGCAAATTTTGTGAAAATGTTGAATTAGATGCCATTCTCAGTGTTCAAGAAAATCCAAGAAATTCAACTCGAGAAATCGCACATAACATTGACACGTCAATGGACAATGTTGATAAAATCTTTAAGAAAACAAACATTTAAACCGTACATCCCACAAAAAGTACAAGCTTTGTATGAAAACGATCCAAATTTATTTAAACATGTTACGTCAAGATGGGCTGTTCTGCAGAAATGTAATTTGGTCCTATGAGTGCAGTTTTAGCAATAATGGCGTTTTCAACAGAAATATTCACCGTTATTGGAGTGAACAAAATCCAAAAATTATTGTTGAAACCAATCGACAACACAGATTCACCATAAATGTGTGGTGTAGTATTTTGGATGACAGATTGATTGAAGCCTTTTTCATTGAAGGCACTCTAAATCAGGACAAATATCACCAACTACTAATTGAAAATTTGGACAATTTCTTGGATGAATTTAAATAAATTACCTCTTGCAGAGTTAAACAGAGTGTTTTTCCGGCAGGATGGCGCTACACCACATAATGCCGGGATAAATGTTAAATGGTTGAATGCCAAATTTGGCCAAAAATGGATAGGGACATACGGGCCAGTTCGGTGGCCTGCGCGTTCACCTGATTTAACGCCGCTCAATTTTTGGCTATGGAGCCTATGTTCAAGACCGTGTTTATTTAACACCCCCCGAGAATGTGCATGTTTTGAGACAGAGAATTATTCATACTTGTCGAGAGATACCTCCTTTTTTAATCATGAATGCTACATATGGGGTAACTAGAAGGTATCAGCTTTGTATTCAGCAAGGTGGGAGGCAATATGAGCAATATTTATAATAAATATGATTTGTTACGATGTTTTATTATAGACGTTAATAAAATTTTCCATTGTTTTGTATTCCACAGCACACTTAAACTTTTTTTAAAAAATAAAATTATTTCCCTGGAATATTTTACAAAATTAAATTGAATCACACCATTGTATTCAGAAAAAATATCGCTACCAAGCTATAAAAAAAAAATAAAGTGTTACTAGTTAAAAAAAAAAATTGACTATCACTGGTCAAAAATTACATATTAAAAAAAATTAAAATTATACTATTTTGTAGTATTTCTACACCTTAGTCTTATGTGGTTTTTGAATTACTGAAATCGGATTATTAATAACAGAGTTATAGCGTTTTTCGTAAGACAGACTGCATACATAGTGAATCAATGAAACTATTCAAAGTGAGAATTCTTGGCACATTTTTTTTTTTGCAACCAAGTGTACATAAATGTATGTAAAAGTATTTGGTTAACATAAAAAGATATGTTTGTAAGACGTCTAATTTACTTAATATATATTTCTTCTATGGTTGAGTCGCTCTCGCAACCGAAATGCGCCACTAAATTAAAATGGCGTCAAATTCGAGGTGTTGCAAAATTTTACCTGTCAAGTAATATAACCTACAAAAACCATTTCAGGACTGTCATAAATAACACACACACACACACACATAAACATTTTAAATTTGTCAACAATGGTTGCCTCCTAAGCAGTATAACCAAACGTTATAGAAAATATAGGTGTTGAAAAAATATTTAATAGCTTTATTTATAATATTTAATTTGTAACTGGCTTTCGTGTAATAGTATTTTACTATGGAAGGTATATATCCTGAAATATTAATTAATTAGTTTAATTTTAGTGTATTGAAATTGTTCTGGACGATCGAAATTTGTAGTGGTATTGAATCGTCGTCTTTAGTTCATACTTTGTACGTATCGGTTGCCAAAACGACTCGCCTATATTTTTATATCTAAATTCACATATTAACCTACAACCCAGGTAAAATACTAGTCGTAAGTGAGTTATTGCTGAGATTGTTATTGATAACCCCAAAACATAAAAGTATATAATTTTAAATTATACAGGGGAGTCATTAGTAGCCGCTTCTTCGATTGCTCTTTTGTGTTTTAAATAATAGAAAAAACAATTAGTGAAGGATTCATGGTTGCTTGTGGCACTTATTGTAAAAATGCCCTAAGCTCTGACGCACTTCCGGTTTCACCGGAAATGCACAGAACTTATTTTTTTTAAACGACTTACTCTATATATTTTAGGATTTTCTAGTACTGCTTTAAATTGTCTGTCCAATAGTGTTTTCTTTTTCAAAATTGAGCCAATAATTTTTGAGTAATTAATTTTTTTTAAAAATATTTAACCAAAACACGTGTTCAGAAAAAAATCATTTTTACATTGTTTTTAAAAGTAAAAACATTAACTTTAATGATGCTTGTGGCCAAGAAAATTCTGCATCATTTGGTATAAGTTCCACTCGAAAATACCTCAAAAAACTTATTTTTAAATGGAACACCCAGTATTTTATTGAGGCATTTTGTTCCTTTTTTTATTCTCTTTCATTTTTGGTAACAATGTCCTATACCTATCTTTTGTAATTTCTGAGATAATCACTATAGGAGCAATTAGCGGTCAATTAAAGAACTACGAGCGCTGTTGTTCTATGAGCCAAAATATTCGTTGAACCAATGAAAGGCAGGAACCAACTTCCTTGGTCAACTGTCAAACAAAGTAAATGTTAAATTCAACTATCCTAAAAGTAATAATTTTACAGAATGAAGAGCATCTTTAATTCCGGCAATGTCCAGTTGCAGTATTTCATTTTTTACACTGTTGGATAACAACAAAACAAAGTAATGAAACACCAAATGTTTACCGACTTTCTTTACCAGTTGACTCAGGCAGTCGGCCGCATTCCAGCCTTTATTGGACGAATATTTGGGTGCATAGCGCACCGCTACTTGCTCCTATAGTGATTATCTCAGAAATTACAAAAGATAAGTATAGGACACTGTTAACAAAAACGAAAGAGAATAAAAGAGGGAACAAAATGCCACAATAAAATACCGGTGTTCCATTTAAAAAAAAAAGTTTTTGGTATTTGAAAGTGTCAGGAAGTAGGCTTTGAATAAACAAAGTTTTTTGAGATATTGTCGAGTGCAACTTACAGTGATGCAGAATTTTCTTCGCTATAAACACCAACAAAGTTAATGTTTTTACTTTTAAAAACACTGAAAAAATGTTTTTTTCTGAACACAAAACACAAAATTAATAACTCAAAAACTAATGGCGCAATTTTGAAAAAGAAAAAACAGTTAAATAGACAATTTAAAACAGTACTAGAAAATCCAAAAATATATAGAGCGAGTCATTTACAAAAATTAAATTTCATGCATTTCCGTTGAAACCGGAAGTGCGTGTTTTTTATTTTATTTCAAACACAAAAGAGCAATCAAAGAAGCGGCTACTAATGACTCATCCTGTATAATTAGTGAAATTTTTATAAAGGAAAATCTCCCTTATGTGTTTGAAAACATATTATTTTATTAATTCTCTATTGATTATTCAATTTTATCTTCCAGTAATATGCTTTCCCAAAACAATACGTGTTAAATACTAAAAATAATTTCAAAAAAATAACAAATATTTTTTCCTCAATTTCGGTAAGAAAGTTTATACTATTGTATAAAAATTCTTTCATCTAATTTCTAGCAATTTTCATTTATATTACTACAGATCATCCTTAATATGTACATCTAGATAAAAGTTTCTAAACAACTTTGCTTACCTTCAATTGAAAACTTTTCATCAATTTTACTAGTGCAAACTTCTTTATGTTTGGCCAAATATGATTTTGAGCTGAATCCGAGGCAGCAAAATGTGCAAGCAAATACATCTATGACATACTTTTCTATAGTGGGAATAAAATCCATTTCGGTGTCGTTAGTCAGGTTATCTTCATATGCTTCACCAAAATATATCCGTAATTCCTCACCAATCTGGATTTGTCTATTACTGCGATAATACAGGTTATGGTCATATTGAAATGGAAACAAGTTTTGTTCTGAATTATTCCTAGCAGGATTGATGTGCTGCATCCAATTCAAACATTTTGACTTGTCCTCATCCACTAGAAATTTTCCTTGTTTTAGTTTCCAACTGCCTTTGTAGCCACAAAGACCAGTGAAAGGACCAAATTTCACACCTTGTGGAATAACTTTCAATGCAAATACTCCAACATGGTCAATTGAACCGCCAATTTCTAGTATATCATTTGGTATTTCTTCACTTGCTCTGTCGTCTACATTATTCAGAGTGCTTTTGTTTAATATATGCACAAGCATTCCACAAGTGATGCAAAAATCATCATAACATGCAAGACAATAATCACACTCTGTAAATCAAATTTAAACACATTAGAACATGTCAAACATTCTATTTATTATGAATTGCATTTCTTTGAAATGAATAGAAACAGAACTATCTAATTAATGCATTAATTATTCATTTACATAATAATTCTTCAACAGTAAAAAATGTGTTCCAAGCAGTATTTTGCAGCGCGCAGATATTGCCTATTATAAGAGATTCAATTTCTATTGATAATAGTAATAATGAGACTTAAAACATACTGTTTTTCATAGTTATGAATCAGTCACTGAAAAAAAATAACAGAATAAGTTAGTCGGCCCATAACTCTCTTTATACATTTAAACAATTACCGATTTAAGAGAAACTGTATCACTAATATTAAATGTGAATTTTATACTGCAAAAATCTAATTTGTATTTGAACTACATCATAACCTTAGATTCATTTAGAAATTAGTTTAAAAAAAGTAGTCATTTGGAAAAAAATTATCATCATTCATAATAATTTAAACAAAATGTCTTTCTATTAACTACTTTTAAAAGATATATGGCTACAGTTAACAAGTGGGGTGCTAAAGCCTATTTTCTCTTTTGGAATATATGCAATATAAATATTTTATTTCAAGAAAAAACACAACCAGCCAATATATTACACTTTAAGTATTTTTGACTTCGTATTTCAGTAGCCTTGGTAGTAAATATTGGTAAAGCAAGTTATTAAAAATAAATCCATAGTTTTGTTTACATAAATTAATGCTTCTATATGTAATGATATATTACCAAGTGTATTACATAACAACATACAACAAATACGATTCACAAAACAAAATTTAACTCATATTGTGGGAATCCCTCACTGTATAAATTGTATTGTTTAAAATCTGTACAACATGTACATTTATTTCCGAGATAAATTATAATACAAATTATTATTGTTTCACAACACTTCCTAGGTTAATATTTGTAGAGTAATACTAGTTAAAAAATCTAAGAAGCTACTAATTACACAAAAAGTTCTTGCAAATATAAAAATCCTTACTTTCATCCAGAGGAAAAATGCAAAATTTGTGTTAAATAACCTATAAAGGAATCTACTGTTTTATGTTTATACTCTCACATACTGTTCTATTAAATGAGTATAACTGTAATTTGTAAAAGATAATAATCAAGTCTAACAAACTATTATGTTTGTCATTTTTGCATATTGTCTCAAATTACATAGAACATTTTACAATACTGTGGACTACAAGATACATACACAGTCACTGCAGGCACCACAATTCTTACCGTACCATTGCCAGAAATACAAATAATTTGCTTTAACAAGTTTATATTGAAAAGACTTTATGGAAGATTCTTCATGTTATTAGAATAAGCAGGAATTAAAATAAATGAAAAATAACTGGTTTTTAGGTCTTTGCAAAGTTGATATGTATGCACTTACCTAACAATCCATTATTAAATTCAATTTTTATGTTGCTGACAGCAGGGCCTTCTATTTTAACCTCATCATTTATAATGTTGTGAATTAATTCAGACGCTGAATATTCTACCTTGATATTATTCTGAATGCTGGATTTGTCAAAATGTTCAGTTTCAGCATATTTTAATTCAGTATCAATATTTGTCGTAATTGTAGTTTCATAGACAAGTGTTTTATCATCCACACATTCTTCATCTTCGATTTTTTCATGTACACTATTGTATTGATTTCCCAAACGGAATATGATATTCGTATTGCATTTCCCACTGTCTTCAGCCATCACTGCTTAATCAAAATGACAATCAAACCCTTATGCAAAGAAATACCAATGCGATATATTATATTTAGTATATCATATAACATTCAACATGGACTCTACTATTGGCATTACTCTTAGAGATGAGAGCAGATATTGGTCACAGTGATTTTTCACAGTGATTTCGTAATCACTGTTTTCACCGTTTGCAAATTCTTGGAATCACAGTGATTAATTTCGTATTTATTAATTTATAAAGAAATATTTCTGCCTGCGATTCTAAGATTTACTTCACTTTAAATAATATATTCAATTTGACATAAATATGTTGAAGCAATTCTTTCAATGTTATAATACTTATCGGATAAGCAAAGTCGATTACGTTCTAACAAAGTTAGTGTACTTATATTTTCATAATAATAAATAATCATTAATAATTAATAATGTAGTTTAATATATTAATAATTAAAGAGTGCCTAAGCAAACTTTATATTTCATAAATATAATATCAGAAGAGAAACTGAAATGTATTTAATTAATGCATATAGGTACATTAAACTGAACAAATAATAAATAAAATATACTTCATTGCTTGGAGTTACTTTTTACTTATTTTCTACTTTATAAGTTATATTTATTATTCATACACATTTTGTGCATTTATTTATGTATATACATACATGATCATCTATATAACTAAAAATATGTCATCATGTTACTTACTATATATTGTTAATTTAAATTTTTTTCAAGTCTTTTATTTGCACGTTCATGTGTTTTATAATATAAAACATAAATTAAATGCAAAATACCTACTGATATACCTAATATGCGTATATTAATATTTAGGTAGTTTATCATCAATTCAATAATTTCCATTATAAATTATACGCATAACGGGAATTTGTTGTGTTAAGATATTCATTTTCACGGGGAATACATTTTCACTACGCATATAGTTAAACAATTCAAAGAGCTGTTTAAAATCGAACGGTAGAAACATGGGCGAAAGCAGGAACCGTTTAATTTCACCGAACTAAACAGCTCGGAGAACGGCGATTGAAAGAGCTGTTTCAAATAAAGCGAACGGCGAAAGCAGGAGCCGTTTATTTTCACTGTTTTATAGTAAACAGTTCGGAGAGCGGTGATTGAAAGAGCTGTTTCAAATAAAGGGAACGGCGAAAATAAAAGGCGAAAATAAACGGTGAAAATAAACACTGAAAATAAACAACTCCTGCTTTCGCTGTGATTAAAAGAACTGTTTAAAATCACCGCGATTTTAAAATCGACGTTTGCTTTAGAACATGAAAAATCACCGTTAAGACCATCTCAAATAATAACTAACACCAAAGCAGTGTTGCCAACCTATAAATCCAAAAGTCGGTAGAACGAACCCTCAAAAATCGGTAGGGTGGAAATACAGAGGCAAACATTGTTACAGAAAAAATAGTTTTTATCAAAAAATAAATGCAAAAATAAAGTAAAAATTAAAAAAATAAATCAACTCTAAATAAACTAATTTTTGATTAATGAAATAAGCAAATTTGTTCATATGAGTCAATAATTTTTGATCAACAGGAAAATTGTAGCAACTTTTATTTATTTCCTATTTATTGCGTAGTCTGGAACAATTTTATTTGTATAGATTCTGTGTTTAATTCGCCAAAATTCTACAGCATTATCTGGAAATGATTTAATTTCGTCGATATTTCTCAATAACCGCCTCAGAGTCAAGTGCTCGTAATTATCATTTATTGAGTTAGCATACAAAAGGGCCATTTCAGTAATAGAACTTATTGAACTATAATTTTTTTATATTCCCTTTTAATGGAACACTAAGATAACAATATGTAGGCAGTGTATACAGGGTGTCTCAGCTTTTGCGTTACAGGTATTATCTACTTTCCCTGTATAGATATCAGAAAACTTTTCAAATAAAAGTTACTTGATATTATGATGTGTGGAAAATGACAAACAGAGAATTTTATTTGCTCGTGACCTTGAAGGATATTTCAAGGTCAACTTTGTTTTTTTTAATGGATATATGCATTTTTTAATGTTGCATCTTATTTATCAAAAACTAATAAATAACTTTTATCGCCAACCGTCAGTAAAGTGATGCGTTACCATAGCGTTTTGCGGAGGTAAAGAAACACTTTATCGTACTGTACAATAAAGTACTTTACCTGCCGCTAATATCTGTCAGCGTAGCATGACTGATGACTTTTAAAAATAAATCGTTTGTCACTGTCATAAACTGTCAAAAGTTATTATATCTTTATTTCTTAAATTAACAATTTTAACGGTTGGCGATAAAATTTTGTATGCACCACGTCAGTAAAGTACCTTTACC
Source organism: Amphimallon solstitiale (assembly GCA_963170755.1). Classification (NCBI taxonomy): domain Eukaryota; kingdom Metazoa; phylum Arthropoda; class Insecta; order Coleoptera; family Scarabaeidae; genus Amphimallon; species Amphimallon solstitiale. The sequence goes on along the minus strand of OY720677.1, from coordinate 87,375,401 downwards.
GAACTCGTCTGTTACTCGCCGCGCTCGCTTCACTCGCTTGGCTCGTAAACCAGACTCGTTCGGTAAAGTATCACTTTACTGACTTGTTACATAAATAACTATTATTTGATCCATTTTTTATTTTGCCTTGTCAGTTTTGACACAATTCAGATAAACTTGTCAAAAACAATTTTTATTAACTTAAAGGAATACGATAATTATAAGTAAGTAATTCAGTGCAAAAAAAATTAAAAAAATAAAGAGTAAGTATTTCAATAATAAATATCTCAAATTAGTGTATGTAGTTGGATAAGAAAACAAAACAAGAGGCATTAATTTAATAAATGTTCAAATTGGGCTCCATCAGCGTGGACACAAGCTTCCAAACGACGTCTTAATCCTCTGTTGCAAGATGAAAGTATCATTCCGTGAGTCATAATCCGGCATCCCATGCGAATTCGATTTTTCAGATCATCAAGATCTGCCGACCGAACTTGATATACAAATTCCTTTAAATAACCCCACATGAAAAAATCAACAGGCGATAAATCCGGGGAACGAGCAGGCCAAGGGATAGAACCTCTATTTCCAATCCATCCATTGGGGTACAGCGCATTTAAATAATTCGTCACAATTTGCGCATTATGGGGCGGAGCACCATCTTGTTGCCAAATTATGTCTCGTCTTTCATTAAGAGGAATATCTTCCATTCCATTCGGGAAGCACATTTTGTAAAAAATGTAAATAACGTTGTCCTGTCAGGGTTCCTTCGTAAAAGTGGGGTCCAATTAAATGCCCATTAAACATTCCACACCATACATTGGTTCCCCACACTGTTTGAAAGCGTGCTTCCTCCATCCACCGCGGATTTTGGTTGGACCAATAATGCGCATTATGTTTGTTCACAACACCATTATTGTGAAAGCGACTTTCGTCACTCCACAAAATACAATTAAGATAATTTGAATTTTCATCTTCTAGAACTTGCAATCGTGCAATGAAATCCAGGCGTCTTTGTAAATCGTTTAGTCTTAATTCTTGTGATAAATGAACTTTAAATGGATGGTACTGATGCCCTTTTAAAATTCTATGTACTGTAGCTTTACTAACGCCAATTTCTTCTGCCAAACGTCGAAGTGAAACATGGGGGTTTACAGCTACATAAGCGAAAATGTTGATTACATTTTCTTCATTTCTAGCAGGAGCATTATGGTTAGCATGTTTTACGGTAGAGGGAAATGAACCAGTTCGTAACTTCGCATCTACTCTATTAAATGTTGTATGTGATGGATGATGACGTTCCGGAAATCTTTCTCGATACAAATTAGCAGCTTCTCGGGAATTCCTTCTGCATTCTCCGTAGACTATTAACATATCTACATATTCGTTGGAGTTGTATGTAAGTGGCATATTAAAAAGCTGCGGATAACGCAAGTCAAATCTTTGTGATTTAAGCAAGACTGACAGTTGTTGACTGACAGAACACAACTTTTTACTTTTGACAAGTTTATCTGAATTGTGTCAAAACTGACACGGCAAAATAAAAAATGCATCAAATAAAAGTTATTTATTAGCTTTTGAAAAATAAGATGCAATATTAAAAAATACATAGGTATATCCATTAAAAAAAACAAAGTTCACCTTAAAATCTCCTTCAAGGTCACGAGCAAATAAAATCCTCTATTTGTCATTTTCGACACATCATAATATCAAGTAACTTTTATTTGAAAAGTTTTTTGATAACTATACAGGGAAAGTAGATAATGCCTGTAACGCAAAAGCTGAAACATCCTGTATATGCAGTATTAAAATCTTACCATTAATCATTTTTTAAATAGAAACGATGCTGTAAAAATTCCTCAATTTTCTATTTAAAAAAAAACTTCCCTCGATCTCTTTTATTCTTAAATATCTGACTAAAATTTAAAAGATCCTAAAAATCGGTAGATGAAATGCCAAATCGGTAGATTACCTTCTAAATCGGTAGATCTACCGATAAATCGGTAGGGTTGGCAACACTGCTCCAAAGATATAAAAAAGTAAAAGAGAGGCCACTCTTAATACTTTTCATGAAACTCTTGACAGCGCGCAGTGGTTGTAATACGAACTATGGCTCTACGTCACAGACAGCGCGAAAATATAAATATTAAATTAAGTATATAGTAGTATTCTTTGAATATATGATTCATTGAACATTACAAAAGTTATACAATAATTAACATGAACAGTTCATATTCAAATTGCAACATGTTAATCATTGAATAAACTTCGTAAATACCAATAAATCCATATATAAAATGAAAAATATACACATAGGGAATGATAAAATGAAAATCCAAAAAATTAGTAATTATTGTATATTACACAATACATAACAAACGTTAGAGAAAATAAAAATAGATATTTTGTACAAAATATTATATAGATGTACCTTTTGTTAATAGTATTAGTAGCGTCATATCCTTATTTTTATAATTAAATAATGTTTATCTGTTGCTGTTAGAATTTTAAATATATAAAATATATAATCATTATTTTACTTAAATATGTATATAGATTGTTTTTACTTAGTTATTTTATTGAGGACACAATCATACAAATGTCCTGCAATGTGTTCGCTTATAAATTACATACTTACAATAGAGTTAATATCATAATGTCCTACTTCATAAATCCGATGTTTTTTATACACTTTTAGCAGGATGGTCCTTTTAAGGGATGGATCAGAAGTTTTTTCAATCCACTGATTAATATCTGCACAATGTTGATTTTGTAAATACATACAGAACAATAATTCTTTATGTTTGCACACTGTTTACACGTACGTATTCATCATAAATAAGGAAACCTGTGTCTCGGAGAAGTGCTATCAGTACACGTGATCACAGAACTCTTTATTATAACCATAGTTCACAATTTATAACAAGTCTAAAAAAAAATTGGGTGTGCTTAAGACCACACGGCAGAAGTGAAAACTTCATCAAGGCGAGGTTAATAATATAAAATACAACTTTCTTTTCGTTCTATATTCATTTACATTTACATTTTCCATTTTCCATTTTCGTTCTATATTACAATTAAAAAAAAATGAGGTGTGGCCACCACACGGATTTCTTATACGTATGAGCGTTTCAAACTATATAATTTTAAGAATTCTTTTATACAAAACTTATTCAAAATCCTATTCTAAGTACTTTCATTTTCTTAATAAATCGCTATAGAATACATACTTTGCAAGGTATTCGAAAAAAAGTGCTACTCGCTAAGACTAAAAGTGCTACTCGATAAGAGTAAAAGTGGTACTTCCGGTCTGAATTTTGAAAATTTTTTATACAAAAGGTATTGAAAATTATGTTATAAATACTTTTATACCCGTAACTTACTTCTCTAAAAAGCATGACTTGCGAGATATTCGCAAAAAACTGATTTTCGATAAGAGTAAAAGACCTACTTCCGGTTGGAATTTCGAAAAACTTTTTTAAGACAATTTGTCTCAAACTTCATTCTAAGAGAGAGAGAGAGAGAGAGAGAGATTTTTTAAAAACCACTTTTTTGGTATCAGGGGACTTCAAAACGTGGACATCTGCAAAAATCTCGAGGTCGAAAATTTTGCTATCTTTTCGCAAGTACGGGTTTGACCAGACTACATCTCGTAGGCATCCTGATAGTGCGGATGCTTTGTTAATTTGGCTCCTCAGGTCTTTAACTGGGTCGTGGGTACTTGATATGTCTATGCCCAGATATCTGAATTGCATCACCTGTTCTATGAGATTATCCTCCACCACTAGCTTGCATTTGAGCGGATCTTTCGTGATTGTCATACATTTGGTTTTGTTGATAGAAATGTTCATATTGAGTTGGCGGCTCATTTGGAAGAACCTGTAGAGTTGTCTCTGTAGGTCGTTTTCTGATTCGGCAATAATTGCCGCATCATCGGCGTAACACACCATACCAATTCTTTTGTTGCCCAGCCTGTATCCGAGGTTAAGATCTGTTACTTTGTTTATAATTTTATCCATGAGAAGATTAAACAAAAAGGGACTTAGGCTGTCACCCTGTCTAATTCCTCCCGGTGTTGGGATGTTGCCAGTGAATTGATCTCCTACTTTAACCTTTGTTACGTTATTGTTATTCATGTTATGGATTATCTTTGTTATGTGCCTTATTTTCCATCAATATATGCAGAATGTCTCCCAAACTAATCCTGTCAAACGCCATTGTTAGGTCAATGAAGCAAATATACGCTGGCATACTGTACTCTATAGCCTTTTCTTTGATTTGTTTTATTGTGAATACTGCGTCTGTTATTGACCGCCCCTTTGTGAAGCCCTGTTGTTCTTCAGCAATCTTAATTTGCATTTACAGTTTGTCCTTGAGAATACTCGTGAATAGTTTCATTGCTGTATTTAAGAGGGTTATTCCTCTATAGTTTTGTGGGCAGGTTTTTAGCCCTTTCTTAAATATGGGTATGGTGATGCTATTATGCCATTCGTCTGGTGTTTCCGTCTCGTCTAAAATTTTATTAAAAATTTGCGACATTTTCTGTGTGAGTTCGAGGTATCCATATTTTAAAAGCTCCTTGGGGATGCCATCCGGCCCGGGTGATTTTCTGGTTTTTAATTTCTTGAGTTTTGTTTCTATCTCCTCGTCAGTGACTGTGCCATTCATATCTGTTTCGTATGCATTTACATTTAGCGTCTCTTCGGCATCGTAAAGCTGTTTGAAATGCTGTTGCCATGTATGTATTGGCACTCCTTTGGTCTGCACGAACTCGTGAACTTGTTTTTTTCTGTTCCGAAGCATTTTCCATACTTTCCTTTGAGCGCCATACAGGTCGTAGTCCATGCGCTAGTAAATTTAGTCCAATGTTCTCTTTAGATTGATTTTATTCTTGCGTTTACTCTGTTTCTTACTTGGACATATTCTGCGTGAGTTTCCTCCGACGGTGCGCTTTTGTATGTTAGGTAGCATTTCCGTTTTAATTCAGAGATTTCTTTTACCTCTTGACAAAACCACGGTTTGGTTTGGTTTGTCGCGTTCATATTTATTTTACGCTTGCCAATCGCTTCCTCTGCTGCTTTGTTGATGTATTTCTCAATAGTTTGCCAGGTCTCTTCTACTCCCCATTCTGGTTTTAAATCTGCTTCTTTTAGTTTGTTAGTGATCCTCATAAAGGAGTTCTGTGCTCTGCGTTGTTAACGACTCCATATTGTACTTTTCGATGTACTGTGGGGGTTTTCTCTTTTGTTGTGGACGTTTTAGTAGTATCTTGCATAAAACAAGATTGTGATCAGTCCCTACGTTGGCGGATGTTAGGGCTCTGACGTCGAGTACTTGTGGGGGTGTTATCACTCGGTTTGCGAGTATGAAGTCTATCATCGATCGCTGGCCTCGATTGTTATTGAAAGTGTATTTGTGCTGGTCTTTATGTGGAAAGTACGCGTTGTTAATCCTCATTTCATTTCTAGCGCAGAAGTCTATTAGTGTTTCGCCGTTTTCATTAATTATGGCTTCGTTATACTTTTGCTTTATACCTGGTATGATATCGTTTCCGATCCGTGCATTAAGATCTCCGAGTATGATAATTTCGTGTTTGGTATTTATGCTGTCCAAGACGTTTTGTAATTGCTGATAGAAGTTTTCAATTTCTGCCGTGCGCTTAGATATGTCTGGGGCATACGTACTTATCAAGTGTGTTGTGATATTGTTCATTTTTAGGGGGATTTTTAATATTCTGTCGTTGATGTATTCGATGTCTTCGATGCTCTGTGTGTATTTATCGTGCAGCAAAATTCCCACACCTGAGTGCACTCTTTCTTGTTTTGCTTTCCCACTGTAAATTAGTATGAATTCTCCGTATTTTGATGTTCCTTGCCCCTTTTTCTTTGTCTCAGGGATCCCGCAAATGTCAATATTATGTTTCTTCATTTCTATTATGATCTCTTGATCTCACCCATTCCACGATATTATGTTCCAACAGGCGATTCGTGTAATGCGGTGTTTAGGTTTTCTTTTGCCAATTCGCTCTTCAATTCGTTCTTCCAATGTCCTGGCGTGCGTCGTCATCTGATAGTTCCGTCCGGTTTCATAGGCTGTATCTTCAGTTCTGTGGACCAATATTGGCTTTTCCCTTAGGTAGGTAGCTAACCTCACCTAAGAACCCTCCTCCTTTATCCGGGCTTGGGACCGGCAGTGCCACCCGATGAGCTACTCAACCCACCCATCGGATGACCCAGGCGGAGTTACCGAATAAACAATAAAAATAAATGTTTTTCTGCATTAAGTTTCGGCGTAGGTTTTAGTGCAAGCGCCTGTTTTTGCAACGCCGATTAAAATACTCTGTTAACCCAATATTATAATACATCTATTTCTGCACTGTACCTTTAATTTGCTTATCCTCCTTTTCAGGTAACGTTAGAAGAAAGCGTCAGAAAGCGTTTCCCGCCATTTGTGTAATGGTTATAACCTCTGTTTTGTGTTACTGGTAGCTCGATGGTCCATTCAAAATTGTCAAAACATAAAATAAAACCTGATACATCACATTAACGTATTTGTTAAAATGGCTAAAACGCCGGCAAGAAAATCTAAATCTAAAAGTTCAACAAAATCTCCAAGTGCTACTTCATGGTAGAAGGTTCAAAGTCACTAATAAGGTTTTAAAAGAAATGAAGTTTTGACAACGTACAACACATAATCTTATACCAAAAACGCCTTTTGCACGCTTAGTAAGAGAAATATGTATGGAACGTGGATGTAAAGATCTAAGAATACAACTACATGCTGTGGCAGTGGTGCCAAGTTAGGTATTTTTACCCTAGATCTAGGGATTTCTTGATCAAACAGAGAAAAAGTGAATTTTACTCGAAATTTAGGGAATTTTAGACAATTTTAAAGAAAATAAAAAATATTGCTCATGTTTTATTCTGTCTAAATTTTTCGATTTTTTATACTTTTCTACTGTTTTGCTCAGTGCCATCTAGGGTATCATAGTTTTAGATTTGAATGGAGTATGAAGCTGAAGGTAGGTAACTAATTAACAAGTACGCAATTTGTTCATATAAAAATATGAACATAGGGTAATCACGGGAATGTTTGCATAATAATACCTCTCGTCCCTCGTCCTCGTGTTTGTTACTTTTTGGTCGAAGCAAGCGACTATCAACTTGATTGTCGTTATTTAGATTTTAATATCTCCAACCCCGAAATTTTACACGACAGTATATTCCTTACAAAATGGTCGCATTCAGCAAACGCAACAGTTCAGTGATCAGCTTCAGAGGATGTATGATGTAAGCTCTTTCGGTTTCGTCTGAAAAGAAGAGAGTGGTTCCAACCTGTTCAACTCTGATCAACAGTGTGATTTGAGCTCAAAAGAAAGAGTAAACAGAGTGTTGTCTTCAACTGAAATATGTCAGTTTGAGTTCACTTCTATTATTTTTTATTCAAACAAAAGATGCTATTAAAAATATTTTTTAATTTTTTTTTTGTTTTATAAAATCAGATTTTGTATACTAATATTAACATTATAAAAGAATACATACAGCAACATATTTCACAAAAGTATTCTAAACAATAATAATAAACATAGAAAACTTAAGCTAAGAATATATCATTTCCACAAATCTTTATAAAAATATTATTTTTCTTTAAATAAATAAATAAATAAATAAATAAAATAACAGAACTACTATTGAAAAATGAAAATAGATATACATTCTCTCTATGGTTAAATAGTGACTTTGTTATATGTTCAGCCAGTATTATAGTCACATCCATATTATTTTACTAATACTACTATTGTCAAGTTAAAGAAACTATGTAATAATGAATTACCACAGTTACATCAATTTATTTCCTATAAGTATTGGTGATAGATGATAAATGACGTTTTATTAAAATGGGCAAGAAATAGCCATGAAGCATTTTAAAAATGCTCTATGAAAAACTAAAATATTTTTATATACATTTTATTGTTCTATCATGTCCTCCTTACGAATTTGTCTGGTAAGACGCATGTCATTAGGGGATATAGCACAAAGATTGGTATCTTCAAAAAAATCTGTCATATACACTTCTGCTGCTATTTGCAGAGCTTCCACAGCATGCAGTTGTATTCTTAGATCTTGACATCCACGTTCCAAACATATTTCTCTTACTAAACGAGCAAAAGGCGTTTTTGGTATAAGATTGTGAGTTGTACGTTGGTAAAACTTCATTTCTCTTAAAACCTTATTAGTGACTTTGAACCTTCTTCCATGAAGTAGCACTTGGAGATTTTGTTGAACTTTTAGATTTAGATTTTCTAGCCGGCGTTTTAGCCATTTTAACAAATACGTTAATGTGATGTATCAGGTTTTATTTTAGATTTTAACAATTTTGAATGGACCATCGAGCTACCAGTAACACAAAACAGAGGTTATAACCATTACACAAATGGCGGAAAACGCTTTCTGGCGCTTTCTTCTAACGTTACTAGAAAAGGAGGATAAGCAAATTAAAGGTGCAGTGCAGAAATAAATGTATTATAATATTGGAGTTAACCGAGTATTTTAATCGGGGTTGCAAAAAGAGGCGCTTACACTAAAACCTACGCCGAAACTTAATACAGAAAAACATTTTTTATTATGTTTATTCGGTTTAATTTGTATATAGAAAATGTCTAGGGAAATCTAGGGAATTTTGACAATGGCTTCTGGGGATACCAACTCTGTACTACTGGCACCACTGTGCTGTGGAAGCTCTGCAAATAGCAGCAGAAGTGTGACAGATTTTTTTGAAGATACTAATCTTTGTGCTATGCGCGTCAAGAGGGTGACTATATCCCCTAATGACATGCGTCTTACCAGACAAATTCGTAAGGAGGACATGATAGAACAATAAAATGTATATAAAAATATTTAACAGTTTTTCATAGAGCATTTTCAAAATGCTTTGTGACTATGTCTTGCCCATTTTAATAAAACGTCATATATCTATTACCAATACTTATAGGCAATAAATTGATGTAACTGTGGCAAGTGGCTTAACTTGACAACAGTAGAATTAGTAAAATAATATGGATGTGACTATAATACTGGCTGAACATATAACAAAGTCACTATTTAAACATAGAGAGATTGTGTATCTATTTTCACTTTTCAATAGTAGTTCTGTTATTTTATTTATTTATTTATTTAAAGAAAAATAATATTTTTATAAAGATCTGTGGAAATTATATATTCTTAGCTTAGCTAGAAGTGAACTCAAACTGACATATTTCAGTTGACAACACTCTGTTCACTCTTTCTTTTGAGCTCAAACCACACTGTTGATCAGAGTTGAACAGGTTGGAACCACTCGCTTCTTTTCAGACGAAACCTAAAGAGCGAGCTTTAATTAATTGTTTGAAAGAATATCCAAAGATTAAAAAAGTCAATTTTGTTTCAGAGATACAGGAGACTGTAACACGGATGCTGCTATTAGCGAATCCTTCCATTTGATACTTTTCACTGTTGCCATGTTAGAATTCTACTGATTAAACCGAATAAACAATAATAAATGTTTTTCTGTATTAAGTTCAGCGTATTTTTTTTGGTTTTGCAACCCCGATTAAAATACTCGGTTAACTACAAAATATTATAATACTTTTATTTCTGCACAAATTATTGTCATACTTTTCTAGTAACTTTCCTCAAAATTTTGTATTACGTGGGTGTTGGAATGCGTTAATGGCGCATGCGTACAGAATACGCTCGCTATGTAAGCGTAGAGTTTTTCCGCTCGCAAAAATTGCGACCGCTCTGCAACATGTTCAGGGTGAGCGTACATCATACATCCTCTGAAGCTGATCCACAGTATAGGAAACAGTGTTATTATATACTGTGGCTGATCACTGAACTGTTGCGCAACTGTTGTGTGTGCTGAATGCGACCATTTTTAAGGAATATACTGTCGTGTAAAATTTCGGGGTTGGGGATATTGAAATCTAATAGTAAATAACGACAATCAAGTCGATAGTCGCTTGCTTCGACCAAAAAGTAACAAACACGAGGGCGAGGTACGAGAGGTATTATTGTGCAAACATTCCCGTGATTACCCTATGTTCATATTTTTATTTGAACAAATTGCGTACTTGTTAATTAATTACCTACCTTCAGTTTCATATTCCATTCAAATCTAAAACTATGATACACTAAATGACACGGAGCAAAACAGTAGAAAAGTATAAAAAATCGAAAAATTTAGACAGAATAAAACATGAGCAATATTTTTTATTTTCTTCAAAATTGTCCAAAATTCCCTAAATTTTGAGTAAAATTCCCTTTTTTCCTGTTTGATCAAGAAATCCCTAGATCTAGGGAAAATTCCCTAACTTGGCACCACTGGTCTGCGTTACAGATGAGAGCAGATATTGGTCACAGTGATTTTTCAGTGATTTCGTAATCACTGTTTAAGGTTTTCACCGTTTGCAAATTCGTGGAATCACAGTGATTAATTTCGTATTTATTATGATGAAAAGGGTTCTTTTGAATAGAGGTAAATAATAGTTATTTACGTGGCAAGTTTAGTAAATTAGTCTTTACGGGTGAGCCGGGAAGATTGTGATTGTGATTGTGTGATAACCCGGTGAGCCCAGTAAAGACTAATTGCAAGCGAGCTGCGTACAACGTTTTATTTCCTCTTGTAGAAATAGATAAATATAAATAAATGATACAGTAATACGAAGCCAGTCTCTGCACTGTAGAAAAATTAGTTTGCTGTGATGGTAACCAAGGAGATTCGTATGTTTTGTAATTAAAATTACAAAAATAAAACCCTTTGTCGCTCTTTGTAAAAAAAAGTGTTATTGTAATGGACTTAATCGCGGATGAAGACTTTCGGGGAGATTTTACTGCTGTTTGCAAAGAAATTGAAGATACGGTAAACGCAGCCAATGCCTGCCTAATACCTAAAAAATCCAAAGAACGGTATGAGAAGCAATTTAGGGTTTTCAGTGAATGGCGAAAAGAGAAAGGAATCAAAGGTGTTAATGAAAATTTAATTATGAGCTTTATTTATGAAAAGGTAAATAAAAATTACGTTTGTATGCCAACACATCTGATTATATTCCTTTTATTAGTCACTTAAGTACAAACCATCGTCACTGTGGGCTTTTATGTCTATGCTGAAGACCACGTTGTTAGTGTACGAGAACGTTGATATTGGAAAATTTACTAAAGTAACCAGCTTTTTAAAAAAGAAGTCATTGGGTTATCAACCGAAAAAGTCTAGAAATTTGAGCAGACAAGATATTGATAGGTTTTTGACAGAAGCACCAAATGACAGATATTTAATGATAAAGGTATGTTTCGATAACTTATCGGCGTAGTTATCTAAAAATATCTTACTCTACACACAGGTGGCAACAGTATTTGGTGTAAATGGAGGGTGCCGTCGTGAGGAATTGTATAAGATGCGAGTTAACGATATTAAGGACAAAGGAGAGTATATTGTTATTGAAATTCCTGATTCGAAAACCCATGTGCCCAGAAAGTTCACTATTGTTGCCGATGGAGAAGGTTTGAATTGTTTGGAACTCTACCGTCAATATGCATCATTAAGACCGTGCCATGTTGATCACAATCGCTTTTTTATCTCCTACCGTCATGGAAAATGTACCGTACAACCGGTAGGAATTAAAAGTTTTGGCAAGTTCCCGAGTGTCATAGCATCGTTCTTGGGATTGGAAAATCCTGAAAGCTACACTGGCCATTGTTTTCGCCGGTCTTCAGCGACCATTTTAGCAGATGCAGGTGCTGATGTGTTAACCTTAAAACGCCATGGCTCTTGGAAGTCGTCTGTCGCTGAAAGTTACATGGCAGAGTCTGTTACAAACAAAATTAAAATTGCTAAAATGATACAAGGAGACAGAACAGTTAAGAGTTCATCTGCATCTGAAACTTTAGATATACATAATTCGAATAATTATAACGATCAGCTGCAAATTACTAGCCACTTGACTGTTCCTGGCGCAACATTTAATTTTCATCCCGAATCGAAGTGTACTGTTAACTTTTATTCTTGTAAACATTAATAACATATTTTATTAATTAAATTATAAATTATTATAAATAGATAAGAATTGTGAACGTTAAAAATTGTACAATATTAAAGGAAGTATTTATTATAAATGTTTTTTTTTTTTTTGAAAGGTCTTGACAGACAGAAAGGGCCTGTAAAGACGCCATGGCAACCCTTTACAGGAACCGTTCCTGTAAAGAGTCGTCTACTTAGGTAGTCTAGACGACTGTAATTGGTATCTAACAAGACAAGAGGAAATAAATATCTTTTACATGTAAAGAAATATTTCTGTCTGCGATTCTAAGATTTACTTCAATTTAAATAATATTGTAATGAAACAAACCCACAGAGAAGCAGACATTCGGCGCGACTGGTAAACATCGTAAAGCAATAAATCATCCATTTTATATGTACTGCGAAGAGACAGAATGTCTGTTGAATGTTCTACAAACATCGAGAGGAAGATGGAGTTTACGCGAATGCTTCCAGATGTTTCGTATGTGTATATAAGGCGGCTGGGTCACGGAGATGAGTCAATTCCGGAATAAGAAAGTCCTTAAGCAGTAGTCGCGCGGAACAGACCAAATAAATATAAGAACTAAATAAATAGTTCCTTGAGTGGTAGCCGAAAAATAAACATAAATATAGTGTAATAAAGACATAAATATTACCGTGTCATATAAATACTAGTAGTAAATAAATACCTGTGTTAATTTAAATCGTAGTAGTTTAAGGGCCGGTTTTTCCAAGACCGGTTAAAGTATCCGGTTAACTAATCATTGATTACGCTTAATCGTTGATTATCTCTAACCGGCGTTTTTCAATGCCAAGAAATACGCCGGTTATCTGATCAGTGATTAAGAGTTTATTTTAGAAGGTTGGTAACAAAAATGCTCGTACATTTGATCTAAAATTAGCATATTTGTTATAATAATATTGGCGCTATTTTCTATATTTGAATTTGTTCTTTGTGCTTTTTGCCTTTATTTTTTTAAAGATTATATTCTTTATATGTAATTAGAAATTTCATTTTAGTAAATAAGGTGTAAGTACTTATTTTGTGAATATTGCATGAGAATTTCTATGCACATATCACATATTTAGAATTTCTATTATTCAATAAATAACAAATGCAACAAACTTGAAACTGAAATAAATTTATTGATTACTTACTGCTATTGAAAAATACAAAAATTTTGTAGAAATGAAAAAACTATTCAAATATACATACATATATGAAATTAACAGTTTATAAAATTATGTAAAATACATGATATGTAACAAAATCATAAAAATAGGAAGTTTCCTGAAAAAGAAAAGTCTACATCTAGGGTCTTAGCTGGATTATCAGTCACACTATAATGGTATAATATATTGTACTTTGCATTGCCATATCTGAGATGATTTAACTTTCACCAAATTCCTGTGGGGTGAATAAAGCCAGATATTTTTACTGAAAGATCATACACCAGCTGTTTATTAAGAACAATATATTCTAACTAATTTTATGTCCTTTAATCAAAGAAGGTTGATTGAGAAAGACTTCTTTCCAAATTGGTTTACACGATTTCAACATAATAAATGTTATGTTCTGGAGGAATCGGTGTGAACTTGACAGTGCCTGTAATAATTATTAGTGCAGAATTTAACTGCACGTCAACTTTACAAGCATGTACATTCTTCATCGAAACCCAGTTCAGCTAAAAGAATTTAAAGTGTCTGCATATAATTTCAACGTAAACCTGCCAGCTTCTCTAGAATTTCTTCCATATTTTCAATTTCATTTGTAATTTTTCAGTATAGTTTAATATGTTAATGACATGTCTAAAGTGAGTCTAAAATATGTTCGACTAAAATGATGTTTTCACAAGGTGCTATAATTACAAAAAAGGAATGAGCAAATGCAAGCATAAATTGCCACAGGATCTTAGAATCTACACGAATTAAGGTAAAGTTCCAGAATTGTAGTAGAATAGAAAAACTTCCAAAGCTGTATCATCCTCATCAGAGAAAATAATGTATTCGTAGTTATTAATTAATTAAATTTCTGTAGTAAGCTAAAAGTTACATATATTTAATATTATGCTATTTTTATTTTTAATTATACTGTTCATTACATTTATAGAAGAAACTAAATCACTGATGTAAATAATTATTAATTAATTCCAAAAAATACTTTATACAGTAAAACAAATGCATATGAAAACAACAGCTGTCAATAATAATAACAGAAATTCAAATCTTCTAGGTTATGCGCATGTGTATATAGGCCTAATCACTGTTTAATATTTATCAGGTATTTCTTTCGCCGGTTAAAATTTGGTCGATTAACGACGTTCTTAATCAACGATTAGAGTTAACCGGCGTTGGAAAAACGCAAATTTGTCGTAACCGGTGTTTTAATCAATGATTACGCTAACCGGCGTTTTAATCGGTGTTGGAAAAACCGGCCCTAAGTGTGATACATTAGTTTTATATTTTTATATTGTATTTAATTTTACGTTTGTGAATATACAGACTGTTTTAAATAAATAAATTGCACGAGTTGTTTATTGCGAACCCGAAAACGTTACAATATGTTCAATGACATAAACATGTTTCATACTAGCTGTAACGAAGCAATTATGATATTATTTTCAATGTTACTTATCGGATATGGGCGAGATAGGGGAAGTGGAACGGATTTCAGTCAGACTAGACCGACTCGTGTTTTGTCGGCGCTCGGGGAAACCGGTAGGTAATACGGTACCCGAGAGCCGACAAAGCACGAGTCGGTCTAGTCTGAGTGAAATCGAATCCACTTCCCCTATGACCCACACGATAAGAGAAAGAAGGAAAATATACGAGCGTCGAATGTTTGATAAGGATGAACGAAATTGATCACGTCAGTGCGATATGGGGGGTAAACCACTGCAGAAATCTAGTGTACACACTCAAAGAAATCACTAGAAATTTATTATAAATCGTCAGAAATCTTAAAGAAATCTTTAGAAACCTCTAGAAATCTTCAGAAATATTAAGAAATCTTCAGAAATCTTAAAGAAATCATAAAGAAATCTACAGAAATCTTGAAGAAATCATAAAGAAATCTAAGAAATCATCACAGGTTGTAGAGAATTGTGCGCATGCGCTTTTATTTGCGAGATTGTTTTACCGTTTTGGCCAGTTTTCGCCATAGATATATAAAACATAAAATATCTACCTACAACGTTGATTGGTAAGTAACTTGAATATCTATTATGGGTAGACTTTAAAGCAGAAGGTTCTTGTTGAGTGAATATAATTTCTCAGAAGCGTCAAAATGAAGGCGGCGATCAACAGAGATAATAATGTTCACTTATTGATGAAAGAGGTTGGGGCTGTGATATTTACTCAATGTGTTTTTGACACATTGTGTTTTGGGAGACGCTATCATCTGGACATTTTTCATCACATTGTATTATTATTTTTCTTATTCTTTTAGAATGTCCAGTGCTTCTCAGTTGCGATGTCATTTACAGCGGATATGACTAATGAACAAAACCCTAAAAATGAAGATATGTTTGCGCTGGCTGAGCAAGCTTTGAATGTAAAAATTCCGGATTATTTGAAGAAATTATTAATTATAAACGGATATGACAATAAAGAGATTTTTGCAAATATTTCTGAAAGCGACTTGACAGAAATTGAAATTTTCGCACGAGAAACTTTACCAAGTATAATAGCAGAAAATGAACAAAATCTGTACTATGGCTTCTTTTCCAATAACATCGAAAAATTTAAGATTGTTAGTGGCCATCGAAAGTTAATTTTTTTAATAGCGCAATTTTATAAAAACACATCTCGGAATAACCATTCTTTGATACCACCTAAGTTACCACAAAGTCTGTCAAATGAAACTCCGAAAAGCCTTTCTATCAAACAAACTTCAGTCTCTTCCTCTGATAATAATTTAAAAACAAATCTAAATGTTGACCTTACTGAAGAAAATAAATTAATAGCAAAAGTACTGAAAAACTGGGCAAAAAGTAAGTGCGATCCTAAACAGTGGACTTTCTATAATAGCAAGTTTGATGAAATTGAATATAACTCAAAATTAGAGACTGATAGTGATAGCATAATTTGCGTTATAAAATGTTTTTGCAATTCACGTTTCAAGATATTTAAGAAAGCGGAAAAGAACAATTACCGTCCACGGTGGATTTATTCCAATATACACAGACACATCAACAGTTGCCATTTTGAAAAACATAGCGCCGAAGCTGCGGACACAAGAAAGCGGAAGAAAGAATCTTCTAGAAAAATTGATGGTTATCTATATAAAGTGACTCAAGAACCTGAAAAATATACTCATCAGAAAAAAATAGCTAAGATAAATATAATTTCTGATGTTGCTTTACACAGCCAAATAAAACCTGTCTCATGTAATAACAGTTCACAAATAGAAGATAATGGCAGTGAAAGTAATATTATCCAGCCGTAAGTATATAAACAGATATGAACGAATTTATTTTTAATATTTCTATCCATAGAATCTTCAATGAGACGGAATCATCTTCTGGATTAGACAATTGTTCAGAATGGGATTCAAAATATTTAGACCATACACTAGCGCAGAACAATAATCCACCAACAGAAGATAATAATGAAGAAACACAACATTTTTGTCAGAGCAGGACTATCACGGGGACAAATAGTTCCTGCCCTGAATATCTGTCCCAAAATATTTTATCAGTCCAGAAATGGAAAACCTGCAAATACCAAAGACGTGAGCGACGAAAACGATTAAGAGAAAAAATGGATAAAACACAACATGTAATAACAACTTTTTTTCCCCTTGTACAAAAAATTCAAGCCTTTATGGATCAGTGCCCAGAAATGAAGAAACATCTTACACAAAACTTGAAGGTAAAAGATGGAGATGAGGATATTACCAACAAACTAATTCAGACATTGTACGAAGTTTCTTTGCAAAATTCAAAAGTCTCAGAAAAAAAAAACAATTTTGAGAATCCGCTGAAGAAATTTGCACTTTATCTTTATTATGTCGGAGGACGCCTTTTGTATGAAACATTACATGCAAATTTGAAAAACACATTGCCATCAATATCATCCTTAAATCGATTCTCAGCTAAATATAAACGAAACGCTGAAGAAGGTTTTTTTGATTTTGATGGATTAAAATCATTTCTAGAAGAGCGTAAGTATCCACTGTATATATGGGTAAGTGAAGATGGAACACGCATAACGGGAAAAATAGAATACGATCCTATAAGTAACAAAATTATGGGATTTGTTTTACCGTTAGAACATGGGTTACCGAAAGTCGACGCTTTTATTGCTACATCAGCAAAAACAATAGAAGATTATTTTCTATACCAAACGAAAGCTCACTATGCTTATGCTGTAATGGCACAACCATTATGTGAATTTGCTCCACCATACTGTCTAACTATATTTGGAACGGACAACAAATTCACATCTGAAGATGTAAAAGAAAGATGGGCGTTTATGGCAAAAAAGGCAAACGAGTTTGGTATAAATATTGTGGGTTTTTCTTCTGACGGGGATCCTAGACTCCTAAAGGCAATGCGTCAGAGTGCACACCTTCCTAGTCCTGAAAATAGAATTTCACTAAGTAACTGGGAATTTTTTAAAATTGATGATGAAAAAAGTCATTTTATATTTACTCAAGATACCTATCACATAGCAACAAAACTAAGAACACGTTTATTGAAAAAAGATGATAAAAAATATATATTACCTGTCGGCAACTACACGGCTTCTGTGAGTCATCTCGACCTTCTGGTCAAAACTTTTACGAAAGATCAGCATTTACTCACTGCATCGGACCTTAATGGCGAAGATAAAATGAACTTTCAAGCAGCAGAAAGGATGTGCTCTGATAAAGTAAGAGAACTTTTGATAAAAAATATATCAGATAGTCAAGGAACGGTTGCGTTTTTAAAAATAATGAACTTTACTATATCAGCTTTTGTAGATAAAAACATATCTGTAGAGGAAAGGATATATAAGATATGGTATACAACTTTCTTTCTAAGAATTTGGCGGTGGTGGATCAAAGAGCAAAACTTGAAACTATCAGAAAACTTCTTGTCCTCAAATTGTTATTCATGCATTGAATTAAATGCTCATAGTCTGATACTAGTGATAAGAAGACTTCGCGAAGATAAAGCTATGACAAGTAATATGTTCCTTCCTTGGCTTTATAGTAGCCAAACTTGTGAAAAACATTTCAGAGCTACCAGATCTTTATCATCCACATTTTCTACTATTGTCAATTTTAGCATTAAAGATATTTTACGTCGCACAGATAGAATTCAAATGATTAATAATATAGTTAATGATTTGGGAAACACTATTACTTTTCCAAGAGAGAAAAGGAAACACGGTGTCGATCAAGTAAATTACGACATACATACAGAATACGTTGTAAAAACAATTTCTGATGAAAAGATTAGACTTACAGTTGAAAGAGCTTTGGCAGAATGCTTGTCAGATATTAAAAATCTGGGAATAAATGTACGGGATAATTCCTGGAACACAGTGACCTTACCTCTGGTTAATTATGAACCTGACATAGTTGAAGAAGATAAACCTTTAAATGAAAGTCAAATGAACAACGAACTTGTTTTCATAGAAAATAAAGAAGACGTTTTATGTGACTTTACGACTCGCATTATTAAAGACCAAACCGTAAATGATGAAAGAAGCAGCGATGAGAGATTAGATTTATCATCTGATTTGCCTAATAGATCTGGACAATCTTTTGGTGAGAATCTACAACTAAAAGATTATTCGAGTGAAAAAACGGAGTTATTATTTGAAAACGAAAATTTGGTTAGAGTTTCTATTGGTGAAGGAAAAACTGCAGTGATAAAAAAATCATCATTATGTTGGCTTCTTGATTCGAAAGAAAGAGTGAGTACCGATCGGTTGCGAAGATTTATCCGCCTGGGTATCCGCCAGAATAGTAAAACTAAAGAAATTGTCTTAGAAAAACCGAATCAACAAGCAACTTTTTCAAAAAAAAACAAAACAGATAACAACAACAGCAGAAGACAATCACGTACCAGTCGTAAAAAAACAAAGAACAACAAAGAAATGAGTTCAGATGAAAGTACCTCTGAAGATGAGACAATTGAATTAGACGACAGTACTGATACAGAACAGTTCGGCTCAGATTCATCTCAAACTGAAACTGTTGAGACTATAAAAACTGAAACTAAAGAATCAATTAACAATTTTGAAGAAATAGAAATGGAAGACTATGTAATAGTTGAGCTGACATCATTGAAGGGTCACAAAAAACGTTTTGTGGCAAAAATATTAGCGTTAAATCCATATCGTTGCACATTCTTAAAACCAGCTTTAAAAACTAAAAACATGTTTGTCTACCCATCGATACCAGATGAAGCTGAAGTGGACAAGAATGAAATAATTCGAAAACTCCCGACCCCAGAAATCTCAAGAAGAGGGGCTCTTTTATTTAACAATATAGTCCAAGATTACTTATATTGCCCTCATTAGATGATTATGTTGTTATGTATGTACCTACACAGTTAATAAATTTTACTATTATTTTTATTTTTATAATGTTTTGTTTGTGACATCATTTTTTTTTTTTTTAGTTTTTGTATTTGTAATGTTTTTCTGTTAACTTTCTTTAATAAAATTTATTATAATTATCTTAAAATTATTGTTACTATTTGAAAAAAATTTTCAAGAAATCTGCAAAAAATTTTAGAAATCTTTAAAAATCTTCAGAAATCATCAGGTATCTTTAGAAATCATCAGAAATTTTTAGAAACCTTCAGAAATCTAATAGAAATCTCCAGAAATCTTTAGAAATCTTCAGAAGTCTTTAGAAATCTTACAGATATCACTAGAAATCTTTGTTAATATAGAAATCTAGTGTACAAAATTTGGTCAGTGGTTTACCCCCCAGTGCGATACTTGTTTTGCTATAGCTTGTAATAATAATGGCTAAGTAGCGGACACAAAATGTTGATGACTCATCGCCCATGGGCGCACTATTGAAATGTTGTATTTTTAAAGAAGTTTTAGTTTTATTTATATAATTGGATAACAAGTGGCTGGTGATCTATAAAATACAAAATACCTTATTATTTGTTCATTTTCTCTTCTGTTAGATTTGTTCTCTTTCAATAAAGAGAGATAGAAAACGTCCTTTCTACATCGCAACTGATTATAGGTGCGTACTGGAATAGTATATTAAAATACAAGTAATAGAAGGCCTTTCATTCCAGCATGATTTCCAAATCATGCTGCGCGCTCGTGTCCGAAGGAAAGAATGCTGGAATGGCCTTCTGTTACGAGTATTTTACACTATTTTCTCTGTTTCGAATTGTATTTATATTATTTATTTATAGAAAAATTGTTAAAAATATTCATTAAGGGACATTTTGATAACGTGACGTAGTCGAGTGGTAGTGTCGAAGCACTCGCCACATGAATGAGCACTGCGCAGGCTCCACTTAAGGGTAGCTCCGAACCAGGACAAATATTTCGCATAGCACGGAGATTGCGGCATTTCAATTTCTAAACACTTGTAGAGTTAGTTGTTGTTAAGTTTAAATATATATTAACTATTCAGAACAATATTCTTTTTATTTAAATCTACCTCAAGAAACAAAACATATTTTGGTCACATCGAGCCGGATCATAATTCGGTAACCTGTGAAGTGTACAGTTAAGTTACATAAAAGCTATCGAAGCATACTATAAAAAGCGTCATTTCGACCGTCAACAGCGTCATAACGACCACCTTTAGGACAGCGTCAGTGCGGCCTCCTACAGCGTCCTCTGGACCACCTGAAATTCCAAGAATCGCAAAACTAGCAACAACAACCGCAGCATCGGTAAGTGGCTTCTCACCTATCAAAACTTATATTCCTAACATATCTTATCGAGAACCGCTTCACTCGAAAAACATAACCTTATTCATTTAAAATATCATAATCAGTTATTAAGAGCCAGTTGACAAAACTGACAACATTTGTTACGAACTTTAAGGCTGGCGATGATATCAATCAAATTAAAGTACGTGTTAATCGATTAAATAAATTATATGATGATTTTTCCAATATTCAAATGGAGATTGAAATTATTGATTCTAATATTAAGAAAAATGAAACAGAAAGAGACACGGTAGACAAACAATATTTTAGCACTCTTATGCCCGGTTTTTCAGTCTGAGTTTAAGTACAAGTTCAGCTGAACTCTGAACTTGAGCTAGAACCATGAACCTCTTGTTTGCGTTTTTCAGTCCCTTTCTTGAACTCGTTCAGTTAAACTAAAACTGGAGATTAAAATACGATGTTGGTCAACCTGATATGGAGGAACTTAAGAGATGTATTGTTGGCAAGACTTGTTATTTAAAGGTAGTAACCAATGAAAACGCGAGATATCCCGGAATTCCCGAAGTTAAACACTATTGTTCTACGTTTATACAATTGAATGGTTATTACTATTGTTAGCGCAATTTAGGTATTTCCCAATTTTAAGTATTAACAAGGAAACTGTTTTATTATATCCAGTTTGTTTGTTAAGATATTTCATTATATACCCCAACTATGTTAAATCACCTGTACTTATATTATCTACAATCCATACTGTTATAGGTATTTATGGTATTGTTATAGATATAGGGATTAGGAACTTCCAATGTATAGATTCTTTTGTTTGTAAGCTGAAACTATTCTAATCTGAAGTGATTGTTGCCTGGTGAAAATGAATGACGAAGCATCTGCGTGTAAGAGAGCCGCGAATTTTTCTGTGGAAGAAATCGACATGTTAATGGATTTAATAAAGAAAAGGAAACATATAATAGAATCAAAAAAAACCGATCGCGTTTTGTGGAAAGAAAAGGATACAGCATGGGAAGATATTGCAAAAGAGTTCAACAGTCATTCGAATTCCACCGTCTATCGAAGCGCCGTTGTTTTAAGAAAAAAATACGAAAACATAAAGAAGAGGACCAAGCAAAAATTTGCTGATAATCGATGCCAAATAACTGGGACTGGTGGAGGACCACCGTCCGACATAAAAATAAGTGTAGTGGACGAAGACATAAAAGATATATTAGGAGTTCGTTTAGAAGGCCTCCCTAGCTATTTTGATAGTGACACAACTGAAGGTAAATTTTTTAGTTTATATTTAATAATTTTCTTACTGTGATCATTTTGCTTAAAGATGTGGAAAATGCAGCTAATGAGGAAATCATTATTGTGCACAATGACACAACTGAAGGTAAATTTTTTAGTTTATATTTAATAATTTTCTTACTGTGATCATTTTGCTTAAAGATGTGGAAAATGCAGCTAATGAGGAAATCATTATTGTGCACAATGACACAACTGAAGGTAAATTTTTTAGTTTATATTTAATAATTTTCTTACTGTGATCATTTTGCTTAAAGATGTGGAAAATGCAGCTAATGAGGAAATCATTATTGTGCACAGTGACCCATCAACCAGTAGTGGTCAGCGTTGGAGTAAATATACTCCTTCATCACTACAAGAAGCAATTTCTGTGCCATTGCAAAATAACATAAACACCAAAGTTACTGCAATGTCGGAAGGCAAACCAACAAAAAAACGCAAAGTTACAGGATCTGTAACAAATGAAAAGTGGGCATCGTTGGCAGATACCAAGAATGATGTACTACATATTCAAAAGAAATATATGGAAGAGGAACATCAAGCAAAAATGCAACTTCTACAGGAGCAACATCATTTGGCTCTACTACAAATAGAAGAACAGACACTAAAAAATGAACTGATAAAATTAGATTTACTTATCAAGCAAAAAACATTTGATAATGTAAAAACATAACTATTTATATATGTATAGATGTAAAATTTACAATAAATTATTAAAATAATTCGTAATTAAATTATTTCTTGTTCTATTGTCTCTTGCTATATTATAAAAATTTCCTTCATTGGGAACATCTTCTACTGCATCCATTATGATATCATCATCAACAGGAGGAATATCTTCATTTTCATTGCAAGCAATATTGTGCAATACTGCTGTGGCTACGATTACACATTGGATGGAACGCAGTTGTAATCTAACTCCATTGGCTAAAACAGGAAACCTGCGTTTCCATACACCATACAGTCTTTCCACACAATTCCTGGTTCGTATGTGTGCCTCATTGTATAAATTTTCTGCAGGTGTTAAAGGATTTCGTAAAGGTGTTAACAGGTAATTACGATTTCTATAACTACTATCACCTAAAAGTAGATTATTTCCATATAGTTCTTCTTCAAATTCACGACGTAAAGTGCTGTTGTTGAATATATGGGAATCGTGAGCAGATCCTGGCCAGCGACATACAATATTACGTATTCGTAATCTATGATCAGATACTGCTTGCACATTCAATGAAAAATAACCTTTTCTATTTCTGTATATTTCTGCATTTTCACCTCCTAAATTGGAAAATATCAAGTTATTATTTATTGACACAGAAGGGTAAGATTTCATCTATTAAACAACGAGTTCATGATATACATATAAATAACACGAAAAAGTCTATGTATGCATACCTGGTGACTGTATTTTTACATGTGTACAGTCTATAGCACCTATTATTCTAGGAAATGAAGCAATCTCAAAAAAGCCTCGATTCACCTCATGTATCTCATCGCCTTGCGGTAAGTTTATGTATTGTTCTCGAAGAGAAGCGATGGCATGAGATACCTTGCGAATAACTTTACTTGCTGTGGATTTATGAACACCAGCTATATCCCCAATAGTATTTAAAAAGCTTCCAGTTGCATAGAATCGTAAGGTTAAAAGCAACATTTGCTCAGGTGTTAACGAGGAATTCCTATAAAATTAATCTAATGTATTTACCATACATATTTGTCTATAAAATATCTTTACCAGTCAGTTGGATTTTCAATCATTCCTCTAATACTTGCTAAAACATGCCTGACAGTATTTTTTCTTAAACGAAACCGTACAAAAAAGTCGTGATCATCCCAAAGATCGAAGTAATTTGGGCGATTTCGAATAATTTTAGGCCTTCTTTCTCGGCCAATGTATCCAATAAAATTAATAACATCCTCATCGTCGGAAGATACCACAAAATCCATTTTGAAAACGATGTTTATATGCTACGTGCTACGTTTGTTGTTTGATAATACCAGATAATACGTTCTATTGAGGTTATATTTATATGTCAATTTTTGGTTCACGTCGTCGGTCAGGTTTAAACTCTGTAGATAGTACAGCTTAAACTTAAACCAATTTCTAATTCGGTTCAGAGTTTAACTGCTACTGAAATACACTTTAAACTCTGAACTTGAACTTAAACCAAAAATTGAGTTTAAACCCACACTGAAAAACCGGGCATTAGTACCATAAATACCATTCTAGAAAGCCAGGCAGGTACAAACACACAGGCCACGGTCCCAACTAAGCAGAATCTAATGAAAGCGAACGAACAAATTTGCCCTTGCCAGTAATAAATTTACCCTCTTTTAAAGGAACCTTTTCAACTTGGTCTGCATTTTATAACAGTTTTAAACCCCTAATACACGACAATATAATATTATCGGAAATTGAAAAATTTCACTATTTAAAATCTTGTCTTTTAGACGATGCGGCAAGAACAATTGAATCACTCTCAGTAACTAAAGATAATTATACAATTGCATTCGAAGCTTTAGAAAAAATATACAATAATAAGCGACTTATTGTCCAAGAGCATGTTTGTTTTATAATCAATCTGATGCCAATTACAAAGGTCTCACATGCCTGCTTGCAAAAACTATTAGATGATCTGAAAGTAAATGTTCAAGCGCTAAAAACCTTAGATATACCGATTGATCAATGGGACGCAATACTCGTACCTATTATAACCTCAAAGTTAGATTTTTTTACAAAAAAAAGAATTTGAATCAAATCTGAATTCCGATATTACCAAATTAAGTGATTTATTGACCTTTCTTGAAAAGAAATGTCAACTTTTAGAATCTCTAAATGCAATGAACACTATATCGTTAAATACTAGCAATAAACATTGCAATAAATCTCACAATTCAAGTTTTAATATGCAACATAGCAATAAACGTTTTACTACATTAGTCAATACACATAATAATAATCAACCACATCAGCAATGTGTCATTTGTAAACTTGTAGGACACGCAATTTATCAATGTGATAAACTTGTAGGTCAATCAGTAGGTAACGGATAGATTTAATACTGTTAAACAACTTAAATTATGTATAAATTGTCTTCGAGCTAATCACCACGTGCAAAATTGTAAATCAGCTATGAGGTGTAGACAATGTCAGAAACAACATCACACTCTCTTGCATAATGATATTTTTAACCCTGCAGCGATTATTAATAAAAATATTAGTTGCAAAGACGCAGAGGAGGTTACTGTGCAAGCAATGGTGCATCATGTAATACAGCGGAATAATCAAATCTTGTTATCTACGGCGGTGATTTATATTCCAGACAAATTAGGCAATTTAATTAAATGCAGAGCACTATTAGATAACGCATCTCAAAGTCCATTTATTTCAACAGATCTGTGCAAACGATTAAACATTCCACTAAAGGAAACAAACGTCCCTGTTGAAGGAGTCAACCAAACATTAAGTAACATCACAAAAAAAGCGGATATCTTTATTTATAACGTTAATCAAATCAAGGTATCCTTCGTTAGGTGTTTAGTTGTCGACAAAATTACGCAAAATTTACCTTTAGGTATTTTGTTTCTCTATATCAAATTTAAAATTACCGCAAGAAATTATATTAGCTGATCAGGATTTTAATATATCCGCACCTGCAGATGTTTTGTTGGGAGCAGACGTTTACTGGGGAATAATTCGCGGAGGCTTTGTAAAGGGAAATCAAAATCACCCTACTTTAGTACAAACAGATCTAGGTTGGATTCTTGGTGGCTGTTTTAGTTCAAATTATTATAATTCGGTAGAAAATACAATCACTTCATGTAATTTATCAATTAATTTGGGAAAAACAATGGAGAAATTTTGGAATATAGAAAATATTGCCAACGATAATTTAAAAACGAATGAAGAAATTGCTTGTGAAGAATTTTATAAGAATACCACCCGCAGAGAAATTAATGGGCGTTTTATAGTGAAGCTCCCATTCAGGGATAATAAAAATGAATTAGGATATTCAAAATCTCTTGCTATTAAACGATTTCAAAACTTAGAGAACAGATTACAAAATAATCCCGACCTAAAACTAGATATTCTAATTTTCTATCAGAGTACTGTCGCCTAGGCCACATGGAATTAGTAACCAATCCCGGGTCTATTGCATCAAATCAATCATTTTATTTACCAACTCATGCGGTATTCAAAGAATCGGAAACAACCAAAGTTCGCGTGGTATTTGACGGAAGTATGAAATCAACGAGCGGATTAAGCCTTAATGACATTTTGATGTCATTCCGTACGTATAAATATGTGATAAACGCGGACATTGCTAAAATGTATCGCCAAATTAAAATAGACAGTCCAGATACAAATTATCAATTAATACTATGGCGTAAGAATCAAAATGAACCTCTTCAAACATACCGGCTAACCACTGTAACATGTGGCATCAACTGTTCGTCCTTTTTAGCGATAAAAACTTTACAGCAACTAGCGGAGGAGGAAAAACAAAACTTTCCCGAAGCTTCTTCAGTTATAATGAAAGATTTTTACATGGATGACTGTTTGACTGGAGCAGATACCATATCTAAAGCAAAGGTCCTTCGAGAATAATTAACGAAAGTCATGTTGCGCGGAGGTTTTGAGTTGCGCAAATGGGTCACTAATGCTCCAGAAATTCTTGACGATATCGATAATCGTGGGGACCCATTTGTACTACTGGACCCTGCTTGTGTGACAAAAAGTTTAGGTGTATATTGGAATGCTCAACGAGATGCTCTGGAGTATCGCGTTAATGCTGATCACAATTTAAATCCGGTAACAAGGCGAACCGTGCTTTTGACAATCAGTCGCATCTATGATCCTTTAGGTTTGTTGCAACCAATAATAATC
This sequence comes from Amphimallon solstitiale, assembly GCA_963170755.1. Taxonomy (NCBI): domain Eukaryota; kingdom Metazoa; phylum Arthropoda; class Insecta; order Coleoptera; family Scarabaeidae; genus Amphimallon; species Amphimallon solstitiale. The sequence goes on along the minus strand of OY720677.1, from coordinate 87,348,311 downwards.
AAACTAAAAATTCCTACCTACATATGGGGGGTTCAGAAGCCAATCAGCATAAGTCAATATTTTTTGAAATTGAGTTTTTTAGTGTAAGTCATAATCTAATGTACATACTTTCGGTTGCCAACGCGCCCAAGTCACTACATCGTGATTTCAGCAATAGATGGCGACAATTAATTTGACCACTAAATAAAAATTGCAAATTGTTCGGATGTCAATTAGTGTAAGTCATTTTAACGTCTTATTAGGTTACTGTTGTTGTAAAAACAATACTTACGCTATAATGAGTGAAAATATACATCGTTTGTCGTTAAAAAATGATCCTTACTCTGACAGTGGATCAGAATATACACCAGAAAATGAGATAAATTCTTCTGATTCTGACGAGGATTCTGGTAAGCGATTTCTAACCTTTAAACAATGTAACAATTTAAAGGTTAATATGCTTTTAATTTGGTTTTATTGTGTAATTAAAGTATTTCCAAATTTCGAAAATACTCCTACAAGATTAATATTTTTATTAATGTTTCTGACTTACATTGTTTGAAATATTGTTTAAGATTCTTCAGAACATTTGGCTAGAGAAAATGAAGTCGAACTGGAGAACAATAACGTAGTCGAGAATGAGGAAGGTAGCAACATAGAGGCCACAAGCAAGGGAAGAAAACGCAAAAGAAACCGAAGTACATGGAAACGAGTCGCCAATGCTGCAAATAGATGTTCTGGAAAAGCTTACGTGAATAGAAGCGGCAGGAACGTACCTGGAAAGTTTTTTGAAAATGTTGACTGTAGGTGCAAGCGGCACTGTTTTACTAAGTTACAACCTGAAGAAAGACAAATTATTTTTAATTCGTTCTACAAATTAAGTGATAATACGAAGCAAAATATTTATCTTCGTGGGCTAATTCATAATAACACTGTTAAACAGCGCCGTGCTAGGAATTCGTCAAAACCACCAAAATCAAAATCAATAAAATATTTTTTAACCACCTCCACAATGTCAATTCGTGTGTGTAAATTGTTTTTTAAAGGCACGTTTCAAATTAGCGACGCTCGTATCTACAAAATCTCATGTCAATCGGAACCATCGGCTTGCATTGATAGAGAGCCAACTAACAAAGTCGATATTACGAACGTCATAGAACATATTCGATCTTTTCCTTGTTACAAAAGCCATTATTCACGTGCTGATGCTCCAAACAGAAAATATTTAAATCCAGACTTAAATATCAGAAAAATGTTTGAGTTGTATAAAGAGAAATGCGAACAAGAAGGCTCAGAACCAGTGAAAGAAAAAATGTATTATCACGTTTTTTCTACACATTTTAACCTTCATTTTAAGCCACCAGCCAAAGATACCTGCCAGTTATGCGACAATTTGCAAAATATCATCAGTTTTGGGAAAAATTCTGAGAAAAAAAATAAGGCAATTGTAGAAAAGGAACTTCACCTAAGAAAGGCTGAACTGGCAAGAAAATCATTAAACAATGACAAGCTTTCTGCTGATGAGAACACTTACGTATTTACCTTCGATCTAGAAAAAGCACTGCCATTTCCAAAACTTAGCACTTCTGTTGCTTACTATAAGGTAAACATGTATGTTTATAATTTTGGAGTTCATAGTTTTAACGATAATAAAGGATACATGTTCATGTGGGATGAAACGGAGGGGTCTCGGGGTTCCCAAGAAGTTGCATCGTGCCTGATAAAACATTTGAAAGATCGTGCCAGCAATTCTAATCATATCATTATGTACTCCGACTGTTGCACCGGGCAGAACAGAAATATTAAATTGAGTTTATCTTTGCTAAAGCTTGTGCAAGAGCCAGGAATGACTGCTTCTTTTATTGACCAAAAATTTCTCGTATCTGGGCACACTTATCTTCCAAACGACGCAGACTTTGGCGTCATTGAATCAAAATCAAGAAAAAAAGAATTTATATATTGTCCTAGAGATTGGGTCAATTTAGTTGCAACTGCCAAAAAAACTAATCCATTTCATGTAACAGAAATGAAGAGAGAAGAATTTATTTCGACGAAACCCTTAGAAGATTCCGTTTGTAATAGAAAAATTAATACAGATGGAGGTAAAGTTAATTGGCTAAACATAAAATGGCTTAGATATTGCAAAAATGAACCAAATTCAATATTCTATAAAGAAACGCTGCAAGATGATTTCCCGTTTTATAAAATCAACATTGCAAAGGCTCCAGCAAAAGGAAGACCTCCAAATTACGGAAATATTGTTCAGAGGCCACTCTATCCAAATCGCAGACCTGTGAAGGCCATCAAAAAGAAGCACATGACTGATTTGCTGACCTATATTCCGCCACACTATCACTCATATTATAAAAGTTTGCCAGGACTAAACGACCAAACGCGAGCTTCAACTTCGAAACAAGTCAATGTAGAAGCAGAAAGTGTCAGTGCTAGTGACGATTCGGATTACATAGATTGAATTTTCAAAAAAAATTCAGAGGACATTTAGCATAAGTCAGTGTTTTTTAAAAATTTTGATGTTATTATTAACACCTTTTGTATTTTTGTTTTAGTTTTATTGTATTTAGGTTTATAGAAATGTTACATTTCAATATACAATTTATTTTTCAAATTTACAGGCGTTGTTAATTTTTGATAAGTAATTTTAAAAACACCTACTTAATTTCATTTTTTAGTTTATTGACTTACGCTGATTTGCTTCTGAACCCCCCATATGTGTTTTTGTCTGCTTGGTAACTAGAGCCGTTCATTTAGATCTAGCGACCAGTTTGTCAACCGAATCTTTTTTAAACGTATTCAAACGTTTCATTTCACGGCGCGAAAATGTCACTGATATATTTTCGGATAACACTACTAACTTTAAAGGCGCCAACAAAGAGTTAAAACACTTATATGAATATTGTAATTCACATGAATTCGAAACTAAAGTTATCGACAATCTTCGGCAAAATAAAATTAATTGGCATTTTATACCACCAAAAAGTCCGAATTTTGGCGGCTTGTGGGAGGCTGCAGTTAAATCCACAAAATTCCATCTAAAGCGAGTCATTGGTGAAACAATTTTAAATTATGAGGAAATGTATACCCTCCTAACTATGATAAAAGCGGTCCTAAATTCCCGACCACTCATACCCCTTACGCAAGACCCAAATGATTTAGAAATCCTTACTCCCGCTCACTTCCTGGTTGGGGAGCCACTGACTGCACCACCAGTGCCAGAACTCCAATAGGTTCCAGTTAATTGCTTAAGAAGGTTTCAGCATCTTGAAATGATGAAGCAGCATTTTTGGAAACATTTTTCCTTAGAGTACCTCACGGAATTACAACGGCGATCTAAGTGGCAGCAGAGCAGTCCAAATTTGACACCGGGTACGTTGGTTCTGGTGAAGGAAAGGTTACCACCCTTACGCTGGCAACGAGGTCGCATTACCGAGTTGCACCCAGGAAGTGATGGTGTTGTGCGCGTAGTATCCGTGCGATTTTGTGATGGAAGTATATACAAACGATCTACGCGAAATTTGTGCCCATTACCAATAGACACCTAAGCAAATGAAAGTGTATTTTAATTTTTAACAATTTTTCTAAATGTCAGTTATTATTTTTTTAAACCTTTAATGTATTATATGCGTTTATGTAACCTAATGTAATTATGAGAAACTTATTTTGAACCCTTAAATGGTCAAAGGGGGGCGGCTATGTCGAAGCACTCGCCACATGAATGAGCACTGCGCAGGCTCCACTTAAGCTCCAGGACAAATATTTCTCATAGCACGGAGATTCCGGCATTTCAATTTCTAAACACTTGTAGAGTTAGTTGTTGTTAAGTTTAAATATATATTAACTATTCAGAACAATTGTTACCGCATCAACTGTTATATGAAATAGTTGAATGGAGTACACCAGCTGCAACATTTACCATACAGCTTCCTAATATATCGACAGTTTCGTCAGCACCTATCCATAGGTACTGATTTGAAAGATGCGTTCTAATGCATTCTACTGCTTTCGTGAAGCACTTAGAAACATGATATTTGCGTAAGGTGGATTCATGAGGAACATTTCGACCAGCATATATTTGGAGAAATTTTTTAAAAGTGGGATTGTCAAGTTTATTTAATGGGATATTAGCCGCCATTACGGCTTCACAGAGTTCTTCGTTAAAATTGTCAGCTTTCAACGGGTCCAATTTCTGTGTATGTTTTAGCGATGTTAAGTGACGTTGTACATGCGATTTTTGGGCATTTTGTAACTATATTTTACAGACTTTGCAATAAATATCGGAATCACTGGCAATGGACATACAATCAGTATGACCCTCAATCCAACTCACCATTGTTTCACTATACCATTCTCGACGTTCTTCCACATCATATATGAAGAAATAACATAAACAATGTTCTAGATCTAAATAAATGATAACTAAAAATGTATGCGTATGTTATTGAAACTTAACGAAATCCAATGCACACTTACGTCGATATAAATGGGAGAAGTAGATTCAATGAACCGGTATTAAACAGGAACTATTACAAAAATTACGAAGTACGTAATTAACAGTCAAAGCAAAAACGAAACTAACGTAAGTATGAATAGGTATATACATATAATAACTTTATTTATCTTACGAAATAAAAGATAAAAATAATAAATTTTAAAAACTCGTCAACATTCTACCTACGCCGATGAAGAAAGAAATTTAGGAGGATTTAGTGGACTTTTTTTGTTGTTGTTTTCGCGTCAAAACAGATGTTGCAGTACACCATATGAATTAGTGCTATTCAGTAACTGCTTGTTGTTTGCATTATTTCTTTGCTCCGTTGTAACTCCGTCGTGATTTAAACTTGGCACGTCCGCTGTATAATAATGACTTATAATTTCTAAAAGCACTAGTTTGTGTAAAAATATGCTATATCAAAAAGAAAATACGAGTCCCATCCCGTTTCAATTGGCACACCTACTAAAATTTTAAATTTTACTCAAAACATGTATGAATAACGGTTACTATCAATTTTTTTAAATGAAAAATAAAAGGATAACACTCTTAAACGTTGGACAATATATGTTAAATATGTACTTCAAATAAAATTTATTAGATAAAAACAAAATTCACCAGTTAACCATTTGTGTCTGATTTGTTCATGTATTCTTAACACATAAAAATTGGTAAAAATCGAGGTAGCTATGAAAGATATGTCAAAACTTCCATTAATTTATCGTTAGGTTATATTGTGGGCAATAAATATTATTATTATACGCTGTAGTTATTGTAATTAAATAAACATTGACAAACAAGCAATTGATGAAAAAATTAGGTCAATAATTGTAAAACTATCGAATGAAGGGAATTCATATTCTGAAATTGGAAAATTGTTGGATATATCAAGGTACAGTGTTAGAAATGTAATAAAATTTTACAAGAAAAACAGTTCAGTGACCCCAAAACCCCGTAATACAAAGAAAAGCAAACTCACTGATAACGACAGAAGAGCTTTGAAACGAATAATAAAACAAAATAGGCGTGCCAATTATAGCCAGTTGAGTGTACTATGGAGTGATGCTGTAGGAAGACGTGTATCAAGATCCACATGTCACAGAGAAGCTAAGAAACTTGGATTTGGGTTGTACAAGGTGACACTTTTGAAATACTAATTTTGTTTTGTTAAATATCTTTTTCTCTAGGCCAAAGAAAAACCTTTATTGACCTCAACACAAAAGAAAAATAGATTGAAATGGGCCAGGGACCATACCCACTTATAAACACGAAATATTACAAAATATTTAGGTGATATTTATTGGCGTATAAGAAAGCAATATTTGAAAATAATGTTTATGTATTATTACCCACTAAACATGTAATATTACAAAATATGAAGGTAATATTTATTGGCGTATAAGAAAGCAATATTTCAAAATAATGTTTATGTATTATTACCCACTAAACATGTAATATTACAAAATATTAAGGTAATATTTATTGGCGTATAAGAAAGCAATATTTCAAAATAATGTTTATGTATTATTACCCACTAAACATGTAATATTACAAAATATTAAGGTAATATTTATTGGCGTATAAGAAAGCAATATTTCAAAATAATGTTTATGTATTATTACCCACTAAACATGTAATATTACAAAATATGAAGGTAATATTTATTGGCGTATAAGAAAGCAATATTTCAAAATAATGTTTATGTATTATTACCCACTAAACATGTAATATTACAAAATATGAAGGTAATATTTATTGGCGTATTAGAAAGCAATATTTCAAAATAATGTTTATGTATTATTACCCACTAAACATGTAATATTACAAAATATTAAGGTAATATTTATTGGCGTATAAGAAAGCAATATTTCAAAATAATGTTTATGTATTATTACCCACTAAACATGTAATATTACAAAATATGAAGGTAATATTTATTGGCGTATAAGAAAGCAATATTTCAAAATAATGTTTATGTATTATTACCCACTAAACATGTAATATTAATTGGGCCACTTACAGTAATAAATCTCATTACTTTTCACTATCCAAGTAGCAGGAACTACTCCAATACTATTTTTTTCATTTGGCTTTGTCGTGTAAAATTCTACTAAAGTAAATATCTGAAAGAAAGGACGATAATGTAAAGTAGAAAATAATATATGCTCTTATGCAACTTACCAAAATACGTTTATAAACAAAAGTTAGAGTTACGAAAGGTCAATCACAATGAATTATTGAAATTAAATATTCGTTATATCTTATATATTTCCATTCTATCTTGTCTATACTAATAACTAACGATTTTTCAGTAATATCTCTTATGCGAATAAGGTTGAATGTTTCTGATTTTACTGGCTGTTTAAAATATGAAGCTGCAACATTGACTTCTCTACACTCTATCTATCTATCGGGAAATCTGTGTATGAAAGAATAGAATTCAAACAATGTCTCTTTATATGGTGTTAAAATCCATTGTAGTTTCCATATGGTTGGTCTTTGGTCCCGACAAAATATTTTGCGCCAACTGTACAAAAATGGTAATACATAATCAAAGCATATTACATTATTTTCTCATTAGAAATAATTCTTGTTTCCACAGAAATTTTCTATCGCCATTAAGATTGATAATACTACTGTATGTGCATTATCAATATTAATGGCGATATAAAACTTCATTCTGCCAAATGAGTATCTTCCCAGTAAACATTTTTACGTTCCAAAGATGTTTCTGAACAAGCATAATGTGTAATGAAACATTCTTCAAGAAGGCTCGGTTAGGTTCCGGAGACATTTCTGAAACTGCTAATGTCCGCCCTATGTAATGTTTCCCTTATAATGTTACGAACGGAACATATCTCTCGGCACGTTCTAGGGATAAAATTGTTGAAACGATATAAAAATATGTGATCTGGATTGTTTAAAAAACATATTATGTAGACATTTCGAATAATTTTATTTTAAATGTAACAAGAAAAGTTCAATAACATAAATAATAAATTTAAATTATCATACATTCAAATAAATAAATTAACACAAAGAAACAATTCATAAAAGAGTAAAATAAATTCTTTTTGTATTTTAAAGTGCTGTAATTTTTAAATGCCGGTCTTAAGTTTGTCCCTTTGGTATCGCAAATTTGCTTGTAGCAGAGAATTTGCTACGACGATCTCAAAATATGTGTCCGTGATGCAAGGTAAATTTTCCCGGGCGGCTCCTATAACAATAATAAAGGTCCGGTCATATATGCGGTAATTAATTGATAGAGCTTTACCTTTTAACAAGTCAATAGTTTATGCATATTTTTCGAAAGGGGTTTTGGGGACCGAGTCGAAGTTTAATATTGGTCTGGCTTCTGATTGATCAGTATCATTCGGTAATTTTCTAATAATTCTTTCCATTAAGAGTTTGTTTGCGACAGTAGTTAGAATTAGATTCAATTTCGCTTGAATTCTTCATCTGAAAAATTAAAAATATTAACGTCTACATGTAATAAAACCATTCGATATGTTTACATACATGAACTTTTATTTGGGTTGTCTTGTGTACTTGCAAATACACAAGACAACCCAAATAAAAGTCCGGGTATGCTGTGGGGATGGGAATGCTGTAATTGTCGCAATATGTAACATTATTGATTAACTCATTAACACTCATCTGGTTGTTGAATATTACAATACGCAGTCCCATCAGAAGCACTTGGGTTTGCCTTACACCTTCGATTTGTCTCACTTGCCCCGTTATTATCGTTATCATCGACGACAGCGTCTTCTATAACCACACATTTATTTTCTGTTAGGGGAAAGTAGCCTATGATGGCATACTTAACTTCTATGCTCTGTTACTTTGTTAATTAACAACATAAAACTTTGTGATTGAATATTTGCTTCATGTACAAAGTAAGCGTTAACGCTACTTATATAATATCAGCATTAGGTCATTTCTTTTTCTGAAATTGCTTTAGGAAAAATTGTTTGACTATGCCATCATAGGCACCCGTTACGTCCTATGATGGCGCACGCTCATAAATTCAATACAACTTGACTTTTTATCTTTAATTTTTATTAGTGAGAATAACAAGAGAAACATTACGCAAACAAAAGTAACAATAGATCCTATAAAAACAATAAATCAACAATAATTCGTAAAAACAAAAAAAATAACTATAAAAAATTAACATGACCTCTGAATCATTAAAATGAGGAAAAGTTAATGGCATAACTCGCAAATAAAAACTTTAATTTTTTTATTGACACCAGCACAGTCACAGTGGCACCAGCGCAAGCATTTCTGGCAACGGATCCAGGACTCCTTATAACGGGACTGAGAGTAAAGTCCATTGCTGTATATGCAAGCAACGTCAGATTCGTCATCGTCATCGATATTGTAAGGATCATTAATATCGTTCTCATTTTCTTTCTCGTCCTCCTCTAAGATTTTCCTTCTTTTCGCTTTTCGGGCCAGCTTCTCTCGCTCTTGTCTAGCTGTTACATCTGCTTTGTCTTTCAATTCTATGATGTCGGGAGTTGCGTTCAAATGACCACACTTTCCGGGTTTTCGCCCTTTGTTCGTTTTTGTTTTAGGGACAGCTACTGGCAGCGGTGATAGTTCTTCAATGCTCAATTTCATTTTTTTTATAGACGTAGAAGGACCAGCAGCTTCCAATTCTAAGGTTGTTTGCAAGTCTTCTATTGGTTGTTCATTGTGGGTGGCAACGGGTTGTTCATGAGCTTTGTCCGAAGTGAGGGCTGGCGCAAACATCCAATCCTCGAAAATTTCAGGATTTATGGGAACAATTCCTGCTTTGGCAAAAGCTTTTATGGCATTTGCGAGAGTGGCACTCTTCAAATAGGCTTTGGTAAACAGACTGGCAACCTGGAAATGCGTCACTACCCTCCCTGGATTTTGTTTTAGCCATGTTTGTATTTCTTGATTGTAGTAGGTGTGCAGCGGTCCGAAAAAACCGATATCAAGAGGTTGTACACGGTGGGTGCAATGCGCCGGGAAACAAAACAAAATAATTCCATTATTTTTGGCCATTTGAAGCACTTCCAAGCTCTTATGACTTGAATGGCCATCTAATAGTAGAAGCACTTTATTCTGATTAGAGGCCTTTGTATGGTCTGTGAAGTGTTGTAGCCATTTTATGAAGATCTCGCTATTCATCCAGCCATTTTCTTGACAAAATGCTTTACTGCCAAGTGGGGATTTGTCCATTAATTCATTCTTAAATCGTTTTCGTGGAAAAATGAAAGCTGGGGGTATAAATGTTCCTATGGCATTCATTGAACAGACTACAGTCAAGTGCTGCCCACGTTCGGCGCTACTAAGGGTCCCCACCTGCTTTCGCCCTCGCGTTGCAAATATTTTTTGCGGTCGTTTTTGCACGGTACTCGGGCCCGATTCGTCAACATTATATATATTTTCGGGTGGAAATTTATGCTGATTCATAATAGCGGCCAGTTTAATAAAGTATTGACTAATGTTGTTTTTATTAAAGGCCTGCGCTCGAGCATACGATGTATTTTCTGGGATCCTTAAAGAGATAGTAAGGTGCCTCTTCAAAAACCCACTAACCCATTTCTTACCGGCCATTTCGGTTTGCTTATTAAAATCATGCTTGATCTTGTTTTTTTCTGCAATTTGGAACACAAGTCTTCTAAGATTTTTTGTCGTTAACCCAAAAAATCTTATTTCCATGTCTGTAATATGCTTGATTAATTCTTTCTCTATATCTTCACTCAGTACTGTTCTGCGACCTCCTAAATCTCCTTTTGTAGCACCGCAATTATTCTGAAACCTTGTACGTAGAGTTGTTGCCGGGACGTTGAACGTTTTTGCTGCTAGTTGCCATCCCATTTTTTTGTCCTTTATATTTTGTAATGCTTCTTCCATTGCCTCCTCCTTCCACTCCTGCCTTTTTTTTGAACCACAATTTGCCATATCTGAAAATACATGCAAGTAAGACCTCATTTGTGTATTACCACGCGTAAAAAATATGAATAACACTGGTTTCCTTTGATGGCATACTGTGCCATCATAGGAGCCCATATAGGGAGCCATCATAGGGGAAAGCTGACTTTTAAATTAAATCATCCTAAATCCCCTTTACCGCCAATATAACCTCAAAATAAGTAGATAGATCCATGAATAGTCAATAGTGAAATATGTGCCGGTAAACTTCATGCGACTAAATAACATTTTTCGAGTACAATGTGATACAGAATAAGTCGTTAATGTTAGTTTACTACTTACCAAAATTTACTTTCCTGAATTCTGAAACAATACCTCCCTTGACGGTCACTGATTTACTACTGAACATTTGAAACGCGCTCCTGCGCATGCAAGGGCGCGAACTAGCGCGCTACAACCGGTAAATTTGAATTTACAGCTGGTATGCCATCATGTGCACCAGGCCATCATAGGCTACTTTCCCCTACATAGTCTTTAATCAAATCAACTTTCACCAATCCACGAAAACACAACAATAGAAACAAAAAGTTAGGTTAAAGATAATCCATTGAAATACACTACGTAAGTAATTACAGTGCCATGACGAGTAAACGTTATTATAATCAAATATCACTTACCAGACGTTTGCGATGCTCGTTTGCAGTAATAGCACTATTTTTTTATCGTTTAATTATTAAAAAAACTAACCCACGCCACACCCACGCGAAGAACTGCACGACGGAAATCTTGCGCTTAAAGTTTAATGCGCAAGAGTAGAGTAATAGAAACTGGCCGTTGCATTCAGAACGTTGGTGGCACGTTACTGAAACATAACGAAGTTATAATGACAAACTGAACTTTTCATACACTTTAACGAAACATTCTTCGGAGATGTTACATTGTTTACAAGCTTCAGTGAAAAAGAAATGTTTCAACTATATTTCATGTTTACTGGGTTAATATGTATAAATTCTCCAAAACAATAATAAAATATCAAGCAAATTTAAATCAACATATCCAATTATATATCTATACATTTTAAAATTTAAGATATTATTTAAGGCAGGTGCATTTACCGTTTGACTGAAATAAAAGTAGATATAGGGAAACACAAACACACACACATGTGCATGCAAACATTAAATGGAGGGGTACGATAGTAGGGGAGTACAGATGAGTTCATATCGGGCGTGATATCAGGACACCGGGGTACCGAGGCTTTAGTGCACAACGTGTCTTTTAGTATGCAGTGAATTAACACAACCTTCTGTACGAAATTGTTTCACAATCTTATGGATAGCTGGCACAGAGGGAGGTGGACGATTTTCATACGCCGCAACAAATAAATTTTGCACGTCTTTGTACGAATTATCCTTGGCATACCATAACACAATCTGTATTTTTTCCTCGACAGTTAAGGGCATTTTATTTTAATATTTGCGAGTCTGCTCAGATACAATGTATGTACGTTCACGCTCTAAAGTTACGGAAAGAATGCCATGTCTGCGCGCGCTCTCGATCTCCCCACTATCTCCCCACACCACCGGTGTTGTATACATACATACATAGGTACATGTTTATGTGTGTGTATTTGAAGATGCATATTAACTTTTAACTACGACAATCTGTATATGTTTGCCATGTGAGGCCACGTGGACGAAGAACGAATGCTGTATCTCACTCGCAGATGAACAATAGCATACCATACTCTTTCACATCAGGCAACTACGCAGCTTGGCGTTACTAGTAATATATTAACGATAATGTAAATAATATTATTTCTCGTAATCAAAATCACAATTTACCTATAGTATATATAGTATTTATGTCGTCATCTTGAAAAAATCGACTTAAAATTAACAGTTCAATGCGAATTTTTAAATTAATAATTAAACATGCATAAGTTAAACCACGAGAAGCATCATGCAACTGCGTAATAGTTATTTATGTAACAAGTCAGTAAAGTGATACTTTACCGAACGAGTCTGGTTTACGAGCCAAGCGAGTGAAGCGAGCGCGGCGAGTAACAGACGAGTTCGGTAAAGGTACTTTACTGAGGTGGTGCATACAAAATTTTATCGCCAACCGTTAAAATTGTTAATTTAAGAAATAAAGATATAATAACTTTTGACAGTTTATGACAGTGACAAACGATTTATTTTTAAAAGTCATCAGTCATGCTACGCTGACAGATATTAGCGGCAGGTAAAGTACTTTATTGTACAGTACGATAAAGTGTTTCTTTACCTCCGCAAAACGCTATGGTAACGCATCACTTTACTGACGGTTGGCGATAAAAAATATTATTTGAATATTCATTTTTTATTATTATATCTAGTTAATAGTTATTTATGTAACAAGTCAGTAAAGTGATACTTTACCGAACGAGTCTGGTTTACGAGCCAAGCGAGTGAAGCGAGCGCGGCGAGTAACAGACGAGTTCGGTAAAGGTACTTTACTGACGTGGTGCATACAAAATTTTATCGCCAACCGTTAAAATTGTTAATTTAAGAAATAAAGATATAATAACTTTTGACAGTTTATGACAGTGACAAACGATTTATTTTTAAAAGTCATCAGTCATGCTACGCTGACAGATATTAGCGGCAGGTAAAGTACTTTATTGTACAGTACGATAAAGTGTTTCTTTACCTCCGCAAAACGCTATGGTAACGCATCACTTTACTGACGGTTGGCGATAAAATAGTATTTACTTACTTGGGGTGATTCCATAGTAATATAGATTAATATATACCACAGTAAGGTACAGTATCCAATAAGAAAAGGGTTGATTACAGATGCACTGACGGAAATGCGAGTCAAGTCAGACGTCAGTGCAGCACGATTTGACATATTGGCGCCGGCGTACTGTAAAAGGTTTCTTCTTGCGTAGATGTGTATATAAAACATTACGAACATTACCATTTTGTGATTATGATATAAGCTTTGTTCGTAGAGAAATCACAAACTAATCCGAGCCAATGAGATGTTGTAAAATCAGTCAAAGACTAGTTTCGTATTTCTCCCCACCAATCGAATCGCCGCTGACTAGTTTGTGATTCCTCTACGAACGAAGTTATAGAAATATCTACTGCAATAAGTTCCTCACTATAGTAATAATACAAGACCATTACTTTGAAATATTACTTTCGACTTTCATATATAATAATAGATATTACTTAAATGTTTTGTGATATTTTATGTTTAGTATAAGATACCTATGTTATGATGCAAGAACATTATTTTAAATATTACTTTCGTATACAGAAATAAATATTACATACTGTAACGTTTTCGGGTTCCAATAAACAACTCGTGCAATTATTTATTTAAAACAGTCTGTATATTTATATACTTAAAATTATATAACAATTATACATACTAAAAGCGAGCAGGACCCTTTACCGCTCTCACGGATTTAGTAGAGGAGGGAAGATGGGGGTGAAAATGGGAAAACGACAAGCGAAGGATTTCTGAAAGTGAGGGTTTGACGGGAGTTTTGCGAGTTTCACGTGGTCGGGTGTGCATTTCTACGTTGTATAGGCGTATTTTTATCGCTTCGAACGGTCATTAAGGCGGCGAAAAGAATTTTTTGAAAATTTTAGCACTTGTAGAGAAAAGCGCTGCATCAATTTTTTCGCCCATAAGGAGGACGTGGGAAACAAAAATTACTCTGGAGCCTTTTATACTGAAAATCCCGACAAACGTCAAAGTGACAGACGATTCGAAATGTATGCAAACTTTCACTTTTAGGCCTGAAATTCCAAATTTTAAAACTTTCGGGGGCGCAACAAGATTCAAAATTTTAAAGTACTGACATTTCAGGACCCTTTAGTTGCATATTCCCAGATTAAAGTGGTGCATATAAAAAGATACGGGCGATTTAAAGTCCGTCTGCAGACGGATACAATTTAGCGAAATGGATGAAATATCCCGACAAACGTCAAACTGACAGGTAGTCTCATGTGCATTCACATTTTCACTTTTAAGCTTGAAATTCCAAATTTTGAAAGTTTCGAGGGCACAACAAGATTTAGAAAAGTAAAGAAGTGACATTTCGGAAATGTTCACTTGCGCATTCCCAGTTTACAGAGGTACCTAGACGAAGGTACGAGTAATTCCAAGTCCGTTTGCAGAGGTATTTGGTCAGAAAAATGGCCGATTCAATCTGCACTGATACCAATGCATTCCGGACGGGCGAAAAATAAAATCAGATTATCATGTGCACTGTCGGTCAATACATTACGGTCCGGCGAATGTTGGGCATGTCCACATAATATGTAACGGTCCCGCTTGATTTAATATTTTCATCTATACAGGCGTTGTCGATTGATATTTTAATAATGATTTGAATTAAAATACGATAATTCCGGAACGCGTATTTCCTCAAAGGGGAAAAAGAAGAGGATTGCTTTCGACATTTATGTGCCCCTACGAAATAATTTTATGTTAACGATTACGCAAACGCGCACGGTGGACGGAGCTGGCTGAAATCAATTTCTCTCTATTCTGATTAAAAGCAAAATTAGGCACTCGAGAGTTTTTACGGTCGCCCGTCACTAATTCTAAACTGACGTACGAATGTGAAATTTTAGATACGGGGGTGTGTATACGGACGCCGATCACAAATCCAAAGTCAAAATGACAAAGGAAATTAAATGGCCGACGAGTTTTTTGAAAATTGACGTATGAATGCAAAATTTTAGATACGGGGGTGTGTGCGGACGCCGATCACAAATCCAAAGTGAAAATGTCAAAAAAAACAAAATGGCGGAAGATTTTTTGAAAATTGGCGTACGAATGCGAAATTTTAGATACGGGGGTGTGTGCGGACGCCGATCACAAATCCAAAGTCAAAATGTCAAAAAAAAACAAAATGGCGGAAGATTTTTTGAAAATTGAAGTACGAATGTGAAATTTTATATACGGGGGTGTCTTAGGTAGCCGATCAAGAATCCAAAGTCAAAATGTCAAAAAAAACAAAATGGCGGAAGTTTTTTTGAAAATTGGCGTATGAATGTGAAATTTTAGATACGGGGGTGTCTCAGGTCGCCGATTACGAATCCAAAGTCAAAATGTCAAAAAAAAACAAAATGGCGGAAGTTTTTTTGAAAATTGACGTATGAATGTGAAATTTTAGATACGGGGGTGTCTCAGGTCGCCGATCACGAATCCAAAGTCAAAATGTCAAAAAAACAAAATGGCGGAAGTTTTTTTGAAAATTGACGTATGAATGTGAAATTTTAGATACGGGTGTGTGCGCGAACGCCGATCACAAATCCAATGTCAAAATGTCAAAAAAAACAAAATGGCGGAAGAATTTATCGAAAATTGACGTATGAATGTGAAATTTTAGATACGGGGGTCTCTTAGGTCACCGATCACGAATCTATAGTCAAAATGTCAAAAAAACAAAATGGCGGATCTAATATGGCGGAAAGTTTCTTCAAAATATCTTTAATCTTGGTGACATCTAGCAAATGTCGGTTTTTGAGGTCGTTGATCACGAATTGGAAATAAAAGTTTTAAAAAACAATGTGGCAGAAAGGTTCTTCGAAATGTGCTTGGATCTGAGTACATACTTCCTTCGTAAACTTTAACATGATTTATGTTTAACATTTAATTATCCTTCTCGCTCTTCAGTGTTCAGTGTAACGGTTTGTGTAAAAGGGAAAGAAAAGTTCTAAATAATATACCAGGTGTCCCGTAAAAAATGCTACAAAAAAGCAGTGTTTTGTTTGTTTTCAGTTGTTTTTATTAATGTCAAACGATAGTCAACTTTTTTATTTTAAATGGAAACAGATATATTTTTGGCTATATTCGGATTGGATTTTTTTTTGTGAATTCAACAATGTATAAAATGTCTATTTTTGATAAACAATTATTGAAAAAAAAATATAAAACACTTAATAAATTTCATCTTTGTATTCCATTATTTATAAATTTTGGAATGTGCCATGAAAAAACAAAAATGCGATAAACGTTAATAAACGTCAGTCTTATTTATTGTTCTGCTTGAACGTTTTGCCACAAAAAAGAAGTATATTCGTAAAAATGAATAACAATGAGTTAACAGACATGTTGCAAGTGTTTTTTTGAATGTAATAAAAATCGTCTTCAAGTAGTTCGGCCTTACAGCTTTCGTTTTCCGGACAGAGAAGTTCCAGATTCGAAAATATTTCAGAGAATTGAGACGAATTTGAGGAATTATGGATCATTTCAAAAACCTAAAACACAGCGACGTAGATTCGCCGAAGATACGGAAAGAAAATTCACGAACTTCGACTCGCGAAATTGCACATAATATTGGGGTATCAAAAACTACAGTCCATAGTATTTTAAGAAAACACAAATTTAAACCGTACATAGCTCGAAAAGTTAAGCATTAGAACAAAATGATCAACGCCGAAGAATACAGTTTTGTCGACTTTTTTTAAATGCATTAGAACAAGACCGGAGTTTTTACAGAATGATAATTTGGTCTGATGAATGCACTTTTGGCAACAATGGTATTTTTAATAGAAACATACATCGACAATGGAGCCAAGACAATCCGAGATTTGTCATTGAAAATAATTTTCAAAGACGTTTTAGCGTAAATGTTTGGTGTGGTATTTTAGGCGATCAATTAATTGGGCCGTTTTTCATAGCTGGTTGCTTAAATCAAGAAAAGTATCACACTTTATTAAACGAAAATCTCCAAAAGTTTTTAGATGAATTACCTTTGGCAAATTTAAATAGAATATTTTATCAACAAGATGGGGCCCCCGCTCACAACGCCAGAGTAAATACTGATTGGTTGAACACCCACTTTGGAAATAGGTAGATAGGAACATCCGGTCCTATCGAGTGGCCTGCGTGTTCACCCGATCTTTCGCCCCTAGATTTTTGGTTGTGGGCTTACCTACAAGATCGAGTTTATTTGACACCTCCAGAAAATGTTGACATTTTAAGACAAAGAATTATTAACACTTGTCAAGAAATACCTGCCGTTTGTGTTTTAAATGCGACTCGTGGAGTAATTAGGAGATGTGTGTTATGTATTGAACAAGGTGGCGGGCAATTTGAACAATTATTGTGAAGTGTTTTGTTTTGTTTTTTAGAATAATACTTATAATACTTACGTTTTCAATGTTTCATAGCACATTCGAAATGTTATACATAATTTATTAAAAACATGGTCAATTTTAATAAATGGTTTTCTTTCAATAATCGTTTATAAAAAAATAGACATGTTATACATCGATGAATTCAGAAAATAAAATCCAATCCGAATATTGCCAAAAATATATTTGTTTCCATTTAAAATAAAAAAGTTGACTATCGTTTGACATTAATGAAAACAAGTGAAAACAACTAAAACACTACTTTCTTGTAGTATTTTTGATGCTAATTAACTGACTTTTGTTTCAATAAAATCGGACAATAAATAACGGAGTTATTATTGTTGGCGATTTTTACGGGACACCCGGTATAGGATTGGCATAAGAAAATTTATATGTGTACAGGGATGCGTCAAAAGTTCATAAAATCGACATTCTCTCTCTCTCTCTCTCTCTCTCTCTCTCTCTCTCTCTCTCTCTCTCTCTCTCTCTCTCTCTCTCTCTCTCTCGCTCTCTCTCTCTCTCTCTCTCTCTCTCTCTCTTGAAACAGCTTGTGTAGGTAGAATACTTGATACGTAAAATTTTGCAATATCTCAAATTTAATGTCCTTAAATTATTGGCGCATGTTTCATTAATGTTGACATAATATTTGAATGTAACCTTCAACATTAAAACGCCCTAACACCTACAATGGCAAATTTAAACGTATTTTTAGTCATTAACATTATTGCATTGTATTAGTTGATTAAGTTCAATAAAGGGCCGATTTTCCCAATTCCGATTAAAATGCCGATCAGTGTATTCATTAGATAAAATACGGGATAGTACGTTTTTGCAAAAACCGGTTGGCGCTAATCATTGATTAAAATACCGGTTGGTATGCTTTTCCAACACCGGTTAGCGCTAATCATTGATTAAGAACGTTTTAAATGAAAATATTTTAACCGCTGTTTTACCAAACCTGATAAAATATTAAACAGTAATTACGATTACTTACACATGCGCATAACCTAGGAGATTTGGATTTTTATTAGTATTGACTGCGATTATGTTTTCTTATCCATTTGTAATTAATAATTATTTTTATTAGTGTTTTAGTAATTATATTGCTTCTTCTATACATGAAATTTACAGTATAATTAAAAATAAAACATAATATTGAATATGTGTAACTTTTAGCTTGCTAGGGAAATATTTGTGTTTTGGAAGCTTTTTAATTCTGTTACATTTCTGGGACTTTATCTCAGTTGCTAAAAATCCTAAATATTTGTGAAAATGTATGCCTGCGCCTGGTCTTTTCTTCTTTGTAATTGCTTTTAACAGCATCTTATTAAAACTAATCATTTATATGTTTGCGAGCTGTATGTTTGAAGTTCATCAGCATTTATTAGCATTCTATAAGAATGTTTGAAAGCGACGCCCATTTATCAAACAAAATTTGTTATACACATTTTAAACACTACACAGATACTATATATATTTGAGCATGTCCATTAAAATGAGTAATAATGTAATTCGGTGAAAATTTAAAATGTTCTGCAATACAAGTCCTTCATTTTTAATTGACTTGCGAACTGATTTTGAGTATGTGACAGACGAATATTTCAAATTTGCTGACCAAAATTTCATAATGAAAGCGCTGTTCCACTTCAAATAATTGGGGTGAAAAATATCTCAAACTGATTTTTAGGTTATTTTTTATTAATATTGTGCGTGCCTATTTTAAATTGTTTCTGAGCAATTGACATACTTTTTGCTAATATACTAAATGTTTCCATTGTTATTTCAAGAGCGTATTATCCCGATTGTCTCAATGAAAATGATGCGCTTATTAAGCATATTGTTTCTTCGGATACTTATTCTTATATTTAATATTAAATTATCTTTCTCGCTCTTGAGTGTGTACCGCATTGTGTAAAAGGCAATTCGAGAAAAATTTTAAATAAAATATACAATTGGCTTCACAAAATTTATGTATGTACAGGGGTGCTTCAAAAGTTTATAAAAGTGGAAATTCTAAAAAGTATCATGCCAGTGATCGCTTTTTACAGGATAGGCACTTCAATAGGGCTTTACATTTAAAACTTGGGCTTTTTACTTTTATTATTATTTTGTGCTCTTTTATTGACGATAGTGGATTTCGAAAAGGTTGAAAAGCTTTTACACTTTCGCATCACAATAGTATTGTAAACTGTCTCAATAAAAATGTTGCGCTTTTTGATCTTATTGTGTCTTTGGATATTTTAACATTAATCTACCTTTCTCGCTCTTGAGTGTGTACCGGTTTGTGTAAAAAGCAATTCGAGAAGAATTTTAAATAAAATATACAATTGGCTTCACAAAATTTATCTATGTACAGGGGTGCTTCAAAAGTTTATAAAAATGGACATTCTAAAAATCGTCATGCCAGTGATCGCTTTTTCCAGGAAAGGCGCTTCAGTAGGCTTCAAATTTAAAACTTGGGCTTTCTACCTTTATTAATTTGTGCTCTTTTATTAACGATAGTGGATTTCTAAAAGGTTGACATGCTTTTACACTTTCGGATCAAAATAGTATTGTAAACTATCTTAATAAAAATGTTGCGCTTTTAGATCTTATTCTGTCGTTGTATACTTTAACATTAAATTACCTTTCACGCTCTTAAGTGTGTGCCGGTTTGTGTCAAAAACAGTTCGAGGAGAATTTTTAATAAAATATCCCATTGGCTTAACAAAATATATGTATATACAAGGGTGTTTCAAAAGTTTATAAAAGTGGACATTCTAAAAATCGTCATGCCAGTGATCGCTTTTTACAGGAAAGACGCTTCAATAAGGCTTCAAATTTAAAACTTGGGCTTTCTACTTTTATTATTGTTTTGTGCTCTTTCATTAACTATAGTGGATTTCGAAAAGGTTGACAGACTTTTACACTTTCGCATCAAAATAGTATTGCAAATTATCTTGATGAAAATGTTGCGCTTTTTGTGCTCATTGTGTCTTTGGATACTTTAACATTAAATTACCTTTCTCGCTCTTGAGTGTGTACCGGTTTGTGTCAAAAACAGTTCGAGAAGAATTTTAAGTAAAATATCCTATTGGTTTAACAAATATATGTGTATACAGCGGTGTTTCAAAAGTTTATAAAAGTGGACATTCTAAAAAGCGTCATGCCAGTGATCGCCGTTTACAGGAAAGGCGCTTCAATAGGGCTTACATTTAAAACTTGGGCTTTTTACTTTCATTATTATTTTGTGCTCCTTTATTAACGATAGTGGATTTTGAAAAGGTTGACAGGCTTTTATATTTTCACATCAAAATAGTATTGTAAACTGTCTTAATGAACATGTTGGACTTTTTGATCTCATTGTGTCTTTGGATACCTTAACATGGCTTATGTTTAACATTAAATTACTTTTCGCGCTCTTGAGTGTGTACCGGTTTGTGTTAAAAACAGTTGGAGAAGAATTTTAAATAAAACGTCCTATTGGCTTAACAAAATATATGAATATACAGGGGTACTTCAAAGGTGTATAAAAGTGGATATTCTAACAAGCGTCATGCCAGTGATGGCTTTTTACAGGACAGGCGCTTCAATTTAATACTTGGGCTTTTTACTTTTATTATCATTTTGTGCTCCTTTATTAACGATAGTGGATTTCAAACAGATTGACAGGCTTTTAAACTATCACATCAAAATAGTATTGTACACTGTCTTAATAAAAATGTTACGCTTTTTGATCTCATTGTGTCTTTGGATACTTTAACATGACTTATGTTTAACATTAAATTACCATTCTCGCTCTTGAGTGTGTACCGGTTTATGTCAAAAACATTTCGAGAAGAATTTTAAATTAAATATCCTATTGGCTTAACAAAATATATGTATATATAGGGGTGCTTCAAAAGTTTATAGAAGTAGACATTCTAAAAAGCCTCTTTTTACAGGAAAGGCGCTTCAATAGGGCTTAAATTTAAAACTTGGGCTTTTTACTTTTATTATTATTTTGTGCTCCTTTACTAACGATAGTGGATTTCAAAAAAGTTGACAGGCTTTCACACTTTCACATGAAAATAGTATTGTACACTGTCTTAATAAAGATGTTGCGCTTTTTGATCTCAATGTGTCTTTGGATACTTTAACATGACTTATGTTTAACATTAAATTACCTTTCTCGCCCTTGAGTGTGTACCGATTTATGTCAAAAACAGTTCGAGAAGAATTTTAAATAAAATATCCTATTGGCTTAACAAAATATATGTATATACAGGGGTGCTTCAAAAATTTATAAAAGTGGACATTCTAAAAAGCGTTTTTTACAGGAAAGGCGCTTCAATAGGGCTTAAATTTAAAACTTGGGATTCTTACTTTTATTATTATTTTGTGTTTTTTCTTAACGACAGTAGACTTCGAAAAGGTTGATATGCTTTTCCACTATCACATCAAAATAGTATTGTAAACTGTCTCGATGAAAATGCTGTGCTCTTTAAGTTCATTGTTTCTATGTATACATTAACGTGACTTATGTTTAACATAAATTTACCTTTCTCGCTCTTGAGTGTGTACCGGTTTGTGTAAAAAACCGTTCGAGAAGAATTTTAAAGAAAATGTACTATTGGCTTCACGAAATATATGTAGATACAGGAGTGCGTCAAAAGTTATTAAAATTGGACATTCTAAAAGGCGTCATGACAGTGATTGCTTTTTACAGGAAACTATGAAAAAGCTGTAAGCGGACGCGAAAAAAGCGATTCCAACTAAAAGAGATTGACGGACCCGCTGTAAGCGGAGGACCCGCTGTAAGCGGAGGACCCGTTGTAAGCGGAGGACCCGCTGTAAGCGGACGTTAGAGCTAGTTATATATACTAAAAGCGCACAGGACCCTTTACCGCTCTCACGGATTTAGTAGAGGAGGGGAAATGCGGGTAAAATGCGAAAACGACCTTTGAGTGTTTGACGAATTGACGCTTTTGAGGGGAAATTTCAGAGTTTCGTGTGGTCGGGTGTACAATTCTACTTTGTATAGGCGTATTTTTATCGCTTCGAACGGTCGTTAAGGCGGCGAAAGGAATTTTTGAAAATTTTAGAACGTGAAGGAAATCACGCTGCATCAATTTTTTCGCCCATAAGGAGGACGTGGGAAACAAAAATTACTCTGGAGCCTTTTATACTGAAAATCCCGACAAACGTCAAAGTGACAGGAGATTCGAAATGTATCCAAACTTTTACTTTTAAGCCTGAAATTCCAAATTTTAAAGCTTTCGGGGGCGCAACAAGATTCAGAATAGTAAAGTACTGTCCTTTGGGGACCTCTTAAGTGCCTATTCCCAGTTTATAGTGGTATAGAGACAAAGGTACGGGCGATTAAAAGTGCGGTTGCAGACGAATATGTTAGAAAAATGCTTGCCAATATCGGCCATCTTTATTTATATAAAAGTCAGATTAAATTCATGTGGCAAATATATACACATGATATATTTAGTTTTGCGACAAACATAAGGCACTAAATGAATTATCGGGACGCAATTAATAAATTTTTTATATTCTTTTTACGATTGCACGTAGGTACATATATTTTCTGGCGAATATTAAAAAAATTATCATCTCCCAGTGTAGCCCGCAAGCATATATATAAATACCCAAAACAACATGTTCTATGTAAATACCTTGGTGGTCTAATGGTAAAGCCAACGCTTCCCAATACAGCAACTCTGATTGCTCGGGTTCAAATTTAGGCAGGGACAAGTACTTTTTTTTTTCGAATACGACTGATTTCAAATATGAATATTTACGGACATTTAATACGACAAAACGACGGTTTCTCGACATGATGGTCCCGGTCGCTCGAAATAAATTCTTATATACAGACTGGGTTTTCTTTTAAGTATTATAAATGTTAAAGGTTGCTCGAAAATTGATGTGCGTTTGTAAAATGTTGTTTTCGGGGCTTTTCGAAGTCGCCCATCACTAATCTAAATGTCAAAAAAAAAATGGCGGAAGAATCTTTTTAAAATTGACGTATGAATGTGAAATTTTAGATATGGGGGTGCTCGGACGCCGATCACAAATCCAAACTCAAAATGTCAAAAAAAATAGAATGACGGACGGGTTTTTTGAGAATTGACGTATAAATGTAAAATTTTAGATACGGGGGTATATGTGGACGCCGATTACAAATCCATAGTCAAAATGTCAAAAAAAAACAAAATGGCAGACGAATTTTTTGAAAATTGACGTATGAATGTGAAATTTTAGATACGGGGGTCTCTTTGGTCGCCGATCACGAATCCATAGTCAAAATGTCAAAAAACCAAAATGGCGGAAGAGTTTTTTGAAAATTGACGTAGGAATGTCAAATTTTAGATACGGGGGTATATGTGGACGCCGATGACAAATCCAACGTCAAAATGTCAAAAAAAAACAAAATGGCGGAAGAATTTTTTGAACATTGACGTATGAATGTGAAATTTTAGCTACGGGGGTGTCTCAGGTCGCCGATCACGAATCCAAAATCAAAATGTCAAAAAAAACAAAATGGCGGAAGAATTTTTTGAACATTGACGTATGAATGCGAAATTTTAGATACGGGGGTGTCTTAGGTCGCCGATCACAAATCCAAACTCAAAATGTCAAAAAAAATAGAATGACGGAGGGGTTTTTTGAGAATTGACGTATGAATGTAAAATTTTAGATGCGGGGGTATATGTGGACGCCGATTACAAATCCATAGTCAAAATGTCAAAAAAAAAACAAAATGGCAGACGAATTTTTTGAAAATTGACGTATGAATGTGAAATTTTAGATACGGGGGTCTCTTTGGTCGCCGATCACGAATCCATAGTCAAAATGTCAAAAAACCAAAATGGCGGAAGAGTTTTTTGAAAATTGACGTAGGAATGTCAAATTTTAGATACGGGGGTATATGTGGACGCCGATGACAAATCCAACGTCAAAATGTCAAAAAAAAACAAAATGGCGGAAGAATTTTTTGAACATTGACGTATGAATGTGAAATTTTAGCTACGGGGGTGTCTCAGGTCGCCGATCACGAATCCAAAATCAAAATGTCAAAAAAAAAATGGCGGAAGAATTTTTTGAACATTAACGTATGAATGTGAAATTTTAGATACGGGGGTGTCTTAGGTCGCCGATCACGACTCCAAAGTCAAAATGTCAAAAAAGAGAAAATGGAGGAAGAGTTTTTTGAAAATTTATGAATGTTAGTGATATTTTGGATACCAGGGTGTTTGTGGTCGCTTATTACGTCTTCAATTTGACGATTCTTCGAAACGTGATTGAACAGGGTTTCAATTTAACACTTCATTTTTTCTTAACGATGTAGATCCGAAAACATCAGAATAGTATTGTACACTGTCTGGATGAAAATGTTGCGCTCATTGAGCTCATTGTTTCTTTCGATACTTTAACATGACTTATGTTTAACTTTAAATTACCTTTCTCGCTCTTGAGTGTCTACCAGTTTCTGTAAAAAACAGTTCGAGAAGAATTTTAAATAAAATATACTATTGGCTTAACAAAATATATATAGGGGTGCTTCAAAAGTTTATAAAAGTGGATATTCTAAAAAGCGTCATGCCAGTGACATCTTTTTACAGAAAAGGCGTTTCAATAGGGTTTCACTTTAAAACTTGGGCTTTCTACTTTTATTAATGTTTTGTGCTCTTTTATTAACGATAGTGGATTTCGAAAAGATTGACAGACTTTTACACTTTCACATCAAAATAGTATTGTAAACTGTCTTGATACAAATGTTGGCCTTTTTGATTTTATTGTGTCTTTCAATACCTTAACATTAAATTACCTTTCTCGCTCTTGAGTGTGTACTGGTTTGTGTTAAAAACAGTTCGAGAAGAACTTTAAATAAAATATTGGCTTAACAAAATATATGTATATACAGTGGTGCTTCAAAAGTTTATAAATGGCGGAAGAGTTCTTTGAAAATTGATGAGTGTTTGTTAAATTTGGATACGGGGGTATTTGTGGTCGCTTATTACGTCTTCAATTTGGCGATTCTGCAAAACGTGATTGAACAGGGCTTAAATTCAATACTTCATTTTTTCTTAACGATAGTAGTTTCGAAATTATATATACTAAAAGCGCACGGCCGTTTCGTGTTAATTTCTTGAGAAAAGACGGCTTAACCGAATCACCATGGTAACCGAGCGGACGGCTCAAAATGGACGAAAATTGGACGCACGGGGCGCAGTACTCGTCCCTGGATTCGTGGAATTAAAAGTTGTCTCTTTGTTTGGCCGTTCGGGGCATCTTTAAATTTCCGGTCGACGGAGAGATTTTCCTTTTTTTTGGTGCGCGTGCAGAGATATTGGCCGTCAAAGAGGACCGTGCAAAAGTCGGCATTCCGGCGTGGCGAACAAATTCTGACAAACGGAGCTGGCGGATGGAATATTCACGTGAAACACGTTGAAAATCGCTAGAAACGTCAAACTGACAGACAAACTGAGTGGTAATCCGCATGTTCACATTTAAGCGTGAAATACGAAATTTTGAAGGTCGCGAGGATCCAACAAGACCCGCGGTTTTAACAAACGGGCTTTTCGGCATCTTCTACATGCTTATTTCGAGTCGACAGACGCACGCAACCAAGGGCATGAGCACTTTCAAATTCGTTTGCACGTGGATTTGGTAAGAAAAATGGCCGAAATACGTCACAGATTCAATGTGCATGTGATGTACTACGGTCGGGCGAAAAATATCAGATTAATGTATCCGGCCCGACGAGTTCGGCATCTCAATCTCGACATAATGCACCCGCTTGACTTAGCATTTCTATAGATATACAGGTTGATTGTTCGGTTAATGATTATATACATATTTGAATTATTAAAATGCGTTAATTCCAGAACGCGCACGCACAGTTTCCTTAATAGGGAAAACGATTGCTTTTAACATTTATGTGCCCTTATGACATAATTCTATTTAAACGATTACGCAAACGTGCACAGTGGGCGGAGCTGGCTGAAATCAATTTCTCTCTCTTTTGATTAAAAGTAAAATTAGGCACTTGGGAGTTTTTACGGTCGCCCATCACTGATTCAAATGTCAGAAGAAAACAAAATGGCCGAAGGATTTTTTGAAAATTGACGTACGAATGTGAAATCTTGGATACGGAGGTGTCTTATGTGGCCGATCACAAATCCAAAGTCAAAAAAATAAGACGGCCGAAAAGTTTTTTGAAAATTGACGTATGCATGCGAAATTTTAGATACGGGGGTGTGTGCGGACGCCGATTACAAATCCATAGTCAAAATGTCAAAAAAAACCAAAATGGCGGACATTTTTTGAAAATTGACGTGTGAACGTGAAATTTTAGATACGGGGGTGTGTGCGGACGCCGATTACAGATCCAAAGTCAAAATGTCAAAAAAAAACAAAATGGCGGACGGTTTTTGGAAAATTGACGTATGAATGTGAAATTTTAGATACGTGGGTGTGTGCGGACGCCGATTACAAATCCATAGTCAAAATGTCAAAAAAAAACAAAATGGCGGACGGGTTTTTTGAAAATTGACGTATGAACGTGAAATTTTAGATACGGGGGTGTGTGCGGACGCCGATTACAAATCCATAGTCAAAATGTCAAAAAAAACAAAATGGCGGACGGGTTTTTTGAAAATTGACGTATGAACGTGAAATTTTAGATACGTGGGTGTGTGCGGACGCCGATTACAAATCCATAGTCAAAATGTCAAAAAAAAACAAAATGGCGGACGGGTTTTTTGAAAATTGACGTATGAACGTGAAATTTTAGATACGGGGGTGTGTGCGGACGCCGACTACAAATCCATAGTCAAAATGTCAAAAAAAAACAAAATGGCGGACGTGTTTTTTGAAAATTGACGTATGAACGTGAAATTTTAGATACGGGGGTCTCTCTGGTCGCCGATCACGAATCCATAGTCAAAATGTTAAAAAACCAAAATGGCGGACATTTTTTGAAAATTGACGTGTGAACGTGAAATTTTAGATACGGGGGTGTGTGCGGACGCCGATTACAGATCCAAAGTCAAAATGTCAAAAAAAAACAAAATGGCGGACGGTTTTTGGAAAATTGACGTATGAATGTGAAATTTTAGATACGTGGGTGTGTGCGGACGCCGATTACAAATCCATAGTCAAAATGTCAAAAAAAAACAAAATGGCGGACGGGTTTTTTGAAAATTGACGTATGAACGTGAAATTTTAGATACGGGGGTGTGTGCGGACGCCGATTACAAATCCATAGTCAAAATGTCAAAAAAAACAATGGCGGACGGGTTTTTTGAAAATTGACGTATGAACGTGAAATTTTAGATACGTGGGTGTGTGCGGACGCCGATTACAAATCCATAGTCAAAATGTCAAAAAAAAACAAAATGGCGGACGGGTTTTTTGAAAATTGACGTATGAACGTGAAATTTTAGATACGGGGGTGTGTGCGGACGCCGACTACAAATCCATAGTCAAAATGTCAAAAAAACCAAAATGGCGGACGTGTTTTTTGAAAATTGACGTATGAACGTGAAATTTTAGATACGGGGGTGTGTGCGGACGCCGATTACAAATCCATAGTCAAAATGTTAAAAAAAAACAAAATGGCGGACGGGTTTTTTGAAAATTGACGTATGAACGTGAAATTTTAGATACGGGGGTGTGTGCGGACGCCGATTACAAATCCATAGTCAAAATGTCAAAAAAAAACAAAATGGCGGAAGTTTTTTTGAAAATTGACGTATGAATGTGAAATTTTAGATACGGGGGTGTCTCAGGTCACCGATCACGAATCCAAAGTCAAAATGTCAAAAAAACAACATGGCAAATGTAATATGGCGGAAAGGTTTGTCGAAAAGGGCTTGGATCTGAGCACATTCTTCCTTGGTAACTTTAACATGTTTTATGTTTAACATTAAATTATCATTCTCGCTCTTCAGTGTTCAGTGTAACAGTTTGTGTAACGAAGTAAAGAAAAGTTCTAAATAATATATACGATTGGCATCACTAAATTTATGTATATACAGCACTGGTTCAAAAGTTTATAAAATCGGACTTTCTAAAAAACGTCATGACAGTGATCGCGTTCTACGGGAAACGGTAATTGCAGACAAATTTGTGTTGCTTGGATGACAAACTTCAAAAGGTTATTATGATTAATGTCAAAAGGTGTATTTATAAGTCTCGAAATGGCATGTGTAGGTAGGATACTTGACAGGTAAAATTTTGCAATATCTCACATTTAATGTCCTTAAATTATTAGCGCATGTTTCTTTAAAGATGACATAATATTTGAATGTAACCTTCCACATTAAAACGCCCTAACAACTACAACGGCAAATTTAGACGTATTTTTAATTATTTATATTATTGCACTGTATTAGTTGATTAAATTCAATTAAGGGCCGGTTTTTCCAATTCCGATTAAAATGCCGATTAGCGTACTCATTAAGTAAAATACGGGATAGTACGTTTTTGCTAAAACCGGTTGGCGCTAATCATTGATTAAGAACGTTATTACATGAAGATATTTTAACCGGTGTTTTACCAAACCTGATAAAATATTAAACAGTTACTTACACGTGCGCATAACCTAGGAGATTTGGATTTTTATTAGTATTGACTGCGATTATGTTTTCTTGTGCATTTGTAAATAATAATTATTTTTATTAGTGATTTAGTAATTGTATTGCTTCTTCTATACATGAAATTAACAGTATACTCAAAAATAAAAACATAATATTGAATATGTGTAACTTTTAGCTCTCTACGGAAATATTTGTGTTTTGGAAGCTTTTTAATTCTGTTACATTTCCGGGACTTTATCTCAGTTGCTAAAAATTCTAAGTATTTGTAAAAATTTATAATTTTAGATGAATATATTTTAGACTCTCTCTGATATGCCATTAACATATTAAAACTACATATAAAAGTTACATGTGAAATTGAAAACATTGAAGAAATTCTACAGAAGCTGGCAGGTGCTTATGCAGACAATGTATAAAGTACTCTCGATTTAATTGGGTTCGGATGAATAGTGTGTTCGTTAATGTGTAGTTAAATTTTAAAATAATAATTATAATTGGCACTACAAAAATCGCACCGATTCCTCCAGAACATAACATTTTGTAAGTCAAAATTATGGAAACACGGTTTTCTCAATCAACCCTCTTTGATTTAGGAAATTTAGACAAAGAACCTGTTAAAACGTATAGTTTTTAGTAAACAGTTGGGATATGATCTTTCAATCAAAGTTTCTGGCCTTATTCATCCTACAGAAATTTAGTGCAAGTTAAATTGTCTGAAATATGGCAGTTGAAATTGCAATATCTTACACTGTTAGAATATAATTGATAATACAGTTTATGACCGCAGATGCAAGTCTTTTCTTTTCCAACAAACTGTTCCTATAGTTCAGTCGCTCTCTCAACCGACATGCGCTACTAAATTAAAATGACGTCAAATATTAGTTGTTGCAAAATTTTACCTGTCATGTAATATAACCTACAAAATACATTTCAGGACTGTCATAAATAATAATATTTGTACACCTTTTGACATTTGTTATAATTCTCATCTAAACATTTTAAAACAGTACAGCCAAATGTTATGTAAAATATAGGTGTAGGAAAGTAATATTTAATACCTTTATTTATAATATTTAATTTGTAACTGGCTTTCATGTAATAGTATTTTACTATGGGAAGGTATACATCCTGAAATATTGATTAATTATTTTAAATTTATCATTTTGAAATTGTTCCGGCCAATCGAAATTTGTAGTGGTATTGAATCGTCGTCTTTAGTTCGTACTTTTGCCGAGTCCGTTGCCAAGACGACTCGACTGTATTTTTATAACTTTTTTTCTGTGACTGGAAAAGTTTGACATTTTATCTTTCTTAACAGGTAACAAAATGTCACTTTATAAGCCGAGAAAAAAAGTACTCATTTTTTTCCCCAGGAAAAAAATTAGTACTTTTTTTTCGGATATGTAAGAACACGGACATTTAATT
Source organism: Amphimallon solstitiale (assembly GCA_963170755.1). Classification (NCBI taxonomy): domain Eukaryota; kingdom Metazoa; phylum Arthropoda; class Insecta; order Coleoptera; family Scarabaeidae; genus Amphimallon; species Amphimallon solstitiale. Next base: position 87,317,769 of record OY720677.1, on the reverse strand, counting down.
TTAATATATTTTATTATACAAAAAGTTGCATTTACTTATGTATGCCAATAGCACCGTCTCCGAGAAAGAACTGCATTTCTTTTTCACCTTCCAATCAAAATGACTGAAAATCAACCTAAGTTCGCAAATTTTTAAAACCAAACACAAAATTAAATTGACAAATATTTGAATACTTTACAGGTTTCCTTAGCAACGCAGGTGTAATGCTGCTATAAGTACAACAGCCTACCAATTTAAAACTTCAAATGTCACATCGATTGATTTTCTGAGTCTTCTTTATCATTATAAAATCGTCGTTTTTCCTGTCACAGAAAAATATAGTGTATTATACACGGGAAAAACATTAGATTTCAGCTCTCGGTATTTTGTCATTATCTCGAGCTAAAAGCTAATACTTCTTTCCCTTGTATAATAAATAACTTTTATTACAGGTCATATGTAATAATAGAAAATATAAGGAACGTATATAAATGCAATGTTATGAGACCCAAAGTAACTTTTGCCGTTTACACGTCCTTGCTTGAATTTCTTCAGGTTGACATTTTCAAATTTTGGAGTTAGGAGATACCAATAATTTAGAAAATATTTATTACCTTCCTCGCTCTTGAGTGTGTACCGGTTTGTATAAAAAACAATTCGAGAAGAATTTTAAATAAAATATACAATTGGCTTCACGAAATTTATGTATGTACAGGGGTGCTTCAAAAGTTTATAAAACTGGACATTCTAAAAAGTGTCATGAGATTGATCGCTTTTTACAGAAAAGGCGCTTTAATAGGGCTTACATTTAAAACTTAATAAAAGAGCACAAAACAATAATAAAAGTAGAAAGCCCAAGTTTTAAGGCTTCTACTTTTATTATTGTTTTGTGCTCTTTTATTAACGATAGTGCATTTCGAAAAGGTTGACAGGATTTTACACTTTCGGATCAAAATAGTATTGTAAACTGTCTTAATAAAAATGTTGAGCTTTTTGATCTTATTGTGTCTTTGGATACTTTAACATTAAATTACCTCTCTCGCTCTTGAGTGTGTACCGGTTTGTGTCAAAAACAGTTCGAGAAGAATTTTAAATAGAATATTCTATTGGCTTCACAAAATTTATGTATGTACAGAGGTGCTTCAAAAGTTTATAAAAATGGACATTCTAAAAAGCGTCATGAGAGTGATCGCTTTTTACAGCCAAGGCGCTTCAATAGGGTTTACATTTAAACCTTTGGCTTTTTACCAGTGGCGGCTGCTGCAGGGAGGGCAACGGGGCACTGCCCCCCCCCCGGGACAAATTTCTTTTAACAGATAAATTAATTATAAATACCTAATTTGTATGTTATTTTTCTGATTTATTTGATGACAAATAATATGTTTTTGAAAGTAACAGTCCGTCATTTCAGCGCGTTTAAAAATCGCCGTCTGGCGTAGGCTCCGGGGCATCTCGCGCGACTGCCCCGTCTGTATTAGAAATCGAGCGATGAAACTGGCGCAGATAGCGCGCGTATAATATATAGGCGGCGGGGCACTACTCTATGGTGCCGGGTCCGGGTGGCGGTCCAGTATGTAATTTACAGCGGTGAGTGTATGTTGTAATTTCTATCGGTGCAAATGCAACTATGGATTGCGTTAGTAACATTAAGACAGAATTAAAAAATCTAGGTCTCCCTAGATCAGATTTATTGATTAAACTAGAAGATAACAATTTGAAATCAACAGAAGCTCTTAGAGTTTATCAGACTGGTTGTGTGGGTGTTATGTGCAAAATGCTTTTTTCTAATTCGGTGCTATAAAGTTCACTTTACGATATCCGTTTTGGTTGCAAAAGTATTTCTTTATCGCACGCTAATTTTGTTGTTCTGACGTTGGTAACAAAAAAGAAATGCAACCAAATTATATTTAAATGTCAAAATGTAAGCCTTTAATGTAACAAACATGTGCAATAGAAGTTGTACAAAGAATAAAAAGCACTCATGCTAAGTGTTATTTTCTATTACTATCTGGCTATATCTGACTATATTTTTAACTATTTCTATTATAAAAACTATTAAGCTGTCAATATGTCACTCTATATTTTTTGACAATATCAAAACTAAAACTGACATTCGAAAAGGTCTTTCAACAACAATAACAATTAAATAACAACTAAATAAATGTTCCATTCTTGTCCATTCCAAGGTACGTTCATTTATTAACATTTCTCCCCCTTGAAATCACAAAACATTTTCACCTTCAATTAGGCCAATTGGACAAATCTTTGATACTGATCTTCTGTAGGTCCCTGTATTTGTTTTAATGTCTACCACACGCACTTTCTGGTCTTTTCCTGGATAAACAGCAGTTATTCTTCCTAATGGCCAATTGTTTCTTGGTAACTGATTATCCATCAGTACGACTACTTCACCTACTTCTATATTTCTTGTTTCTTGCAACCATTTGGACCTAGCAGTTAGAGTAGGCAAATATTCCCTTACCCATCTGTGCCAAAATCTGTCTACCAACTGTTGGGCAAATCTCCATTGCTTTCTCAAATCAAATTTTTGTTCAAATATTCCTGGTGGTTTAACAATGCTCGATGTTCCGATCAAAAAATGATTTGGAGTTATACTTTCAAAATCATTTTCATTTGACGACACATAAGTCAGAGGTCTGCTGTTAACTATGTTCTCTGCTTCTACTAAAACTGTCTGTAAAACTTCTAATTTTGGAATTCTTTCCCTTAAAATAATCTTTAGTGTTTGTTTTACTGTTCGTACCATCCTCTCCCAAGCACCTCCCATGTGAGGACTTGCTGGAGCTATAAATTTCCAATCGATATTTTGTGCCAAACAATTTTTCTTAATTTCTTCATCATCTACTTCATTTAAAGCTTTACGCAGTTCTCTGTCTGCTGAACAAAGGTTAGTTCCATTGTCACTCCATATACAAACTGGTTGTCCTCTTCTTGCGATAAATCTTCTTATAGCTAAGATAGCCGAACCTGTATTAAGAGATTCCGCAAGTTCTAAGTGGACAGCTCTGACAGATAAACAAGTGAACAGTACACCATATCTTTTTTCATGTCTTCGGCCTATTACAACATCTATTGGCCCAAAATAATCAATTCCCACAAAAAAGAAAGCTCTTGGGGGTTGTTGTAATCTTTCTAATGGAAGCTGACCCATTTCCGGCATTATAGGCTTTGCTTTCTTAATTTTGCAAAAATTACAGCTATTTATTACTGAGGCTATAAGTTTCCTTGCTTGGGTTATCCAATATTCTTGTCTTATTTCATTAAGAACTAATTGTGTCCCTGCATGTCCATTTCTTTCGTGATATTCCCGTACAAGGAGCCGTGTAAAAGGGTGACTGTGACTTAAAATAATGGGTCGTTTTGTCTCCATCTTTAATTCGGGGCAGTTATCTATTCTTCCTTTTAAGCATATTAGATTATCATTTAAGCATGGTGAAAGTGGGAAAAGCTTGCTATCTTTATTAACTGATTTTCCTTTTACTAGTGTCCTATATTCTTGACAAAAGGAGTCTTTTTGTGACTGAAGACACCAAAGTTTTTTCGCATTCTGAATTTCTGAACATGTTAAATATTTTTCTTTATCTGAAAAATGTGGTTTCTTTTGGACTTGTCTTATGAATCGGAATACATAGGCTGTGGAATTCAATAGTTTTCTTAAAGATGAAAATTTTGATATGTCAGGTAGGTACGAATTTTTAATATTTTCTTCTGCATGACTTAAAAGGAGTATTTGCGATTCTTCAATGTAATTTTTGCTTGGATGATGCTCAATATTTTCTTCTGGCCAAAAACATGGTGGCTGATACAAGAACTCAGGACCTTTTAACCATGGGCTTCCACTTCTAAGATCAGCTTCTTTATCGTCTCTTGTCGCTTCGTCAACTATATTTAATTTCGAAGGTACCCATTTCCATTGTGAAACGTCAGTGTTTTCTAAAATTTCTCCTACTCTGTTACTAACAAAAGACGGTAATTTCTTTGAGTCCGTTCGTAACCAATTTAGAACAGTCGTGGAGTCTGACCAAAATACAATTCTATTTATTTTAAGTGTATGTTGGTGTTGGATTGTTTTTGCCAAACGGCTTGCAAGTACTGCTGCTTGTAGCTCTAAACGGGGTATCGTCAGGGTTTTTAGTGGACATACTTGATTGCGAGACATAACTAATGAAATTTCAATTTTTTCTCCTGCTTCAAATCTGAAATAAGCGACTGCTGCAAAGGCTTGTTTACTTGCATCACAAAACAAGTGTAGCTGTATATTTTTTACTTGAAAATAATTGGAAACATAGCATCTTTGAACTGTGAAGGATTTTATTTTCTCCAAACCATTAAGCCAAAGTTTCCATTTTTTATTTTGTGCATCTGAAATCTGATCATCCCATTTTATTCCACTTTTCCAAATATCTTGCATTAAGATTTTCGCTTTCACAATATAATTTCCAAGGATTCCTAATGGGTCAAACAAAGACATGATAACGCTTAACATTTCTCTTTTTGTAGGTATTTTTTTTCCATCTAAAATATTTTGATCTACTTTATGTAAGCTAATGCAAAAGCTTAACACATCTTCTTTTGGTAGCCATCTTAGTCCTAATATTCTTTGGGGTGCAGAATCTTCAAATATTTTTTCTGCCGTACGTAATTCTTCGGGTATATTTTGAAAAACTTCCTCCGAGTTAGAAATCCATCCTCTTAGCTCAAAACCGCCCATCTTATGGATAGCTATTACTTCATTTATTAATTTTGATGCTTTTTCTGGAGATTCTGAACTATCAATGTAGTCATCCATGTAGTGTTGATTAATAATGGCGTCAACAGCTTCAGGGTACACCTTTTCATATTCTAGGGCATTAATATTCTTGATATATTGGGCGCTGTATGGTGATGACACCGCTCCAAAAATCATCACCTGAACAACGTATGTCTCAAAATCGTTTGCCGGGGAATCTCTCCATATAATTCGTTGAGCATGCTGGTCTTCATCATTTATTTCAACCATATGAAACATCTCTCGTATGTCAGCTGAGAAGGCTATGGGCTTTTCTCTAAACTTTGCAATTACGCTGATAAGTGAATTAAGCAAATCTGGACCTTTGTATAAAAAATCATTTAGACATTTTCCGTCGACTTTTGAAGCAGCATCCATAACTAAACGAATTTTACCAGGCTTATTTGGGTTTACTACACCAAAATGAGGTAAGTACCATATTTTTTTGTGAGATTCTTCTTCTTCTTCAATAGATAGTTTTCTAATGTATCCTTTCTCTTTATATTCTTTTATTTTCTGAGAATAAGCTTGTCCGAAATCTTGATCTAAACTCATTTTTCTTTCTATAAACCTAAAGCGTTGAAGTGCTACATTTTTACTGTCAGGAAGTGTTTCTTCTGTATCTTTCCATAACAATCCTGTTTCCCATCTACCATTTTTTCTTCTTGAAATATTTTTTATTAAGTTTTCGGCTTCCTCATCTTCTTTTATTGATTTTGTGTCTTGATATTTTACCCCTAAAGATTCAATTGTAAAAAAATATTTTACCATATCGTGGAGATCTTCACTGTGAGCTTCGTCGTCTCGAACAAGGAAATTTACATAATGGTCTAATCTTCCTTTAAATTGGGCTACATTTCCGTGGACTATCCATCCGAGCTTAGTACGTGACAAGGCTGGGGAATTTTTGGGGCCTTCTATAAGTTCTCTGGTTGTTATCAGTTCCCAATAGTCCTGGCCAATTAGCAGTTTTGGTTTAATACTCTCAATGTTTGGAAAATTAATATGTTCTAAATGTTTCCAGTTGCTTTTAATGCGCCTTGAATCAACATTTTGTATGGGCAAATCTAAATCTTTTGAGGTATATATATTTTCCATTGGGTAAAATTTATCTCTGTCAATATTCGAAATGCTGAAGGACACTTTTCTTGATCTTGACTGTTTTGTTGTATGCTGATCAGTCCATTTTAAGCGCAGAATAGTTTCTTCTCCGACCAGATTAAGTTCATTTGCCAAACTTTCATCAAGTAGACTGACAGTGGCACCATCATCTAATAGAGCATAAATTTCAATTTCAATTGTTTCTGTTCTTAAAATTACTGGAACAATTTTCAGTAACACTTCTTTTCTATAATTTTGTAATGTATGTCCCACTATATGATTTCCTGTTTCAAAAATATTTTCATTCTGTAAATTTCTTGCATCAGCTCTTGCTCTAGGTTCCGTTTTATTTGTTTTGAAGTGTAGAAGTTTATGGTGAATTTTTTGACAGTCATCAATAGTACACTTTCTTTTATTTCGGCAATTACTAATTCTATGGTAGCTTTTTAGACAACAAAAGCATACCTTATTTTCTTTGACTATTTTCCATTTATCTTCTATTGATTTTTCTATAAATCTTTTGCACATGTCTAAGTTATGATTTTCTTTGCATAAAAGGCATTTATTTTCTTGTTTATTTCCTGCTACAACTAAAGTCCTTTTAAAATTCGGATTTAGCTGTCTTTGTGATGACATGCTTTGAACGTAGCTAGCAGCATTGGCTTTTTCGTTTACCCATTTCTTAAAATCACGAAGTGAGTATTTACCTTTATTGTTCGCAACTTTCTCACCCCATGATAGCTGCATACCAAATGGTAGTTTCTGCATTAAGTCGTCCATTAACTGGGGGCATGACAGGTAGTTTTCCATACTGAGTGATTCAAAAGTCAGGACAAGATTTGATACAGTTTCCGAAAATTGGGTAAGTGCAACAAAATCATTGTTTTTTACGATAGGTAAGTTTTTAGCTTCACTTACCATGTTTCTGACAATAATATCAGGTCTGCCATATTTATTTCGTAGAATATCTATTATATCTGTGGCAGGAACCGACATGGAAATTAACAGACCTTGTACAGATCTAAGGGCATCACCCTTTAGGCTTTTTCTTAGCCTACAAATATTTTCTTCGTCTGATAGTCCTAGAGCTTTTGTTGTGTAGGTGTAATTACTATAAAAGCTTGGCCACTCCTTACCATTTCCCGAAAAAATTGGCAGTTCTTTATCTATTGTCTGTCTAAGAAGAATTTTTTCTAATCTGTCATCTTGACAAAATGTCTCCATTTCTAAATCATTTTTACTAGAATCTACTACATCTCTATGGCTGCTATTACAACTTTCTGTTTTTAAATCATTTTTGTTAGTTTCAAGCCAAGTTTTTACTTTCTGCAAACTACCTTGTTCCTCTTTTTCAAATATATTATTCCTACCTTCAGAGACTTCTTTCAGTCTTCCTCTATTTTCAACAAATTCATTTATTATCGAGTTTCCTTTGCTTAACTGTATTTGTAGTTCTAAATCTAAAAATTCTTTTTCTTTCCGAAGTCTTGCTTCTTCTAATTCTCGCTCAAATTTAAGTCGCCTTTCTTCTAATTGTCGTTGTCTTTCTTCTAAGTCTCGTTTATATTTAAGCTGTTTTTCTTGTAGTTCTATATTAGCTAACTTTTTCTGATGTTCTAACTGTAAACATAGTATTTGACTAGGTAACAATGAAGATTTTTTCGTACCTTTACTGCTTGAGGTAATTGTGCTATTAAGTTTATTTTTACTACTGGTACCTTTGTCATCATTACTTTTCATCATATTTTGCATTAAATGTTTTGAATGGAGTATAGAGGCATTACTGAACCCAAAAAAATCTTCGGTACTCTCTTTCTCATTCCTATTTTGTATAGTTTCTCCTAAATTTGACGAATTTTTTCTGCTGTCGGACATGACATCATCTGACTTTCTCGATCTATTATCCATAATTCTTCTATCTGTACATCTATAGGGCTGAATAAAGTTCGTCGAAGGACCACAATGTTATTTTCTATTACTATCTGGCTATATCTGACTATATTTTTAACTATTTCTATTATAAAAACTATTAAGCTGTCAATATGTCACTCTATATTTTTTGACAATATCAAAACTAAAACTGACATTCGAAAAGGTCTTTCAACAACAATAACAATTAAATAACAACTAAATAAATGTTCCATTCTTGTCCATTCCAAGGTACGTTCATTTATTAACACTAAGATTTTATTTACTAATTAACAATATAAATTGTTAACCAGAGTTGGATGATAAGTTTTCTGATGATACTATTGTAATTTACTTCCAAGGTTGAATAGTACAACTGATATAAAAGTTTGTTTTTGATAATATGTCGAGACTATGTTGGCGAAAGATTTTGTAAATTGTTTTCTGCTATTTTGCGAATCTCTGGGGGCGTGCAATAAAAACGTTTTCTAGAAATACCATGCGGGAAAGCAGACTATGTGCCTTAGCAATGTGTTCCATTGAAAAACAATTACTGACATCAACACCAAATTTCAAAGAATGAGTTATTAATCATTTTGCTGATCGTAAGGAGCGGCGGATGGATTTTATTTTCAAACAAGTTAATTAAATAGCATATTGAGTTTATTTTTTGTCTATACTTAATTTTTGATATTAAACACTCAGACTCCCGATGCCCTCCCGTCCCAAAAAATCACGGGCCGCCATGCTTTTTACTTTTATTATTATTTTGTGCTCTTTTATTAACGATAGTGGATTTCGAAAAGGTTGACAGACTTTTACACTTTCGCATAAAAATAGTATTGTAAACTGTCTTTGGATACTTTAACATTAAATTACCTCTCTCGCTCTTGATTGTGTACCGGTTTGTGTCAAAAACAGTTCGAGAAGAATTTTAAGTAAAATATCCTATTGGCTTAACAAAATATATGTGTATACAGAGGTGTTTCAAAAGTTTATAAAAGTGGACATTCTAAAAAGCGTCATGCCAGTGATCGCCTTTTACAGGAAAGGCGCTTCAATAGGGCTTACATTTAAAACTTGGGCTTTTTACTTTTATTATTATTTTGTGCTCCTTTATTAACGTTAGTGGATTTTTAAAAGGTTGACAGGCTTTTATACTTTCACATCAAAATAGTATTGTAAACTGTTTTAATGAACAGGTTGGGCTTTTTGATCTCATTGTGTCTTTGGATACCTTAACATGACTTATGTTTAAAATTAAATTACTTTTCTTGTTCTTGAGTGTGTACCGGTTTGTGTTAAAAACAGTTCGAGAAGAATTTTAAATAAAACGTCCTATTGGCTTAACAAAGTATATGAATATGCAGGGGTACTTCAAAGGTGTATAAAAGTGAACTTCTAACAAGCGTCATGCCAGTGATCGCTTTTTACAGGACAGGCGCTTCAATTTAATACTTGGGCTTTTTATTTTTATTATTATTTTGTGCTCCTTTATTAACGATAGTGGATTTCAAACAGATTGACAGGCTTTTAGACTATCACATCAAAATAGTATTGTACACTGTCTTAATAAAAATGTTACGCGTTTTGATCTCATTCTGTCTTTGGATACTTTAACATGACTTATGTTTAACATTAAATTACCTTTCTCGCTCTTGAGTGTGTACCGGTTTATGTCAAAAACAGTTCGAGAAGAATTTTAAATAAAATATCCTATTGGCTTAACAAAATATATGTATATACAGGGGTGCTTCGAAAGTTTATAAAAGTAGACATTCTAAAAAGCTTCTTTTTACAGGAAAGGCGCTTCAATAGGGCTTAAATTTAAAACTTGGGCTTTTTACATTTATTATTATTTCGTGCTCCTTTATTAACGATAGTGGATTTTAAAAAGGTTGACAGGCTTTACACTTTCACATCAAAATAGTATTGTAAACTGTCTTAATGAACATGTTGGGCTTTTTGATCTCATTGTGCTTTTGGATACCTTAACATGACATGTTTAAAATTAAATTACCTTTCTCGCTCTTGAGTGTGTACTGGTTTGTGCTAAAAACAGTTCGAGAAGAATTTTAAATAAAATATACAATTGGCTTCACAAAATATATGTATACACAGGGGTGCTGCAAAGGTGTATAAAACTGGATATTCTAAAAAGCGTCATGCCACTGATCGCTTTTTACTGGAAAGGCGCTTCAATTTAAAACTTGGGCTTTTTACTTTTATTATTATTTTGTGCTCCTTTATTAACGATACTGGATTTCAAAAAGGTTGACAGGCTTTTACACTTTCGGATCAAAATAGTATTGTAAACTGTCTTAATAAAAATGTTGCGCTTTTTGATCTCATTGTGTCTTTGGATACTTTAACATGACTTATGTTTAACATTAAATTACCTTTCTCGCTTTTGAGTGTGTACCGATTTATGTCAAAAACAGTGCGAGAAGAATTTTATATAAAATATCCTATTGGCTTAACAAAATATATGTATAGACAGGGGTGCTTCAAAAGTTTATAAAAGTTATCATTTTAAAAAGCGTATTTTACAGGAAGGGCGCTTCAATAGGGCTTAAATTAAAAATTTGGGCATCTTACTTTGATTATCATTTTGTGCTTTTTTCTTAACGACAGTAGACTTCGAAAAGGTTGACACTCTTTTCCACTACACATCAAAATAGTATTGTAAACTGTCTCGATGAAAATGTTGTGCTCTTTGAGCTCATTGTTTCTTTGGATACATTAACATGACTTATGTTTAACATAAATTTACTTTTCTCGCTCTTGAGTGTGTACCGGTTTGTGTAAAAAATCGTTCGAGAAGGATTTTAAAGAAAATATACTATTGGCCTCAAGAAATATATGTATATACAGGAGTGCGTCAAAAGTTAATAAAATCGGACATTCTAAAAGGCGTCATGACAGTGATTGCTTCTTACAGGAAACTATGAAAAAGCTGTAAGCGGACGCGAAAAGAGCGATTCCAACTAAAAGAGATTGACTGACCCGCTGTAAGCAGAGGACCTGCTGTAAGCGGAGGACCCGTTGTAAGCGGAGGACCCGCTGTAAGCGGACGTTAGAGCTAGTTATACTCTATAAAAGCGCACAGGACCCTTTACCGCTCTCACGGATTTAGTAGAGGAGGGGAAATGCGGGTAAAATGCGAAAACGACCTTTGAGTGTTTGACGAATTGAGGCTTTTGAGGGGAAATTTCAGAGTTTCATGTGGTCGGGTGTATAATTCTACTTTGTATAGGCGTATTTTTATCGCTTCGAACGGTCATTAAGGCGGCGAAAGGATTTTTGAAAATTTTAGAACGTGAAGGAAATCACGCTGCATCAATTTTTTCCCCCATAAGGAGGACGTGGGAAACAAAAATTACTCTGGAGCCTTTTATACTGAAAATCCCGACAAACGTCAAAGTGACAGCCGATTCGAAATGTATGCAAACATTCACTTTTAAGCCTGAAATTCCAAATTTTAAAGCTTTCGGGGGCGCAACAAGATTCAAAATTTTAAAGTACTGACATTTCAGGACCCTTTAGTTGCATATTCCCAGTTTAAACTGGTAGAGATACAAAGCTACGAACATTTTAAAGTCCGCCTGCAGACGGATACGATTTAGACAAATGGATGAAAATTCCCGACAAACGTCAAACTGACAGCCGGTCTCATACGCATTCACATTTTCAGTTTTAAGCTTGAAATTCCAAATTTTGAAAGTTTCGAGGACACAACAAGATTCAGAAACGTAAACAAGTGACATTTCGGAAACGTTCACTTGCGCGTTCCCAGTTTACAGAGGTACCTAGACGAAGGTACGAGTAATTGCAAGTCCGTTTGCAGAGGTATTTGGTCAGAAAAATGGCCGATTCAATCTGCACTGATACCAATGCATTCCGGACGGGCAAAAAATAAAATCAGATTATCATGTGCACTGCCGGTCAATACATTACGGTCCGGCGAACGTCCGACATGTCCACATAATACGTAACGGTCCCGCTAGATTTAATATTTTCATCTATACAGGTGTTGTCGAGTAATATTTTAATAATGATTTGAATTAAAATACGATAATTTCGGAACGCGTATTTCCTCAGAAGGGGAAACGGAGGAGGATTGCTTTCGACATTTATGTGCCCCTACGAAATAATTTTACTTAAACGATTACGCAAACGTGCACGGTGGGCGGAGTTGGCTGAAATCAATTTCTCTCTATTCTGATTAAAAGTAAAACTGGGAGTTTTTACGGTCGCCCGTCACTAATTCTAAATTGACGTACGAATGTGAAATTTCAGATACGGGGGTGTCTTATGTCGCCGATCACAAATCCAAAGTCAAAATGTCAAAAAAAAAAAATGGCCGAAGATTTTTTGAAAATTGACGTATCAATGCGAAATTTTAGATACGGGTATGTCTGCGGACGCCGATCACCAATCCATAGTCAAAATGTCAAATAAAACAAAATGGAGGAAGATTTTTTGAAAATTGACTTACGAATGTCAAATTTTATATACGGGGGTGTGTGCGAACGCCGATCTCGAATCCAAAGTCAAAATGTCAAAAAAAAAAAAGAAAATGGCGGAATTTTATTGAAAATTGACGTATGAATATGAAATTTTAGATACGGCGCTGTGTGCGGATGCCGATCACAAATCCAAAGTCAAAATGTCAAAAAAAAACAAAATGGCGGAAGTTTTTTTGAAAATTGACGTATGAATGTGAAATTTTAGATACGGGGGTGTCTCAGGTCGCCGATCACGAATCAAAAGTCAAAATGTCAAAAAAAAACAAAATGGCGGAAGTTTTTTTGAAAATTGGCGTATGAATGTGAAATTTTAGATACGGGGGTGTCTCAGGTCGCCGATTACGAATACAAAGTCAAAATGTCAAAAAAAAAACAAAATGGCGGAAGATTTTTTGAAAATTGGCGTATGAATGTGAAATCTTAGATACGGGGGTGTCTCAGGTCGCCGATTACGAATCCAAAGTCAAAATGTCAAAAAAAAACAAAATGGCGGAAGTTTTTTTGAAAATTGACGTACGAATGTGAAATTTTACATACGTGGGTGTCTCAGGTCGCCGATCACGAATCCAAAGTCAAAATGTCAAAAAAAACAAAATGGCGGAAGTTTTTTTGAAAATTGACGTATGAATGTGAAATTTTAGATACGGGGGTGTTTTAGGTCGCCGATCACGAATCCAAAGTCGAAATGTCAAAAAAAACAAAATGGCCGAAGTTTCTTGAAAAATTGACGTATTAATGTGAAATTTTAGATACGGGGGTGTCTCAGGTTGCCGATCACGAATCCAAAGTCAAAATGTCAAAAAAAAAAACATGGCGAATGTAATATGGCGGAAAGGTTCGTCGAAAAGTGCTTGGATCTGAGCACATTCTTCCTTGGTAACTTTAATATGATTTATGTTTAACATTAAATTATCCTTCTCGCTCTTCAGTGTTCAGTGTAACGGTTTGTGTAAAGAAGTAAAGAATAGTTCTAAATAATATATACGATTGGCATCACAAAATTTATGTATATACAGGAGTGGTTCAAAAGTTTATGAAATCGGCCTTTCTAAAAAGCGTCATGACAGTGATCGCATTCTACGGGAAACGGTAATTGCAGACAAATTTGTGTTGCATGGATGACAAACTTCAAAAGGTTATTATGATTTATGTCAAAAGGTATATTTATAAGTCTCGAAATTGCATGTGTAGGTAGGATACTTGACAGGTAAAATTTTGCAATATCTCAAATTTAATGTCCTTAAATTATTGGCGCATATTTATTTAAAGTTGACATAATATTTAAATGTAACCTTCAACATTAAAACGCCCTAACAACTACAACGGCAAATTTAGACGTATTTTTAATTATTCATATTATTGAACTGTATTAGTTGATTAAGTTCAATAAAGGGCCGGTTTTCCCAATTCCGATTAAAATGCCGATGAGAGTATTCATTAGATACAATACGTGATAGTACGTTTTTGCAAAAACCGGTTGGCGCTAATCATTGATTAAAATACCGGTTGGTATGTTTTTCCAACACCGGTTAGCGCTAATCATTGATTAAGAACGTTATTAAATGAAGATATTTTAACCGCTGTTTTACCAAACCTGATAAAATATTAAACAGTAATTACGATTACTTACACATGCGCGTAACCTATGAGATTTGGATTTTTATTAGTATTGACTGCAATTATGTTTTCTTATCCATTTGTAATTAATAATTATTTTTATTAGTGTTTTAGTAATTGTATTGCTTCTTCTATACATGAAATTAACAGTATAATTAAAAATAAAATATAATATTGAATATGTGTAACTTTTAGCTTACTAGGGAAATATTTGTGTTTTGGAAGCTTGTTAATTCTGTTACATTTCTGGGACTTTATCTCAGTTGCTAAAAAACCTAAATATTTGTGAAAATGTATGCCTGCGCTTGGTCTTTTCTTCTTTGTAATTGCTTTTAACAGCATCTTATTAAAACTAATCATTTATATGTTTGCGAGCTGTATGTTTGAAGTTCATCATTTTTAATTGACCTGCGAACTAATTTTGAGTATGTGACAGACGAATATTTCAAATCTGCTGACCAAAATTTCATAATGAAAGCGCTGTTCCACTTCAAATAATTGAGGTGAAAAATATCTCAGTGTCAAACTGATTTTTAGGTTATTTTTTATTAATATTGTGCGTGCCTATTTTAAATTGTTTCTGAGCAATTGACATACTTTTTGTTAATATACTAAATGTTTCTCCTGTTATTTCAAGAGCGTATTATTCCGATTGTCTCAATGAAAATGACGCGCTTATTGAGCATATTGTTTCTTCGGATACTTTAACATCATTCTTATATTTAATACTAAATTATCTTTCTCGCTCTTGAGTGTGAAAATTTTTAAATAAAATATACAATTGGCTTCACAAAATTTATGTATGTACAGAGGTGCTTCAAAAATTTATTAAAGTGGACATTCTAAAAAGCGTCATGCCAGTGATCGCTTTTTACAGGAAAGGCGCTTCAATAGGGCTTTAGATTTAAAACTTGGGCTTTCTACGTTTATTATTATTTTGTGCTCTTTCATTGACGATAGTGGATTTCGAAAAGGTTGAACAGCTTTTACACTTTCGCATCACAATAGTCTTGTAAATTGTCTTAATAAAAATGTTGCGCTTTTTGATTTTATTGTCTTTAGATACTTTAACATTAAACTACCTTTCTCGCTCTTGAGTGTGTACCGGTTTGTGTAAAAAGCAATATACAATTGGCTTCACAAAATTTATCTATGTACAGCCGTGCTTCAAAAGTTTATAAAAGTGGACATTCTAAAAATCGTCATGCCAGTGATCGCTTTTTCCAGGAAAGGCGCTTCAATTGGGCTTCAAATTTAAAACTTGGGCTTTCTACTTTTGTTAATTTGTGTTCTTTTATTAACGATAGTGGATTTCTAAAAGGTTGACAGGCTTTTACACTTTCGGATCAAAACAGTATTGTAAACTATCTTAATAAAAATGTTACGCTTTTTGATCTTATTGTGTCGTTGTATACTTTAACATTAAATTACCTTTCTCGATCTTAAGTGTGTACCGGTTTGTGTTAAAAACAGTTTGAGGAGAATTTTAAAAAAATATCCTATTGGCTTAACAAAATATATGTTTATACAGGGGTGTTTCAATAGGGTTTCAATTTAAAACTTGGGCTTTTTACTTTTATTATTATTTTGTACTCCTTGATTAACGATAGTGGATTTCGAAAAGGTTGACGGGCTTTTACACTTTCACATCAAAAGAGTATTGAAAACTGTCTTAATGAACATGTTGACCTTTTTGATCTTATTGTGTCTTTGGATACTTTAACATTAAATTACCTTACTCGCTCTTGAGTGTGTACCGGTTTGCGCCAAAAACAGTTCGAGAAGAATTTTAAATAAAATATCCTATTGGTTTCACAAAATTTATTTATGTACAGGGGTGTTTCAAAAGTTTATAAAAGTGGACATTCTGAAAAGCGTCATGCCAGTGATCGCCTTTTACAGGCAAGGCGCTTCAATAGGGCTTCAATTTAAAACTTGGGCTTTTTACTTTTATTATTATTTTGTGCTCCTTTATTAACGATAGTGGATTTCGAAAAGGTTGACAGGCTTTTACACTTTCACATCAAAATAGTATTGTAAACTGTCTTAATGAACATGTTGACCTTTTTGATCTTATTGTGTCTTTGGATACTTTAACATTAGATTACCTTTCTCTCTCTTGAGTGTGTACCGATTTGTGTCAAGAACAGTTCGAGAAGAATTTTAAATAAAATATTCTATTGGCTTAACAAAATATATGTATATACAGGGTGTTTCATCGGTTGGGGTATCGCGAATTAAAGTGCCTAAATATAAAAATATCGACTTCAAATTTTAACCACTTATAGAGCTTTTAAACCGCTACCAGCAGGTTAGGTTGTTTTTGATAATATTATTTTAATTAATGCGTAAATTAAAAAAAACGTATTATCAAAAATTAAAAGTGCTCAAAAAATGTTCAAATTTGAATGGTGATACGTGGAAATATCACCCATATTAACTTCACAATCAGAATTTTTATAAACGAAACCGTTTGTCAAATAAAGTCAATATTAAATAATGTCGTTTTTCTTACGACAGATTTATGGTACTTAACTTTCTAATTGTGCTGTCCGCAAACAGGTAGTCCTTTTAAATTTATGACGGATAATAAATAAAAATTTATTATAAACTCAACACACAACACTGTAATAAAAAACCCATAAATTCTTCAACGTCCGCAAACAGGTAGTCCTTTTAAATTTATGACGGATAATAAATAAAAATTTATTATAAACTCAACACACAACACTGTAATAAAAAACCCATAAATTCTTCAACGTCTTGCCTTTAATTTTGAAATTATTGTAAAATATTCAATAATTGATTAAGTTTTAATTTTTTTTTCAATTGCATAGTTGATTTTATAGACATATATTTTTAACACCTGAATTTCAATAAAATCTGAGTACTTTTGATTTTTTGAACGAAGGTTTTTTTTTATTTACGCATTAAATAAAATAATATTATCAAAAACAACCTAACCTACTGGTAGCGGTTTAAAAGTTCTATAAGTGGTTAAAATTTGAAGTCGACATTTTTATATTTAGGCACTTTAATTCGCGATACCCCAACCGATGAAACACCCTGTACAGGGGTGTTTCAAAAGTTTATAAAAGTAGACATTCTAAAAAGCGTGATGCCAGTGATCGCCTTTTACAGGAAGGCGCTTTGGCTTACATTTAAAACTTGGGCTTTCTACTTTTATTAATGTCTTGTGCTCTTTTATTAACGATAGTTGATTTCGAAAAGATTGACAGACTTTTACACTTTCACATCAAAATAGTATTGTAAACTGTCTTAATAAACATATTGACCTTTTTGATCTTATTGTGTCTCTGGATACTTTAACATTAAATTACTTTTCTCGCTCTTGAGTGCGTACCGGTTTATGTCAAAAACAGTTCGAAAAGAATTTTAAATAAAATATCCTATTGGCTTAACAAAATATATGTATATACGGGGGTGCTTCAAAAGTTTATAAAAGTGGACATTCTAAAAAGTCTTTTTTTACAGGAAAGGCGCTTCAATAGGGCTTAAATTTAAAACTTTGGTTTTTTACTTTTATTATTACTTTGTGCTCCTTTATTAACGATCGTGGATTTTGAAAAGGTTGACAGGCTTTACACTTTCACATCAAAATAGTATTGTAAATTATCTTAATGAACATGTTGGGCTTTTTGAACTCATTGTGCTTTTGGATACCTTAACATGACTTATGTTTAAAATTAAATTATCTATCTCGCTCTTGAGTGTGTACCGGTTTGTGTTAAAAACAGTTCGAGAAGAATTTTAAATAAAATATACAATTGGCTTCACAAAATATATGTATATACAGGGGTGCTTCAAAGGTGTATAAAACTGGACATTCTAAAAAGCGTCATGCCAGTGATCACTTTTTAATGGAAAGGCGCTTCAATTTAAAACTTGGGCTTTTTACTTTTATTATTATTTTGTGCTCCTTTATTAACGATAGTGGATTTCGAAAAGGTTGACAGTGTTTTACACTTTCACATCAAAATAGTATTGTAAACTATCTTAATAAAAATGTTGCGTTTTTTGAGCTCATTCTCCCTTTGGATACTTTAACATGACTTATGTTTAACATTCAATTTCTTTTCTCGCTCTTGAGTGTGTACCGGTTTATGTCAAAAGCAGTTCGAGAAGAATTTTAAATAAAATATCCTATTGACTTAACAAAATATATGTATATACAGGGGTGCTTCAAAAGTTTATAAAAGTGGACATTTTAAAAAGTGTTTTTTACAGGAAAGGCGCTTCAATAGGGCTTAAATTTAAAACTTGGGCTTCTTACTTTTATTATCATTTTGTGCTTTTTTCTTAACGACAGTAGACTTCGAAAAGGTTGACATGCTTTTCCACTATCACATCAAAATAGTATTGTAAACTGTCTCGATGAAAATCTTGTGCTCTTTGAGCTCATTGTTTTTTGGATACATTAGCATGACTTACGTTTAACTTTAATTTACCTTTCTCGCGTTTGAGTGTGTACCGGTTTGTGTAAAAAATCGTTCGAGAAGGATTTTAAAGAAAATATACTATTGGCCTCAAGAAATATATGTATATACAGGAGTGCGTCAAAAGTTAATAAAATCGGACATTCTAAAAGGCGTCATGACAGTGATTGCTTTTTACAGGAAACTATGAAAAAGCTGTAAGCGGACGCGAAAAGAGCGATTCCAACTAAAAGAGATTGACTGACCCGCTGTAAGCAGAGGACCTGCTGTAAGCGGAGGACCCGTTGTAAGCGGAGGACCCGCTGTAAGCGGACGTTAGAGCTAGTTATATATACTAAAAGCCGAGTAGTCAATGGCAACCAAACCCGGTCAAAATCGACGAAAATTGGGTACGCGGGGGGAAGAACTCGTCTCTGGATACGCGAAATTGAAAGCTGCCCTTTGGGGTGAAGTTACCGACGACCTTGAATTGTTCCTCGACGGAGAGTTTTTCTTCCCAAGTGGAGCGTCTGCAGAAATATCGCCCGTTGAAGAGGAGCGTGCATTCGGTGTTTTAACAGAAAAATTGCTTACGTCATGACGATTCACGTGACAACCGATCAAAATCGTAAAAATGTCAGGTATGACAGGCACGCGCGAAAGAATTGTAAAAGTTTCACATTGACGAAGAAATTTCAGGCCGTCGAGGTTTAGAGTGCGGAAAGAGGGTTGGAAACCAAAAGAGTGGACTTTTCCGCGACGATTGAGTGCACTGTCCACGTGCCAAATCTGTCGCTGACGAAGGTGCGATTCATTTAAGGCTTTTCTGCAGGGTATAAAAATCTCGCGATGACGAGTTTGCGTGTCATTAATGACTATATATATATTCACGTTCATCCATCGGTTGTCAAGTTTAAATGTCAGAAGGCCGACAAATAAGGACATTACGTAGAAGTGTATTTTTAATTGAAACGTGGTACCTTTCAGATACGTATTAGTGTTATTATTATCAATCGTTACTAATTCCTTTCCATATGAATATACGAACAAAATGCCGACGGATATGATAAAATAAACTTAAAGTGTATTGTCGCACGTAAGTGCAGTAATAAATATAACGATTTTGCTATCTTTTATGAAAATATATTAATAAATACAATGACACTCTATTCATTATATATGTCATCGAAATGTAAATTTCATACAACGATGAACTTGAAGCAAGCTTAAATAAAGAAGAACCGTCTGAGTTTTGCCATTTGGGCCTGTCAAATTACGTTAGATGCACACGAATTATACAAAACCTAAATGTCAACAGAATGTTGGAAATGTATCAGTGTTCAAGTTATAATTATATAAATTTAAGCCATTTTACGAATGGGATCATTTAATAACATTTCTCATCGATCTCTCTACGTACAAATAATAGGGCGACTTTTCTTTATTTGTCAGATGTGTCCGAAGCACTTCGAAATAAAATAAATACATCAAATAAGATTCCCATAAGCATGTATGTCATTTCGTTTACCAATTCAGTTATAAAAGCAAGTATTTAAAGTGTACATTTTTGGTTAAATGGTACGACAGTGTCTAGCATCAACCGTATAGGAGCTAGCAAGATTTTCGATTGCGTTTTAGAAAGTATATTATTAAAGCGTAATATGAAAATTAATTAATTCTCTCAATGACCTGTAAGTTTAAAACATGTTTTATTAAGTTAGCCTGACATTTCGTTCTCACAAGTTTATGTGTGAACAAATACAGTTCAACGAACTATTGTCACGATGACAGGTGGAACGACAATTTTGGTTAAACATCTTCATGTCAGCTGTCTGACTTTTCATTGTCATAGGTATGTGTCATCGAAATATCGTTACGATGACAGTCTGTCAGAAAAGTTGAATTATACACTATTTCAATCGTAAACTTGACACAAAGCGTAGTACCAATTTTATAGAACTAATAACGTGAAACAACATTCAATTAATTTTTTTTTTTGATCTGTCGACGTTCACCATGGACTAGATGTACACAACTGATACAAAACCTGAATGTCAAAAAAAAATTTTAAATATCAGCGTTCATTAAATTATATAGGAATATTGTTCGCTTTGTGGGCAAAGTCTTAATAAATAAATTCATTTGCCACCATAATGTATAATCCATTTCTAGAGATATTTCTTTAAATTTAATCTTCATTCATTACAATAGCAAAGTTAACTACATAATTATCCTCCACTGTCATTCATTCATATAGAAATTAAAATACCGTAAATAGTATAGGTAATAGTGAATAGGTACAACCTAACCAACTAAAAAGAAGAAGCGTATGCGGTATCATAAAAATTAAATTAACATTATGAATGACATAGGTACTCCGACAATTTTATGTATTATGGTTAGAGTTGTTGCCGATATGCCATACGATTTTTTAACGCATACACATAATCTGACATTACGTCAAACCAGTGAGCTGTAGCAGTGAAATCAACTATTCACAGGGACAAATATTATACGGATCTAAATTCTAATTAGCTCCCTTATTTTCAGAAATAGCGTACCGAAAATAGTTATACCGTATTTAGTTGTTTTTTAATGAAATCTGCCTTATGAATTTTAACTAACATTTTTATAGGGGAAATGATTATTAACATTTAACATTCATTAAAACAGCATGCGACCAGCATTAATCGCATTACCAATGAGATGCCCTTACAGCCTTACATTTAATATTAAAAAGATATAAGTACAAGCGAAGAGGCGAATCAAGCTCAAAGAGCTCCATACATCACTATATCTAACAATGGTTGCTTTCTGCAAACACGAGAGTTGCGAAATTGTTCACATAATTCTAACTTCTCTTTATTGAAATTTAAACGTTCTTTATCATAAAAATTAACACAAAAACATTCATAAATATACAAACTATATTCAACGTAATGACTATAAAAACATCATAAAAAATAACTCAATAATAATGAGTAGTATAAATACATCGTACCTATACTTGCCCATACTTAATTCAATATAATGATTCCTTTCTATAATTGCTTCCTTTGCGACGAGAAATCATAACAGAATTTGAATTTTGAAAAAAATTTCAACATACAAACTGACATCGAAAGTCACAATTTTTAAATATTGTACTAAATTTTTCTATTATAAAAATGCTTTAAAAACGTGTAATTTCCAGTACGTTAGATTTATGTTATTAAATTTTGACAATTTTTTAATTGAATAAAATTGATGATAATTATAACAAACGTCAAAATATAATTATTTTATAGGTTACGAAGATAACTGACATAGAGGTGGGCAAAACGGCTCATTTCTTTGACTCGGTTCAGCTCCTCATTGTGAGCCGGGTCACGGAACCGGCTCATTTGAACCGTGTGGATCCGTAATAGCATACCGTTCATGATCGTGTAGTACACATATAATACTCGGCGCCGCGCGCCGTCGTCGACTCAAACGAACCGGGATGATAATTTCGGCTGCGCGCACACCAATTGTACAAAATGTTTGACAAACAATTTATTTGAAGCTAAAATGCACACAAATTTGACAAATTATTAGGTTGTTGTACACAAATTAAACAAAATATATGTAAAACTAAATTATCAATTATCGGCATCTCAATCTCGACATAATACATCCGCTTGACTTAACATTTTTATAGATATACAGGTTGATTATTGTTCTTTTAATGATTATATATTTGCATTATTAAAATACTTTAATTCCAGAACGCGTACGCCTTAATGGGGAAAAAGATAGCTTTTAACATTTATGTGTCCTTATGACAACGATTACGCATACATGCAGAGTGGGCGGAGCTATCTGAAATTAATTTCTCTCTTCTGATTAAAGTAAAATTCGGCACTTGGGAGTCTTTGTGGTATCATTGATCACGTATCCAAAGTCGAAATGTCAAAAAAAAAAAAAATGGCCGAAGGATTTTTTGAAAATTGACGTATAATGTGAAATTTTAGATACGAGGGTGTCTTAAGTCGCCGATCACAAATCCAAAATCAGAATGTCATAAAAAAACAAAATGGCGGATGATTTTTTTGAAAATTGACGTATGAATATAAAATTTTAGATACGGGGGTTTTGGGGGTCGCCGATCACGATTCCAAAGTGAAAATGTCAAAAAAAAAACAAAATGTCGGAATATTTTTTTAAAATTGACGTATGAATGTAAAATTTTAGATATGGGGGTTTTGGGGGCGTCGATCACGATTCCAAAGTCAAAATGTCAAAAAAAAAAAAACGGCGGAAGATTTTTTGAAAATTAACGTGTCAATGTGAAATTTTAGATACGGGGGTTTTGGGGGTCGCCGATCACGATTCCAAAGTCAAAATGTCATAAAAAAACAAAATGGCGGAAGAATTTTTTGAAAATTGACGTATGAATGTAAAATTTTAGATACGGGGGTTTTGGGGGTCGCCGATAACGATTCCAAAGTCAAAATGTAAAAAAAAAAATGGCGGAAGATTTTTTGAAAATTAACGTATGAATGTAAAATTTTAGATACGGGGGTTTTGGGGGTCGCCGATCACGATTCCAAAGTCAAAATGTCAAAATAAGCAAAATGGCGAAAGATTTTTTTTGAAAATTGACGTATGAGTATGAAATTTTAGATACAGGGGTGTGTTAGGTCGTCGATCACAAATCCAAAATCAAAATGTCATAAAAAAACAAAATCGTGGAAGAATTTTTTGAAAATTGACATATGAATGTAAAATTTTAGATAAGGGGGTTTTGGGGGTCGCCGATCACGATTCCAAATTCAAAATGTCAAAAAAAAACAAAAGGGCAGAAGATTTTTTGGAAAATTGACGTATGAATGTGAAATTTTAGATACGCGAGTTTTGGGGGTCGCCGATCACGATTCCAAAGTCAAACTGTCAAAAAAAAACAAAATGGCGAAAGATTTTTTTGAAAATTCACGTATGAATGTGAAATTTTAGATACGGGGGTTTTGGGGGTCGCCGATCACGATTCCAAAGCCAAAATGTCAAAAAAAAACAAAATGGCGGATTATTCTTTGAAAATTGAGTCATGAATGTAAATTTTTAGATACGGGGGTTTTGGGGGTCGCCGATCACGATTCCAAAGTCAAGATGTCAAAAAAACAAAATGACGGAAGATTTTTTGAAAATTGACGTATGAATGTAAAATTTTAGTACGGGGGTTTTGGGGGTCGCCGATCACGATTCCAAAGTCAAAATGTCAAAAAAAACAAAATGGCGGAAGATTTTTTTGAAAATTGACTTATTAATGTAAAATTTTAGATACGGGGGTTTTGGGGGTCGCCGATCACGATTCCAAAGTCAAAATGTCAAAAAAAACAAAATGGCGAAAGATTTTTTAGAAAATTGACGTATTAATGTAAAATTTTAGATACGGGGGTTTTGGGGGTCGCCGATCACGATTCCAAAGTCAAAATGTCAAAAAAAGCAAAATGGCGAAAGATTTTTTTGAAAATTGACGTATGAGTGTGAAATTTTAGATACGGGGGTGTGTTAGGTCGCCGATCACAAATCCAAAATCAAAATGTCATAAAAAAACAAAATCGTGGAAGATTTTTTTGAAAATTGACATATGAATGTAAAATTTTAGATACGGGGGTTTTGGGGGTCGCCGATCACGATTCCAAAGTCAAAATGTCAAAAAAAGCAAAATGGCGGAAGATTTTTTTGAAAATTGACGTATGAATGTGAAATTTCAAATACGGGGGTTTTGGGGGTCGCCGATCACGATTCCAAAGCCAAAATGTCAAAAAAAAACAAAATGGCGGAAGATTTTTTGAAAATTGAGTCATGAATGTAAAATTTTAGATACGGGGGTTTTGGAGGTCGCCGATCACGATTCCAAAGTAAAAATGTCAAAAAAAACAAAATGACGGAAGATTTTTTGAAAATTGACGTATGAATGTAAAATTTTAGATACGGGGGTTTTGGGGGTCGCCGATCACGATTCCAAAGTCAAAATGTCAAAATAAGCAAAATGGCGAAAGATTTTTTTGAAAATTGACGTGAGTGTGAAATTTTAGATACAGGGGTGTTAGGTCGCCGATCACAAATCCAAAATCAAAATGTCATAAAAAAACAAAATCGTGGAAGAATTTTTTGAAAATTGAGATATGAATGTAAAATTTTAGATAAGGGGGTTTTGGGGGTCGCCGATCACGATTTCAAAGTCAAAATGTCAAAAAAAAACAAAAGGGCGGAAGATTTTTTTGAAAATTGACGTATGAATGTGAAATTTTAGATACGCGAGTTTTGGGGGTCGCCGATCACGATTCCAAAGTCAAACTGTCAAAAAAAAACAAAATGGCGAAAGATTTTTTTGAAAATTGACGTATGAATGTGAAATTTTAGATACGCGAGTTTTGGGGGTCGCCGATCACGATTCCAAAGTCAAACTGTCAAAAAAAAACAAAATGGCGAAAGATTTTTTTGAAAATTCACGTATGAATGTGAAAGTTTAGATACGGGGGTTTTGGGGGTCGCCGATCACGATTCCAAAGCCAAACTGTCAAAAAAAAACAAAATGGCGAAAGATTTTTTAGAAAATTGACGTATTAATGTAAAATTTTAGATACGGGGGTTTCGGGGGTCGCCGATCACGATTCCAAAGTCAAAATGTCAAAAAAAGCAAAATGGTGGAAGATTTTTTTGAAAATTGACATATGAATGTAAAATTTTAGATACGGGGGTTTTGGGGGTCGCCGATCACGATTCCAAAGTCAAAATGTCAAAAAAAAACAAAATGGCGAAAGATTTTTTAGAAAATTGACGTATTAATGTAAAATTTTAGATACGGGGGTTTTGGGAGTCGCCGATCACGATTCCAAAGTCAAAATGTCAAAAAAAGCAAAACGGCGAAAGAGTTTTTTGAAAATTGACGTATGAATGTGAAATTTTAGATACGAGGGTTTTGGGGGTTGCCGATCACGATTCGAAAGCCAAACTGAAAAAAAAAACAAATGGGCGGAAGATTTTTTTGAAAATTGACGAATGAATGTGAAATTTCAAATATGGGGGTTTTGGGGGTCGCCGATCACGATTCCAAAGCCAAACTGAAAAAAACAAGAAAAGGGCGGAAGATTTTTTTGAAAATTGAGTCATGAATGTGAAATTTCAAATACGGGGGTTTTGGGGGTCGCCG
Organism: Amphimallon solstitiale; assembly: GCA_963170755.1. Taxonomy (NCBI): domain Eukaryota; kingdom Metazoa; phylum Arthropoda; class Insecta; order Coleoptera; family Scarabaeidae; genus Amphimallon; species Amphimallon solstitiale. The sequence continues at coordinate 87,292,233 of OY720677.1, read as the reverse complement.
ATCACGATTCCAAAGTCAAAATGTGAAAAAAAACAAAATGGCGAAAGATTTTTTTGAAAATTGACGTGTGTGAAATTTTAGATACAGGGGTGTTAGGTCACCGATCACAAATCCAAAATCAAAATGTCATAAAAAAACAAAATCGTGGAAGAATTTTTTGAAAATTGACATATGAATGTAAAATTTTAGATACGGGGGTTTTGGGGGTCGCCGATCACGATTCCAAAGTCAAAATGTCAAAATAAGCAAAATGGCGAAAGATTTTTTTGAAAATTGACGTGAGTGTGAAATTTTAGATACAGGGGTGTTAGGTCGCCGATCACAAATCCAAAATCAAAATGTCATAAAAAAACAAAATCGTGGAAGAATTTTTTGAAAATTGAGATATGAATGTAAAATTTTAGATAAGGGGGTTTTGGGGGTCGCCGATCACGATTTCAAAGTCAAAATGTCAAAAAAAAAACAAAAGGGCGGAAGATTTTTTTGAAAATTGACGTATGAATGTGAAATTTTAGATACGCGAGTTTTGGGGGTCGCCAATCACGATTCCAAAGTCAAACTGTCAAAAAAAAACAAAATGGCGAAAGATTTTTTTGAAAATTGACGTATGAATGTGAAATTTTAGATACGCGAGTTTTGGGGGTCGCCGATCACGATTCCAAAGTCAAACTGTCAAAAAAAAAAAAAATGGCGAAAGATTTTTTTGAAAATTCACGTATGAATGTGAAATTTTAGATACGGGGGTTTTGGGGGTCGCCGATCACGATTCCAAAGCCAAACTGTCAAAAAAAAACAAAATGGCGAAAGATTTTTTAGAAAATTGACGTATTAATGTAAAATTTTAGATACGGGGGTTTCGGGGGTCGCCGATCACGATTCCAAAGTCAAAATGTCAAAAAAAGCAAAATGGTGGAAGATTTTTTTGAAAATTGACATATGAATGTAAAATTTTAGATACGGGGTTTTGGGGGTCGCCGATCACGATTCCAAAGTCAAAATGTCAAAAAAAAACAAAATGGCGAAAGATTTTTTAGAAAATTGACGTATTAATGTAAAATTTTAGATACGGGGGTTTTGGGGGTCGCCGATCACGATTCCAAAGTCAAAATGTCAAAAAATGCAAAACGGCGAAAGAGTTTTTTGAAAATTGACGTATGAATGTGAAATTTTAGATACGAGGGTTTTGGGGGTCGCCGATCACGATTCCAAAGCCAAACTGAAAAAAAAAACAAATGGGCGGAAGATTTTTTTGAAAATTGACGAATGAATGTGAAATTTCAAATATGGGGGTTTTGGGGGTCGCCGATCACGATTCCAAAGCCAAAATGTCAAAAAAAACAAAATGGCGAAAGACTTTTTTGAAAATTGACGTGAGTGTGAAATTTTAGATACAGGGGTGTTAGGTCACCGATCACAAATCCAAAATCAAAATGTCATAAAAAAACAAAATCGTGGAAGAATTTTTTGAAAATTGACATATGAATGTAAAATTTTAGATACGGGGGTTTTGGGGGTCGCCGATCACGATTCCAAAGTCAAAATGTCAAAAGAAACAAAATGACGGAAGATTTTTTTGAAAATTGACGTATGAATGTGAAATTTCAGATACGGGGGTTTTGGGGGTCGCCGATCACGATTCCAAAGTCAAAATGTCAAAAAAAGCAAAATGGCGGAAGATTTTTTGAAAGTTGACGTATGAATGTAAAATTTTAGGTACGGGGGTTTTGGGGGTCGCCGATCACGATTCCAAAGTGAGCATGTCAAAAAAAACAAAATGGCGAAAGATTTTTTTGAAAATTGACGTATGAATGTAAAATTTTAGGTACGGGGGTTTTGGGGGTCGCCGATCACGATTCCAAAGTCAGCATGTCAAAAAAAACAAAATGGCGAAAGATTTTTTTAGAAAATTGACGTATTAATGCAAAATTTTAGATACGGGGGTTTTGGGGGTCGCCGATCACGATTCCAAAGTCAAAATGTCAGAAAAAGCAAAACGGCGAAAGATTTTTTTGAAAATTGATGTATGAATGTAAAATTTTAGATACGGGCGTTTTGGGGGTCGCCGATCACGATTTCAAAGCAAAATGTCAAAAAAAACAAAATGGCGAAAGATTTTTTGAAAATTGACGTAAAATTTTAGATACGGGGGTTTTGGGGGTCGTCGATCACGATTCCAAAGTCAAAATGTCAAAAAATAGCAAAACGGCGAAAGATTTTTTTTGAAAATTGACGTATGAGTGTGAAATTTTAGATACGGGGGTGTGTTAGGTCGCCGATCACAAATCCAAAATCAAAATGTCATAAAAAAATAAAATCGTGGAAGAATTTTTTGAAAATTGACATGAATGTAAAATTTTAGATACGGGGGTTTTGGGGGGTCGCCGATCACGATTCCAAAGTCAAAATGTCAAAAAAAACAAAATGACGGAAGATTTTTTTGAAAATTGACGTATGAATGTGAAATTTCAGATACGGGGGTTTTGGGGGTCGCCGATCACGATTGCAAAGCCAAAATGTCAAAAAAAAACAAAATGGCGTAAGATTTTTTGAAAATTGAGTCATGAATGTAAAATTTTAGATACGGGGGTTTTGGGGGTCGCCGATCACGATTCCAAAGTCAAAATGTCAAAAAAAAACAAAATGACGGAAGATTTTTTTGAAAATTGACGTATGAATGTGAAATTTCATTTCATTTTTCTTGGGGGTCGCCGATCACAATCCCAAAGTCAAAATGTCAAAAAAAAAAAAACGGCGGAAGATTTTTTTGAAAGTTGACGTATGAAAGTGAAATTTTAGACACGGCGGTTTTGGGGGTCGCCGATCACGATTCCAAAGTCAAAATGTCAAAAAAAAACAAAATGGCGGAAGATGTTTTTGAAAATTTACGTATGAGTGTGAAATTTTAGATACGGGGGTTTTGAGGGTCGCCGATCACGATTCCAAAGTCAAAATGTCAAAAAAAAAACAAAATGGCGAAAGATTTTTTTGGAAATTGACGTATGAGTGTGAAATTTTAGTTACAGGGGTGTGTTAGGTCGCCGATCACAAATCCAAAATCAAAATGTCATAAAAAAACAAAATCGTGGAAGAATTTTTTGAAAATTGACATATGAATGTAAAATTTTAGTTAAGGGGGTTTTGCGGGTCGCCGATCACGATTCCAAAGTCGAAATGTCAAAAAAAACAAAATGACGGAAGATTTTTTTGAAAATTGACGTATGAATGTGAAATTTCAGATACGGGGGTTTTGTGGGTCGCCGATCACAATCCCAAAGTCAAAATGTCAAAAAAAGCAGAATGGCGAAAGATTTTTTTGAAAATTGACGTATGAGTGTGAAATTTTAGATACGGGGGGTTTTGGGGGTCGCCGATCACGATTCCAAACTCAAAATGTCAAAATCAAAAAAATGGCGGAAGATTTTTTGAAAATTGAGTTATGAATGTAAAATTTTAGATACGGGGGTTTTGGGGGTCGCCGATCACGATTCCAAAGTCAAAATGTCAAAAAAAAAAACGGCGGAAGATTTTTTGAAAGTTGACGTATGAATGTGAAATTTTAGATACGGGGGTTTTGGGGGTCGCCGATCACGATTCCAAAGTCAAAATGTCAAAAAAAAACAAAATGGCTGGAGATTTTCTTGAAAGTTGACGTATGAATATGAAATTTTAAATACGGGGGTTTTGGGGGTCGCCGATCACGATTCCAAAGTCAAAATGTCAAAAAAAAAATGGCGGAAGATGTTTTTGAAAATTGACGTATGAGTGTGAAATTTTAGATACGGGGGTTTTGAGGGTCGCCGATCACGATTCCAAAGTCAAAATGTCAAAAAAAAACAAAATGGCGGAAGATTTTTTTGGAAATTGACGTATGAATGTAAAAAATACGGGGGTTTTGGGGGTCGCCGATCACGATTCCAAAGTCAAAATGTCAAAAAAAAACAAAATGGCGAAAGATGTTTTTGAAAATTGACGTATGAATGCGAAATTTTAGATACGGGGGTGTCTTAGGTCGCCGATCACGATTCCAAAGCCAAAATGTCAAAAAAAACAAAATGGCGGAAGAGTTCTTTGAAAATTGACGTATGAATGTGAAATTTTAGATACGGCTTATTACACCTTCAATTCGGTGATTCTTCGAAACGTGATTGAACAGGGTTTAAATTTAATACTTAATTTTTTCTTATCAATAGTAGATTCGAAAACAGAATCGTATTGTACACTGTCCCAATGAAAATGTTGCGCTCACTGAGCTCATTGTTTCTTTCGATACTTTAACATGACTTTTGTTTAACATTAAATTACGTTTCTCGCTCTTGAGTGTGAACCGGTTTGTGTAAAAAAACAGTTCGAATAGAATTTCAAATAAAATATACTATCGGCTTAACAAAATGTATGTAGGGGTGCTTTAAAAGTTTATAAAAGTGGACATTCTAAAAACGTCATGCCAGTGAACGCTTTTTACAGGAAAGGCGCTTCAATGGGGCTTCAATTTAAAACTTGGGCTTTTTACTTTTATTATTATTTCGTGCTCCTTTATTAACGATAGTAGATTTTGAAAGGGTTGACAGGCTTTCACACTTTCGCATCAAAATAGTATTGTACACTGTCTTAATAAAAATGTTGCGCTTCTTGATCTCATTGTGCCTTTACATACTTTAACACGACTTATGTTTAACATTAAATTACCTTTCTCGCTCTTGAGTGTGTACCGGTTTGTGTAAAAAACAATTCGAGAAACATTTTAAATACAATAAACTATTGGCTTCACAAAATATATGTATATACCGGGATGCTTTAAAAGTTTATAAAACTGGACATTCTAAAAAGCGTTTTTTTACAGGAAAAGCGCTTTAATAGGGCTTAAATTTAAAACTTGGGCTTTTTACTTTTATTATTATTTTGTGCTTTTTTCTTAACGAGAGTAGACTTCGAAAAGATTGACAGGCTCTTATACGTTCACATCAAAATAGTATTGTAAACTGTCTTAATGAAAATGTTACGCTTTTTGAGAGCTCATTGTTCCTTTGGATATTTTAACATGACTTATGTTTAACATTAAATTACCTTTCTCGCTCTTGAGTGTGTACCGGTTTGTGTAAGAAACAATTCGAGAAAAATTTTAAATAAAATAAAAGGCACTTCAATTTAAAACTTGCGCTTTTTACTTTTACTTTTATTTTGTGCTCCTTTATTAACGATAGTGGATTTCAAAAAGGTCACACTTTACATCAAAATAGTATTGTACACTGTCTTAATAAAAATGTTGCGCTTTTTGATCTCAATGTGTCTTTGGATACTTTAACACGACTTATGTTTAACATTAAATTACCTTTCTCGCTCTTGAGTGTGTACCGGTTTGTGTTAAAAACAGTTCGAGAAGAATTTTAAATAAGATATCCTATTGGCTTAACATAATAAATGTATATACAGGGGTGCTTCAAATATTTATAAAAATGGACATTCTAGAAAGCGCTGTTTACAGGAAAGGCGCTTGAAAAGGGCTTAAATTTAAAACTTGGGTTTTTTACTTTTATTATTATTTTGTGCTCCTTTATTAATGATAGTGGATTTCAAAAGGGTCTCACTTTACATCAAAGTAGTATTGTAAACTGTTTTAATAAAAATGTTGCGCTTTTTGAGCTCATTCTGTCTTTGGATACTTTAACATTGCTTATGATTAACTTTAAATTACCTTTCTCGCTCTTGAGTGTGTACCGATTTGTGTCAAAAACAGATCGAGAATAATTTTAAATAAAATATACTCTGCTCTTTTATTAACGATAGTGGACTTCGAAAAGGTAGTAAGAAAGTAATATACTTTATAAATTAAATTTACTTTACCCATTCACATACATATGTTTGCGAGCTATATATTTGAAGTTCATCAGCATTCATTAGCATTCTATAAGAATGTTTGAAAGCGACGCCCATTTACCAAACAAAATTTGTTGTAAACATGTTAAACACTATGGAGATACTACGTATATTTGAGCATGTCAATTAAAATGACGAGCCCGCGATAGCGGGCGAGTAGTATATATGTAATTCATTGAAATTTTAAAATGTTCTTCAATACAAGTCCTTCATTTTTAAATGACGTGCGAACTAATTTTGAGTATGTGACAGACGAATATTTCAATTATGCTGACCAAAATTTCATAATGAAAGCGCTGTTCCACTTCAAATAATTTGAGTGAAAATATCTCAGTGTCAGACTGCTTATTACGTTCTTTTTTATTAATATTGTGCATGCCTATCTTAAATTGTTTCTGAGCATTTGACATACTTTTTGTTAATATACTAAATTTTTCCACTGTTATTTCAATAGCGTATTATCCCGATTGTCTCAATGAAAATGATGCACTTATTGAGCATATTGGTTCTTCGGATACTTTAACATCATTCTTATGTTTAACATTAAATTATCTTTCTCGCTCTTCATTGTGTAACAGTTTGTGTAAAAAAAAATTCTAGGGGAATTCTAAATGAAATATACAATTGGCTTTACAAAATATATGTATATACAGAGTGTGCCACAAGTCTATAAAATCTTATATGCTAAAAACCACCACGAGAGTGATCGCGTTTTACAGGAAACTGTAAAAAGCTGTAAGCGGACGCGCAAAAGGCGAATTCAAGCTCGAAAAGATTGAAGCCATAGCTCACAAACATTCAACACAATAAATATTGCAATATATAATAATAGGCCCAATGATAATAGTGTATAGGTAAGAAATTTATAAATTCGATTCCTTATTTGTTTATAAATACTTTCTACTTATTTTTAGCAATTATCGTTACATGACTGGAGTCATTTCGTCCATGAATTCAGTTGTAAAAATACTTCAAAATATTATAAGATATTGTAAATAGAAAAAAGAAACTAAAATATATTCCTACCAGATTAAACAAGCACTTAATCATGTTGTTACTGTGCCGGGCAAATTGAGAAGTAATATCATACGTATTCAAAAAAGATTGCTTAATTATCATTGATGAAAATGAACTTCCCGCGACATCGTCAATTAGAATAATTCAAAATAGCAATTCTAAAAGGATGTTTTACAGTATTTTCGAATATAACAATAAGTAATCAATATTACCATAATACATACATATATTATATCTATATATTCCTTAAATTGTAGGTGTACAATGCAAAAGAAAATAATTATGTACAGTGTGAACAAGGCTTTACCAACATTATTAAGCATCATACATAACTGACAGTTGTAATACAAAGAAACACTGCAAATTATAAGAGTATAGGAATGGAAATCAGTATAAAAAATGCCAATGAAGTAAATATTATTTGTTATAGAACAATGATTAAATGAATTATTTAAAAGTATACATTCGCGTCAACAAAACATAATTCTAATAAAGCTATCTACAAGTTTGTATAAAATAAAATGTTTTTTTAAAATTCTAATGAATTTTCATTTAAACCAAAAAGACCAATGGAATCGACATATGTAGGTATATAGACTGAAACACTATTAACAAAAACTCTCAAACCACATTTTCCAACTGATGCAAAAAAAACAGATTTCGAGATTATTCTAATTTTATACCCACAAACAAAATTCAAACTACAGATAAATTAGGCAAACGTGAAATAAATCATCGGCAAGTCAAGGCACAAAACCAATAATAGTAGAAAAATTATAAATAGAGTGAAAACTACCGTCTGTGAGGCACAGGAAAAGTATGTGAAAAATGTCAATATAACTTTAAACGATAAAATACATCTTATTTCATGGACAGCCGTTAAACATTTTCAATTTAAAAACTGCTATTATCACTACATCTATTATTAATCATTTCATCCGATAAGCATTCTGAATAAAATATTGCATAGTTGTAAACTATATACAGGGGTGTATAAAAACAACTAAGCAATATTGAACATCTAAAACACAATTATATTTAGTTATTCGCTATATATCGGAATTATATGGTGTTTCAAAAACTGAAACGCAATAAAGACAAAATCCGCAATAAATTTAGAGGAATAAGGGGGAGCGGTACCTCAACTGTAAGCGGAATAAGAGGCGATAGCGGGCCTTCAAGGCCTGCCGTATTAGCTAGTATAAAATATAAAACTAAAGTGTCACACTTAAACTACTACAATTTAATTATCACAGGTATTTATTTATTTCCATTACTAATATCTCTGTCCGTATTTATGTAACAGTTCTATTTATATAAGACGGCACTACTATATTTATTGCTTTGGCTACCACTATTTATTTCTTCGCACTCGATCCCGCAATGAATCCCGTAATGAATCATGCCGCCTTATATACGTATGTGAAGATTACTAGAGCATTCCTGTAAATTCCATACTTCTCTCGATATTTGCCAGAACATACGTCAGAGATTCCGTCGTCCACACATTATACACATATGGATGATTCACCAGACTTGTTTACCCGTCGCGCCGAATATGATTTATTGCTCGCTCGGTCTGCCTCTTTTTTTGCGTGTAACAATTTCGTTTTTATCGCGTCGAGAGATCTGATTCTTTTATTTAATGTAACTCATTTCGTCTGCTGGTTTCGTTACAATACATATTTTGGAATATTTGATGTTTAGCTGGTAATGATACAAAAACATTATTTTAAAATATTACTTTCATATAGACAAATAAATATTACATAAATATTTTGTAATATTACATGTTTAGTGGGTAACAATACATAAACATTATTTTGAAATATTGCTTTCTAATACGCCAATAAATATTACATACATATTTTGGAATATTTGATGTTTAGCTGGTAATGATACAAAAAGATTATTTCAAAATATTACTTTCATATAGGCAAATAAATATAACCTTCATATTTTGTAATATTACATGTTTAGTGGGTAATAATACATAAACATTATTTTGAAATATTGCTTTCTTATACGCCAATAAATATTACCTTAATATTTTGTAATATTACATGTTTAGTGGGTAATAATACATAAACATTATTTTGAAATATTGCTTTCTAATACGCCAATAAATATTACCTTAATATTTTGTAATATTACATGTTTAGTGGGTAATAATACATAAACATTATTTTGAAATATTGCTTTCTAATACGCCAATAAATATTACATACTTATTTTGGAATATTTGATATTTTGCTGGTAATAATACAAAAACATTATTTCAAAATATTGCTTTCATATAGACAAATAAATATTACATGAATATTTTGTAATATTACATGTTTAGTGGGTAATAATACATAAACATTATTTTGAAATATTGCTTTCTTATATGCCAATAAATATTACCTTAATATTTTGTAATATTACATGTTTAGTGGGTAATAATACATAAACATTATTTTGAAATATTGCTTTCTTATACGCCAATAAATATTACCTTAATATTTTGTAATATTACATGTTTAGTGGGTAATAATACATAAACATTATTTTGAAATATTGCTTTCTTATACGCCAAAAAATATTACCTTCATATTTTGTAATATTACATGTTTAGTGGGTAATAATACATAAACATTATTTTGAAATATTGCTTTCTTATACGCCAATAAATATTACCTTAATATTTTGTAATATTACATGTTTAGTGGGTAATAATACATAAACATTATTTTGAAATATTGCTTTCTAATACGCCAATAAATATTACCTTAATATTTTGTAATATTACACAGTGGCGGCTCGTGCTAAAAATTTTAAGGTGTTCTGCAAGTTTTACAAAAAAAATTACCTTGCACGGGCAGTAAGAGGTTGTCTCCCATCGATCTTATCGTGCTTTCTTCGCCTTCCGCACTGAAGTAATGGATTTCTGGAACGATTGTCAATTGTCACAGAAAAAAATAAGAGTCACTAAGCACTACTTTACTAACAAATTATTTCTTATAAATTAAATCTATTCTACGTTCTTTTCGATTTGCAAATTTTGTTATCACTTTGTCATTAAAATTGTCTATTTCGGAGATAAACTTTTTTGCGATAGATAGCATGGAAAGAGATGTTAAACGATCTTCGGTCATTGAATTTCTGAGAAACGTCTTAATTCGATTTGGTGTTGAAAAGCATCGTTCGGCCTCTGATGTTGTCATGGGAGTTGTTATTACAATTTCTAATAATTTTCTAGTCTCCTTCAACGTATCTCCCAGATTGTTTTTTATTAAAAATTTTAGAAGAGGTAGTGCGCCTTTTAAAGATCTACAATCAGTTCTTGAGTAAATAACAGACAATTCAGTTCGTAATCTTTCTTTATCAAGGGTGGGATAATAGGAGCATGCGGAAGTGAGTTTGTCCTCAGGAAATTTACTGCAATACTCTCCAAAGCATTCCGAAAAAAAAGTGATGCCACTACTAGATGCTCTTTAAAATGAAATCGATCTTTTGCACAATTTAGAATAACATCACACACCTCTAAAGCCGAAATTCGATGATTAAATCTGCTGTTATTTGGACGTTTGCGTTTTTCTGGTGGTGGCTCATCGCTTATTAAATCTGATGCTTCACTTATGATGTTGTCAATATTATTTCGAACTTGGCCTATACTGCGTTCAAAATTTTCGATAGCGTCTTTTACTAGAGTGGGTTCAATTTTTCTTTGCTGCAATTGATTAAACAGGATATCTACATGGGGCATTACATGATGGAAAAAAGTCAGCCAAAAATTGAAGATCGGATCATTTAATGTACGGCGAATAGAGGCGGCTGCACTACAGACTGTGTTGTTGGAGAATTGTTCTTCTATTTCTTCCATACACTCAATGAGAGAGGCCCTATTTTCGTACACAACATTAATGGTCCTGATATTAAAATTCCAACGGGTTGTAGCGCCGTGGGGGATCCTTCTGTTTACAATCCTGTTTAACACTTCTACTCGTTGGGGTGAATTATTAAAAAAGCCGAGAATGTCTTGTAGATTTCCAAAAAATACACGTACTTGCGAATTTGCAGAAGCAGCTTTAGACATAATTAAATTTAATTGATGGGCATAGCAATGTACATAGTGCGCAAAAGGGTACTTTTTTTTAATCAATGCTTGAACGCCTGCGTGTTGTCCGCTCATCACCGCTGCTCCATCGTAACTCTGTGCAATCAGTTTGTTAGGTGAATTTTGAATTAAAGCATCTATAACACTTAAAATTGTTTTGCTAAGTGTTTCTGCATCACATTTTTCAGGAATGACGTAGTTCCAAAAACGTTCAATTGGCTCACCATCACGAACGTATCTAAAAATAACTACCATTTGAGTTTTTGCAGCAACATCCGTTGTTTCGTCCGCCATGATCGCCAAAAACGGAGAATTATTAATTTCCTCAATTATTTGTTCTTGACAGACTTCAAGTATGCACTGTAACAGATCATTCTATATTTCTTTGGAAGTGCCTTTAAATACCGAACAATTTTTTAGGTGCTCACTTAGAGTTGCATCTAATTCAGCCGAAAAATTAATAAGTCCACGAAATATCCCCGGATTCTCGGAAGTATCGCTCTCATCATGTCCCCGAAGGGCCAATTCAAAAGCTCCACAAAATTTTATACAATTAATAATTTTTGATTAAATATACCGATTCTTTGACACATTTTCATTATGTCTCTGTATATTTACCCAATAAGCAGAATCTAGTTGAGCCATAATATTAGTTGACCCTAGTAACGCAAATTCCATACAATTATGAAGATGGCTTTTAGAATTCTCATGTCTTTTTATTTTCAAACTCAAGTGCTCTAGATCCGTGACCCCTATTTTCCGTCCAAGCTTTATCACCACCAAAAAGTAAACAGGGAAAACAATATAAAGCATTTTTTTTGTTGCATCCACAAATCCATTCGTTTTTTGAATAAATATCGCTACTAAATTTACGTGTATAATTTTTCCCTCTACTTACACCAGTTTTTTCAATAGTGATATCTACTAATGGCCTGCCTCTTGCTTTTAATTCTAACTTTTCTTCGTATGAATATTTAAAGAATCTCTTCACATTAATTAAATTAAAGACCACCTCCATAATACACAGAGTTTATATAAATTGTCAACAATACACAAAAACAGAAGCACGCGCACTCTAATATTTGTTTTTATGTTAAACACGCCGCACCGTAACAAAAGTCGCGAAAAAATTAAATAAACCGAATCATATGGCCGTTCTCGCTGCACTCAATGCAGCGAATATGCCTGGTAAAATCAGGCATTAGTTTTAGACAGCTGCGGTGGTAGCGGGGTGCGCGCGGGTGTTTGTAAGAGCTCTGAGCGCACGTTCGTGTGGACCAGATAAGGAACAAGTGAGCGATCGCGCGAATTAGCTTGGTTATTCCACTGGTCGCCTATTGAATATTATTAGTATATTAGTTTTTGCTTTGTTGGAATTTCCGAAGCGAATATCTCGGCTTCTACTGATCGGATTTTGATGATTCAGGTGTCAAATTGTAGGGTTTGATGTCCTCTACAGGATGATGTAGAAAAATATGCAAATTTTTTGATATACAGGGGGAGAATTTTCACAACAATATGTTACGCTTTTATAAACATCAGAAATGTCGGAAAAATTATGTAAAAGAAAACTAGTTATAACTAATACAGGTTCGCCCGCCCAATTTTTTGGGAGCTCTGCAGCACTGCAGCGCTTATGCGCTAGCCGCCACTGGGCCCAAAAAAAAATCATACGTCATATATTGGAAAACAAAAATCTCCCGAGGAAGGATGGCAGCAGTTTCAAATGAAAATCATAGGAAAATTTGGTAAGATTAGTATGAATATACATTACTTTTATATACATTCAAAAATATAAATAATCTTGTTATGTTTTTATGGAGCCACATTTGAGGAAGCTAAGAGAAGAGAAAAACAATATGCAGAAACATCGGATTCGGAAACACATCTCTGCTATGGAAAAGGTGAACGTAAAAGAAAATTAACAAAAAAAGCAAAGAACGAATGTAGTACTGATTCAGATTTACTGATTCTAATACTAGCAGTGAAAGAGGTGTCAACAAAGAGGTACCTTGTAAGTTAATATTGCTGTAAAGAAATCTAAATACATGGTAGATGAACTTTTTATTTTTAGCTCATAATGCTTGTCCTTCTAAATATTTCAAAATTGACACAGAAAATGTATCAAGTTAAAACTTTGAAAAATTGGTGCAAAGTCAGTAATGTTATTTATAATTTAACAACCACTTTTAGCATAGCTACCTCTACAACATTTTAGAATTTTGCGATGTGAATGACCACGAAAGAACAATTGATATGAGAGCGATTTAGAGGCGGTCAAAATTATTGAAAGTACTTCATGTAATAAAGATGTATCTATTGAAAAAGGAACTTCGGGTAAGAAAATAATATTTCTATGACTTTTGTATAAATACATAGGTAGGGGAGCGTAGGGTAAAGTGGAATATCGGGGCAAAGTGAAATTTAATAATAATTTTCATATTAGTGCTGCCATCTAGGTTTGCAGGCTTCCTAAGTATCTATGGTAGCATATTTATTTCCTGATAAAGTGGCAGAGTGGTTACATAAATATTACAGACGCTATTAGAAAAATAATTAATGAAGTAGTTGTGGAAGCAATATTAAACAGTAAGTACACAAGGTATTACTTATATATAGTTAATAGTTAATATTCTCATGTTAAAACACACAATAGTAGAAACATTTTGCTATATTAATTCAGTAGAATTGTCCATATATGTTATGATCAAAAAATTTCATGGCGCGTTATTTATGCTAAATGACTTTGGGGTAAAGTGAAATATCATTCCACTTTACCCCGGCCGATGGTTAGCGGTATAGAGACTATTCAATGGTAATTTCATTTAATTTTAATTGTTTAGATAATGCGAGAGTATAAGCGAAAAACCAATCAACAAGGGTGGTCGGAAGAGAATATGAAATCTGCTATTGCAGCTGTAAGAATGGGAAATCTCAGCCAAAATAAAGCGGCAAAACAATTTGAAATACCAATTGCTACTTTATATAGACGCGTTAAGTCAGAAAAAGGCGATGAAGAAGCCGCAAAGAAAAAATTAGGTCGATTCATAACTGTCTTTAATACTGACCAAGAAAGAACTCTAGTTAATTACCTCCTTGAAATGGACAAAAGATTTTTTGGCCTTTCTTATAAAGAACTTCGAACACTAGCTTACCAATATGCAGAAGTAAACAATATACCAAATAACTTTAATAAGGAACATAAGACAGCAGGAAGGGATTGGTTATATCTCTTTTTAAAGAGACATCCGGAACTGACATTAAGAACACCGGAAAATACGTCGGCTGCAAGAGCCGCTGGGTTTAATAAAGTTTCAGTAGAAATATTTTACAATCTTTTAGGTGAATTGTATGACAAATATTCTTTTCGCGCAAACAATATTTACAACTGTGACGAAACCGGCATCACAACTGTGCCAAATAAGCCAATTAAAGTGATATCATTAAAGGGTAAAAAGCAAGTCGGAAGTTTCAGCTCTTCAGAAAGAGGGCTACTAGTTACAGCTGAAATTTGCTTTAGCGCATCGGGACATTACATTCCTCCACTACTAATTATACCTAGAGTACGACGAAATCCAATTTACGAAGTCGGGCTGTCGCCAGAAACTGTTGTAGCTTTTCAGAAATCAGGATGGATGCAATCTGATATCTTTTGTGATATTTGGTTTACTCACTTTTTAAAACACGCACGTCCTAATAAAGAAAATCCAATTCTTTTAATTCTAGATGGGCATGCAACTCATGTAAAAAATTTGAAGTTAATTGAGAGAGCTAGAGAAAATAATGTACATATTCTGTGTTTGGCACCGCATACATCTCATAAATCGCAACCACTTGACGTGTCCTTTATGTTTCCGTTGAGTAATTTTTATACTCAAGAATTAAAAAATTGGCAGCGAAATAAACAAAATAAGATTATAGAGTTGTCGGACGTAGGGCAAATTTTTGGAAAAGCTTATTCTAGAGCTGCTACACTAGCTAATGCAGAAAATGGCTTCAGATCTACAGGAATTTACCCATATAACGCACATCTATTTACAGACATTGACTTTACTGCTGCAACTTTAGCCGAGAGAGAAGATCCCAATCATGCTGAAACTTCACTACTCGACCAAAAAAACAATTCTGTAGATGCAGTGGTTTTTGTAAAAGAAACGAGTCCTTGTTGCACTACTGTCACATCACCTGAAGATATCACGCCAATACCGAAAGTTATACCAAAACAAATCACCAATAGATGCCGTCAACGTGGGAAAACAGCTGTTATTACTGCATCGCCATACATGAACGAACTTAAAGATAATCAAACTAAATTACCTGCAAAATCTATACAGCAAGTAAAACGAAAACTGTTATCTCAAGAAACAGCTCAATGTTCTAAAAAGTTTAAATGTAATGATAATTCTACTGACTCTGAAGATTATGAAACAGATCATCTGTGTGAAGATGATTCAAATTCTGATTACGCTGAAAGTAAGGAAATACCAGACATGCGTGATAAGCAGGAGCAAATATTTACTTTGGTGCAGAGAGAGATTGTAAAAGACGATTTCATTCTTGTTTCTTTAAAAGAAGAGAAGAAACAAACTGAAAAAGAATTTGTAGCTAAAGTAATACGTGTTGTTGAAGAAATTGCTGCAAATCAAAACACCTCTTATGAGGTAAAGTTCATGAGGAATTACAGATCACATTATGATACATTTATATTTCCTGATGTTGATGACATCAGTATTATATATAATAATGAAATAAAGGGTGTGCTAACACATTTTTCAAGCATACGTTATGGAAAAATTGTATTTAAGTAATATATAATACGTAGTAATAAACGTTTTTACTGTTTTCCTATGTTATTTTCTACCATTCCACATTACCCCACTTACCGTTCCACTTTACCCCGTTATATGGGGTAAAGTGGAAAAAATGCACCACCAAGAAAAAAAATAAAAAATATATAGCCCTTAGCAAGATTTTTCTTCCTAATATGGGCAAAACATATATAAATAGATATTGCATTGTATAGTAATGAAAAAAATAATGTAAGTGACAGGTTTTAAAAATTAATAATTTTTATTCCTTAAGTATGTCACTTTACCCCACTTTCCCCTATATTTAAAACATGAATTAGATGTATACTAGTGGCTCCATTTCCATTTCTTAAAATTCCGATATTGCAATATTGCAGCATTGTAAGAAGTACTTAAAGTATGAATTTCTTTCCATAAATTATTAATATTAAGAATAATTGATATTTCAGGAACTATTTGTTTTTGTAATATTACATACATACATATAATTCTCTTGTTCTTTATTATTATTACTTTATTAGACCAGTTATATAACATTTTATCTATTTTTTGCACTCATGTTAGATCTATACATAAATTTCTTACAAATTTCTTATCTTAATAACAAATGTTACATAAAAATAATTTTAAATTTACCAACATACTTATGTGGTAACGTAATTTTAGGAGTGGGAATAGATTTAACACATACAATTCTGAAAAATGTACTGAAGATTTTAGCAGAACAGCAGATTTTAAGTAAGAGATTTACTCATTTAGAGCGCAAAGAAAATACTATTAGATCTTCCCCTACAAACCTATGAACAATTGAAAAAATATGAAGAACATTTAACAGAAAATGATTGTAATAAATGTGCATTCGTCCAGTTCATTAGTCGTGTTGGTGGAACTGCAAAAAAATATTGTGTGCGAAGAGCACTTAAAAGCGTTTTCACAAATTGTTTGGCAATGAAGTGTTCGTGGACTGCCCAAAAACATAATATTAAACTGAAAGATTACAATATAATCATTTATATTAAAGGTAAGAACAAAGTAATGGTATAGGAATTTATACTAGTTACTGTTATGGATAATGTTTGCTTTTAGAAGGGATAAGAACAAATGTGAATATCACTGACCAAGAATATTAAAATACATTGATGGAATGGTTCCGGTATGCAAAACTTAGACAAGAAAGGGAATCTAAATAAATACCCATCCCACTAAACAAAGAAACATTTAATAAATGTTATGCTAATATTTCTATGTCACATGTAATATTGCGTTACATGTATACGGTGCTGTAAAAGTAACGTTACGGCGACTGTTCTATGTCCGCCTAAGCGATATTACGAGGTAATGTTTCTTTCAAATGTAGATGTAATATTCAAAAGAAAAGTTACTATGATATTTCATTGAAACATCTATGGCATGGCATAATTCTAGAATGATGTTGTTAAGATATTACAATGTAACATTTAAGATATATCGTATTGTAATATTTCAGCAACATTATTTTAGAAAAGATACTGTAACATTTCAATGAAACATTTATAAAATATTACAATATGTGATCCCTTATATGTTACATTGTCATATCTTAACAACATTATTCTAGTATTATGCCGTAAATATTTCAGTGAAATGTAAGAGTAACTTTTTTTTTGAATATTACATTTACATTTGAAAGAAACATTACTTTGTAATATCGCTTAGGCGGACATAGAACAATCGCCGTAACGTTACTTTTACAGCACCGTACACATGTAACGAAATATTACATGTGACATAGAAATGTTAGCATAACATTTATTAAATGTTTTTTTGTTTAGTGGGTAGTAATTGGGACTTGAAACAGTGGAACAAAATACATTGGAGTGATGAGTCTCGATTTGAAGTCTGTATAGGTGACAGTCGGAG
The DNA here is from genome assembly GCA_963170755.1 of Amphimallon solstitiale. Classification (NCBI taxonomy): domain Eukaryota; kingdom Metazoa; phylum Arthropoda; class Insecta; order Coleoptera; family Scarabaeidae; genus Amphimallon; species Amphimallon solstitiale. The sequence goes on along the minus strand of OY720677.1, from coordinate 87,274,536 downwards.
TCGAGTCCTCCGTGAAAGACATGAGACATTTGATCCAGATTGTCTGAAACGAAAAGTAAAATTTCCGGCATCCGTTATGGTGTGGGGGTCGATGTCGGCAAAAGGTGTCGGGCGGTTATATTTTATAGATGGTATTGTCAATACCGATAAATATTTAACCATTCTTAAGGAATGTGTTACCCACGATGGAAGAAACTTTGAATTCGGGGGATGATTTTATATTCCAGCAGGACGATGCTGCGTGTCATACGTCAAAAACAGCATTAAAATGGTTTAAGGACAATAATATTCCATTGTTAAAATGGGTCTCAAGCAGCCCTGACCTATCGCCCATAGAGACTCTATGTGTAGTAATCTGAACACATGCACACCTCTAAAGCAGCACACACACAAACACACCTCTAAACAAAAGATCTTGACACACACACAGACACGAGATTGACAGTTAGTAACATGGTTGTAACAGAACAAAACAAACGCAATATAATGTATATTAAAGTTATATTAATTAAAGTGTTATAAATAGAAATAAAACAAACACAGGGCATTTTTATTTATATCAAAACATTACAATTTGGCGACGAGGATAAAAGACAAAAGGAAACAAAGATAAAAAGTAAACAATCAGTGAAAACAAAATCAAGTGCATCAACAGAGAGAGAATGGCGTTAGCATACACAACCCCTGTAGAACCGTTCAACATCAAAGAAAATGGAAACAATGCAGGACAAAGATGGGAAAGGTGGATCAACAGATTTGAAAACTATCTATTGGCAGTTGGCATAGAAAACGAAGAAAGAAAAAAGGCCATGATGCTGCATTATGCAGGTGAGGACATTTATGACTTATATCAATCCTTACCCGACCTCAAACCCGAAACCGAGTCCCCATCCGACAATCCCTCAGCATATAACGTAGCGAAAGAAAAACTAAACAAATACTTTAGTCCAAAAATTAACAAAGACTTCGAAACATACAATTTTCGCCAGGCAAAACAGGAGCAAGGTGAAACAACAGATCAATTTTATGCAAGACTCTTAAAACTGTCAAAAACATGTGAATTTAGTAACACTGAAAATGAGATCAAATCTCAAATTATTCTAAACACCAACAACATAAAGTTGAGACACTTCGGACTCACTGAACAACCCAGTCTCGAAAAGTTGTTACAGCATGGAAAGGCTTTAGAAACAACACAATTTTAAAATCAAAGATCTAGTGCTATGTAAACAGCAGAAGAAGAACTCCTTAACTCCAGCATATGATCCAGTGCCGTACGAGATAATAAGAATCGAAGGTACCAGAATCACAGCTAAAAGACACACCAACACGATAACAAGAAATGCCTCATTCTTTAAAATATTTAACACATCAAACCACTACCAAACACAAATACCCCTACCCGACATCCTTTACCATCCAAGCATAAATGTCCAACAAAGACAACAGGATGAAGACTTTCGACACCCAGCCACAACACTGGACGATACTACAACACAAGATATAGAACACGAAGAAGAGCACGAAGAGAGAGATGTACCACCCCTAGCGAAGCGAACTAGAAGAAGACCAGGCTATCTAGAAGACTACACAATATTTTAAAAAGCAAGGGAGGAAATGTAGTAATCTGAACACATGCACACCTCTAAAGCAACACACACACAAACACACCTCTAAACAAAAGATCTTGACACACACAGAGACACGAGATTGACAGTTAGTAACATGGTTGTAACAGAACAAAACAAACGCAATATAATGTATATTAAAGTTATATTAATTAAAGTGTTATAAATAGAAATAAAACAAACACAGGGCATTTTTATTTATATCAAAACATTACACTATGGCATCAAATGAAAAAGGCCCTGCGCGCAGCTCCTGCAAGATCAGTGGGAGAATTGAAAACCAGGCTTCGAGAAATATGGCATGGATTCACGGCACAAGATTGCCAAGAACTTGTAAATACAATGCCCAGGAGAATCCGTGCCGTTATCAAAGCTAAAGGCGATGTAACACAATGGTAAAGTTTCGTTAGTGTTTGTCAATGGTTGTTCGCCTGAAGTTTATTTATATATAATTATTATTATTATTGATTTTTTTTTCGAAATAAGTTGTAAACTAGTTTGTAATTGTTGGCAAAAAGGCTTGATGAAAAATAAAAAACTTTTAACATATTTATGAACAGGATTTCTTCTTCTAAAATGTTACTTACTAAAAATTTTAGAGGTGTGCCAATTGAAACGAGCTCGTACAAGTATTGAAATTTTAATAATCCAAAGGATAAATAATTAAATATATATTATTAATATAATAATAGTCTTTCTTATTTTTTATTATTTATTAATTCAATATATTATGTTTAATAACACTTTAAAGGTATGTATGCTTTTAAGGCCGTTTGTCATTTACGTAAATTTCATACAAAATTAGGAATTAAATTTATATCATAATTTACATGTAAATTTAAAACAGTATCATATGCCGATTTTTCGCGACTGACCTGGTATGTTGTGGTTACTGTGGTAAGAGTAACTGTAACATTTTTGCGAAATCCGGTAACAGAGGGGAAGGTGTAATGACGTCATCAATATCTGTCACTTTGCTAACCGCTGCATACACAAGTCGGGAGGAGTGTTACGCTTGGTATGTTATATCTGTCTCTGTCTGTCATTGTTCACAGCTGGGTTGACGGTAGTGAAGTGAATAACCTCAAAGCACTTGCAATTTGCAGTGCCTTTCGTTGTGCTTTTGTCTATATATCTTTCGTTAAGAGCGACTCCCCGTTAAAATGGAGGAAGAAATTGTTTTAATCTTACATAATAAAGGGGAAGATTATACGGTGATCGTTGATGTTGCCACCGCTGAATGCTTCTGAACGGTAATGCATTTATTTTGTAGTCTAATAAATTTCTATAAATCCTGTATTTTTTTAGACCCTGAAAAATCTGATGAGTACCTAACCAACATGCTACAACAAGAACAGGAGGAGGAAAGTGTTACAACTGTACAGCAGCTGCAAGATTAAGATTCATCCTCAGTAGAACATAGCAATGAAATGTATATATGAATGCATTCCCGTTTGAGCTTGCAAAGTAATCGGGCGTATTTTAATAGTGAAATTATTTTTATCCTTGAAGTTATTATTGAGGCTAAAATTGGTAAGTGGTGCTTCTTAAGAGTCTGTTAGACACTGTTAAATTCTTTTATTTATCCTTTATTTACTAATTACTCATAAAATTCCTTTACCTATATAACCTAACCTAAAATTTGTAGTTATGAGTGTTGTTTCTCCGGGGGAAGAGTCCCCCGAACCTTATAATGAAAATGAACCAGTTACATTTAATATGTCTCCTGGTACATCTCAAAAGGTTTGGGATCTATTAAATAAATCACAGTTGGGGAAAAACCATAAAGTATCTGATATGGACACCGATCAGATTACAGAGATTGGCCTTAATGCTAGCAATAGTAAGATTAACAGTACTAATTAGTTAAGAAAAACGAGACAGTAATTCCTAAAGTGTACAATTCAAAATCCTGTGGTCCCTTTGAAGTATATGTGCAGTATCACAACTCTGAAAATGAGAGTTCAATAAAATCTATTCATCCAATGGTTATTGGTAAAATTCTAAAAACATCAAATATTAATGGGGTAAAATCTATTGCCCAAAAAGGTAGGAGCAGATTAGCTATCACATTTGTATGTGCCAAAAATGCAAACAATTTTGTCACAAATTCAGAATTGGAAAAGCATAACCTTTCAGCCTTTATCCCTGCCCACTTAGTCTCATGTCAGGGCATTATCAGAAATATACATACTGAATTTTCTGAGGAAGAAATTATGGCAAATATTCAATCCCCAATTAGCATCTTGAAGGTTAGGAGACTGAAGCGCAGGGTTCAAACAGAAAATGGGGTTAATTACATTAATTCATCGTCGGTGGCTCTAACATTCGAGGGGATTATTTTACCAAAAAAGGTATTTCTGTTTTTTACTCCGTCAGAGGTAGAAGTGTACAAATATGCAGTAACCCAATGTTATAAATGCCTTTATTTTGGGCATACGTCCAAACAATGTAAAGGTAAAGAAAAGTGTCGCAAATGTGCTGGTGATCATGTTGCAGAAAACTGCAAAAGGTTAAGTACTCTATGCCTGCATTGCAAAGGTGAACATGAAGCCACTAGTAAGGATTGTCCAGAATTTGTACGTCAAAGGAAAATTAAAGATGTCATGGCTTTTCAAAATGTTTGTTATTCAGATGCAGTTAAACTTACAAAGCCTTCATATAAAGGACTTGATCTCCCTCAAGAATTTCCTAGACTAGGTAATAGATTTTCTCAACCCCCAAATTCACAAATACTTGAATGTAACTCTCCTTCATCTCCTCCTATCCTACCCTGCCCATCCAAAAAGAAAAGAATTCCTTTTGTAAACAATTCCTCCCAAAGTGAACACAATAAAAACATTATATTTAAAAGCGGAAATACGTTGGACCCGCGTTCTGCTCCAGTTTATACATTTCAAGCCAAGCAGAACTTTAACAAGGAAGGTATTTATCCTTCATCATCAATACAGCAAGCAAAAAAAAATAACTCCCAATATGGCGATAAAGTTATGACCCAGCTTCCTAATGATAATTCCCCAATATCTTCTGTTATCCCACAGCTTGAATCTATTAAATCAATTTTAACCTCTACTCTAAAAAATAATCCGATTCTCCCATCAATCATTAATATATTTGATTCAATTTTTGCCTTAATCTCAAACGCTTCCTCATTTTAAATGATTCACAAATTCCTCCAGTGGAATATTAGATCTATTAATAGCAATTTGGGAGATCTATTATGGTTATTAAGCGATTCCCATATAACAATTGCTTGTATTAATGAAGCATGGTTAAGTCCTGATCAAAGATTTCACATCAGAAATTACAATGTACTTCGAGATGATCGGTATGATGGAAAAGGGGGAGTGGTTATTTTGGTAAGAAAAGATATCCCCTTTAAAGCAATAGAACTACGAATTATACACCCCGAGTTACAAGGAATAGCTGTTCAAATCAAAGCGTGTTGTCTATGCAGCATTTACTTAGCCCCTAATGCAAAAATAACTAAAGGATAACTGGTATCTGTTTTCCAGGATCTTCCTCAGCCATACATTGTATCTGGAGACTTCAATGCCTTACACCCAGCCTGGGGTAACGGTTGTCACAACAAAATTGGAGATATACTTTATGATATTATGTTAGAACTGGACATCAATACTCTCAACGATGCGAGCCCAACAAGATTGTGCCTCCCTAACCAAACTCCTTATATTTTGGATTTGTCTCTATGTTCTCCCCAACTGAGCAGTGTCATAGATTGAGAAATTCTAAGCGATACACATGGTAGTGATCATTTTCCAATATTAATGGAATGCGCAAATAAACCCCATTCGGCTGAACGGCCTCCCCGTTCTTTTTTGGACATAGAAAACGGAGACTGGAGCAGCTTTAGTAAATATATTGAATATGAAGTGTCCACCCATCAGATGACGGAAAATTTGGGTTGCTTCATTCAAGACTTAATATCTCAAGCTGGAGAGAAATTTATAAAGAAAGAAAAGAAAAAGAATATAATATCATCTCCTCCATGGTGGGATGCAGACTGTACTGAATCAATAAAATCTAGAAAGGAGGCAATCAGGAATTATAAGAGAAACCCGTCTATGGAAATATACATTTTGACCAAAAAGAAGATAGCGGAAAGTAAACGTTTTCTAAAGAGTAAGAAAAAAGCCTCCTTCATTAAATTTACTGAATCGTTGAATAGGGAGACTAATATTTCCCAGATATGGAAGAAAATTAAACAATTTAGAGGCTCATACAAACCGTATACTCCTAGGCCCTTTACCCTAGAATGGCTTCCTCCATTTCTGCAAGAATTAACCCCGGACTCCTGCTACTTTCCTGTTCCATATACTGAGACAACAGGTCCTGCACCTACTCATATGTTATGTAGATATTTCCAGACCTTTGAGCTAGAGAGCTCCATCCAAAACTTTAGACACTCTTCTCCAGGTCCTGATAACATCCATTATAAAATGATAGCTAACCTTCCTATTAATGCGAAAGTACTCTTGTTATTCACTATGAATAATTTCCTTGATGGCGAAAATATTCCCCTTGGCTGGAAAGAGACCAGTATTATTCCTATACTAAAACCAAATAAAGACCCAAATTCTATGCTTTCCTATAGGCCTATTTGCCTTTCCTCCTGCCTGTTAAAAACGATGGAACATATGGTGAAAGCTCGACTGGAATGGTGGACTGAGAATAATAACATCTTGCGCAAAACTCAATTCGGTTTTAGGAAAGGAAAAAGTACAAAGGACAGTGTAGCGACTTTACTGACTCACATTTACGAATCCTTTACAAGGAAAGAATTTCTGGTTGCCTGCTTCTTAGATATTAAAGGGGCCTATGATAACATAAATTGGGTGATACTGCAGAGAACATTAATTGAAAAAGAGATTCCATCTAAGTTTATAAATTTGCTAATGAACATTATTACCCAAAGATCTTTTGAAGTTAAACTTGGTCCTCATTCAGAGGGTCCCAGAACCTATTCTAAAGGTCTGGCACAGGGCTCTATATTAAGTCCTATCCTTCATGCTATCTTCTCAGCTACTTTAGAAGATAATATCCCGAACTACTGTAAAATATTACAGTATGCAGATGACATAGTAATGTTTTGCTCGGACAAAGATATAAATATATCCATAGAGAACCTTAATTCGGCCCTACAGCGAGCAGTCGGATGGTTGGAGGAACATGGATTAGAAATTTATATCAATAAAACTAAGACAATTATTTTTTCGAGAAGAAATATTCCAGAAAATGATGGAAATATTAAAATTCAAGATATTTCGGTTCCTTTCTCAACATCTGTAATGTTTTTGGGAATTAATCTGGACACAAGGTTATCTTTCAACTCAGAACTTGATTATTTGGTTAAAAAGTGTAACAGGAACCTGGATATTATGAGATCTTTAAGAACCACCTGGTGGGGGGCGGATCCTAGTATCCTCCTTTCCTTATACAAAACCACTGTACGTTCCCACATAGATTATTCTGCCACATTGATTCTCCCTCTCCCTGATTATAAGATGCAATTGTTGAATCGTATTCAAGTCCAAGCTCTTCGATTAGCTCTAGGAGCCATGAGGTCATCACCCACGTACGCCCTTTTGCTAGAAGCCGCTGAACCTCCTTTACATCTAAGATATAACAGATTAGCTAACAAGTTTATCTTAAACAGTTTAGCATTCAACAAGGAACCTAAGTTTGCATTAAGTAGATATATGGAGTTTCTGAGTTCTCATAATTCAATATGGAGGCCTTCTCTCCTTCCTTTTTTTATCCAGGCATACAGTGAACTGAGTCAGGAAAGAAAGAAAATAACATACAATACACGTCTACCATGCTTCCAGACATCCTTTTCATCGCAGGTGAGAAATATATCGGTGTTTCTGCGCTTTGCAGTCTCAAATAATCTCCAAAATATACCAAACTCGTATATAAATGCTAGTTTTGACTCTATAGTCTCTGCAAAATGGCCAGGATATTGTCATATTTATGCTGATGCCTCCAAAAGCATCAACCAAAGTAGCACTGGGGTGGGGGTTTTTATCCCCCACCTAGGTATCAATCACCAATTAAGCCTCAACTTAGATATGAATATTTGTTGTGCAGAAACCATCGCAATCCTGGAGGCCATGAAGATTATAAGAAGACTTTCTCTCCCTAAATGCCTCATTTTTTCAGATTCTCAGAGTGCTTTAAAAACGATAAACCATTGTGGAATTAATCCTAAAACTAATAATTATGTATTAGAAATAAGAGAAATGTTTTTCCAGCTATTAGAGCAAAATATTGACATTAAATTTGTATGGATCCCAGGCCATAAGGGCATTAGGGGTAATGAAAGAGCAGATGATATAGCAAAAATATCAAGCTCTTCCAATCAAATAAATGAATCATATAGACTAGTTGCTTCAGATCTACTTCTAAAGATTAACAGAAGAATAATGGATACTTGGCAAAGTGAATGGGACAGATTTTGCAGAACAAAAGCAAAATTTTATTTTGATTTCAACAGGAAAATCACAAACGTCACCTGGTTTAAGAATTTGATACTTCCCAGATCTTATATTTCCACAATGTGTAGAATCCGTATAGGACACTGCCACACTCCTGCACATCTCTTTAAAATTAATGTGACGGAAAGTCCTAATTGTGAGTGTGGAGCATTTGGAGACATTTCGCATATTTTACTAAAGTGCCCATTAAACAGAATTAAGTCGGACAAGCTATACCAAGATTTATTAAATTCAAAACTAGACTCACCATTACACATTACAGAGGTTTTGAGCCATCTCAATCAAGAAAGAATAAATATTATAATGAAATTCCTTCAGAAGATATCAAAGAAATTATAGAGTGATTATAAGCCTGCCTTCCCTATCCCGCTTCTCTACTCTATATCAACTCTTATGTTATATGTTTTCCGTGGCCCTTTTCTGTGTTACTGCAATGGGCCCTGCAGTATGAGAAGAGTTTTGTGATGTTTTTCCCGTAAAGTAGATTTAACAGACTCTTAATATAAGGTAAAAATACAGTAAATAAGAAACACCATTGCAAAATAGTTTATAAAGAAGAAAGTAGTAAAATTCCTACTTATGAAGTTTGAAACTGGCTGAAATGGTAAGAAGCACCACTGCAAATAGTTTACAAAGAAGAACATATTAAAATTCCTATTTATGAAGTTGGCAACTGGCTGAAATGGTTCTCGAACCAATGCCAAACAATTAAAGAAGAAGAAGAAGAAGAAGAACATAGCAATGGTAGTAACATATGGAAAAGGAAAGGCCGACCGACTAAAGCAGATGACCAAGCAACCACGTTGTTGCTGCAGTTAAGAGCACAATTGGCACCAAAATTTGATGATAAAAAAACTGTAAAAAATCAGCTCTGGGTAAAGATAGCGAAAGAACTGGAGAATTCTGGTTATTTGTGCGGCACTGGGAAGGAAGGTGGTGAGAGGTGTCGCCAAAAATTTTCCAACCTTCAAAAACAGTACCACCAATATAAACAACACATAAGGAAAACGGGTGAAAAAAAGAAAGAGCCGCCACCCTTTTTTTGTGGAGATGCATTGTATATTGGGATCAAAACACAAAGTTAATTCAACAAATTTGCAAGATAGTGCCGAGTCTGACTGTGATGTAGAAAACCCCACACCCTCCACGTCTGGAATGAACACAGACAGTAGTGACTGTGAACAGACGTCTACCGTTTTCTCTCTCGAACGTTGTTCGGATGATGTGTGGGCATTAATTTATTTTCGCTGGTAAGTTTATCTTTGCATCTTAACGTTATTTTAGATTCTTAGTAACTTTCCGTTCGTTTCTCTTAACTTTAGCTGCTGGGATGGCACGGATTTGTGCAGATTAGTGACCGATTAAGTCTCGTGGTCAGCCATTGTAATTTTCAACATCCTTCGCCATTTTGTCTCAAGTGACAAATTGCAAACCTTGGGATAGTTTGGAGGGAATGATACTTTCCAACCGACAATCTGTGTGCAGGGAAGAAATATTACCTGTATTTACCGACCCTAATTCGAATCCAGGGAAATTACCTTTGGTTGTGATTTCCTGGTGATATGACCAGTTAAGTGACACAATTTTGTATATATGTACCTTTTGGAAGTTTTGGTTAGTAAAATTCTATTATTTATTTAATGGCCAGCGTACCAGACTCTAATGCCCGTTTGCACCGTTTGTCATATTAAGTCTGGATTAGTTAAGCCCGACTTATTATTTAAGCTCGTCTTAAGTGTCGGTGGTTTGCATCGTAAGAGTTAAGCACGGATTACTATAAAACTAGAATCGATATGGCAACTATGTCCAAATTTAGTAAAATTTTATTTTTACATGTTTTCTATCTGTAAGAAATTACATTTATGTGCTAGTTGTGTGGCTAATTGTAACTGCCGCTTGCATAAAAAAAAGGCATGTTTGAAGTTGTGTTATTGGGGAGACGCATTGATTTCTAAAACAGAATTAAAGTTGTCTTATATAAATAAACAATTGCCTATTATTCTACTTATATATCGTTTGTAAACTCTAACTACTCGTTTGAGGAGCATATAAGGTGATTGTTGGGTAGATGTATAAAGTGTGTATTGTACCCGATATATATTAACATATATGAAATTTTGTTATTTACTTGTTTTACAAAGGACTATATATGTATTTATTGACAATGTCAATGTCTATGACTTACGACAATAAAGTTATATTATTATTATATTATTATTATTATTAAATCATTTTCTAATTGTGCCAATAAGTTCAATACCGTTTGCTTAGTCAGTCTATATCGGCGAGAAAACCAAAGATCATCTAAATTATTAAAATCATCCGTTCTATCATAGATGATACGTCTTGGAAAGCCAAAATCTATAATTTCCAATATATCAAAGTCATCATCGAATAAATCGTCCCATTCAACGTTCATTTTAACACGATCGGGTTTTAAAACTAGTTGCAATCGATATCAATCACTTTTTAGAAACAAATATAGGTTAATCTTGCTTTAAGTCCGGAAATATCTAGACTTAAGTTAATCCTCACTTAAAGTAATTTAAGTCAGACGAACGGCCATTTTCATAATCAGAGCCTTAAAGTTACTTTAACTAAAGTAACTTTAGTACTTTAATAAAAATTTAAAGTACGTCCGTTTCATAATGTTTAATGACGTCGACTTTACTTAAAGTTTATTTTAGACAAAATAAACGACTGTTGGTATAACTGCGGCGTTTTAAATTTGTAACATAACCTCGCTTATTTTGAATTCACTGCGTGTTTACGTTCTGCAAATTTGTTGTTGTTTATGTTTTTATCAATATTTTATGAATAATTGATGGAAATAATAATAACAAAAGTGAAGCCCGTATAAGAGGCTCCAATTTTACTAAGGAAGAAGAGCTGCTGCTACTAAATATAATAACTAATTACAAACATATAATTGAATGCAAGAATTCGAATAAAATAACACCTCAAGAAAAGGTATGACCTTCTAATACTAAATACTGACTCTCCGAATATTATTATTTTATAGGAACAAACATGGAACATTATTTTGAAAAAGTTGAACTCAGTAAATGGACCTCGTACACTGCAACAAATAAAAAGCAAGTATGATAATTTAAAAACGGCTGCGAGAAAGTATGCATCAAAATGTAGAGAAAATTATATAAAAACAGGTGGCGGTAATTCTGATTATAAAGAAAATGTTATTTATGAAAAGATGTTGGATATCATAAATAAAAAAACAGTTTTTGGACTACAAAATCCGTTCGATGATGATGCTGAATGTTCAGTGTCACTCATCCAAACAGAAACTACATCCCCTACAACGTGCCTAACAGCAGAAAACACTAACGACATGGGAATTGGGGTTTCAGAGCAACCAATACTAATATATGTTCCTGAAGAAGAAAATAATGTGCTTGCAAATTCTGTGGTTGCAGATAAAGCTGCAGAAAATGGAAGAAATGTGGAAGGTAATTGTTTATTATAGTTACAATCATGCATTTTTAAATTTTCACCGTTTCAGAAACTGAAAGTTGTAAAGTTAATAACTGGACCATATATACTCTACAAACGTTGCAGCAAAAGAAAAGTAGAAAGCTGATGATTAAAAACACGCCAACACAAAAAATTCAAGAGGGCAGGACATTATATAATCTGAAACAGCAACTGATACTTAGAAAAATTGAAAACCTAAAAAATGAAGATGCAAGACGTGCAGAATTACATTATAAGCAAATAGAATTAATAACATACTGGGTTGGGAACTGTGCTGATTCGCACGCGGCATGGGGGACGCCTTCAATCAGATTGTTACTTATATTTTATTTACCTATCCTGAATGTCGGCCGAATTGCCGAAGGACTCAAGTTTTGTTTCGGTGGTTGAGTCAGTTGTCGCTCGGGGTGTTACTCAGGGTCATCCGCTTTTGACTTTCCCGAATTTTAGTCATTGTGACTTTCCAATTTTGTATCGTTTTCTCTTGTTGTTTTCCTTGGCGTCTGTCGTACTTATAAGCCTTATCTTGTGTCGTATTAGCTTATTGTTTAAGTAATTTACAAGTAAATTACTTCTTTTGGGTTCGGGGGGAATTGTTACATTTTTCTTTTACCCTATATATTTTGACTATTATATGGTTTATGGATTCATATGTGGAATTTTTAGTTCTTATGTTTTAGTATGAGTTGTATATTTCTTTTCGAATTATTCTTAATCTTTTAATTGGGAATAATTAAATTGCTTTCTTATTTTAATTAATTGAAAACCACATGTCCCTTAATTGTTAGGCCAAGACAGTCAAGCTGGCGCCATCTGGTGTTCACAGTTGTCGTAAGTGGTCGTTGGATATTTTAATTCTGGTTAATGTCTTTTGATTTTCATTTTCAACTCTAACGCCCACATTCTATTTCTAATGTATTGGTGATTATGTAATCCTTGTTAAATTTTGTTCTGTATGCCCTCAGCTAATTTTACTTGTTTAAATTCATTTCTATCTTGCAACTTCAGTGATACTCTAGTGCTATTTGTGTATTTAAATTCAATATTTATATCTACAGGGGTGACCCGTGGATACTCTAATGTATTGATTCATGTTAAGCAAGTACTTGTTTCCTTTTTTTTATTTTTGTACTAGCGCAACTCTATTTGTTTACTGTTGCCTTTGATTTAATTTAAGACTCTGTGGGTTCATACTTTTGGAACTCAGACTTAAGGATACCGCTGCAGGTACGTCACTCAATTTAACGTCAGTGCATTTGCTGATTTAATTAACCTTAATTTTGCTAAAGTAATTTGTTGAGTACTGACTTCGAATTTCTTGTTGCTATACAGGGTGATCAGTCCACCCGCCCATATGTTCATGTGTTGATTACCTTATAGTAAGGAGTAACCTTTAAGTTGCCTTTGAATTCATATTTGTAATAGTTAATTGCTTATGTTTTATTTCCTCGTGGGTTATTACTATATACTTGAACAACATTTTGTGTTTAATGTGACGTCGTCATTGATCATTGTTAGGGCAGGATACGGATCTAAATAAATTTGTTATTGTTGAATATTTTGTGTATGTTTGACTTGCTATACCTAGTGCACCCGAAAATTATTCCTGCTGTCGGGATAAGTGACAGTTGGAGTGGTCCTGATAAAATTTAGACAGCTGGCGCCTAATCATCCACTTCAGTAATCTGAGTGACCCATGTCCATAGCACCGAGAGTTGGAGGCACAGTTTCCACTTCATCTTTACCAACAAGTACTAGGGAAGTAAGGTAAGGCAGGTTGAAGGTGACACACAACAAATCTCCGAAACTTTCATAAATTTGATTGAACGAGGCTACAAGCGTGAAACTCGGACTAACGGGTACATCCTTAGTTTTTCGTACGGATGACATAAATTTAGTTTCCGTCAGCGCCATTTGCGCCTCCTCTGTGCCAGGTCGATCCGAGCCGAGGGTAGCGTAGCATTGAAAAATACAAATTCGGACCAGAATTTTCAATATTTCTGACAAATCCAGAAGCCAAAAAAACCTATTTAATAATATTTTTTTCATATTATTTTGCAGACTTTATGGATATAGGTACATGTACCCTAGAATCATGTGCCGAGTCGGGAAATCCGATAAACACATATGTAAAAAAAATTGTGAAGTACAAATTGCCATTAAATTTCTAGAATGTTGCAAAGAAATGTAACTGTCATGTTGCTCTTTCGGTACAATTTTTATTCTTACATGTGTCCCATCTACAGCTCCCACTGCCCCTAAAATGGAAATATTTTATGTAGGGAAAAAACAATACAAATATAACTATTATTTAGCTGGATAGTGAGTAAAACCATTTCTAATAGAGATTATTTCATCTTCAGTTTTTGGGCAAAAAATGAAGTTTTTTCTCATAGATACTAGGGGAGACTGGGGAGACTCTGGACACTGGGAGACAGTGGACAGACTCAAATTTCCTAGCCGCAAACTTATGAACAATTTCTCAGTTGTAAAAAGGAAACCTGTAGTAGTTGTGTTTGATATGTCGTGCAAGTTTTTAGTGTTTTGCAAGTGAAAACATAAATAACGATAATTGGTCGTTTTCGGTAAGTCTGATGTAATATTTTCTCATATTTATGTAAGCTTTATTGACCAAGTAAGTGATTCTTTCAAGCTCTTTTTCTCAGTTGCAGTTTTACATTCATTTTAAAGTGAGGTTATAATTCTATCAGGTATATATCTAAAAGGGTTTTAGACTTATACCGCCAAATTCAAAAAAAGTTCCTCGGGGAGACACTGGACAAATGTCCAGACTCTCCCCGTTCTATCCACTGTATCCCTGAAATTTGTATTGACTGCGTAATTTGCGTTTTTAGATTAATATATACGAGTAAGTACCTATGCCGAGATATTACAAGAAGAAAAGTAACAGGGAATTTGACCCTGATGCTCTAAAACAAGCAGTTGCTGATGTGATGCAAAGTAACATGAGCATAAGAAGAAGTGCCCAAAAAAATCATGTTACGAAAAGCAGACTTTGCAACTACATAAAGAAGGCACAAGAGAACGGTTTTGATAACGTGGAGTTTAGTCCCAATTTTCGTAAAGCACAAATCTTTACTGCTGTAATGGAAACTGCCCTACAAGATTATTTATTAAAATGTTCTGCCATGTTTTATGGCCTGACGCCTAAGTTAGTAAGACGTCTAGCTTATGAATATGCAGTCAAAAATTCTTTGACGATTCCTACAAAATGGGTGGAAGGTAAAATCGCTACCGAGGATTGGTTTTCGGGCTTCATGCACCGACATCCGAGACTGTCCGTCAGAAAGCCAGAAGCTACTAGACTCGCTAGAATGACGAGCTTCAATAAGACGACCGTCAAAGTGTTTCAAGATAAACTAGAGCTCTTAATGTCCCGATATTCGTTCACGCCACAGCAAATTTTCAATTTGAACGAGGTATAATAATTAATTGCTGGTCTAAAGGTTGACTAAGTATTTTATTTTTACTTATATTCCAGACGGGAGTGACCACCGTCCAACGAGTGCAGAAAATCGTAGGCGAAAAAGGGGAACACCAAATAGGTCAGGTTACATCTCGAGAAAGAGGTGAACTAGTCACTCAAGTAGGAATTATTTGTGCTAGTGGCAACGCTATTCCGCCTGTATGGATTTTCCCTCGACATCGGTTTGACTCTAGCAGAATGATGAAAGGCATAACAGACAAAGGTCCTTTAGGCTTAGTGTATCCCAGCGGCTGGATGACTTCTGAAAACTTCCTTAAAGTTTTACAACACTTTGTTAAACATGTCCGATGCAGTCTTGAAAATAAAGTGCTGTTGATTATGGACAATCACGAATCGCACTTGTCCTTAGATGCAGTTGACTTCTGCAGAGCAAATGGAATTGTAATTTTAACTCTTCCGCCGCATACTTCTAACAAACTGCAACCTCTTGATCGCACAGTGTTCGGTCCATTTAAGACCTTTTTTAACCAAGCGGCTGACGCCTGGATGATCTCACATCCAGGAGAAACTTTAAACATATACGATCTTCCGCTTATGTGCCTTCAGTCATGGGATAGAGCAGCAACTCCTGTTAATATCAAGTCAGGATTTAGATGCACTGGAATTGTACCGTTTGACCGAAATGTATTTTCGGACGAGGATTTTCTGTCTTCTGCTGTTACGGATCGCCCGTTGGCAGCTAATGAAGATATTGAAACTGCAACTTCTGTAGCTGTAGATATTCCTCAATGCACTAATGAACCTCCAAAAGAAAGGCCAAACACACCTGATAATTCCCATCAGCCATCCACGTCAGGAACATCGTTTTTGAAAAAAATATCTGATGAGATCACCAACTTAAGCTTTAGAAAAGTTGCAAAGAAAACGTTTTTATCTCCGGAGAAAATAAAACCTTTCCCAAAGGCAGCCGCAAGGAAAGAAAAAAACAGCCGAGGAAGAAAAAGAGGGCGATGTATGATCGCAACTGACACTCCTGAAAAATTGCTATTAGAAGAAAAGAAGAGGCTGAAAGAGAGTAAAATATCTGCAAAGAAAATAAAAGAAGTCAAAAGGAAGGTTTTGCAAGAAGAATCTTCAGATGATGAAACGGAAGAAATAGTTTTAGATGATCAGTCATCAGATGATGATTTGTGTTATGACACAGATGAAGAAACATCCCCCGAAAATGTTCCCAAAGGAGGATATATTATCGCAAAAGTTTTCGGAAAGGCGTCTGTCAGAAAATATGTGGCTGTCGTTAATGAAAAACATTCAGATGGATATGAGGTTCGCTTCTTAAAGCGGAACATTCCATCAAATAGGTTCTGTTTTTGGATGAATCTCCTGCAATTGTCACGTTCAGTGAAGTCGTAATGGTTTTGCCTGATCCCGTCAAAGATTCAAGGCCAAGATTCAAGGATATGATCTACTTTAATGTAGACTTAACTGAACATAGTTTACAATAGTGCAGTATGATGGTTTTGTATAAATAATAGATATTTTAATCAAAAATTTAATAAATGGGTACGTTTCTACAATAATGTCCATAGTCTCCATGGTAGGTGTCCATTGTCTCCCACGCATAGGGAGATAGTGGACAAAACACCCAACATTTTATTATTAATTATAAAATTTAAAATATTGACAGTTTATCTCTGTTTTTGTAAGGATACGATCCTTGATAACTAAGCTTTCACCTGCAGTACGTAAGACTTTAATATTCTTCTACATAAAAAAATTACAGCCCCTGATATTAAATGTGTCCATTGTCTCCCCAGCCTCCCCTACTATATATAAAATGGCATTTACAATTTGCATTACTGTAGAAGCCACTAAATTAAATCTATCACCTATGTAAATCAGAGAATCTTGAGTAGCTAAATACCACAAAAATACCAGAACAGATTTCTCCGGTTGTATAGGATAGTTCCCACAGCGGTACTTCCTTTTAATAATATGGTACTTATCTTTTTCAATTATGAGTTTTGAGAATTTTTTAAAAGTGTCCTTTTGCATACGAAATAGTCCGAAAAAAGTTTTCTCATGATATGCAATTATCCATACATCATCATCAACTGTAGATCGAAAGTAAATGTCCCTTAATTTAAAGCACCAGTTAGCTGTTTGTGTGAAATGTAAAGGTTTCAGTAATAGTAGCCATTCAATGATACCATCCTCAAAAAAAAATGTGTCCACCAAATAAATTATTAATTCACGAATTTCCATCATGAACACATATAGGTTATGCAAAGTAAACTTGTGTGTCTTGTTTATATTGCTATTTCACTCCAGAAACACTGGCAGAAACGGTATGCACTGATGTTTTTGCGAAAGCACTAACCGAGCATTAGTCGTGGAGTGGGGAGTCTTACCAATGGCAACCGTGACAGTTAACCTGGTTAGTGCATGGTCAGTCGCGGAATATCGCCAATTGTTGACAGCTGGGTTGACAGTAGTTAAGTGAATAAGCTCAAAACACTTGCAATTTGCAGTACCTTTCGTTGTATTT
Source organism: Amphimallon solstitiale (assembly GCA_963170755.1). Lineage (NCBI taxonomy): Eukaryota > Metazoa > Arthropoda > Insecta > Coleoptera > Scarabaeidae > Amphimallon > Amphimallon solstitiale. Next base: position 87,256,902 of record OY720677.1, on the reverse strand, counting down.
CGTCCATACATCTTTTTAGAGTTTTGAGAATATTTTAAAAGTGTCCTTTTGCATACAAAATAGTTCGAAAAAAGTTTTCTCATGATATGCATTTATCCATACATCATCATCAACTGTAAGTCGAAAGTAAATGTCCCTTAGTTTAAAGCAACAGTTAGCTGTTTGTGTTAAACGTGTTGATAAAGGTTTCAGTAATATTTGCCATTCAATCATACCATCCTCAAAAAAAATATATGTCGACCAAATAAATTATTAATTCACGAATTTCCATCACGAACACATATAGGTTATGTAAACTTGTGTGTCTTGTTTATATTGCTATTTCACTGCAGAAACCCTGGCAGAAATGGTATGCACTGATGTTTTTGCGAAAGCACTAACCGAGCATTAGTCGTGGAGTGGGGAGTCTTACCAATAGTGACCGTGACAGTTAACCTAGTTAGTGCTTGGTCAGTCGCGAAAAATCGGCAATACAGAAACTTCTGATAACAAATTTAATTACAAATTTACTTATGAATTTAGTAGAAATGCATGTTTGCCACACAGCAACTTTTTGCATAAAATTTGCTAACAAATTTATAATTAAATATGCGCTAAATACATGTATTATGATTTGAGGTTATGGTTATGTTGGTTTGTTTGCTTTTTAAATAAATATTGGACACTATTGGATTTGTTATGGACGCAGTTGTAAACAGAAATATTTTGTATGATGTAGTTGGTAGTATTGTACAACTAGGGAGTTAGATAAAAGATGGCGACTTGACAACTACCCAGCCAACATGATCACGTCTGATTCACGTCATTTTAAGGTCATTTCTCGTCAACGACGTCATTCGCCCAAAAAGTTACGTAAGAATGACGTGATTTTTGAACCCAACTGTAGCCGTAAATTATGAACGTCAAAATGACGTTAAAATCTGGTCATCCTATTCACTGTTTTATAATGCGCCTTATATATATAATTACTTATAAATAATTATGTATCTCACTTTTATTATTTTCGTTGGCTTTTTTGGGTCTCTTTGACTTAAAATACCTAAAACTGAACGAAAATATTTGAATAGTGGTTAATCATAAAAAAAAATATATAATTACCTAAATACATGTTATAAATAGACTTTCCCTATCGTTTGAATTTAGTAAGTTATTATTTTTGTAAATTTTTTTGTAAATGTGTTTTAATAGTATTTCACCTGAAATATGGCAAACGCTGATAAGATTTTCTCGAACTTTTTGTCTTTCAGCTGTGTATATTTAAAAATCGCATATGTGAATTAAGTGACCAACCACCACACGTGAAGTTTACGCGGTTCCTCATCCAGCCAATCAAAGCTCAAGTTTACTTGTAATAAACCGCAATGAGAGCACGTATTTTCTTAGCCGTTTCGCTTCAGACGAACGGACACAGCCAGACACAGCCGTTTGCGAGTTTGCGATGAGTGTGGTCGTTTGTTATTACGCTTTTGCTTTGCGCCAGTTTCTACATTCAGCGTCAGGCGTTTTGTGTGTATTTGTTGTCTTCAAATTGTGCAAATTAGTTGTATTTTATAGTGTGACTTGTTTGGCTTTTTGGTAAGTACATGTTAGAGTGTTATTACAATATTGTTAATTTCTGATTTTTCGCATGCTTCATATCAAACCATTTTTTGTGTACCAAAACCTAACCTTAAAATTTGTGGTTTGATTATGTTTGATGATGAAATCATGTAATCTCGTCTTGTCCCAGAATTCACGGAACAGGATACCACTATATACGGTCTCACCAAGCATGTAAATCTTTATAATACTGCAAAAATTTTGATTTTTCCATCTACTTTTCTTGTAGAACACTGACCTTTGTAAGCAACTTAATTATCACTATAATTGTCCCGCGAATTCTTGGGCATCCTGTATTATTGGAAAATTATTTAAAAAGTAATCCAGTTAGGTCATATAAAATGGCCTACGTTGCAGTACAGTTCATAGAGGGTGATGGCAGTGGAATTGCACTAGTTTCCAAACAGTGGTTAACGCCAAGGAAAAAGGAGGTCTATTGGCCACCATACAAAAATCAATCGCGATATAACAAGGCTTTAAGATGTGGAGATACTCCAGATGAGGAATCATGGACATTATACCCGATATCAAAATGCTACTTTGAGAATGGTATGTATTTTACTTGTAAAGATTGTAACTATATACTACATAAAAAAGAGGTTTATATAAATATTGTTTGTATACTTGTGCGATCTATTATTTTCAATACTGTGGGGTTTTCATAAAAATTTTTCGACATAAAATTTCAAACTTCAGCATGCTGTATGCTGAAAAAGAGGTCGAGTGGCTAAATAGTGAGAGCCATGTGACAATTATGCTGAAAAATGAATATATTGTAACTGTGACGTAAAATGAAAACAATGAAAGCTTATACATATTTGTATTTTGTAGATGATATAGAAAAGTCTAAACGAAAATTAAAACTTCTAGAAGAAAGTTCTGATATTCCTTCATCAGATCTGGAAGTGCAAAGAAAGAGAAAAAGAAAAGTGCCTCGACGATTCTCCTCAGATGAAAATTCATCAAGCGCTGACGACAATCAAGATAATGAACTTTCACCTCCCCCGACATTGAGTCAACACAGAACTACATCAGATAGTTTATCAAGTTGTAAGTGTTCGGTAAACTTTTTTTTTCTATATTCTTTTAAATAATTTATTAGGTTCTAATGCGTTGAATAACAACAACACTAAGTTGTCACAAAATTATTATTCATCAGTGCAGTTAACCCCACCGAACCGATCTTTTGGATTACATCTGACCCCACCTCGAGAATATATAACTTCCACACCGTCTTCAAGCAGATCTAATGAATTTCCTTCAACACCGCAATCAGTGCAATCTTCTGAATTAGCTAATTCAGGTATTTAACCGTTGCTGTTTCATATAGTCCTGTACTATTTCTTACAGTAAATCTCTGATAAAATGTACTAACTTAAAATTATTTTATAGGAGTTAATCACAACAGGCTTATAATAATTCTTGCCCAGTTACAAGAACAAAATAAAGAAATACTGAAAATATTGAAACACCAGAATCATACACCACAACACATTTTAGCTGATAATATACCAGTGCAACTTCCGATAAAATCTGAAGAAGATTTAAAAAAGCTTGAAAGATTTCTTGAAAATCACAATGATCTTGTTGCTTTGGTAAGTAAAATGGTAACAACGATATTTTTCAAATTAACAACATTTTGTTTTAATAGAGCTTGTATTTCTCTTCTTTGGGGGGGAGAGAAATTACCTCACAAACAAATAGTATACTAAGACACTTGCTATCTGACGACGTTGCCAGTGGATACAGTTTCAAAGGGACTAGAAATGATAAACAAGCATTCAGAGATCTTAACTTGAATAAAGTTGTTATTCGTAAGTATTTTGGAGTTGTTTTGTTATTGTTTATAAATTACCATTTACTTTAGGAGCAGTTAAATTAAGTTCAACCTCAGCAACTGAAAGAGACATAGAAAATACAATCAAAACTTGGTTGAAGCATGCCCCACAACGAGCCAAAAAAGCTAGAATGAATATTAGAAATAATTAATGTAATTTTCGTTTGTAATACACTTTTAATTGGTAATGTAAAATGTCGCGACGCAGACAAAAAGAGTTTGTTGGAAAAAGGCAGTATTATCGAAGGTTGGCCGAAACTGCTAAAAATTTGAGATCAAGTTTAAATACTCGGGTGGAAGAACATCATTCAGAGAATAAAAATTCAAACATTTCTCAGATCACGTTTATTTCTTCAAGTACTGTAAGTAGTAATTTTTCTATTTTTGATGAAGATGCAACTTCTGATTTATCAAATAACTATTGTTTTAATGTACCTGAGAATGTTTGCGTTATTCCCTCTGAATCGCCAAGCAGTTCTGACACTGACTGTAACGAGACTAATCTTGCTGTACAACTTAGACATTGGGCTAGTGTTCAACATAATATTTCTCGCTCAGCATTGTCAGATCTGTTGAAAATTTTGTCACCACTGCATTGTGATTTGCCTACAGACAGTCGAACTTTATTGAGAACTCCTTCAAATCAAACTGTTCAGAAGTTGGATAACGGGGATTTTTTTTACTTCGGGTTTTTAAATAGTTTAATATGTTGCCTAAATAAACACAAGAACTTAAACTTGTCAGGCATTAGTTCTCTTAAAATCAGCTTTAATATTGATGGCCTTCCACTTTTTAATAGCTCGAAGGTGCAGTTTTGGCCAATTTTAGGTGTTATAAAAAATTTCAAAAGTAGTCCCTTTGTAATTGCTATCTTTTGCGGTGTAGCTAAACCTAAACCTTTATCTTCTTTTTTACAAGAATTTGTAGATGAAATTTTAGAAGTACTAAATAATGGTATCAAATTTAACAATAGGAAATATGATTTAGAAATACATAGTTTTTGTTGCGATATACCAGCTAAAGCTTACATTAAGTGTACAAAATCTCATAATGGATATTCGTCCTGTGATAAGTGTATTGAGCCTGCAGAGTACCATGGTAGAGTAATTTTCAAAAATACTTCGGCACTAAAAAGAACTGATTATTCATTCAGACTTCAGTTAGACGAAGATCATCACTTAGGTGAATCTCCTCTAGTAAGACTTCCGATTGATTTCATTGCAGATTTTCCAATAGATTACATGCACTGTGTTTGCCTAGGGGTTGTAAAGAAAATGTTAAATACTTGGCTTACTGGATCACTTAAAGTCAGACTAGGTAACAGAATTACTACCTTAATTTCTGAACATTTGATTTCCTTAAAAGAGTACATTCCTTTAGAATTTAATAGAAAACCTCGTTCGCTGGATGATTTGGCAAGGTGGAAAGCGACGGAACTGCGAACGTTTATACTCTATGCTGGTCCTTTAGTTCTTAAAAGTCGTCTTAAAGATGCTGTTTATAAACATTTTTTGCTATTGCACTGTGCAATAACAGTGCTCATTTCTGATCATCATATTGCAAAATTCTCTAAAGACGCCAAAGAAATGCTAGATATATTTGTTTCACATTGCGAGTTTTTATATGGATTAGAGTTCTTTGTAATTAATGTACACCTGTTATCTCATTTGTACGACGATGTTCAGAAATTTAATTCTTTAGACAATTTCTCAGCATTTGAATTCGAAAATTTTTTAGGTCAACTAAAGAAACTTGTCAAATCTCCAAACCGGCCACTTCAGCAAATTTATAATCGATTGCATGAAATTAATAACGTCAAAACAAATAACCAGGATCATTTATTACACAACGAAACATTACATTTTGAACATTATTTAGGACCACTACTGCATTCTCATACAGATAGCTTCAAACAGTTTAAAAAAGCTTGTTTTGAAGATTTTACCCTTACAGTTTATTCATATTCTTTTGCCAACTGTCATTGTCTCATTGATAACAAAATCATTCAAATACACAATATTCTAAAAAATGCCGAAGGTGAAATTTTTATTTTAGGCAAAATATATTTATCCTTTTCTAATTTTTACTCGTATCCGCTGCATTCTTCTTTGCTTAATATTTATGAAGTTAATGATTTATTGTTATCTGATTACCAATTGTATTCCGCTAGTTTAGTTAGGACTAAGTGTTTTTTGTTACCAGTTGACAAAAATAGATGGGTTGTATTTCCACTAATACATACTTTATAAAGTTTTGTCACCATTAATTACAATTTAATATATTGTGTTATTACAAAGACTGAGTTTTTGTATTTTGTATTTTTTAAATAAATTTTTTCACATAAAACTGGATTTTTATTCTTGTAATAGAGTAGTCACTAAATGGTACTTTTTTCGACATACATGACGTCTAAGATTCGTCTATAAATCACGTCATTGGGCTGTGACATTTGGCCGTCATTTTTACGTCAAATTAACGTCACTTTAGAAGGATATATGCCGTAATGTGTGACTAAATATTCACGTGAATTTGACGTGTCTTTGTTGGCTGGGTATATATTTTGTTTTAATGTAATATAATGGTGATTTATATTCATTTATATTAATAAGCCAGTGAGGCTAGCGTCGGTTTAGTCGTAGAAGCTACCAAGATGGAAGGAATAAGCGATACAAATGCAGAAAGAGTGCAACAGCAAATACAGAGAGTAGTCAGATAACTGTCCAGGAAATAGTGCAGATAGTTGTGGCTGCTTTGAGCGAGCAGGCTACAAACAGATTGTCTAATTCGGAAATAGCTGCAATGATACCGAAATTTGAAGGTGGTGTCGAGGAGGATGTGTCAACATGGTTCCAGAGAATAGAGATGATTAAGCAATTACATAATGTGGGTGACAAGGCAATAATGCCAATCCTTATCAGCAAGTTTAAGGGTGCTGCATTATCACGGTTTTATTCCAAACCGGAATATGTGTCTTCTACATATGCGGAAGTTAAAGATAAAGTTACTGCAATTTTGGTTGTAGAGAAAATCGCATAGTATTAACGCGTAAATTTGATAATAGAAAATGGAAAAGGAATGAACCTTTCTTCAGTTATTACCAGGACAAAGTAATGTTTGGTAATAAACTAGATATGTGTGAAAGTGATTTAAATTCCTATATGATTGATGGTTTTGACAATGGAATTTTGCAAGCACAGGCAAGAATGGCACGGTTTACATCTCTGTCGGATCTATTCGATGTGATGAAAAACTTGTCAAGTAATGAACGACATTGTGCTAGGTCAAGCACAATTTCCCGTTCAAATGTTGTTCCTGAACCCAGTGCTTCAAAGAAGATTGTGAAGTGTATTAATTGTAGGGAGGAAGGTCATTATGCATCTGCGTGCCAGCAGGCTAAGAAGAAGTTATGTTTTGGATGCAATGAGGAGGGACATTTCAAGAGTGATTGCCGAAGAAGAAAACAAACCAGCGTGAACCTGATAGTACAACTTTATTGGTGGAGCAAGAACCGAAAATTCCACCTGCCTATCAGGTGCCTATTAGTTTTAATTTTGGTAATGGGGAATTCAAATTATTTGCTATTCTCGATAGTTGTAGTGGGATATCGTTAATAAAAGACAAATATGTTTCTGGCAATCATATGAGACCATATTTGTGTCCGATTGGTTTTACTGGTATTAACAGTTCAAAGCTGAATGTTTTGGGTCTGTATACACATGATGTTAAAATTAATGATATTTTTGTACCTATTACTTTTCATGTTGTTAGTAATAATTCACTGAGTTATGACTGTCTACTAGGCAGAGATTTTATTTCTAGTTCATTAAGTAATGTTAAGTTTAATGGCAGTAGCGTTATTGTTGAGAATGTAATTAGTTCTGAGATTGCAAATGAATTATTGTTTATTGATCTGCATGATAATAATGTTTGTGGTTCAAAACTAAATATTGGTACCTAATACTAGTTTTAAAGAGAGATTGCAATTTATTAATATGTTTAACTTGAATTATGTTGAGCCTAAGCGTGATGACAGTATTGATTCAGATTTTGTTGCGAATATTAGAGTTGAACAAAATCACAATCCTTTCTTTTATAGACCGCGTCGATTATCTTTTGTTGATAAAAATACTGTTAATGAAGTTATTAATGATTTGTTGGGTAGGAGCATTATTAGGAAAAGTTCATCACCTTATGCATCCCCCATAGTTTTGGTGAAGAAGAAAAATGGAACAAAACGATTGTGTGTAGATTTTCGGGATTTAAACAAGATTACTGTTAAGGATCGTTTTCCGTTACCGAATATTGCTGATCAAATTGATGGGTTGGATGGCAAAAAATGGTTCAGTAAGTTGGACTTGAAAGATGCTTTTCACAATATAAAACTGAATGAGGAATGTACACATTTTACTTCTTTTGTGACTCCTCAGGGTCAGTACAAGTAGTTAAAACTTCCTTTTGGATATTGCAATAGCCCTGCAATATTTGCCAGGTTTATTAGCGAGTTGATTAAAGTTTTAATTACTAAGAGCAAAGTCATGATTTATCTCTCTCATAGCTACTGAAACAGTAGAGGAAAATTTGGATGTTTTGAAACAAGTTTTCGAAATTTTAGTTAAATCTGCAGTTGACTTGAAGATAGATAAATGTAGTTTCTTGCAGTCTGAAATAGAATATCTGGGATACATTGTTAGCGAAAAGGGAATTCAACCCAATCCAGCTAGTGTGGCTGCGGTGACTAGGTATCCGGTTCCAGCGGATGCAAAACAGTTACATAGTTTTGTTGGTCTTGCAAGTTATTTTAGAAAATTTATTAAGAATTTTTCCGTAACTGCTAAGCCTTTGTATGATTTTTTGAAGAAGAATGTTGTATTTATGTTTGGTGAACTACATTTGAATGAAATGGAACAATTGAAGGTAAAATTGGCAGCATCACCGGTGTTGGCAGTTTATTCCCCTGATGCAGAAACAGAGCTACACTGTGATGCTAGTACACATGGATATGGAGCTATTCTGTTGCAGCGACACACAGATGGTAAAATGCACCCTATAAGGTGCTTCAGTAAACAAACAAGCGAATGTGAAACAAGGTATCATAGTTACGAACTTGAGTGTTTGGCAATTGTGAATGCACTGAAGAGATTTGACATATACTTAAAAGGAATTAAGTTCAAAATTGTCACTGACTTTAATAGTATAAAACAGACATTTGCCAAGAAGGATGTAATTCCTAGGATAATGCGTTGGGTCTTATACCTCCAGGATTTTGCTTACGATTTAGAACATCGTCCGGGTACGTGCATGGGCCATGTGGATGCGTTGAGCCGTGTCAGAAAAGTGTTGATTGTAGAGGAGAATACATTGGATCAGAATTTATCATATAAGCAAGATATCGATCCATATATCCGAAATATAAGAGAATCGCTAGTGGAACAAGAGAGTTCACTTTACGAACTTCGTAATGGACTTGTCTACAGAAAATTGAAAGATGATTTATTATTTGTGGTGCCTGAAATGATGGAGTCTCATACTATGAACAAATATCATGATGAGATGGGCCATTTTAGATAAAACTATTGAACTTATTACAAGAAGCTATTGGTTCCCAAAGATGAAAGGAAAGGTAAGATATTACATTGGCAATTGTCTTAAATGTATTGTGTATTCCCCTGGAACAGGGAGAAGGCATGGTTTTTTACATTCAATTCCAAAGGGACAGATGATATCAAAAAGGTTATTCACTTCTAACCTTATAAATAACACAAGGTAAGTTGTACCTATTTTATATTGACATTAATTTGTAAATATATAATGTTTGAGAACTAAATGCATTAATATGTTGATTTAGCTATAAAAATACTTCTATTTAATCATGTATACGGATTTATAGTTCTATTTAGTCTGTTACATTTATGTAACCTTGAAAATAGAGATTAAAACATGCTGATTATTACACTTTTAAAATATGACTTTAAATAACAATTATATAATTATGAATTGGAAACAATATTATTGTTCGGAAACTCTAAACAATTTATATAACAATAAAACGTGACGTGTGTACTATTTGAACATAATTGCATTTACATTATGTATTATACATTATTTTACATTCCATAGTATAGTTACTTATTACCATAAATAATAGTAAATGGCCACTAAAAATAAAGTGTGTAACACCCAAAATGAACATATAAAAAGAAGAGAAGACATACGCAGGCAAGAGGTGGAGTAATAGAACATTTCAGTAGTAGACAGACAGTAGTGGAAGAGTGACGACGGAGGTTTTAACCTAACGTATGTATATGTCAATATTTACTCGCAAATGTGAACCTACAAATGAATTATGTGTATATTTACGTAAAAATAAAATTGCATAAAACAAATACAACATCAATTTTGTTAAAAGTGGCATATTTATTTTTGTATTTAATCCCATCCAGGTGTTTGTGTTCGAAGGGTGGGAGCCAGACGTACAAAAACAAATACTAGAGCAGTGCATAACGACCGGGCAAACTAGCCACACATGTAAAAATATAACAAAATGTGTTTTATTTATATATGAGAAACGAGCAAGTTCTCTCACACGTAAGAACCTCAAGCAAAAAAGGTTAATTGTTACACATAGCAATTAGAAGGCGCAGATTTACAACCTGCGTCCAAACTTGAAGTGAAAAACGCCAGCAAGATTAAAGTATTAATCCACTTTCAACAAATACTACAATTATGTTTCCTAGGTATCTAATACTTAATAAGATATTATTTGATTATAAATTATATCTCTTCAAGAATATCTTCTTCATTTAATGAATTTTATATGACCTTTTTATAAATAACTGTTCCTTATTCCCTGGAATTAATTTTTATTTTTAAAATTTGTTTCTTTGTAGACTTCGTTGGACTGGATTTTACTTGGAACTACTTCTTGTTAAGTACTATGGAAACAGCTCCTTGTGCTTCGTTGAGTGAAATATACAGACTGGATAACCTGGATATGTACCTCTTTCGATAGGATCCTCCTTCAGGATAGTTTTTGACAAATGCTTCTATGGATAATTGACTCCTCCAAGGTGATGTACTTCGTTGGATGGAATAATCCTGCTGGATGAACTACAACTCTAGAAGGGCTTCCTACACGTTCGGACTCAGAAAATTCTCTTCTTATCTATTTGTCCTCGCCTGGATAATCTTGATAATAATATATGGTCCTCGTCTTTGGATAATCTTGATAATAAACTAGGGACCTCGTCTTTGGCTAATCTTGATACTAAACTAGGATCCTCGTCGATGGATAAATTTCAATGTATGTAAATATTCTTGATAAATTATTATTAAACCAATTCCAATATTGCTTTATTTGACTATAAATCGATCAATCTACGATTTATAGATATATAATTGATAATATTTGATCACTTCACTCTCATATAAATTATTCGATATGATTTCGTTAGTTTAATTCATTTTAACACTTTTAAGACAAAATGTACTAGATTTGTGAAAATATCAATGAATTTCTTCTATTCACTGATAAAAACAACCGCGTTGTATGAAAATTATTTTCATTTTCTATTTTTATTTATTTTCATTTCCCTAGTGATATATCAAATTTTAAATCATCCAATTATCGATTAACACACGATTATTATAATCAATATAGATTTTAGATCTGTATTCTATCCTTAAATACTTTCTATAATTTAGTACTCCTATTATAATAAAACAATCCATAAATTTAGTAAGAGTTTTATGCATTTTTGAATTATATTAACTATTTCTCACAAATATTTCAGCTAAATGTCAATTTGTCAAATGAACTGTCAATTCCCATATTCAATTTTAAGCGGGAGAATTTAATCGATTTTAACGATTCGTTTTACCAAACATTAAATTCTTAATACCTTTTCTCTTCATTAATGTCAATTGAACAAGTTTTAACAATATAAAAATACATATCACAATACACAACTAATACTAAAATCTCTATTTTTCAGATTTTGGTGTAAATGGATGAACAATGAAACTTAGCCAACAATTCATATACAAGCTGTTTATAAAATGACTGTAACTATAAATTACCTTCTAATAAATAATATATTTTAAGATTTTATCTTCGTTATTATATATTTACAAACTTTCTAACTATATTATCCACAAACGAAATGCCAGTACATAAAAACAACTTATACCTATATATTATGGTTGTGTAGCCACACTATCACAATATATTTTTACAGATAAAGAAAAATCTCATACAAACAACAAAAGAAACAAAACACATTAATGCACTTTTACAAATAATAAACTGACACAAAATTTATGTAGATTCTTTGTATTTAAACATCAACAATAAAAGCAAAAATTTACTACGTACGCTGCATATACGATATATGTATGTTTATATACATATACAACAATTGCGAAACATATTAAGTTACATTATACTTTATATTTTGGAGACGATGTTTATTTAACAACTCTATTTATTCAGTTCGTCTGTTTAATTTTTCAATTTTTAATTCTTTATTATAAAAAATACATTCATCATACAATAATCATTTATAATTTTAACCAATACCTTATTTTTAAATCATCTTTTTTCAACTTCTTTCTCCTTTCTTCGGGCGTGTCTTCAGCGGGAACTTCCTTTGTGGTCACGATCCAGACGTGACGAATCAGCTTGGTCTGCCTAATGGAGCACAATATTTTTATTACGAAGATACAACACTTTGCACATTTACTATATATGTGCCACTTTTTACTACTTTTTCAAGTAATAACAATTCTTATGATTGACTATCCCAGTAGTCTATTGTTTGGAGTTCGCCTTTCGATACAACGCCTAACACTCGGCTATTGATCTCGCTTTCGACTCTTGACTTTTCAATTTTCAACGCGTATTTTCTTTTTATAGGAAGATGTCTGTGAATCCCCGCTTTCTACATAGTCCGGGTGTTTCCATTCACACTTCACATGCACACATTCTTTTAGCTGTGAGAATGTTTATCACTACCGTAGCATTTATCGCATTAATGTAAACTATTGGCGCCACAATTATTATTCATAAATACATACTAAACTTATGACTAATTGCGACTTAAAATTACAATAATACATTCATTGATTTTAAATACTTCTTTTTTAAAATATTAATAAAAAAATATACTTAATTAAATTCTTTAAAATAATAAAATTATAAATTAATATATGGAAATGGGCTGTACCATTACAAATTGAAGGACACTATTTCCTTTCAATCTGTTGTTACAGTGTTCGAAATTTTATTAATTATTTAAAATAACTTTATATTGCATTGTATGTGACGTATTTCTTTTACTTTTGTTGTCCTCTGCTACATTGTCTGAAGTATTAAGAAATAAAATGAATTATTATTATTATTATTCAAGCATTTCTCTACTTAAGATGTTTTTTGGATTTTATATGGATGCTGAAATATTCCTTCCTGTTTGTTTTGTAGTTACATTTCAAGCATTCGTAATCAAATTCCTGAAGGTGTTTGGTTTTTATATGAACGTTTAACATTGCCTCACTAGTTGTTTTGTACCGACATTTCGAGCATCCATAATCAAATTCCTCAAGGTGTTTCGTTTTCATGTGAATATTTAAACTTGCCTTCCGGTTTGTTGCATACTCACATTTCATGCACTTATAATCGAATTCCTTTAGATGTTTTGTTTTTATATGAATTGTTAAATATTCCTTCCTGCTTGTTTTGTAGTTACATGTCGAACAGTTATAATTAAATTCTCGGAGATGTTCAGTTTTCAAATGACTTTCTAAACTCGCCCTACGATTTGTCCTGTACTCGCACATTCCGCACATAAATTTAAATTCTTGAAGGTGTTTGGTTTTGGTATGACCGTTTAATTGTGCCTTGTCGTTCGTTTTGTAGCTACATTTCGAGCATTCGTAATCAAATTCCTTAAGGTGTTGGGTTTTTATGTGAATACGTAACATTGGCTTACTATTCGTTTGTAGATTACATTTTATGCACTTATAATCGAATTCCTTGAGATGTTTCGATTTCATATGAATGTTTAAGCTTGCCTTACGATTTGTTTCGTAGTCACATTTCATGCATTTATAGTCAAATTCCTTTAGATGTCTTGTTTTTATATGACTTCTTAAATATTCTTTCCGACTTGTCTTATATTTACACTTCAAGCAGGTGTATTTAAATTCTGCAAGATGTTTGGTGTTTATATGAATGTTTAACCCCGTCCTACTGCTTGTTTTGTACTGACATTTCAAGCACTGAAAATCGAATTCCTTAAGATGTTTTGTTTTTGTATGCATGTTTAAACCGCCTTTCCTGTTCGTTTTGTAGTTACATTTCAAGCACTTATAGTTAAATTCCCTGAGATGTTTTGTACTAACATGAATGTCGAAATATAACTTGTTGTTTGATTTGAAGTAACATTTCAAGCAGTTATAATCGAATTCCTTAAGATGTCTCGTCTTGAAATGCATATTCATTTGATATCGACGCTTAGTCCGATACTCACACGCGGGACACTGAAATTGCTTCATATCATCTTGTGAGAATTGTGGACAATTCGAACGCTTTCTTCGAATACAATATTTCACGCTTTCTTTTCTTTCACCTTTAATGTGTATCTTTTCCGCATGGACCTTGAGAGCACCTTTGCATCTCGTTGTATATTTGCATTCAGTGCATTTATACATCTCTAAATTTCTTATTTTGCGCATATTTTCTTGACTGTCCATTGCTGAAGTGATGCACTTCCTGAAAACAATAATAATGTAACATTAATAATAGCATTTATTAGCATACTGCAGTGATCTTGAGTTAAATTAAATTGGAATTAAGAAATTCTCAAGACCATAATTAGATTTAATTAATTTAATTTTATCTTTAATCTTTTATATTAGTCTTAGTTTAAAATTAAACAATACACTATGTATATAAATATTTGTTGTGAAATAGTAGGTTAGGGATGTAGTAAATTTATATTAGTTTAAGTAAAACAATGTAACAACGTCATTATAAATTTTATTTACAAAATGACTATTGGAATAATCCCTGTATAACAGGTGAATTGGTTTTATTAATCGTGTTGAATCAAGATATTGCAATAATTCACGTTTTCTCAAATTTATATACTGGTTTATCTTTGAATCGCGTATGCTAAATTGATATAATCAGATCAATATTTAAGATGAATTTGTTTGTTTACAATTTTCAAGCAGTAATATACTGGGTGAGTCATTAGTAGCCGCGTCTTCGATTGCTCTTTTGTGTTTTACATAAAAGAAAAAACAATTAGTGGAAGATTCATGGTTGCTTGGGGCGCATATTTTAAAAATACTTTAAGCTCTGACGCACTTCCGGTTTCACCGGAAATGCATCGAACTTAATTTTTTTAGATGACCGTCTATATATTTTTGGATTTTCTAGTCCTGGTTTAAACTGTCTATTCAACTGTTTTTTCTTTTTCAAAATTGAGCCCATAGCTTTTAAGTTATTAATTTTCTTTAGAAATATTTGACTAAAACAAGTGTTCAGAAAAAAATCATTTTCACATTGTTTTTACAAGTAAAAACATTAACTTTATTGGTGCTTGTAGCGAAGAAAATTCTGCATCATTTGCTATAAGTGCATTCGACAATACCTCAAAAAACTTTGTTTTTTCAAAGCCTACTTCCGAAATTTTCACATACCAAAAACTTATTTTTTTTTAATGGAACACCCGGTATTTTATTGTGGCATTTTGTTCCCTTTTTTATTCTCTTTCATTTTTGTTAACAGTATCCTATACCTGTCTTTTGTAATTTCTGAGATAATCACTATAGAAGCAATTAGCGGTCAAATAAAGAACTACGAGCTCTGTTCTATGCACCCAAATATTCGTTCAATAAAGGCTGAGTCAACTGTTAAAGAAAGTCGGTAAACATTTATGTCAAATTGATAAAAACATCGCTATTAGTTATCGTCAAAATGAATTATCCTTGTTAAGAGTTAATAGATATGATTGACATTTTGGGTAAATCTGAAAAAAACTCTGCTAGAATTCAGGCTTTATGCACATCGATCCCTGGTAGAAGTCAACTGAAGCCAGAAACCTTTGAAAGTATAAAGAAACGGTTCGAGTAAACAGAAAGTATTGAATATTAACAAAAGAGCGGACAAAATCAGTAACTGGTGAGGATAATAAGTTTATGGTGCTTGCGAGTGTAGTCGAACACCCCCATACTAGCACTACGAAAATTAGTCGTCAGTTAGATGTAAGTCAAATTTGAGAATTCAGAATAATTAGAAAATTATTAATTCTTCCGTAGCATATTCATACACAAAGTTAGATGAAAGAAATTTTCAGAATCCCTTACATTTTTGTTAATAGCCAGCAGATAAATAGCCCGACTTTCTCAATTTTTTGTTGTTTACCGCTTCTATTAAAATGGATACGTTAATCATCATAATTTTCTTTATTATATCACATAAAAACCCTCACTTTATCACACCTGCAAACTTTTAAAATCGTTGGTCATTAAATGTCTGTGGAGGAATAGTGGGTGTTTACATAATTTTACCTTATTTCTTTGACGAAAATGTTAATGGAAAAGAGTATCTTCGTTTTCTACGGACGGACTTCTAAACTTTTTGAAGACATGAACATGAAAATCAGAGAAGCGTTTACAAGAATATGTCGAAACGTTTTACGCAACGTTACTACTTCTTCGGAAAGCAAAATACTCACATGCATTGCACAAAGTTGTGGTTATGTTGAACATATTCTTTAATGAAGTTTGTTTTTCTTACTTTTGATTGTTGTTACGTTGCTCAATAGTTTTAGGTTGTTTAGATTGCGTTATTTTGTTGCTAATTTTTTTTCTATCAAAGTTTTAAGACATCAGTTTATAATTTTGAAAAACTACAGCCATCTCTGATGAAGTGCTTCAACAATGAAGGAATACGAGCAATTAAGCAAATTCAATTGCAGATCGCAGCATTGTTTCATGCACCTTTTAGTGGGGCGGCATTTTCAAATATATCAGTAAACATAACCTTTACTTTGTTTCGTTCTTAACCTACAGTGTAAAAAATGAAATTCTGCAACTGAATATTGCCGAAATTAAAAAATTGAAATGCGATGCCCTTCATTCTGTAAAATTATTACTTTTGGGATAGTTCGATTTAACCCTTACTTTGTTTCACAGTTGACTAAGGAAGTTGGGCCCCATTCCAGCATTCCATTGGTTGATAGAATGTTTGGGAGCATAGAACAACAGCGCTCGTAGTTCTTTATTTGACCGCTAATTGCTCCTATAGTAATTCTCAGGAATTACAAAAAATAAAAGAGAATAAAAAAAGGAACAAAACACCACAATGTTCCATTTAAAAAAAAATACGTTTTGGTATGTGAAAATTTCGAGAACTAGGCTTTGAAAAAACGAAGTTTTTTTGATGTATTGTCGAGTGCAACTTATACCAAATGATGCAGAATTTTCTTAGCTAAAAGCACCACCAAAGTTAATGTTTTTGCTTTTAAAAACAATGTGAAAATGATTTTTTTCTGAACACGTGTTTTGGTAAAATATTTTCAAAAAAAATTAATAACTCAAAAACTATTGGCTCAATTTTGAAAAAGAAAAAACAGTTGAATTAGACAATTTAAAGCATTACCAGAAAGTCCAAAAATATATAAGGTGTCATTTAAAAAAAATTAGTTCCGTGCATTTCCGGTGAAACCGGAACTGCGACAAAACTTAAAAGTGTTTTTAGAATATGCGCCACAAGCAACCACGAATCGTCCACTAATTGTTTTTTCTATTATGTAAAACACAAAAGAGCAATCGGAGAAGCGGATACTAATGACTCATCCAGTATATACACGCCGCTAAGGGCGATGCCAGTAATACATGCAGCAGTACATGATGATTGTTATAAAAAGCCGTGCCGTGCGATTTTCGAAGGATTTGGATGCCGGTGCAAACCGCTCTAAATACAAATAGCATTCGGTGTGTTTTAATAATTTTAAATTTGAACTTGTAACATTTTTAAGAAATAATTTTTATTCTGAACTTTTGAGAAACAATTTTTATTTTGGAGTTTCTAATAATATTTGTGGACACTTGTAAAAAATTTCAAGAAATAATTTCATGGAGTTGTAATAATTTCCAATTAAAATTTTTTATTCGAACTTAATTCGAATTAAATAAATATATTTAAATCATAGTTAGGAGATATTAGGATATTTGTTAAGAACCGGAATATTTTATTTTAAAACATGATGGCCATACGCTACATGTCATGATAAAAGATTCTGGAAATTATAATTATTTTATTTTGAATAAGGGTGTTTTGTAAAGTTTTATTTTCTTTGAATTGGAGTACAGACACTACGTTTTTCTTTTCTATATAATATTTATTATATCTCATTCGTTATTTATTGTAGAATTCGTATAAATAAAGTAATTAAAGATGATTATGGAAGAGTTTAATGCTTTATATGAAGAGCTAAGGTAGTTTGTATTGTATAGAGTTTTCTTTGTGTATATAAAGTGTTTTATTGTTTTTGCGTGGTGACTTATATTGAAAGATAATAAGGTTAGAAAATTTATATTTTATCGTTTAGTTTATGATTTTTTTTGTTTGTCCATTGAAGTCTGACATGTGTAGTGTTGTGTGTTCGGATAAAGCTTTTACGATACGTATTAAATACACAAAGTTGTTGTTTATTCCCTATTTATTGACATCTCTATTCTTATCATAACAACACTAACTAACGTCGTACCCTACTCATTGCCAGCACCTCATCTGCTGCCAACTGTCTTTCTATTTTTAACAAATAATACACTACATTCTTCCCCTACTATAAAGAAGTAACATGTAACACATAAAGATTACAATAACATTTGGTTAATTGAAAGTTATTGAAAATCACAATCACTGAGATCACTGATGTAATCCTCCAGGTGTTGAGGTCTCCTCAGCTTATACCCTGGACGTAGATTGCGTTTCTCGCGCTGGTTGCCATCTGTCTTGATTTCGGATGAAATGCTATTCTCACGCTCCTGTTCGTCCACTTGTCGTGTCGAGCTTTTAATTGATTGTCGAACGATTCAGCTGCTCCAACTTCAGATGGTTGCTGGTTCTCGGGCGTAGATACCACAGAGTTGTCGGTCAGATCTGCTTGTTCAGTACTGGGCATAGGCATTGATATCTAGTTTATAGCACTTTGGTCATTGATAGGTGTGAGATGAATACCCTGTGCTTTAGGACTAACATTGAGCCGGAAACGGATGTTTTCGGTAGAGGTTCTTGAGGGTAGGCAAGGAGTTGGCTTTTGACTGAGATTGACGTTTAGAATTAGAGCTTTGGTTTGGTAAGAAATTTTTGAAGAATGATGAGTTTCTTTGTATTATTCTTTTTTTTTCTTTTGGCTTTTATTCTTGTATCTCGAACTCCAATTATTTCATATGGATCAGGATAAAACGTAGGTGTTAAATTGTTAATCTTAGGTTGTTTGCATAATAGCATATCTCCAACCTTAAATTTATGTTGTTTAGTTCTTCTCTTCACATTTGCTTATTCTCTTTTTCTTTTGTTGAATTTGTCGTGATTGACAAAATCCTTTTCTTCTTTATTTCCATCCATCATAAATTATTTACTTTTCTTCCGAACACGAAGTTCAAAGGGCAACATCATCGTTGTGGAATGTGGTGTACTTCTGTAGTTTAACAGGAATTGTTGAATTTGAGAGTCGAACTTGTTATTTTCCAAATTTGCACATACTAGTGATTTCTTGAAGGTTTTCACGAATCTCTCTGCTAATCCATTTGCTTCCGGCCAATAAGGTGTTATCCTGACGTGTTTTATTCCATAATTGGACAGGAATTTTTTCATTTCGTAACTGTTAAAAGGAGGACCGTTATCAGATTTTATACGCTTTGGTATTCCAAATGTAGAGAAAATGTTTTCCAATATGGGTATTAAATATTGAAAACTAGTTGATGGTACTATTTCCGCTATAGAATACCTGGAATGGTCGTCAACCAGAATAACAATATGTTTCTTGCCTTGGAATGATCCTGTAAAGTCAATGTCAAGACTTTCAAACTGTTGTCTAGGAAGCGGTGTTGAGATGATTGGGTCTCTTTGTTTTGTGTTGGTAACTGCTTGACAAGCTGAGCATGCTCTTATATAGTTTTCTGTTAGGACATCAATGATAGGAAACCATACTTTTGTTCGTAGCAGTTGCTTGGTTTTTATGATTCCTAGATGACCTTTATGCGCTAGCTCTATGGCTCGTTTTTGTAATGTCATTGGAAGAACTATTCGTGTACCCCGCAAGATTATGCCATCTGTTACTGATAGCTCATTTCTGATCTTGTCAAAAAAACGTAATTGAGTATTTTTCCATGAAATAAATTTCTCAATGTTGAGGGCCTCAATTAACTTTTTTAGCATTTGGTCATTTCTGGTAGCCTCTTGAACTTGCTCAAGCGTTATTGCCACAGAATATCTAACAATCAGAATACCGACTCGCATTGGTGGGATAAGTTCGCGCATACTTAGTAGCGCATAGTTATCCTCCATTTTGTGGGACTAGAAGTTATGATAACCATGTGTTTTTGAGGTTTGTAAGTTTAACTTATAGTGTTTGTTTGTCTACTGCTTTTTATGAATTTGTTGTGTATTTATATTATAAACAGTTAATTAGAAGTGCATATATCAAGGATATAAATTTTCGACCATACGTAAATATAAAGGAAGAAAAATAAATTACGCACGTTCGGGTTGTGTAAAATATATTAGTTCAAATGTATTCAATATTTCCTTAATTTTTTTTTAAAATAAAAATAGATATAAATATAATTACTTACAACCATAATTTAACCTTTTAATGAAGTTTTAAATATACTTGTAAGTAATTACAAATATATCTATTTATATTTTATTGTTTAATGTGCTGTTTGTTTACAGTAATTGCTCCCGATAAAGCTAAATAACAATTCGCGAAATATTGAGTACATTTGAACAATTATATTTTACAGAGATCGAACACCCCTAATTTATTTTTCTTTGTCATGTGTATATATATATATATTGAAAATAACATCTTAATTTATTCTATCTACTCCATTAGACGCATTCATCCATAAGTGTTTGGTTAATTCTTTATAAGACTGGTTTGTTGGATTTCATAAAACAAGTTTCACTGGGAATCGATACCAGTTTGGTGAAAACGACGGTAAAATAGATAAATCTATTTCTTTGAATAAATTTACACATACATTACATTCATTAATGTTTCTTACAGTTATGGATAAGGCAAAGAAAGCAGGGTCTGTTTGTGCTGCAAGAAATTGCAAAAATAAGCAATATTCTTCCAAGCAAAGTTTCTTCAGGTTTCCTAAGGATTTAGCAAGGTAAGAAATATAAGTGTATTAGTTATAAAATACTAAGATAAACATGCTGTGTTGAAAGTTTATATAACGATATGTTTACACAATTTTATTTTCCTTAGAGCTACAACGTGGGCTAAATCATGTGGTCGTGAAGATTTGTTAGTAAATGTTGAAGCATTGAATAGTAGTCGCAGATTATGTGGTGCTCATTTTGAGACCAGGATGTTCTTGAACGATTTAAGAAATAGACTACACAGTAATGTTGTTCCTACATTTTTCCCCATGCTAGAAGGGACTTCATCATTTCTGAGAGAACATAAATATTGCTCATTTACTGATACTGCTTCCAGTTACACTTTAGAAGATGTTGAAGGTTTTTTAATATAACCTGT
This sequence comes from Amphimallon solstitiale, assembly GCA_963170755.1. Taxonomy (NCBI): domain Eukaryota; kingdom Metazoa; phylum Arthropoda; class Insecta; order Coleoptera; family Scarabaeidae; genus Amphimallon; species Amphimallon solstitiale. Next base: position 87,235,683 of record OY720677.1, on the reverse strand, counting down.
TATAAGCTTTTGTGTTAATTTTATCATGTGTGTTAATTGCAGTTGATATGAGTGATCCAAACATAATGAGTAAAGAAGTTAGTCGGCAGGAGCAAATTTCAGGAGGTGATACTGAAGAAAGCCCTTCCAACGTACATATTCTACAAAACATTGTGCTTACATCAGGTAAAATGTTTTAATAGTAACAATTCCCCGTCAGTTACATTATATATCTTTAGGTGACCCCAATAATCCAGATGCCAGTATCTTCTTACCCCTTCAAGAGGATGTTTCTGCTGAATTGGGTACTACTATAGATGAAGAACTAATTTCACCAAGCAGCAGTACGCAAACAGGAAAAAGATTGTCTTCTAATTCCCCCAGAAAGGAGAAGCTAAAAAGGACTATAAAGTTGCAAAACAATAGTATACTGCAATTACAAAGACAAAACATTGCATTAAAAAGGAAATTACATCTAATAACAGGAAATATTGCTAGTTATGTTTCGTTAGATCAATATCAAACACTGACACAAAAATTTTGTCATTCTGTGCCACTTGGAAAATTTATAAATATGCAAGTGGCTCAGGCTCAAAAATGTCCAAAAGGTAGAAGATATACTTTGGAGTTTAAAAAGAAATGTGTGGAATTATACTTTTCGTGTCCACGACTGTACAAGAACATTTTGAGAAAAAAATTTTGCTTGCCCTGTCCTTCAACTTTATTAAAGTTAACCCAAAATTTTACAATTAATCCTGGACTTGACAACCAGCAATTGTTTGAAATGCTCGAAGTAAAAGTAAAGAATTTTAGTGAAGAAAATAGACTTTGCGTGCTGTGTGTAGATGAAATGAGTGTGAAGTCAAATTTGTTTTATAGCATTGGCACAGATGAAATGGTTGGCTTTGAAAGCAATAGTAGAGATCGAAAAGTATTTCAGCCTGCTCGAGCAGTGACAACATTAATGATTCAAGGTATCTACTCAAGATGGAGTCAGCCATTGGCATTTTATTTCTTCAAATCGGGATGTCCTGCAGATATGTTAAAAAATATTATTTTTGAAACCGTTCAGAAACTGAAAGATATTGGGATTAAAGTTTCTGTATTAATTATTAGCGACATGGGGTCAAACAACTTACACGTTGCTCGAATTCTTGAAATTAGTCCAGAACAACCATATGTTTATGTAAGAGCTGACAAAATTGTGTATATGTTTGATACACTTCATTTACTTAAAGCTTGACGCAATAATCTTATGAAGTATAAATTTGTCCATGAAAACCAGGAAATATTGTGGGAGTACATTAGTACCTTTTATAATCACGATAAACAATATGTTACACGGGCTGCTCCGAAGTTAACTGACTCTCATGTTGCAGCTGGCTTAAATCTATATATTAGATTTTCAATTCTTCCTGCGAATGCAGTCGGAACTGCACAGTTTGTGGATAGAGTTGATAAATTATTTGATTTATTAAATTCTTCGACCTCGACTGCAAAAGAATACAACAGAGCGTTTAAAGGACTGGATTACCAAATTGCTTTTTTAAAAGATTGTGATTCGTTTTTCAAAAACCTAAGAGTTTTTGACAGCAGTAGCGATCGCACAAATAATATAAAATGTTTAAGCAGGATTAGAATAACTATAAATGGTTTATTTCATTTATGGGACTCGCTCAAAGCCAATTATATTGAATATTTATATACCAGGAAATTGAACCAGGATGCCTTAGAAAACTTTTTTGGAAAAGTTAGGCAACAAAACGGAAATTGCATAAATCCGACATGTGCTCAGTTTGAAAGAACGTTCAAAAAACTTTTATGTTTGAAACTGTTTAATTCAGGAACTGAAAACTGCGAAGGTGACACCGACAGTATATTGCTGAAATTAGGAGAAATAGGGACAAATGATCAAAGTACACCTTCTGTTAAAACTAATGTTGCACCTACTAACGTTATTGATAAAGATTATCAAAACAGTGATGTGTTACAAAAAAACTTTACTAGGTATATATGTGGATATTTAATCAAGAAATGTTTGTCACAACATTCCTGCACAATATGCACACATTATGCAAAAGAACATGAGAATTTAGATGATTCAGCGTTGTTTTGTTTTTTAAAAGCATATCAAAATGCATCTTTGGATACATTTGGCAATTTGCAAATGCCGAATGACAATTTTGTTTATTATATTTCTACCTTAGAAGTCTTATTTCAAGAAAACTTTGAAAAGGTGGTGATACAGGATAACGTAATAAAACGTTTTGTGATTTTGTATAAAGATTGTCATTATACACATCCGTGTAGTCATTTTCCATATGATTATCTTGTAAAATTGTATTCGAGAATTAGGTTATTTTATACTTTAAAATTCATTAATAGAAATTTCAAAAATCATAAAACTAAAATTGTATGGAGAAATCATTAAATATTATGCATATCCTCTTTAGTTTTCATTTATTTATTCCAAGTTATGGAGAAAAACTAACATGTATATCTAATGGAGTGGTAACATACAATATTTTTTTCTATTACTCCACCTTTTGTATTTATATGTACGCATTTTTTTGCAACCAAGTGTACCTACAAGTATTCCGGGTATTAAATTTTTTTGGAATTTTTCAAAAGTAACTTTTTTGTCCTGTATTATTTATGTTGTGAGTTTACATACTTATTTCTATATAAAGATGTTTTTAAACCTTTCTTATAACATTTTAAAATAAAAAAATACAAGTAAATACGGCCCTGATATCAAACTTAACCTTAATCCGACCTGTGTTCTATTCCCTAAACATGGCGGCAAGGTCATCGAAATTGACTATAAGAGGTCAAAGGTGCCGACAGCGAGTCGGTATTCTGATTGTTAGATATTCTGTGTTATTGCTTTGGGAAGCGCATTAATCGCTATAAAGTTTACATATTCTTCTAATTTGTCGTGAGAAGTTGTTTCTTGAATTGGGTGTCGAGACAGATAATCAGAAGGGTTGGAATTTCCTTTTTGATGAACCGCCTTGAATTTGTACGATTGTATGCGTAATAATAGTCTCTCAATTCGAGCGCTAGGCGAAGGCTTCGTGTTTTGTAAAATTCTCACTAGCGGAAGGTGATCACTGTGTAAAGTAAAGTCTGAGCCATATAAATATATGTGGAAATGTTGTATAGCCCATGAACAAGCCAACGTTTCTTTTTCAATTTGGCTGTACCTTTTTTCTGTGCTCGTGAGTGTCCTACTGGCGTAAGCAATCACTGTAACATCTTGTGATAAATTGCTCCTAGACCTTCTGGTCCTGCATCTACATAGAGATGTGTTGGTGTCTTTAGTTGAAATATGTTAGATTGGTAACCCGATTGAGTTGTTGTTTCAGAACGTCGAAAGCTTTGTCGTGATCCGTCGTCTAGTTCCATTCAGCATCCTTCAGAGTTAGGTCTCTAAATAATTTCGTGTTTTCAGCTAAATTAGACATAAATTTCCCTATGTAATTTATCATTCCTAACAAACTGCGAACTGCACTTGCATTTGTTGGTTGTTGTAGATTGATTATGCAAGATACTCTTGCTGAACATTACTGATCCATTTAACTGTCAACATCTATTGTTGGTGTTATGTGTCTTTCTCTTAATATAGCTTTGTTTGGTGCTTTCATGTCAACACATATTCGAATTGTTTCTGGGTTGTTGTGTTTTGGAACTATCACTATTGGTGATACCCAGGGTGTTGGACCATCCGTTTTTTCAATAATGTCTTGCTGAACTAATCTTTCCAGTTCTTGTTCAATCTTCCCTCTTAAATTAAATGGTATACGTCGATGTCTTTGAGCGACTGGTTGAATATTCAAATCAATATGAAGCTTTATTTCTGAGCTTTGTAGTTTACCAATTCCAGTACATATTCTTGGGTATTTGTGTTCTATGTATTTTAAGTTAATGTTCTGAGAAATACTATTTGGAAATATTTTTACTAGATTTAGCTTCTTTGATGTATCATAACTAAGTGAATTGTGACACTTACCTTTTACAACATATATTTCTGTTGAAATGTTGTTGTTCGCATGACTCAGTGTGGCGGTAAATTTTCCAATGATCCTTAGTCGGTTTGAAGAACAATAAGGATATATACTGGTTGAATTAGTTATAAGTGTTTGTTCGGGTAGTTCTGACAACGTAGTTTCAATAATAAGGTTGACTGAACTGCCTGTATCTATGATAAATTCAATTTTATGGCCATTTATTTCAACTGCTGTTATTGAAATGTTACTAATATTATTCAGTTAGATAAAAGGATTGTTCTTCTAAGCTATGTGAACTGTTGTTTGCATTTTCATTGTGATTTACAAATTTCTTGTTCGAAAATTGTTCATATTTACCTTTGTTTTGGATTCATTCTGGTTTTGTTACCGTTTCCTGTTGTTCTTTGTTTCTCCCTTGATTCAACTTTTGTTCTGCTAGACATACCTTGCGAAAATGACCTTGTTTTCCACAAAAATTAGACTTAACATGTGTTGCCAGACATGACTGTCCGCCGTTTGTGTGCCATTTGTTGCCTCAGTTTCTGCATATTTTATTGTTTTGGTTGTTTTTACCTGTGAGTATTTTCCTCCATTTCTGTGTGTTTCTGTGAGTTCGTAAGCTTTTGCCTTGGCTAACAATTGTTGTAACGATGGGTTTTCAGCTAAACCGTACTTCCTTAACTTTGTTGAGATAGTACCTTGTATTATTTGAGACTTAATTTCTCTATCTTTATCTGGAAAATTACAGTTGCTGCCAAGTTTTAATAATCGAGCATAGAATTCATCAATAGGTTCATTCATTAACTGTTTAGCTTGTCTGAAATTGAAGATCTCAAACTCTCCATTTATTTTGGGTACAAAATGAGTATTTAACTTATTTTTAGCTTTTTCATACTTGGATAGATTTGTTTGTGTGGTAGGATCAGGAAGGGAACAGTAAATTTCAAAAGTTACCTCACCTATACAATGCAATAACATCGCCTCCATCCTGGTGTCGTCTGCTATTCCTACAGCTATAAGGAAGTTATCAAACCGCTTTATCCATTTCTACCATCTAGCACCTATGTTTCCCATGCCTGAATGGTCGTTGAAACTATCAATGTTTGTTAGAATATTTTCTGCCATTTTCTTTTGTTTGCGTGTAGTTCGTTATATTTCTTTTGTTAGAAACACATCTTCGTCGCCAAACGTAGTGTTGTGTGTTCGGATAAAGCTTTTACTATACGTATTAAATACACAAAGTTGTTGTTTATTCCCTGTTTATTGACATCTCTATTTTTTTTCTTATCATAACAACACTAACTTCATACCCTACTCATTGCCAGCACCTCATCTGCTGCCAACTGTCTTGCTATTTTTAACAAATAATACACTACAACATGTTGAGACTATGAATTAGGGATGTATTCATATATATTGCGTGTGTGTTGTATCTTGATAATGTGTAATTTTTCGTCCCAACTAGAGAGATAGAATTGGTTGCATTGCCTGTTCCGCGCATGCGTCGACTGAAATTGTCCATTTTGAATTTTTCGAAATGACAGATAAACAGAAAACACAATTATAACCTCTGATTTAAATTGACTATCTATAATAACTATGATATTACTGAAAGCATATGCAAAGTTGTTTTTTATTGACTTCAGCATTATGCAAGTTGAGATATCACAAGTTCATCGGTGATGTCATAGATTTACACAGAAAATACGATGTAGAATTAAGCCCATGAAGATATACAAACGATATGAAGGCTGATTTCAGTGGATTATTAACAGAAAAATTTGCTACTGCCATTGATTTATACGTGCTTAGTGGAATATGTGAAATTATATTATTGAATATAAATACTGATCGTTTTATTTCGACTTATTTAAAAGACTTTGTATATAGTTATGTGAAACTATTGAATATAAATATTGATCATTTTATTGGACTTGCACAAAAGATTTTGAACAGAAAAACTTGTGAAATTATAAATAGGTACCGAGGGGTAATTCGCTGGGGAAATCTGGTGTACACCAAGAGGGAAATCATGGGGAAATCATGAGGAAATCAGAGGAAATCACTGCAAATTATTATACTGCGCATGAGTCTGCTATGAGTCTGATCATGCGCAGTTTTTATATCAAAGAAATAAAAATGAAGTTACAATCTACTGTGATATTTAGGGTTCTTTATATTCAAAACTAGTGACTGATTATAAGATAGTGTAAAGTCTGTGAGTGTGAATAGTGGTGTTTTAGGTGAGTACATAGAATCGGTAAAAATAAACAGTAGTTTTTGCACTTAACGAAGGTTACTGCAAGGGTTATTGTCAATATTATAGCCGCTACTTTTACAGAAATATGGCACCTGAACTGGAGGATGAATTTATTCTAGAACTTGAAAATTCTATTGGTATTAAAATTCCAATTCAGCTAAAGAAATTGCTAGCTATAAATGGCTACACAGACATAAATCTAATTGCCAAGATAACTGAAGAGAATCTTTCAGAAATTGAACATTTTGCAAGAGTAGATTTGCCTTCTTTAATAGAAAAATCGGAATACGACGACTATTATGGTGTTTTTTCAAAAAACGTTGAATCATTTAAGATAGTTAGCGGTCACAAGAAAATTTTGAGAATGATTCAAGAATATTATAAATCTTCGTATAAACCTGATAAACTCACTAGTGCCAATGTGAAATGTAAGACATTATCTAGGAACAAACCAAATAGTTTATTGACTCGGTCACCAACAGCCCCTCTCGCAGCCCCTAGTACCTCGAGTTTATCAGCTCAATTCACCGACACGGCCGAAGATGCGACAGTTACAAAAATTTGTACAAAAATTAATATTTCCGAGGAATCGGACAATGTCTCAAGAATCGTACTAAATTGGATTAAATCAAAATGTTGCGCTGAAAAATGGCTCGACCTCCAAAAACAGTGCTCGAATATTAAAGTTAATATTCATTATGACAATCTCAGTCAAGATTTATTAGGTAATGGTTTTGTTTGTACATTAGTGAAAATGTGTATATTTATATTACGAAACAATTATTTTTCAGGTAAAATTGTATGCTTTTGTTCAGAAGTCCCCGTAAAAATTTATAAGCTTGCTAAAACTGCTAGATCGCAGAAACGTTGGGTTATTTCAAATTTTCAACGACATTTCAAAAAACATCTCGAAAAAAGCAGCTTGGACAGTTCAAACTTTTCCGAAAAAGCAGAGAAGGGAATACTACATTATTTTAAACCTATGGAGAAGTCAGCAAATTGTTCTAGCTCAGAAAATTCAGTTTCAGTAATTGAGGATCTCACCTCGGATCTCACAAATTCATCCGTTGCGTCTTCTTCTAAAATAAATATTATTTCCGATATCATAGTTTCTCCAAGTTCTTTATCAACTCTGTCAACAGATAAACAACAAGACGAATGTCAAAAATTAGGTCAAAATATCACTGAAGACAATTTTCTCGATAACAATGAGAACAGTGATAATTTAAAAATTACAACTACTCCAGAACCTGCTATTGAAAATTACGAGGCTCCGCTGTTTAAAGAAAAACTTTTAAAGTCAAAATGGTCCGAATATAAATATTCAAGACAGCAGAGAAGCCAGAGACTGAGAGAAAAAACTCACAGCGACCAACAAAAAATTACAGAGTATTTTCCTTATTTACAAACAGTTCAAGAATTTTTTAAAACAAATTCTCAGGCGGAAAATCAGTTTATAGAAAACTTTACAATCTATAGTAATATATAAGCTCAAGATTTCCAAATAAGTAATACATTTTTGAAACTACTCTACGATATGTCTCTTAGAAACTCTTCGCATACATCTAATCGAAATAATTATGATGATGCTCTTAAAAAGTTTGCTCTTTATATTTATTACACAGGAGGACGTCTTCTGTATGAAACGCTACACGCCAATCTAAGAAATATCCTGCCATCGACTTCATGTCTTTACAGATATTCGAGAGGAAGTGGTGGACAGTTCTTGGAAGGTATTTTCTATTTTGAACAACTAAGCAAGTTTTTGGAAGAGCGGAATCTTCCTAAAAAAGTCTGGATTAGTGAAGATGGTACTCGCATTACGTCTAAAATAGAGTATGACCCAAAAAGCAATAACATCACGGGTTTTGCTTTACCTTTGCATAAAGGCTTGCCAATAGTAGATACATACATGGCTACATCAGTCCAAAAAATCCAAAGTTATTTTCAAAATGCATCAAAATCGAAGTATGCATACGTTATTATGGCTCAACCGATGTGTGATAAAGTGCCCGCATTTTGTTTATCCGTATTTGGTACTGACAACCGCTTTACGTTCAAGGACATCCAGTCTAGGTGGAATTACATCAAAGAAACTGCAGAAACCTTTGGGATTACCGTGATGGGTTTTTCATCCGATGGAGACACTCGGTTGTTAAAGGCCATGCGTGTTAACTCTACTTTGCCCACTCCTAAAGACGAAAAAAATAATTTGAGTAATTGGAAGTGGTTTCAGATGGGTCATGAAAGGTGTGAGAATAAAGTATCTTATGTTCAAGATAGTGTCCATATTGGAACAAAATTGAGAACTCGTTTTTTAAAACCCAATATTATATTACCTTTGGGAAACTATTTTGCTTCCGTAAACCACCTTCAAGAACTAATAGATACTGTTTCAAAAGACCAACATCTTCTCACTGTATCAGATCTTAAGGCAGATGACAAAATGAATTTTTTAGCTGTTCAAAAAATGTGTACACCAAGAGTACGTCAGTTACTGTTAGACAATGTTCCCGACAGTAAAGGGACTATTGTGTTTTTAAAAATTATGTATTTTGCAACTGAAGCTTTTATAAACAAGGAATTACCAGTTGCAACGCGTGTGTACTATTTATGGTATTGCGTTTTCTTTTTGAGGGCTTGGAGATTTTGGATTGCCACAAATAAATACTATAAAATTCAAGAGAACTTCTTATCTTCGAATTGTTATTCATCAATTGAGTTGAACGCTCACAGTTTAATAAATCTGCTTTTAAAGTTCCGCGATGAAGACATACCAAGTGATCTGTTTACGCCATGGCTTTTTAGCAGTCAACCCTGTGAAAAGCTGTTTCGTGCAACGAGGTCTATGACATCGACATATTCCACCGTTGTAAATTTCAGCATTAGGTATATCTTATATCGGATTGACCGTATACAAATAATAAATAACATAATCAATGAGTTGAGCGATGATAAAGGTGGAAATTTTGTTTTTCCTCGAGAAAAGAAACGAAATACAATGATTATTGGAAATTTAGAATCTGATTTAAGTACTATGACTAACGACGTAATTGAAATGAATGTGGAAAAATCTTTAGTGGACGCTACTGAGGACTTGAAAGAGTTGGGAATTTGCCTCTCCAATAGCGACTGCTTCTATGAACTTGCAATTCCACTGAAGCAAGAAGAGATGCAAGAAATGATTGACGAGAATGAAAATGACATAGATGATCAGCAGATCACTATTTTTGACGAACAAGACAATTATTCAACTATTTACTCTAGAACAATGATGGACCACGACGAAGAGTCAAAAAAAGAAAAAACGGACATAGATAGTGATCTCTACTCAGATCTGTGTAAACTATCTATTAATGCTTCCTTTGGAGATGAAATACAAATAAAAGACTTAACGGAAATAAAAGGCAAAAAACTTCACGAAAAAGATAGTTGTTTGCCCGTGATTATCAACGAAAAGTCTTATGTTATTAAGAAATCTTCTCTTTGCTGGTTGCTAGAAGAAAAACCTGAAAAAGTCAGTACAGACAGACTCAGGCGCTTCGTTCAGGGTAAATCTTCTTCAAAAAGTTCCCTCACTGATAGACCGGAAAAAACGAAAAAATTATTGTCTCAGCAATATGGAACAAATGGACAGAAAACACAAAAAAGAAAAATGTTACAGTCGACTGAATCTCAAGATTCAAAGATGAAGTGCGAGAAAAGCCAAAGTCAAAGCCGGGGCCGAAGCCGAAGTGGCGGTCGAGGTCGAGGTCGAGGTAAAATTTCATCTATTAAGAAGATGAAATATGACAGTGAATCTGACATTCTGCCTGACAATTTTTCAAGCGACACTTCCAGTGACAGCATTGATTCAAAAGAATTTTGTAACGATGATACTGATGACGATTATGTACAATCTGACGTAGAAGATGAGGAGATCTGTATACTTTGTCAAGAATTTGGCAAAGCTGAAACGTGGTATAGATGTACTGTTTGTGGAAAGTGGGTACACCGCCAATGTAGTGGAGCGGAATCACCCGAAAACTATGTTTGCGATTTTTGTGCAAGTACTTAATGCTTACTTTTTGTGAGAATATTTTTATTTACTTTAATTAAAAAGTAGTTAATGTTTTTTATCAATGTTTGTGTTTTTGATATTACGATGTTTATTTTTGTTTTTTTTTCAATTTGTTTTTTTAATAAAGTATTTATTTTCTGTAAATTTGGCTTAGAATGACGTTAAATAATAATAGAAGTATGTAGTGTGTGAGTTGAATAAAAAAACTGGGAAAATCAACAGGAAATCAGGGGAAATCATGAGGAAATCACGGGAAATCACTAGGGAATCATAGGTAATCACAAGGAAATCATAGGTAATCATTAGGAAATCATGGGTAATCCTAAGAAAATCATGGGTAATCACAGGAAATCATCAATGAAAGGGAAATCTGGTGTACAAAATTTTGTCAGCGAATTACCCCTCGATAGGTACTGTTCTTTTCATTTTGACTTAATAGAAAACATAAATTAATGCTTTATATACACAATTCAATATTTGAGGTACGTTAAGTTAGGTTGTATTATATTTTGACCTATACTTTTGCTATATATTTTTAAGCTTAAGATGGCAAATATAATTATTGTACATTATTCAATATATTGTATAAGCAAGAGTATAGAAAACAAATTGCTGTTGTGTATTTAATTCTATGTTGACACATAGACTGTGACATACAGACTTAATTAACACGAATGTTTTAACAAAAGTGAAGTGGTATCAATCAGCATTACAATTTACAATGTTTTGACTGAATAACGGTGTTATCATTTTAATTATTTGTAAATTTTTTTATTTAGAAATGATTAACCCACTTCTGGAAATAAAAAATTTTTAAGGCTTTATTTATGCTCATATGTTAGCAAAGAATATAAAGAGAAAATTACTCTGATACACTAGAATTCCTTTAGTGTATGTAGTACCACATTCGTAATCAATCTTCTTTTCCTGATGTTTCTATCTGATAAACTAAGGTGAGTAAAAATGAAACGTTGCAAATAATTTATACTTCTTGTAAAAAAAGGTATGTACTTGATTCAATAATTAAATCAAACAGCAAAGTTCAATTTCTACTTTCGTACTCAAAAATGAAATTTTATTTTATTTATGTTCAGAATTCTATTTTGTATATTGGTACTTCCTTGAAATTAAACAAAAAATGTGTTTCATTGTAAAATATATTTGTATGAATTATTTATTAAATGCATAGAAATTTATAAAATGCAACAATATCATAAACAGAGATATTGTAATTTTGTAAGTATTTATTCCTATAATTTACGAATAATAATAATTGTCATATATTTACTAAACAAAGTACAAAAAGAAGCTTTTGCTCTTTATTTCTTTATAAATTTTAATGTAAAGTACATTCTATATGTTATATGCCTGATTACAATATAATTTAGTAACAGAAATTATAATACGTATTTAGCAAAATATGAATTAAAACCAAACACTTTACTTATCTTATGAATAATGTGTTCATCTTCCCAAATTATTATCACAATCATCGATGCATCATGGCATGAATTCCAATAACCAGTCAATCTCTTCTTAAAAGGCCATACATGAGCATATTATCATATCTGATGACCTGTCGATGTTCCATTAGACATATATCAAAAAATTAGTCGGTCATAGCAAAAAAGATGGGTGTGCAATTTAGGTTTAATAAAAGCCTATTTATTACATATGAGCAATTCAACTATTTTAATATGTAGGCAACATAGTAATACAATTACCTAATTCAAGTACAATTTACTGTGTTGTTTGCGTACATTTCTCTGATGTAGATGACCGTAATTCTAAAATACAAGAATACCACATTATCTAATTCTTTATTATTCTTGCATGTTGAGTTGAATAATTTTAGTGCTGTTATTATATCACAAATTATTGTACCTATAGAGGTGTTTTTCTTTCTATTCACGATATCCCACGATAATATCTTCAAAGAAACACAATTGCAATACAATTGAACTGACTGCGAGTTTTAGTTAATTAGTTTACAATTTTTACTATAACATAACCACAATTCGTACAACTTTTGACAAATATATTTCTGCGGTATGATAGTTTGTTTGTCTATGATTTGCACATGATGCCAGGAAGATATTTCTTCATTCATTAAGGGAAATTAAATTGTTTTTCCACATTTAACAAGGCACAATTAGTAATAATAAAGAGGTTTGTCGATTTTAAAACTATTTATGCTTGTTTGACGATTTACAAACTTTAATCAAATATTTATTAGTAATAAATCTATGTGATAAACAAAGACCTAAATTTGAAAAATTATTTGTAACGCATACGCAGTTTGGACAATGCGCCTCTAAAACGGCATAGCACCATATGTTTTATTTCACAATGTTGGAGCGAAGTTTTCCTAGTCTACACGCGATATAATAGTATTATATACAGTGTTAGTAAAAAGTCCCGGAACGGTCGAATAACTTTGTTATTTGAAAATTATGATTTCTGAAATTTGGTATGGGGGTATAGTTAATATAAATGCATTTTATGCAATACAGTTAATATTTTTTTCACTTCCGGTTTAATCGGCTATACGTCCCACTTTTTTTTTTAAATGGAACGCCCAGATTTTTTTAACACTTTTGAATGCAAAATAAAAAACTACGTTCAGGAAGTATTAAGATGTTTATTTTTATTCACAAGAAAACAGTTAAAAAATTAAAAAAGTGTCCTAATACAGAAAAATCAAGATACCTGTCTATTCAGGTTGCGATTACAATAATTGTTCAAAATGCTCTCCATTTACAATTTGACAAAAATGTAAACGGTCAGTAAAATTTCTTATTGAATTTTGTATTTGTTCTGGAGTGATGCGATTGGCTTCTTGAACTATTTTCTCTCTTCCAATTGTTCAAGATTATGGGGACGATTTTTGTACACTTGACATTTCAAGTGACCCCAAAAGAAAAAATCTAATGGCGAGAGTTCTGGCGAACGTGCTGGCCATTCGATTGCTCCTCTACGTCCGATCCAACCTCCCGGAAAATTTTCATTCAAATAATCGCGGACATTATGGGCAAAATGGGGGGGAGCTCCATCTAGTTGAAACCAAAAATATGCATTAGGGTGATCACTAGGGAGCGGAATCAAGCGAGTCATGACTCATCGCCCATGGGCGCGCTATTTAAATGTTGTATTTTTAAAGAGGTTTTAATTTTATTTATATAATTGAATAACAAGTGGCTGGTGATTATAAAATACAAAATACCCTACTATTTGTCAATTTTCTCTTCTGTAAGACTTGTTCTCTTTGAATTAAGTACATCCTTGTAGATAGAAAACGTCTTTTCTACATCGCAACTGGTTATATTTACGTAATGGAAATATTCTTTTATTTCAGCGTATTTAGCATACACAATTGCCGCAATGTTATTAAACCTGGATTTCTATTAAAAACTGCGTCTAAGTCACTTGGAATTATTAATAGCCACATCTAATGTGGTTAATCCATTTTACTTTCTTATACGTAGTATGAGGAAGTATTGTGATGATGAAAATTTTCGACCTCGAGATTTTTGCAGATGTCCACGTTTTGAGGTCCCCTGATACCAAAAAAGTGGTTTTTAAAAAATGTCTCTCTCTCTCTCTCTCTCTCTCTCTCTCTCTCTCTCTCTCTCTCTCTCTCTCTCTCTCTCTCTCTCTCTCTCTCTCTCTCTCTCTCTCTCTCTCTCTCTCTCTCTCTCTCTCTCTCTCTCTCTCTCTCTCTCTCTCTCTCTCTCTCTGTGTGTGTGTGTGTGTGTGTGTGTGTGACCACGATAGCAGTCAAACCGCTACAGATATCAATTCCAAATTTTGTATTTACGAATATAATCTTCCTCTTGAGAACTGATTAGATTTTGAGCAAAATCGGTAGACCGGAAGTAGTAGTTTACTTCAGTGAAAAAATCGAATTTTGCAAATATTTCGTCAATTACTAAGTTTAAACAAATTTATAAGGAATTTAAATGTACTCAAAATTAAATTTGAGAAAAATTGTATTAATAAAGTTTTTCGAAATTCCGACCGGAAGTAGGTCTTTTACTCTTATCGAAAATCAGTTTCTTGCGAATATCTCGCAAGTCATGCTTTCTAGGCAGGTACATTATCAGTATAAAAATATTTAGAATGTACTTTTAAATATCTTTTGTATAAAAAAAATTTCAAAATTCGGACCGGAAATAACACTTTTACTCTTGCCGAATAACGATTTTTTGCAAGTATGTCGTAAATTATGCATTCTATATATATTTATGAAGAGTACAAAAGTATTTAGAGTTGGATTTGGAATATTTTTTGTATAAATGAAATTTCAAAATTCGGACCGGAAGTAACACTTTCATACGTATAAGAAAGTCGTGTGGTGGCCACACCTCATTTTTTGCTTTCTTATACGTAGTATAAGGAAGTAATGTGAAATTTTCGACTTCGAGATTTTTGCAGATGTCGACGTTTTGAAGTCCCCTGATACCGAAAAAGATGTTTTTAAAAAATGTCTGTATGTCTCTATGTGACCACGATAACCGCTGTAGATATCAATTCCAAATTTTGTATTTACGTGTCTAATCTCCCTCTTGAGATCTGAGTAGTTTTTCAGTAAAATCGGTAGACCGGAAGTAGCAGTTTACTTCAGTGAAAAAATTAAATTTTGCCAATATTTCGTCAACTACTAAATTTAAACAAATTTATAAAGAATTCATATGTACTTGAAATTAAAATTGAGAACAATTTTATTTAAAAAGTTTTTCGAAGCTGCTACCGGAAGTAGGTCTTTTACTCCTATCGAAAATCAGTTTTTTGCGAATATTTCGCATGTCATGCTTTTTAGACAGGTACGTTACAGGTATAAAAGTATTTAAAACGTAATTTTCAATATCTTTTGCATAAAAACAATTTCAAAATTCAGACCGGAATTACCACTTTTACTCTTATCGAATAGCGATTTTTTGCGAATATGTCGTAAATTATGCATTCTATATGTATTTATCAAGAATACAAAAGTATTTAGTGCTAGATTTACAATATTTTTTGAATATATGAAATTTCAAAATTCGGACCGGAAGTAACACTTTTACTCTTAGAGAGTAGTCCTTTTTTCGAATATCTTGCTAGGTATTAATTCTATTGCGATTTATTAAGAGAACAGAAGTACTTAGAATAGGATTTTGAATAATTTTTGTGTAAAAAAAGTATAGTATAGTTTGAAACGCTCATACGTATAAGAAAGTCGTGTGGTGGCCACACCTCATTTTTTAATTTGAGATTCGATTTTCAAAATATGTAATTAGTTTTGGCAAATTTCCAAAGTGTTCCTGAAGGAATAACAACTGATTTTTTAAATTTGGGATTTGTGTTAGTTCCTTGCACTCAGAAATACTTCGAGCATCGTCATTTAAACATGTTACGAAATTTTGTAAACTATCGAAATTCTCTGCATGAAAACTTTTTCTGTGTATGTTTTAGCAAAGCTAAGTGACGATATTTTACAGACTTTGCAATAAATTTCGGAATCACTGACAATTAATTTTTATCTCAGAAAAAGTAACATAAACAACGTTCTAGATCTAAATAAATGATAACTAAAAATGTACGCGTATGTTATTGAAACATACATATTATATTGCGAAATATAAGGTAAATATAATAAATTTTAAAAAGTCGTCACCCTTGTACCTACGCCGATGAAGAAAGGATTTTATTCATAAAATTCCTTATTTTATGGCAGTTTTTTCTCTGATTCTCGGCCGTAAACAGATGTTGCAGTTCGCCATATGAATTAGTGCTATTCAGATATAATGTAAACAACACGCAGTTGTTTACATTATTTCTTTGCACGATTGTGGCTCCGTGGTAGTTTAGCTCTCTCGATTCCGCTCTCTAGTGATCACCTATGTTTGCATTTGGAAAGAGGGCCGCAAGTGCTGGAACAACCTCATTTCGCAATAAATTTAAGTAGACGTTGCCAGTTAAATTTCCTCTTATAAAAAATGGTCCTATGATGTTGTTTCCAACAAGACCAGCCCAGACATTCACCTTTTGAGGACGCTGTGTATGGACTTCTTCAATCCAATGCGGATTTTCAATTGACCAGTAGCGACAATTATGTCTGTTCACAGTGCCGTTGAGACAAAACGTTGCCTCATCTGAAAAAATGATGTGATCTAAAACATTAGGCTGCTGCTCGATCAATTCCGTCATTGTTTCGCAAAATTGTAGTCTACGATCTGGATCATCTTCAGTTAACTCATGGACGGGATACATTTTATAGGCTTTCATTCTTGCTGATTTAAGAATATTATGAGCAGATTTTTGAGAGATCTCATGAATTTGACCTAATTCTGTTGTGGACACGTGATGATTTTCTTCCACTGTAATAACACATTCAAACTAGTTTCTTCATCTGTTGCTGTTAATGGACGTCCCCTTCTAGGTAAATCCTTCACCTGACGAAAGACTTCAAACTTTTGAATTGTTCGGCATGCCGTACTTTTACTAATGTGACGATCCGGATTAACAGTATTAAACAAAATACGAACCTCTTCAAAAGAACGTTGACGATCACCGTACCCACGCATCATTAATATCTCAATTCGTTCTGATTCAGTAAGTTTTACTGCCATTTCCAAATGTGCCAATGTCTAAAATAAGTAAATTTATAGCGATGCAAAAGTTAAAACGCTTTTAAAATTGTCATATGTGACGGCAAAAAGAATGCAAACACTAAACAACAACTTTTTTCAAAGGTACCTTGATTTTTCTGTATTAGGACACTTTTTTAATTTTTTAACTGTTTTCTTGTGAATAAAAATAAACATCTTAATACTTCCTGAACGTAGTTTTTTATTTTGCATTCAAAAGTGTTAAAAAAATCTGGGCGTTCCATTTAAAAAAAAAAAGTTGGACGTATTGCCGATTAAACCGGAAGTGAAAAAAATATTCACTGTATTGCATAAAATGCATTTATATTAACTATACCCCCATACCAAATTTCAGAAATCATAATTTTCAAATAACAAAGTTATTCGACCGTTCCGGGACTTTTTACTAACGCTGTATATATGGATGTATTAAACAAGTTATGCAATTAATGAACTTGTAGAATGGAGCCCTGATTGATTCTCTGACATGAATTTGTGATGAGAATATCATTCAAAAGGGAGAAAAGGCATTTGAGTGAAATTAATATCAGCACAAAGTCAATTTTAATTTTAATGCATATCTAAACACTTGTAATTATTTTTTTTTTGAATTGTGAATGATTTTCATTACCTTCTGTAAACATTAGAGATTACGTGAGTTAACTCATAGGATGGGACTTTGACTAACTCTTAACGTGAATTTGCTTTGGGAATGTTGTCTAGAAGCGAGAAAAGGCATTTAGACAGCATTAGAATCAAAGCAAAGTCTATTTTCTAGTGTGTGTACAATAATAAGAATATTATTTTGTTTCATAATCATAACCAATATAAGTCGTTACACATTATAGATTAAGTATGAGAGATTTTCTTTTGTTTTGTTGATTGCACAAAAATTTTAAACTAAGCACGTACTCATGTGTTATACGTGATTTTGATTTATACTTTAGTTTATATAAACTATTATATGCTAATGTCATGTATGGTGGCTTAGAAATAAGTTATTTAGAACAGTTCGTTTTGTTTGTGAATACATTTTTTTAAATTTTATTATCAGTATTTAATAATAATAATAATAATAATAAATGCCTTTATTGATACGTTAACATACCGTGATACAAAAACTAATACAAGATAAACAAATGAAAGGAATACATACATATGTTAGGCATCAATCACAAGACGAAGTTCAGCAATTAGCTGTTTTTCAACTTAACCTTGATAACTATGAAACAGGTGCTTAAGAACTACAAAAATCGAGACAAATACATAAAAATAACTGACTTTTCCAATTCGTATATCTTCAGCAATACCTCAAATTCAAGTGTAATACCTTGCAGTAATACCCCTTACAATATAATAAAAAAAAAGAAAGAAAAGGAGCTCCTCTGTGCAGTCTAGAACGGCTCCACACAAACACAATACCACACAACATTAATTTAACCCGCTAACCACTGGCTCACATTCATATCCCCCGTGATTCTAAAAATCTCTTAACTTTTCCGCGAAAAGACGTGACGGTGGAAGCAATCTCATAAGGCAGACAATTATACCTGCTGTAGATATTGAACGTGAATGACCTCCGGTAGAGAGCAGTTCTGTGTCGTGGCGGAGATATTTTACCTCGAAATCTGGTGGTGAGATTGTGTATGTCGGTCCTAAACCGTATCTTATTATATAAGTATGGCGGCGACCCCAAAGAAAGTATTTTATGGTTCATAACCAAACATCTCAGCTCCCGCCTGTCCTCCATACTCAACCAACCCGCACTGGCCAGCGTATGTGAAATAGAATCATATTTTCCTATACAACAAATATATCTTAAGCAGGACTTTTACACCTTCTGTATACGATTCCTCGTTATGCTATCCAATGCAGGATGATATACAGGAACACAGTACGAGAAATGGGACAAAACAAAAACATCGCAAAGGTTCCTCTTCACAGTAGCATTAAAAATATGTCTGTAAGGATACAATTTTTTTAAATTCATATACGCGTTACGAATATAAATTGAAATGTGTTTACGGTACCTATGCGTATTATCCAAAATTAGACCTAGACTCTTAGCATTTTGCACTAACGGCAAAGGAGCACCATTAATTTTCAGGCTAAAGATCTGTGATATTGTCACAAACTTTCCTGGAGCCAAATAAAATCGCCTTTGATTTGTTAGGATTAATGGTAAGGCAATGCGCGAGCGAAACATTGTGCAAATAATCGAGATCTCGGTTAATATTAGCAGCAGCTTCATTCCACCGACTAGGGTGAAAGGAATAATAAATTTGTGTGTCGTCGGCATATGCATGGAAACTACAAGAAGTCAAACCCTTGTAAAACTGAGAGGCATAAATTGAGTACAAAACAGGCCCAACGACAGAACCCTGAGGCACACCCCGAGTGACACTTAGAGGGTCAGACAAGCAGCCGTTGATGTCCACATATTGTGTACGATCACGTAAATAACTCTCAAACAGTGACAGTGCCAAACCACTAAAACCCACATGCTGCAGGACACTCAGCAATATGGGGTGAGCAACAGTGTCAAAGGCCTTACTGTAGTCCAATAGAACCAAGCATGTCAGCAAGCCATTATCCGTTGCCTCGAGAATATCATCCGTAATTTTCAAGAGTGCAGTCTCACAGCTATAGCCTGAACGAAAACCCGATTGTACAGGAGGAAGTATGTCACCAAGAGAAGTATATTCTGTCACTTGTTTAGCCACAACGCGCTCGAGGATTTTCGACAGCACTGGGAGGATACTAATAGGCCTAAGGTCACGAAGCTCCTCCGGCTGCCCGACCTTTGGCAAAGGGTGGACAACAGCGCACTTCCAGGACTCAGGGAACACACCGTCAGTCAGGCATGTGTTTATAATATGCGTCACATACGGGGTAATCTCAGGACAGCACAACCGAATCATGGCCATCGACAAACCATCACACCCGGTGGCAATATTTGCCATGATTACACTGATATCATGTTCTCCCACAGGTGTAAAGTTAAACTCCGTGGGAAGATTATTTCCGGGTCCATAAAGTGCCCGAAGTACCTCCCCATGATCAACTTCAGTATCACCACCCACAGCCCCAATAAAGTAGTTGTTTAGTCTATTTGGATCACTCAACCCAACCGGAATGTCCATGTTGGTGGACTTCCCAATAACCAAGCTCCGTAGATCCCTCCAAACCGCCCGACTCCCCCCAGACCGTGAAATGTAGTCTAAATATGCTCTTTGTTCTAATCTACAAGTTTTAGTTGTCAAATTCCTTAAAGATTTATAGTATAACCAGTCCTGTGGATCTTTTGTTCTGCGGAATTTCCCCTTGCTTTTGTCTCTAAGTGATATTAACAATTTTAAATTATCCGTAAGCCATGGAAGACGACGTTTGGTAAATCTTCGAGTTATAACTGGAGCATGTAAATCAAATAGCGAGACCAGGGCGGCTGTTAGGATGGAAACCTTATCATCAATACAAGGACTATAAAAAATGTGTTGAAAGGGTATGGATAGCAGATCAGAGCGAAAAGCGTCATCGTTAATGGCTCGGAAATCCCTATAAGAACGGAATCTAGGTAGAGGTTTATGTGATTTGATACGTAAAGTAAAAAGGACAAAGTCATGATCCGAAAATGCACAATCGACAACACAGCTGCTATCGATTAGTTCAACATCATTCACAAATAGAGGGTCCAATAGGGTAAGAAGGCTATAGTAGGTTGATCAATTAATTGTGAAAAACCCATTGAATCAAAATGATCAACCAAATAAGTAGCCCGAGAGTCCATTACATTTAAACAGTCGATATTGAAATCACCGCAGCAAATTACAGTATCACATGTGGGTAGAACGGATGTTAGCGTGTTCTCAAGAATATCGAGGAAATACTTGTAATTTAGAGTAGGTGGTTTATAGACACCGCCTATAACAAAACGAAAAGATGATGCACTAATTTTTACGAACAGCTGTTCAATATCATCAAGTGTATTAATAATCTCAAAGGTAATATATGTTCTAATATATACTGCAACCCCACCACCCCGTCCAGCCCTATCGCGTCTCAGCAAGGCAAAACCGAGAATCTTAAGACTTTCATCAAGAATATTAGAAGTCAACCAAGTCTCAGTAACAACTATAATGTCTATACGCTTATGAGTTACAAAACCAGCTAATTGATGTACCTTAGGAAAAAGAGATCGGACATTAATGCAAGCCACCCTCAAATTATCATATCCCATTACTGCAGTAAAATGTGTTAGCGTGTGTCCGAGAAATCAGAGATGCACCATAAGTGGTAGCATAATAATACATTAATGTGAACTACAAATACAAAATAAAATAAACTACAACATAATAGAAATTCCGTACACAGTTAATATAAAGTAAAGTGAAAAGCAAGAAATGTATATAGAAACAGAAGGTAGAGAAAAGTATTTTTTATGACGCACGAATATAAATATGTAACTTTAATTGTACACTCCAACTGCAAGGTGCAAAGGTACTATTATTAAATTATTGTCCTTTATCCTGTAAAGTTAAGTTAACAAAAAAAATATATGTTATAAAACTGAAATTCTGAATTTCTCATAGTATGTTTAACATATTATATTGTAGGATATTTCTGCATTTTTATTTAATGTATCTGACTGACCTGTTAAAAACTTAAGAGTACAATCCATTGGAGAAAGAATAATTCTGCCCCTGAGATAAATGATAATTATAATCAGAGATACCATTAACTGAGCTAGTGAAGTGCGGCATTGCCTAACCCACATTTTTGCAGAAATAGAAAGATTTCAGATTAGCATAAGGCTAATTTCTTGAGATATATGCGTGAACCGTCGTAATTTTAGGAATATAGAGTTTTAATAATTTCATTCTATTATTGATTTGCAAAGGTCGCAGCAATATGCAGGTGTACAAAAATATACAACGTGTCCCAAAATTCGCGGAACGGCTCCACACAAAATTGAAGTTTGTAGTAGCGATAAAGGAACACGGAAAAATATTAAAGAAATCCCACATTACTCATTCTAGAAGATATTGGCCTTTTTGTGAAGGTACATTTGGCAACACGTTTGATTTATCCTAATAATGGATAAGGTACTAGAGTTGCCCGTATCCAGGAAATAAGAGAGAATAGTAAAAATTCTAATATCAATGACAAATACGATAAATGTCAAGAGTCAACGAGATGAAATTATAATAATAAATTTTTAATAAATGTTCAAAATTATGTTCGTGCTGATCTCTGCAAATTTCCGCTCTTCTAATTATATTCCCTTGCACTCTTTCTAGCATTTCTCCATCTATTGAACGAGCTGCTTCAAATATCCGGTTAGTTAAATCTGTATCATTTAAAACTGGTGTTCTTGTTACCAAAGTCACTCCCTTACCAGTCACTCCTGGTGAGAGCAACGACGTTTTGGGGTGTTCGAACTATGTTATAAAAGTTATATAAAAAAACAAGATATCATGACTGGCAATCGGTCATTTTGACAGGAGTTTGAATTTAATTTAGTAAATGCCACACATTGTCTATGTGTTTAAAGAATTCATTTTACTTCAATAAAAAATGTATATCTCAACCGTGAATTATTAAAGCCATCTCGTTCATTTATTGTGAACCGGAGTGCGAGTTTTTTACACCGGTAACATTCTGTACACAAATTGTTTAATGTGACCCCAAAAGAAAATATCCAAAGGGGTGACAGCGGGAAATCTAGCTGTCCAACGGAACGGTCCACCTCTTCCTATCCACCTTTCGGAAAATTGATCATTTAACCAGTTTCTCACCGGTGCCGCATGATGAGCAACAGCACCATCCATTTGTAGCCACATATTATTGATTACCGTTAATGGAAGTTCATATACCAAATTTTGAAAACCATTTACCAAAAATTCTCAAAAATTGTCCCCGGAATAATGGCATACCCGATTAACCGATTCCCGATAATACCTGCCCAGATATTTACGCTAAACCTATGCTGGCGGTTAGCTGGTCTAAATACCTGAGGATTTTCCAAAGCATAAAAATGTGAATTTCGCTGACTGTAAAATCCATGTCGTGAAAAATTGGCTTCATCCGTCCACAAGATATTTCTGCAAAATTGAGGTTTTCTTTGTCTTTGTTCTAAAAACCAGTTACAAAAATTCTCACGACGTGGAAAATGTTCAGGTAATAGATCTTGAACTTTTGTGTAATGATAAGGGTGAAACCACTCATCCTTAATAATTCGGCCAACTGAACTGTGTGATATGTCTAGTATATTACCGAGTTCACGTGTTGATATTGTTGGATTCTCTGCTAATGAATTTGAAACGGCATCTTCTACCTCTACTTGTAGTTTTTGGGCGACCTGTATCCCGATAAAAAGCACCTGTTGGTGATACGCTTCCTGTTTCTCTTATTCTTCGGTCTAAGCGTCTAAAGACATTACTACTAGAATGTCTTCTCAGAGGATACCCTTCGTGATAGACTCTAGCAGCGACAGCAGCATTGTTTCCGCATTCTCCAGCACCAAATGCATGTCTGCATATTCGTCGTGTGAAAACATATTAACATAAATTTAAAAAAAAAGCACAAACACTAAAGAACTAATCAACGGAAAATACAGCTAAGGACTTGAACATCCAAAATTCAAGAAAAATTAATATCGTAGTAATAGGGTTCAAATATGTAGGATAATTTGACAACGTCAAAATGACATTAATAAGCAATTCTGATTTCGATATTTTTTTACGTTAAAGTGGTTTAAGAGGGGCGTTTACCTATCGAAAACTAAGGCATCGCCGTTTTGCGTTTTTTAAACTTATTTTGTAATTTTAGAATCTCAAATTTGGGTTAGTGATGCAAAAGGCATACATTTATAATGTCAAGGTCAGTTTTTGTACTAATTTATTTTCTTAAAAAAGTTATGTGTTTTAGAAATAACCACAAAAATGCATAAATTTGATTAATGTCTACTAACTAAGGCTGGTACACAAAAGAAAAAAAACGACCTCTACGCGCCAGCTGCACATTTGATGTAAGATATAAAATAAAAAAAAAATTATGTAATTATTTTTGAAGATAAAAAACATTAAAGAGTAAACATTGTTACACACATTTCACACGAGGTTTTTCGCGTCGTCTATCCCCATTTTACGGTATCTCTACCGGTCCTAGCGAAGACGAAAATCTATCGGAATCGGTCGGCTATTCCAGACTTAAGTCAGAGTGACAGTTTGTAATTAAAGAGAAATATCATATATACCTATAATGTTCGAGTGATGGACAGGCGAAAATTGGCTTATTATAAAACATCAACGGTTCCGTAAATACTCTTTCTTTATACATTATGTTTCCCATCTATAGTATTCCTTAATCTATGAATAAAACCGAAGCGCTGTGATGGAAACCGAATATCGTGCGGCTCCACTTACTCACACCCCCTTCCGTCTACCCGTCCCGCCAGTAATATAAGTTGCATAAGTTTCTATTTGTTAGTAAACGCCCGTCTTAAGTGTAAATTCAGAACAACGTTGCCATATGTTTTTTCAGGTAAAATTAGCGTATATTGATTTTCTGGAAATGTTATAATTAGAAGAGTGATTAATTACAAACTTATAGTTGTTCAAAATTGTTATCCCATTGACCATATCAAAGACAATCTTTAAAATGTTTTACAGTAATTTAGACAAACCACATCTAAAGTGTTAACTGTGAACATTCATTTCTTTGAAATTAACAGCGATGGAATTTTTTCCTTATCTTTCTCATAAACCTTGGTCCTCACATAATAACATACCATCCAGGTGTCCCGCAAATTTTGAGACACGTCGTATAGCTGAAAGGTGTGCACTTCATTTTTGCTAAACGCACTAGAATAACTATTAAATGACCTGTAATTCAACAAATTTTACATATAAAATTATCGGGGAAAAGTACAGAAATGAAAATAATTAATAAATTACGTCCTCACCGAGTGAATTTTTCCATGAAAATCGTAATAATTGATGTTTATTTCACTTTATCACACAACAATTAAGTTTAATTTGTATGTGCTTTTATTATTTTTCTGCGATTTTAAAAGTATAACGCCGTGTAAAGAAAAGTAGACCATAACAACTGAACTGATTCAGCCCATTACAAGTTTTCGCCGCCGCAGTATAAGTTGGCGAGCGGTGGGGATGCGCCGTAAACGTATTTAGGAAACGTACCACCCACATGTCTGATACAGTTACTGCATAGCAGTTACTACTGTCGTACTCAAAACGAAAGTTAGCTTTTTAAATATAAATTTAAATAAGAACTTTCAGGTACGCCACTGCTACGGGAACGTTATATTTAAGAACGAATGAAACGCATTCTACCCGTCCTCTATCTGCGCGAACTCACTTCCACCGTTCGCCAAGATATATTGCGAGGACTGTACATTCGTGAAATAGAAAGTATTTATAGGGGTTTGCTTTTATTTTTCTATTCAATTATACAGGGTGTCCAGAAACTCTCCTGACAAACGAAGACCGGAGATTCCTCAGATAATTTTAACACAATTTAACCCAATTCACCCTAGTCCGAAAATGCTTCCTAAGGGAGCTAGAGCTCTTTGAAGATGGCGCCTTGTAATTGGTTTTTTTTTAATATCTCCCGAACGCTTCTATTTAGAAAAACAAAAACTGGTATGCTTATTTACCCTCCAGAGATGAATCGACTCCATCAATTGCGGACGCCTATGACCGGTACTAGAAATTCGCAATTGATGGAATCGATTCATCTCTGGAGGGTAAATAAGCATACCAGTTTTTGTTTTTCTAAATAGAAGCGTTCGGGAGATATTAAAAAAAAAACTAATTACAAGGCGCCATCTTCAAAGAGCTCTAGCTCCCTTAGGAAGCATTTTCGGACTAGGGTGAATTGGGTTAAATTGTGTTAAAATTATCTGAGGAATCTCCGATCTTCGTTTGTCAGGAGAGTTTCTGGACACCCTGTATATATTTTTCCCTTTTTTTCGCTTCCCTTCCTCCGCTATTTCTTTTATTACATCTAATTTAAAATTATATGACAGCCCGTAAACAAGAATGAAAATTACATTGACATTATTTATGGTTCAGTCTTTGCATTGCTTTTTGCCTTCATTTAGAGCTATTTTTTGCTTTTCTTACCACCTTCTCATTCTAAACATATACAGTATTGTGCTGGTTTATGTTTACGGTACTTTGTTGTCACAATTACTTCGTTGCAAGACTGAATACAATGAAAACAAATAATTCCTATCTCATATGAAATTTGTGATCAATCTCAAGTGAAAGATTGTGCGGCCTAATTTTTAAGTTGGCAACACTGAATACCGTAAAGTGGGGTGAATCGCAACTTAAAGGCGAATAGAAACGAAAATGAGTACTAAAAAAAAAAAATTCTTATGCTCTCATTTTGCAACTTAAACCCACGGAGTCGGGTCCATAGACACTACCGATATATAGCAAGCTATGCGCAGATACGGTTTTGAATTTGCCAAGCGGCGACCTTGTCATACCGTCATTTTAGTGAGCTGTTCGAAATGTATGGTTTTTTCAACCGGTAAAACTTTGGTTCGTGAAGTACGAGAAAAACAGGTGAGATCCTTCAATTTTCCTTCAAATATGCTTATGTGTGCCCTTTTAATAAATTGATATTGAGATTTGCGATATGATTTTCCATTTTTTTGCAATGCTTATTATTAACTTTAACCTCACTCTTTTGTTAAGCATGAATAAAAACAGGTGTTTCTATTCACCCCATTGTTTCTATTCACCTTAACTAGAATGAGTGTTTTGTTTTAAGGCTATGCCACGTGTATATAAGCATGACCCACGTTGTAAAACTTATCAAAAACATACCACTGAAGATATTGAAGCCGCCTTAATGATATAAGACTGGGTATGTCCTACAGAGACGCAAGCAAAAAACACAAAATTCATTACTCAGTTTTGTATAGACGGAGTAAAAAACCTAATATGAAACAACAGGGTGGACAAACTGTTGTAACATATGAAGAAGAACGCCTGATAGTGAACCAGCTAGTCACATGTTCAGAGTGGGGATATCCAATGGACCATTATGACTTGAGAATGATAGTGAAATCCTATCTTGATAGAAGAGGGAAAAGGATAAAAAAGTTTAAAAATAACATGCCGGGATACGAATTTGCCTACCACTTTATGAAGCGTCATAAAGATCCATTACGGACGAGAAAATGCCAAAATATCAAGAGGTCACGTGCGGAAGTTTCACCTGATGTTATAAATGATTATTTTGATCATTTGCAGGACGAGTTAAGAGATGTTCGTGCGAGCAATATATTTAACTACGACGAGACGAATATATCGGACGATCCAGGTCGTAAAAAGGTTATCTCAAAACGTGACTGCCGTTACCCAGAAAGGGTTTGTAATTTTTCGAAAGCTTGCACCTCTGTAATGTTCGCTGCCAATGCGGAAGGGACACTACTGCCTCCATATGTGGTTTATAAAGCTCAGAATCTTTATGAATCCTGGACAACTGGAGGCATAAAAGGTGCTCGATACAACAGAAGTGCCAGTGGATGGTTCGACAACACGACGTTTAGTGACTGGGTGGAGAATCTGGCAATACCTGTATTAAAAAAGTTACCAGGAAAAAAATATTTGATTGGAGACAACCTATCCAGTCACTTTTCTGCAAATACAGTGAGGACTTGTCAAGAACACAATATTTCATTCATTTTTCTGCCAGCCAATTCGACGCACCTCACACAACCCCTCGATGTTGCTTTTATTCGACCGTTGAAGGGAGCATGGAGGAAGATTCTTCAAGATTGGAAAATGAAAGAGGGAAGAAAGTCGTCCGGTATTCCTAAAGCTAGATTTCCTCACTTCCTCAAAGAACTTTACAAGAGCTTGGAGGAAAACAGAGAAAAACATCAAGGCAGATTTCCGAAAATGCGGGATTTTTCCTCTCAATCGAGAGGAAGTTTTAAAGCAACTTCCAAATTATGCAGAAAATAACGGAGGCCAAGAGGCGGCAAACCACGTGAACGAAGCAGTTGTTGATCTATTGAAAAAATTCAGATATCCTGAGCAACCATCACAAAGAATAAGAAGAAAGAAAGTTCGTGTATCAGCAGGCAAAAGCATTTCAGGGGCTGATTTTTGTAATGATAATGAAAACGACAAGAATGAATGCAGTGACAATAATTATGGTTCTGATGACGAAATGTTCCGAACAAATGTCGAGTTTGAAGACGAAAACGGTGAAGAAGAATCAGAAGACTCTGATGAAGAGATGAATTTATCCCTGGCACAACTGAAAAATCGCCCAAAAAACGTTGAAAATGGGACTAGATGTGTTGTGTCATATGATCAAAAAGCTTTTGAAAATATCTATCCAATCGCAAAAGATTCTATAAAAGAATCTGATTGGCTTGTCGTTGCTTTTCGTGCTGAACATGGTAAAATAAAGAAGTTCAAATATTTTATTGGAAAAGTTTTAGGTTTAAAAAAAAATGATGAGGGATTTGAAGGAACTTTTTTGCGATACCGCTCAACTAAACAGTTCCAAGGTTACATATACCATTTTCCGATCGTCCCCGATGTCTGTGAATTTCAATATGATCAAGTCATTGGACAAGTCTTTCCAGTTACGGATACGGAAAATGCGTCCAGTTCTAGAAGAGAATGTCTTCGTTTCCTAATTAATCAAAGCTGTCTTGATTAAGTTCAATACATTTTTTTACTCATCAAAGTGTTCATTTGAAAATGAAAAGATTTTTATTTAAGTTTGTATTTTTATCCCAAAGAGGCTTTAAGACCAAAAAATATGTTTTAAGTTTGTATTCATACCCCAAAAAGAGCTTTTTGAGGTTCTAAGAAGAAACTGTGCTTAATAAACGTTTTTTCCAAACACGTTTTGTCTTTTTTCTGTCATAATATTATACGTTAATAATTGAAATTGATATTTTAAAAAGGCGCTGGTGTTTCTATTCACCCTACATTCGGGTTATTGGCCAAAAACATAAAAATTAAATGGGTGTTTTGATTCATCCCAGGTATAAGGTGAATAGGAAATTGACATATATATATATATATTTATATCTTAGTCCTTGTTCACAATGGACATAAGACATAAGAAACCCATAAGACGTAAGATTTACATAAGAGATACATAATGCGTAAAATCCAAGTACTGTTCACAATGAACATAAAGAATACATAAACGTAAGGATTTGCGCATGCGCTATAGTGGTATTTTGTTTATTTATTTTGACGTTTTAAGGTTAGTAATTTCTAAAAATTCTGACAATACTGAAATTTCTGTTAGAATGGATAATAATCTGCATATTACACTTATTGTTATTAACGAAAAGTAACAAAAATAAATGTCAAAGGAAAACAAGTGGGTTTAGCCGGTAAAAACAAGAAGAGTAAGTCCAGTCTGTAAAACCTATTTAATTTATAATATGTATTCTCAAATATATGAAATGAACTTCATTTAACCACACAAATTAAAAGCTTATCTATTTAAATTACATTATAAAGTCTCTAAGAATCATTGTATCTGTATTTTACAAATACAGATTTCTTAATTTGAAATAAAACCCTTTGTTTTTTATTTTACCATCGTGTTTTATTTATACATAATTTTTTTTTTCACACATACACAAATATTAAATGCTCTATCTTAGGCTTGTAACTTGTTTTTAATTCATTTTTTTTTACATTATAATGTACTATTACATCCCCAGATAATGAAATTATTAACATCGTAATCCTTAACCATTTCCATGTTATATGCTGATTAGCTTTTTAATCGCATTCATGCATTAGACAATGCACTTTAATTCAATGAATGTTATAATTACACTTCAAGAATACTTGGTTCACTGTTACATTTAGGAAAGATTATAAAGACAGAAAAAGCATTATATGCTGCACCATGGTGCTCGGCTTTGGTGGTGGTTTCAGTACTAAAGTAAAAATATTTAGTGTAGGTTATTTTTTGTTTTGCTGTATGCTTTGAGATGCTTCACAAGTAGTATGTGGAGGTATTCGACATATCACAATTCCACACATATTTCAAACAGCACTTTGGAATTAACAATTTCTCATGTGTAACGTTCCATCAATCGTTCCATGCTCTTTCGCATATATCACTCATTGATAATATTCAATACGTCTTTGTAAACCAGTGCTATAACTAATGTTTTAAATACTTGTGATGTCTGGTGTTTCGGCTATTCCTTTCCAGACATATTGGTATATCACATCTTTGTAGCTCCAATGTGCCTTGTTAGATATAAATACGCTTCAGCTCTGACCAACTCAAATAAAAGAAGTTCTATATCTACTTGCCCCTTTTCCATCATCTAAATCACATTTACTTTTTTTACTCAATATGTAAATGGCACCAACAAATATTTACTCATATGGAGTAATTACAACTTATTGCAGTAATTTGTAGTAGATACATATATTAAATTATATTATTTAAATCGATAAAGCCTTTGTATTTTTCACGTTATCAAACAAAATCGTCACAATTCAAATTGAAAGGACTCGAAAGAATGGGATTATACAGGCTTCCCGCGTTTTTTATAATATCGTTACCAATCGGTTTAAGTTGTGAAACATCAAAAAGCTTATTTTACTAAAATTATACGTAAGAAATACATAAGAAAAACATAAAGTTGAATTTATTTCAACTTTATGTATTTCTTACGTTCACACGTAATGGCTGCCATACACGTTACGGTCCACCGGAGAGGTCTACCTGTGCAGGTACGCCTGCGCAGGCGACCGGTGAAAGAATCGAAAATCAATTCTTTCACCGGTCGCCTGTGCAGGTTCAAAAAATGTCCCACACACGCTCAGGTTCATCTCAGGTCTACCTGCGCAGGCGTACCTGCACAGGTAGACCTCTCCGGTGGACCGTAACGTGTAAAGGCTGCCATACACGTTACGGTCCACCGGAGAGGTTACCTGTGCAGGTACGCCTGCGCAGGTAGACCTGAGCGTGTGTGGGAATAGACCTGTGCAGTTTCTTGAACCTGTGCAGGCGACCTCTGCAAGGTCGAAAATGATGCCAGCCACACACGTACGGTCTACCGGTGAGGTCTACCTGTGCAGGTACGCCCGCGCAGGTAGACCTGAGCGTGTGTGGGACATTTTTTGAACCTGCGCAGGCGACCGGTGAAAGAATCGAAAATCAATTCTTTCACCGGTCGCCTGTACAGGTTCAAAAAATGCCCCACACACGCTCAGGTCTACCTGCGCGGGCGTACCTGCACAGGTAGACCTCTCCGATAGACCGTAACGTGTGTGGCTGTCTCGTCGCCTGCACAGGTGGCGCTGTGATATTATTGGCAAAAATGTGGCTATGAAACTGAGGGCTTTAGATGCGAAACTAATATCTGTCGCAGAAAAACTTATTAATGATTTAATTTTTGAAGCAGAAATAGGTCACCTCACTCCCGAACACGCTTATATTAACATGAGTGATATTTTGAGACAAAATCAACAAAGCTATGTTCCTGCTCAGCAATATAGACAACTGGTTTATCAATCCTCTCCTACTTCCAATAGGACATATACCCCTGTACGTTTTGTTTCATCAGGAAGTCCTTGCCCACCCAGCCTTCCTTTTCCCTCCAGTCATGCCGAGCCACATGCCGAGCATCTTTCTCAATCATTTCAAACTAGCCATGTACTCAACAATCCTCAAGCCAATCCCTACTCTACACAAATGCAAACACCTACAATTCCGGGAAACTAGCCCAATGAAACAGAGGTAGTTGTATCGATTCCAGATTCTGCACCGACACTCCTTAATAAATTCAATGTTGATGATAATGTATAATTTCTACGCGACAGTTACCTATATTTTTGTAGTTCTTTAATTAAAATTGTAATATTCTTAATAAATATTATCAGTAATAAATAACAGTGTATTAATTCCTCACCTTCAAATAATCTCTTCTAAGAACTGTATACAAGGCCTCACATGTTTCAGGAATAATTTTTCCAAGCGCTTGAGGTGAAATAATTGATGAAAATTTTAGGTCCTCATAACTTCTGCCGGTTGCGAGAAATCTCAAAGTAACTGATAATCTTTCGTGTGCAGAAATACTATTTCTCATAAGTGTATCATTTTTTTTTATCATAGGAGTAACCATTGCAAGTAATTTTAGGTATGTTTTCTCGTCCATTCTGAGATAGTTTTTAAAATCTTCAGGTTCAAATTTTAATTCGTTCAATAAGTTGACATGACTATAACTTTTCCTTTTCAATAACCAATCTTTAGACCACTTTTTTCGCTTTCTTTTCACTGCTCTTGTATCTCTTTTATTCAAAATTAACGCAAGGCCTAACAATGCCAGTGCGTCAACGTCCTCAATCGATGCCATCGCATCACTGACTGCATATTGACTGACTGACACGCTACCGACGTGCGGTTGACTTGCACAGGCAAACCTGCACAGGTAACCTCTCCGGTAGACCGTACATGGAGGTTACCTGCGCAGGCATACCTGCACAGGTAACCTCTCCGGTGGACCGTAACGTGTATGGCAGCCTTATGGCAGCCATAAGGAATACGTAAACATGACATAAGGTGACATAAGCACTACGGCCACTGTGGATAGGTGCATTGGTTTCTCATACGTTTAACTTTACGCGTTACGTTTATGTTATGTTCAGCTTATGTCCATTGTGAACAAGGACTTAAACCTTTTATCTTGAAAAGTCACCACATTCACTATTTTAGCTACCAATGATGACACACACTTTCCATATTTTTGTGTATTTTTATATGTTGCGGTTTCGATGATACACTTTCATGAATATAGAGATCTGTTTCTATTCACCCCGTTTTACGGTAGTTGGTAATATTGAGAAACACTTATGTGTAGGCACAGCGTGTATAGCAGTAAGAATGTGCACGTATGGTTTTGACAGATATATTTATATATCACTAGAGGGAATGAAAAGAAATTATACTGTCAATGTTTATAACAAAAAAAAGTGATTTAGATCACAATGACGAAATAGATACAGTCGCGAGCAATAAATTCTGGTCGTCAATGTCATACAAAATTCTGTCACATTTTGACAAACTAGAAATTTCAGCTGATTGTTTGTATCTTCTTTTTGTCAATAATAACCAACAAGCTGTCAAATGTAAATTTTATTTTGAATTGTCAAGAAATTTTCTAGTCGTCATGGCACCAATTTCTTACTTTAATAAAGTTAGAGCCATTTCTCTAGTAGAAGCAGGAATATCTGGTCAGTTATTGAAGGCAAAGTTCGGTAAATTTAATTGTTCGGCGGTGGAGGGAGAATTTCTGGATAGACAAATGAGTTCTATGCAACCTCAAGCATCAACTGCGGTGGGCTATCTTATGTTGGTCCAAAATATATTGCGAATGACAATAACTTTTGGGAAAAGTAATTTTTAATGATCAAAATACCTTCTAGTCATCCCCATTTGGCCAAGTTAGACTATATAGACCAAGGAGTCGGCGGTGTGATGCAAAATATACACAAAAGGCTGAAACCGGCCGCTGATTTTCGGTAAATATATGGGCATGGATTTCTGCAAAAAGTCCTGGGGTACTATTGCATTTAGAAGAACGTTTTATAAGTGACGTTTATATTAGGGTTTTGGAAAATGTGTTGTTGCCCTCAGTGATGCAAGTATTTCCAGAAGGCGACTTTATATTTCAACATGACAATTGTCCAGTCCATACTGTTCATAGGGTAACAGAATGGTTCCAAAAACACAATATAAATGTGCTTGAGTGGTCGAGTTTAAGTCCTCCCCTATTATGTGGAGAAAGTTGGTCAAAAGTATACAACCCAACGTTTACATTTTCAAAACAGGGAGGCACTTTTGGCTGGTATACGTACAGCTTGGAATGATCTTCTACAAGGCTATATCAGAAATTTATGCTTGTCTATGCCCAACGGCTTAAATAAAATTATTCAAGTAAACGGCGTAATGATCAAGTTTATGTATTTATTTTTTAGTCTAATAAACTGTTTTGCATTTATTATTTAATGTTTGTATTATTATACCAATATCTATCATGTTTGACAAGTATCTGACAAATGAAAATTAATTAAAACGTTTGAAAAAATTAAATCAAAACCAGCTACACACTAGAGCGCTGTCAACTATATTAAGAATGACTTTGATGACCAGAATTTATTGCTCGCCACTGTATATGTATCTAGTTAACAAGAAAATACCCTAATCAAGTGAATTTTATGATAACACCACACTTCACTTGAGATTGATCTCATTGTATACCTATTGCTTGTTTTACATCTGTATTGAAGTTAAAATTCACAGATGTAACACGTGCTGTTTAGATTAAGTTCTTATAAAAGCCAACTTTCACTTGTGTTTTACTTTATAGTTTACAAAAAATGCATGTTACTTTCTTTTAATTTTCTCTGAAACAAATGCCCTTAAAAAATCATTACAACCTCATTATGTGGTAATTATTAACACTATGCTGAGTAAGAGCAGATAATTTATGGGTGGGTGCTCAGAAGGGGGAACTGTCAAATTGCTTAAGTATGGCAATTTTCAATTTCATGATGTATTTTCTAATTGCCCATGATAAATGTTATACGTCAATACAACTGATATAACTAATTATCTATCTAATCTAATGACAAAAACAACGTTTCTATAAATAATTTCCATTTTACTACTGCTTTTCAAATAAATGTACACCAAGAGAAATAAGTAACCGTGCACATCGCGGAGATATAAAGTGGTATGAGCATGTTTTCCGTATACTAATGCATATTAAACACACCCATACCACCTTATATTTCCGCGAAGAATACGATTATTTATTTTTCTTGGTGTACCTTTAAAATATATTTCAAACGTACAATTTTAAATGACTCTCTACTTTGTATTAATTCTATTGAATGACACCTAATCGAAATCTTAGAATGGTCTATTAGGTTTACATAATGTTGTCTTTTTTTTAATTTTGCTAAAATTCAATCAAAAAAAGACCAAATTGAAGCTAAATGTTGTATTATGAACTAAAAGAAACATCTTTTATGGTGATTTTCGTAATTTCAATGTGGGAGAAATGATACACAATATTGCAGATATGATACACAATGTAGCTTGCAAAATTGACTGGGTGGTAAAATCATATTTTATTAATTACACTAGTTGACATTAGTAATGTACACTTACATTCTTTTGAAATGACTGTTCTGCATTTAAAAACGCTGCGCGTATCTGTCGATAGTCACATTCTAATTGCATGAATGTCTGGTCGCCAGAACACACTAAATATACAAAATAATTTTGCTCCAGAATATTTATATTCGTTTGAATGCTGTTCATTGTATAATTTCTTATTTAAATTCCTTTCCTCTACTTACATATAATTTCTTAAAATATATTATGTATGTATACCGTATGGCCGCCGTTCATAGCGCGATGCATGTATTAGTAACTACTGGTCGACTATAAATGGGCGTGCCAACTTGAATTGCCACACCGACAGCGGGCGTATAAGTTATACGTATAAATGTATTCGTAGGCAAATCAAGTGAAGAGCAGTGTAATAGGTAATGCGTTCCCGTTGTAAGTAATTATTTGTAGTTGTTTGAAGCACCAGATAATCACTGATAATATGTCAGTGAAGTAACTCATCACAGCTTCATAAACAACATAAAAGAGCAAAAATAAATAATAAATAACTCCTAGACTTTAAAATAAAAAAAACTTCTTAACTAAAATAATATTTTTCAACAAATATTATAATCTAAAAACTCAACTATAATAAAATACTGAAACATAAAATATTTACTTCTTAAAACAGAATTGTAATTCAACATTGCAATTAACCTGTAATTAGCTAAAAAAATGTTATTCTTAAGCAATAATAAAACTCGAACTGACGCCCATATGTGGAAGCGACTGCCCGAGTGCCCGACTACACCGTATAAATGTCGATTTTTTGGACAAATACGAGTGCATCATAGGCATATGCGAAATACTAGCTCTGTTGTAATCCAGTATAACACTGCGTCTACTTGTTTACCGTTCTAATACACAGGCATCTCTATCTGTTTCGCTTACTCTACAGGTATCGCGATAATGCAGACGCACGCGGCCACGCGGTATGTAAAATGAACTAGTTTAGCTTACTAAAATATTTCAAATAACAAGGTCACTATGATTTACCGAATTTATTTTTATTTCTTAGTACAACAAATAATCTACATAAATGCTTTTGAAAAATATCATTGGTTTCATTATTATAACACATCTCTTATTTTTAAATTAATTAAAATAAGAAAAATAATTATTGGTTTAACACCCTGTCCTGTGGTTTATTAATTAAAACAATATTTGCCTTTTTTCTTTCTTATACGCAGTATAAAGAAGTATTGAGATGACGAATATTTTCGACCTCGAGATTCTTGCAGATGTCCACGTTTTAAAGTATCCTGATACCGAAAACGTGGTTTTTGCAAACTTCTCTTCTCTCTCTCTTCCCCTCTCTCTTTCTCTGTGTGTGTCACCACGATAGCGTCCAAACGGCTACAGCTATCAATACCAAATCGTATATTTACGAGTATAATCTTCCTCTTGAGATCTGATTAAATTTTGAGTAAAATCGGTAGACTGAAAGTAGTAGTTTAGTTCAGTAAAAAAATCAAAATTTACTAACGTCGTCAACTACTAAGTTTAGACAAATTTCTATAAAATACAAAAGTACTAAAATGTGAATTCTAGAAGGACTTTTTGCGAAATTTCTACCGGAAGTAGGTCTTTTTATCTTATCGAAAAACAGTTTTTAGCAAATATCTTACATATTACTCATTCTATACAGATTTATCTGGAATACAAAAATTTTGAGAGCCCGAATTAGAACAATTTTTGTATAAAAGAAATATCAAAATTCGGGCCGGAAGTAAGTAATTTTATCGAATAGCAGTTTTTTTTGTACATTCTATATAAATGAATAGTAAGTGCAAAAGTATTTAGAGCTACATTTGGAACAATTTTTGTATAAAAGAAATTTTAAAATTTGGACCGGAAGTAATGCTTCTACTCATCAAATAGCAGTTTCTTGGAAAATCTCACAAATTTTTCATTCTATTCAGATTTATTAAGAACACAAAATTGTTTATAGCCGCATATGGAATAATTTTTATATAAAAAGAGTTTCAAAATTCGAACCGGAAGTAACAGTTTTACTTTTACCGAATAGCAGTTTTTTGCAAATATTTCTCAAATTATGCATTCTATAGAGAATTATTAAGAGAATAAAAATATCCTTATATTGTTATAACACCAAATTGTTTTAGTCTTATTTTAGTTTACTGTTAAACGTTGTTATTACAATTAAAAAGCTTCAACATATAAAATAAAAACAAATCACTCCCAGAAATAATAGTAACAAGTCCTAAAATTCCCTAAAACCGAGTTTTGAATAAAACAGTGGATCACGCTGTTGAAATTAAAATAAAGCGCTAAAGAATAAAGTAAAAGCCAGAAAGATATTGGGGAACATAAAAATGACTTTTTATAATAAAGTAGCATGAATGTTATCAGGCAATAAATTATAAATTAACTCAAATATATTGGCTGATAGTATATAGCAGATGTAGTTTCTTTTACAAAGCAGTTTAATACATAATGTAATACCTACAATCTTTTTCTTTTAATTGTATATAATTCAAAAAGCAAGGCATTCAAAATATGTTTCATTGGTTACTATATACAGGGTTAGTTAAAAGTATGGAGACGGCGATTTATTGTCGTTAATATTCATTTTAGAGAATTATGTTCAATATAAAAGTTTGTTAGGATATTTTGATCTACATTTGAGAATATTTGATTTTTTTTCTTCTTTAATTGTTTTTTAGTTACGCCTGTCCGCGCAGTTTTTTTAAATGGGAACTAGTAAATTTTACTCTATCATTCGATAGAGAATTTTTTTCACTTTACAATAATATTTTTGTTTTTTTTAATTCATTTTAATAACTTTTTTATAAGAAAAGGCCGGTTCAAGTGTTTCACAGATGTTCGGTACATCGCAGATAGACAGAAGCGATGCGATAAAC
This sequence comes from Amphimallon solstitiale, assembly GCA_963170755.1. Lineage (NCBI taxonomy): Eukaryota > Metazoa > Arthropoda > Insecta > Coleoptera > Scarabaeidae > Amphimallon > Amphimallon solstitiale. Next base: position 87,197,638 of record OY720677.1, on the reverse strand, counting down.
AAACTTGAGCGACATAATTTTATCAGTGGTTATTGTGTACGTCAAATCTTTGACAGAAATAATTCATTTGTGCAATTTGTTGCTGTTAATATTAACAATGGCGAGTTTAAGTGAACATGAACGAATTGAAATACTTATGATGTTGGGTTATGGAGATAGACGCAGAAGTTTACAAGACGTTTGTAATTTATTTAATGATACGCATCCAAATAGAAATCCAATTTCTAAATCCGTTGTTGGTAAAACTTTAAGACGCTTTGAACAAACTGGTAGCGTTAAAGATTTGCCAAGGAGTGGTAGACCTAGAACAGCAAAAAGCTTCAAAAAAAAAAAAGTTATTAAAATGAATTTAAAAAAAACAAAAATATTATTGTAAAGAGAAAAAAATTCTCTACCGAATGGTAGAGTAAAATTCACTAGTTCCCATTTAAAAAAACTGCGCGGACAGGCGTAACTAAAAAACAATTGAAGAAGAAAAAAAAATCAAATATTCTCAAATGTAGATCAAAATATCCTAACAAACTTTTATATTGAACATAATTCTCTAAAATGAATATTAACGACAATAAATCGCCGTCTGCATACTTTTAACTAACGCTGTATATATAACATGTATATATTCCTGCAAATTGTGGAATAGAGTATTTATAAAACTTCCAAAATATAAACCACTTTGATATTAAGTACAGTGGCTTCTTCATGCTATATATGATTTACGACGCATGTCTTTCGCTTGTCCCGTGCTTGACTTCGCATTAAACAAATCGAACATTAGGATGTGACCATGCGAGTACTTTCGGATCGATTTTCAATGTCGACCCGTTGATTGAAGGAATACATAAAGATGCGCAACTACATAGCACTGAGCGTAGCCAAAACTGGGTCCGAGATCTATAGCCATGCATCAGTCGTTTGGGTCCGAGATTCGAAAGAGCCCGAGACAGCGATTATGTTTCTCGGCAAGGGGTTTGCGGGACGACTTAACGGAAAGACACGCAATTTTTATATATTCCTTCAATCAACGGTAGACCGGCCATTTCAAAATAAGGTAATTGTACATTTGACGAGAGGTGACTTTTCTTATGTATTTTCTCCAGATGAATTCGAAAATCAAAATAATTTTTTTTTTAAGGACCAGTTTTTGAGATATTGTATTTTTTCATTTTTTGACTTGTTTACACTTGGTCGTTCTCGGTACCAAATGAAATACACTGAAATAATGAACAAATAAACAAATATATAATAGTGGAATCTGTAATTGGTTAAGCGGTTCAAATGATATCGATAAAAAGTCCAGATTTTAAAAAAAAATAATTTTTAGGTTAGTTCTGTGGCCACGAAAAAATAGAAATCGATTAAAAACGTCCGGTTTCTCTTTAGGTCCGTAATGCTGATTCTTTTACGCAAAAAAAAAAACAGCCCCAGCCAGAAAAAAATCGACCGAAAAATTACAGTTATTAGCAATTGACTGAATATATCGAAATCCCACATTTTCTGAATAATAAATTGGCTAGATATACCGATTTAAATGTTGTACTGAATGTTATACCGATTATAAGAAAAAACACTAAATATAAACATAAATATCTTACTTTTTATTATTCCCCTGTATTATTTGTAATTTTCTATTTTTATATTTGTGTGTCTTCTAAGTTGAAGAGTGTTCTGAATAATAATTTATGACAACTTTGGACGAATGAAGAGTTAATTTGGATTAACCCACGACATATACCGGGTGTCTGTTTAAGCTCGGCCACCGGCCATATCTCGGCAACCGTATATCGTACAACCTCGCGGAAAAAATCTTGATAGTAAAATGGATGACGGGAATTACAACAAAAATATTTTTAAGTTTCCAAAATGATCGCAAGGGGGCGCAATTCTGAAGATGAATTAAAAATTCGATAATTTTTCATTAAATTCTAGATTAAGATAGATTAAAAAAATTACTAGCAAAATTTTTAGACGTTTTTATACAACTTTCATTTGAAACTTTTTGATCTAACTCCCATACGAAGGGGAGAGTGGAGGGGGGTATATCTGCGCACAAAAGTAGGTATAACTTTGGTTTGCCCCAACGGATTTTAATGTTTCTGGGCTCATTAGATAGAGAATTTTACAAAGAATTGAATGATATGTAGCACGAAATTACGTGGTTGTCAAAGAAAATAACAGGGGGCGCTGTTCTCAATGTATGTATATTACTTGTTTTTTCTTTAAAATTTCAAATGGAACGGTATATTTTTAATATCGTGATATTGAAGCACATAAAAAACTGAAGAGAATGATGAACACCGGAAGTTGCTACCTTTTTTGTTGACGAAGATATAGTCATACGAAGACAATCCAGAAAAATAAAACCCTTTAAATATAAATTTATTTATTTATTGGGAGTAATAATTTTATTTTAATTTTAATAGGGTCTTTAGACAGTGTATAGTACGTTTTCACTTGAAATTTCATCATACTCTTCGCTAAATGTATTTATTTAAATCTTTTTATCGATTTTTTAATTCATTGCATATGTTACGTTAGATTCTCCTTCTAAATGTTTTTAAATACTCTAGCTATTATTTTTTAAATATCATTTCTTATCCTTTCCAACATTGAAATAAAATAATAAGAGTGAACAGTGTAGTTTGCTTTTTTTTTTAAATTTTCATTATACAACAGGGCACGCACAGTGATACTAAATTACATTATGACGAGATTTCCAGGGTAGGCCATGAAAATCGAAATGCAAAGATATTAGTGTCACTTGTAGTTTTTGTACGTATTTAGCAAATTAAGCCTTTTTGGACACCTGCACATAATTATTAAGTTTGTAAAATGTCGTATTCTAAGGTTGAAGCTTATTTGCTTTTCCTTTATATTACTTGGTCAATATATTTTCTTATTTATGTTTAGGTATATAATAGGTCCTTTTATTTACTTTCATTTCAGGCGGGGATGATTTAGATATCAAGTTGTGTACCCTTTCGTTACTAATGAGTAAATGATTTGATTATAACTAATGCATTATATTATATTGTTTTTTTTTTCTAGTTATTGTCTACTTTGTTCAGGAGTTATGGAAATTATTTTTGCTGTTTTCCTATAATTAGATCTACCTATATCAGTTGGGTGATAAGATATATTATTATTATTATTATTATCATTACTATTTAAATTTAAAAATAGCTAGAGAATTGAAAACATTAAAGAAGAGAATCTAATGTATCATATGTAAGAATTAGAAAATCGGTGAGAAGATTGAAATAAATACATTTATGGAAGACTATGATGAAAATTCAAGTGATAGCAAACTATACACTGTCTAGTGACACTTAAAATTAAAATAGTTATTACTCACAACAAATAAATAAATTTATATTAAAAAATGTTTATTTTTTTTGGATTGTCATCGCATGACTATATCTTCGTGAAGAAAAAAGGTAGCAACTTCCGGTTTTCATCATTCTCTTCAGTTTTTTATGTGCTTCAATATTACTATATTAAAAATATGCCGTTCCATTTAAGCTTTTAAAGAAAAAACAAGTAATATACATACATTGAGAACAGCGCCCCCTGTTATTTTCTTTGACAACCACGTAATTTCGTGGTACATGTCCTTCAATTCTTTGTAAAGGTTTGTTCGAACCTGCAGTTCTGAACGGTTCTAGAACTGGTGCGCATGTCATTTAAGAAAAAGACTGTTCGGACCATGCCGTTCTGGAACTGCAAATTCTGAGAACTGATAGTTCGGTGTTCGGTCTGTCAGAACTAGTAATTCAAGAACCGTTCGGAACGGTTCTAACAGTTCTCGATGATGGGCTAGTATTTGAAATTCTGATAAATCCGGAGCATGCGTAATTGTCATTCGTATCAGCTTTCGCATTTTTCTGGTTATGTTATGAATTATGTTGAACTTCAGAGTTTGGAGTTGTTGTAGGTTAGTTTTTAAGTTATCGTTCAAGTACGTATTTGTTTTTTATTTTATTTTGTGATATTATTAGAGTATTGGTGTGATTCGGTTCATCAAACCTATTTTTAATTTTTTTTACAGTTTTTATTCACGCCTATTATATCAATTTTGTAATAGCCAAAGTAAACAGCTATAAGTATGTGACTAAACATTAATTTCTTCAAATGGTGGTTTATTGATAGAAATTACTTCATTGAATACCATGTTCTTGAGTCTAGCAAGTGATTCTTCCTCTAAGAATGAAGTGAATGTAATGGTACAATTATAGGAACTTGCGAACATGTGAAAAGTGAATTTATAATTATCATATATTCGTAGAGAAACTGACATATTTGTTAAACTTAGACAAAATAGTATTTAATATTATGTAAACTGAACTTATAATTTTTGGTTCGATGTGTCCCCCTTGAGACTTAAGAGAATTTGTGATATCAACATATTAGATATCCGAACAATCTATTATATGTATGTGTTTGTACCAGCCTGTTACGTCATGAAAATTATAATAAATTGCAAGTTAATGCGACTCCCAGACTTGTGACACAAAACGTTCAGAGTCTGATTGATGTAAGTACCAAATCATGTAGGGATTGCAATTCAAATTACCAGAAAGGCTTCAATTCTCCAAAATGGATTGAAAGAGTGTACTACTTCACAGATTAAAAAAAAGAAGAGGATTTGGCTTTGAACATTGAAAATGTATTGTAATATATTTGTTTAAATTCATCATGATTGTTGATTTTATAGTTATGTAATACATATTTATTAATGTGTGTGTGCATTTGATGCACATACCAATTACACTGGCCAACAAGGTTTTTACCCTAAGTTAGTAACTAATGAAATTGAACAGCATATATAAAGTAAAAATGATTCGAAAAGCGGCAGTATTGGCTTAGCTCTGGTTACAGAGAAAATGCAGGTCGAGACTTGTTGCAGACGTGACTTGACTCGTTCCCTCAAGAATGTTCAAGTTTATGCTTTAATCTGGTTGGTTGATAGGACTTAGGGAGGGGATAAGCAGATACATACTATATAAGAGATACATCTTTGACTGAAATACCACTAGCGCTAGCACAACATAAAGGCGTGAATGAGAATTTTTAATAACGAAATTAAAAATTGAGATAATTTAGTTCCATCTTTAAAGACACAGTCATGCCTCGTTCGTGTAGAAGTAATCCAAATAACTTTTGTTACGTATGTGGTAAATTTACCCCACTAGGCCAGAGTGAAAAGTTAAGTCTGAACATTTGCCGGGCCTATGAACTTTACTTCGATATGACCGTCAAAAATCAGGACAAACAGTGGGTTTTCCACATGTAATATGTACTACATGCAGCAGATATTTGCGAGATTGGTTATGTGGACAACGACATTCTTTACCGTTCGCCATTCCTATGCGATGGAAAAAACAAAAGAATCATCTTGAAGATTGCTATTTTTGCCTTAACAAAACTGCAGGACTTAACACCCGTAAGAAAAGAAAATATAATTATGTGGAAACTGAGTCAGCTCAGAAACCTCGACCCCATGATGAACAGCATCCTGTTCCACGACCGCCAATTCACAAAGAAAGCGAGGAGAGTACAATAGCTACCGATAGCGACACTAGCTTTGAAGGTAATGAAAAATCAAGTGACCCTGATTTTATTCCATCTACATCAAACGAACCACATTTAATTACTCAGTTTGAATTAAATGACTTGGTGCGGGATTTGAATTTATCAAAATCACAAGCAGAACTTCTTGGGTCTCGACTACAGCAATGGAATCTCTTAGTAAAGGACACAAGAATAAGTATTTTTCGCAGCAGACATGAAAATATTGTTGATTTTTATAGTATGGCCGGTAATCTGGTCTACTGCAATAATATTTATAAACTTTCTGAAGCTTTTGGAATACATCATGATCCCAGTTCTTGGAGATTATTCATAGACTCATCAAAGACCATCCTAAAAGCAGTTTTGTTGCATAATGGAAACCATTATCCTGCTATTCCGATAGGTTATGCTGTTTCTATGAAAGACACTTACGAAAATCTGAAAATTTTATTAGAAAAGATAAAGTACAAAGACTATTCCTGGAATATTTGTGCAGATTTTAAAGTAATTGCAATTATTTTGGGTATGCAATCTGGTTACACCAAATACTGTTGTTTCTTATGTCTTTGGGACAGTCGTGACAGGGAAAAACATTACCATAAGCAAGAGTGGCCACTACGACAACAGTTTATACCAGGAAAAGACAATGTACAACATCAGCCTCTAGTAGAAAAAGAAAAGATCATAATACCACCTCTCCACGTGAAACTTGGGCTCATGAAAAATTTTGTAAAGGCAGTGGACCGCAAAGGTGACGGTTTTAGATACCTTCGTGAAAAGTTTCCAAAAATAACAGAAGAAAAACTGAAAGAAGGTATTTTTGTTGGACCTCAGATACGAGAAATAGTAAATGATGAAATCTTTGAAACCAAATTAACAGCGAAGGAAAAAACAGCTTGGCGCTCCATGGTACAAGTTTTCACGAATTTCTTGGGAAACAAAAAAGCTGACAACTATAAAACTTTAGTAATGAATATGATACAAGCATTTCACGCTGCTGGCTGTAATATGTCCCTTAAAGTGCACATTCTACATTCTCACTTGGATTTTTTTCCGGAAAATATGGGCGACGTTAGCGATGAACACGGTGAGCGCTTCCACCAAGACATCATGGGAATGGAAAAACGGTATCAGGGGAAATGGAATCCTATTATGTTAGCAGATTACTGTTGAACGTTAAGAAGAGATGCTGTAGATGTTGTTTATAAGAGACAGAGCAATATTACTTTACATTTCTAATTATAATAATTTGAAATATACATTAAATTATGATCTAATCTAAAAAACCTTTTCATTGTAATACAATAAAAAATCGAGCTAACTTTACGTTCTACCTTTATTAAAATAAATGTTTATATGTTTTCTATTGAAATTCGTATAAATTATTTGATGGCAAAATCAAAAGTTGAAATTTGTTGGCCAGTGATTATTAATAACAGCTTGTATTAAAAATCCTTGTTTTATTTACCCGGTTTATCAGAAATATCCATTACAAAATTTTGAAAAATGTACTTCTGAACAACTTCATTATTTTTTAAATCCTGTCGTAATTTTGAGATGTAACATTTAAATGTTCATTACGATTGACATTTGTCCACCAGTTTGGTGTTTTTTTAAAAAATGCAGAAATATCCATAACAAAATTTAAAAAAATGTATTTCTTATAAACAACTTTTTCACTACTTTTTAAATGCTGTCGCAATTTTGGTGGTTAGATGCAGATGCAGTAACATTTAAATGTTCATTACGATTGATATTTGTCCACCAGTTTGGTGTTTTGTAATATATAAATATATTGCTTATATAAAAAATGCAGAATTATCCATTACAAAATTTAGAAAAACGTATTTCATATAAACAACTTTTTCATTACTTTTTAAATCCTGTCCCAATATTGGTAGTTAGATGTAGCTATTTAACGTTCATTACGATTGATATTTCTTCCAATAAGTTTGGTGTTTTTTTAATATTACTATTACTAATGTTGGTAGTATAAGTTTCCCTAAAATTCCAATTTTAAAACTGTTCGAACCTTCAGGATTTCGAACCGTTCTAGAACCAGTATTTGGCCGGACATGCGCATTATTATCAGAACTACTAATTCTAGAACGGTTCCGGAACTGTTCAGAATTGGAGGTTCGAACAAACCTTAAGATTCTCTATCTAATGAGCCCAGAAACATTAAAATCCGTTTGTGCAAACCAAAATTATACCGACTTTTGTACGCAGACATACCCCCTCACCTCATCCCTTCGTATGGGAGTTAGATCAAAAAGTTTCAAATGAAAGTTGTATAAAAACGTCTAAAAATTTTGCTAGAAAAATTTTCAATGTATTTAAATCTAGAATTTAATGAAAACTTATCGAATTTTTAATTTATCTTGAGAATTGCGCCCCCTTGCGATCATTTTGGAAACTTAAAAATATTTTAGTTGTAATTTCCATCGTCCATTTTACTATCAAGATTTTTTCTGCGAGGTTGTACGATAAACAGTTGCCGAGATATGGCCGGTGGCCGAGCGTAAACAGACACCCGGTATAGCACAAGTTAAGTGTAAAGTACGACATTAATCGAAATTGTAGTCAGGAAAAAGATTGCTTCATGATACCATTGATTAAGTTTTCAGTATTAAGAAATAATTATATACAATGAAAGCACGAAGTTTTTTTTTTAATTTTTACTATTCGTTAATTGAAATAGTGAACTCAAAATGTGGTTTTATTTCATTATATTAATAGAATACATTGTTTTATTTTTAACAAAGATTACTTAATTTACATTTTGAAAATGTGGTATTTTTAAATATAACTTCAAACGTTGATTGAAGGAATACATAAAGATGGACCACTACATAGCATTGAGCGTACCCAAACTGGACGCGACATCTAGAGCGGCAGCACCAGTCGCTTGGATCCGAGATCGAAAACGGCAAAACACTCACTTGTTAGTCGCTATATATTGTATAGTCAATTCTAGCAGTTATACCAAATACCGTAGGGTGTCGCCACGAGACAGTGATTATGTTTCTAGGCAAGGGGTGTGCGAGACCATTTAGGGCCGGTTATACCAACGAAGTTCAACGCAAGTTCAGCGTTCAACCGGGTTCTAATTAGAAAGAGCCGTTGTACCAATAAAATAGATCTGCGATCAAGCTATTCAAGACCGTTCAAGTTGAACTGCAAGTTTTGGCGGTTCAAGCTGATTACCTAACCTAACACATAATTTACGTTCTGTAAAAAGTAGTTTAAAAAAGATATATTATGAATTAAATATTATTTTATACAATGAATTTACTACAGGAATTTAGTGATGAAGAAAATGATTTTCTGGAAATGTATGAACTTTGTTTAAACAGGAGAAGAAAACAAAATTATAAAGTAAGAAACAATCATTTTCAAATGTGGTCTGAAAATGAGTTTCTGGATAGGTTTAGATTAACGAAAGATGGGACAAGATTTCTCTAAATATATTCTGCAGAAAATGTAAGTAAATTTAAATTAAGTGCTTTACAGAAATCATAAAAGAAACAGAACACTTTCCCCGGCCAAAATGGTTTTAATTGCCCTGCGATTCTTTGCAACAGGAAGTTTCCTAAGAGTAGCAGGAGATTTTACTGGGGTTGATAAAAGTACTGCCAGTCGAGTAATTAGGAAGGTCGCATCTGCTATTGGAGACTTGAGAAATGAGTATACTTCCATGCCAAAAACGCAAGAGAAAATACAGGAAATTCGTCAGGAATTTTATAATATTGCTTCCAAAGTGCCTCAATGCATAGGTGCTATTGATTGTACTATATAAAAGTTCGATTGCCAGGAGGAGAAAATGCAAAAATGTTCCGTAATCGCAAAGTTTCTTTTCATACAATGTACAAGTTGTTTGCAATGCAAATCTGGAAATCCAGAATATTGTTATTCGTTCACCAGGATCGGCTGACGACTCGACAATATTTCAAAATTCAAGATTACGAGCAGAAATTGAAAATGGCACTTACTCAGATAATGTATTAGTAGGCGACAATGGCTATTCAGTTAAACTATAGTTAATCCTTCTACTACTAAACACTAGAACAGCAGCAGAAAATCTGTTTAATGAAAGCCAAATACGTACCAGGAATCCCACAGAAAGATTATTTGGTATTTGGAAAAGGCGATTCCCTGTATTAGCTCTAGGCATTCGCACCAAATATGTTGAGGGGATAGATGCTACAGCTGTTCTACATAATATTTGCAGAATTATGAATGAAGAAGAACCAGCTATAAATAATGAAATTGAAGATAATATTCAATATGTTAACAATGTCGACATAGAAATTCCACCTGGTAATAATAACTTAAATAAATTAGTACGTTCAGCCATACCTAATCCAGAATTATTTTCAAAATCTAGTGTGAATTTCAATTGCCTAAACAAGACGGGAAATTAACAAGAAGAAAACAATAAATGGATACTTTAACATTTGTATTTAACTGTGACTTTCACACTTTTCAATTGATATTAAACTAATTATATTTTTATGACATTCTAGTATGTATATTTTTCAACAATATAAAACGGAAATTCATATGTATTTTTGCTTCTATAATAATAAAATTTCCATTTTCAATTCATGTTCTTCATTGAGTGCCTTAATTCTTGTTTCCGACTCCCGATCCTCCTGCTGCATTTGCCCTTTCATGCTTGTCCTTGGCATGGTCGAGCTTTTGCATGTGCTCCTCCAGAAGGCATTGCTTTTGAAGTTCCACTAGCTCCATTTTTCCAGTGGTCCAAGATGACAATTTCTGTTATAACACTCTGTCTGTTTTTCCTTCTTTACCTAAAGATATTGCTACGAAAGAATATTTCAAATTTCTAGTAATATTTGTTTTACTTCATGATTAAGTCAGAAAGCTTACATTTATGCTGCAAAGCCTCCGCTTTCTTGGTATGTAGGCCAATTTATATTTTCTTTAGATGTTGAAGGTCGTGGGTCACTTTCAGGTCCTGTTATGCTTATTATTTTGCAGTCCTTAGATTGTTCAACATCTACATCTGAGGATCTATCGGAGGTATCATCTATTGGTGGTATATCCATTGATAAATCTAATGTACACGAGTATTATTATTTAGTAAAACTGAGTATCGTAAACCAATGTCAATGGAAAACTGTTACAGATAAGTGCTTTCTTTGAATATCTGTAACTTACCGAGGGCATTATCATCATCAAATCGGCTCTCAAATCCTGTCATCGTTGTCTCTAAAAGCTCTTTAGTGTCAGAATCAACTTTGTTATGTCAGAATTTTGAAAGGGTCTACCACCAGTTCCCAAATACCGGGCTTTTTCATCAGCATACTTTTGCTTGGCACACCTTTTTATATTGTCATACTTCCTGCGAAGATTTTCAATTACTCTGAATTGCCCACCAGAATTTGAATTAAATTCTTCTTGCTAACTTATTCCAAGCAGCATTCTTCTCCCTGGTACTACTACCATCAGAGTAGCCTTGCACTCTATTATGTGCTTATAGTTTTTATCAAGAGCAATTAAAAGCTCTTCTTCATAATTATTAAAACTGACTGCTCTTGAAAATTTTATTGTTTTCAAAGCCACCACCTGAACTATTATTTGCATAACCATCACCTATACAATATTCTTACCTGATTATAATTAAAAAATAAAAGGAAAATTGAATAATAATACTGATAAAAATCTTAGGAAAGGCTCACACGACAAGCACGCTTCGTAAATAATCGCTCCAAATCTCCCTAACGGCACTTTTTGTTACCAACATATCCGTAAATTACTAGAATTACTAGGATCAGTAGAACGCTAATGTTGTTGTGTTGGTACAACGCATATTTCGCTGAGGTAAGATACACTATATTGCTATAGCGTTGGTCATCTTTATGTATGCCTTCAATCAACGCCTCAAAGTAAGATTCAGAAATCGTAAATTTTATTTGTCGATCACAATGCTTACGTATATAGTCGTACTAAAACTGTTACGTCATGGATTTTGATGACGAAGATGGATTATTTCATGCGTTTTAGTGTATCATACCTGTCATCTTTTTCAAAACAGTGAGCCATGTGGTACCCTGTATATTCCTTTTCCCACAAATAAATCTTGCAAAACGGACACTGAGTAAGATCTGAAATTGTCCGTAAAACATATTTATTAGAGTCAATTACTATCATCCAAAATTACACTACATAGAAACAGTAAATAAAATGTTCTACGCACAAACTAAGATTATGATAACAAACTACAGATGATGATTCAATGCCACTACAAATTGACATTGACAGGAACAAATGCAGAACAAAGAAATAAATCTAATTAAGTAATATTTAAACATATATGCTTTCACTACTAATGTAAAGCTTCGCTAATCCGGATCAGTTCAAACCGAGGCAGTCCGAAGTAGTGAAACATTCGGATTATCGAAACCTTTTTTAAAAGTTAAAAGATAATACTCAAAATATGTATTGTAGAGATTTATAAACTCAAATACAAACTAATATATAGAAAATGTTCCGAAAAACGAATGCCCATAATTCTAAATATATACAAACTAAATACGTTATGTCGTACATAAAAAGTAAGGTAAACACCAAAATTTATAAAACCAAGATTTAAATTTTCAGTCAGTTTTATTTGTTTAATATTGTACTGCTTGGCTTGTGTTGCGTTCTCGCATCATTTTTAGTATGGGCAAGGTATTTAATTCAGCACCATTCTCCTCAGCCCACTGTATGCATGTACTGAAACAATGAAATTTCCTTATCATGTTTGACTTTTGGATCAATCCTTACAATTTCCTCTGCCTGGTCGCTCTCATCACTGTGCAACGGTAAATGCTTTTCAGCGCTATCTATCCATTCACAGATCTCTGATTCCATCAGTTGGTTATTTTCAATGGTAACTTTCTGTAACATATTGTTAATTACGGCAATTTTACTATGCTCGTCACTGAATGGTTCACGTCTTTGATTAAGTACAATGGAACTTCAGAATCGCAATCAGAGTCTGGCGCATCACTGTCTGAATAAAAAAAATATTTTGTGACAACATTTCTGAATTGCGTCAGGAGTCATTTTGTCCCAAGAACTAGCTAGCAGAAACACGGCATCCTTTTGAATTAATATTTATATTTTTTAAAGTGTTGGAACTGTCGCCTTCTTCAAAAGACAAAATATGGACCAAGAGGCTCTTGGGGAAATATATTTTAGTAAGTCGAATGGCATTCTGATCCATCGGTTGGAAGAGGGGAGTGCAATTAGGCGGCAGGAACATAGTTATAAAAGTGCTTCGCCACTCATATTATTATCTTTCTGAAACGTTCTCACTTGTTCGACAAAAGACTCGCGAAACCATTTGACGAATAAAGCTGACGTCATCCACGCATTCTTGGTAACTAGAATGGCACAATTCTTAAATGCTCTCGGATTTGCTGATTTGCCAATAACCATCATTTTTAATTTGTGTGAGCCATCACCATTTGCACACGGGAGGAAGGCTATCCTTTCCTTAGACATTTTACGTCCCGGTGCCGTTTCTTCTTTTGCATGAACCATTGTACGATATGGCAATAATTTCCAGAACAATGCAGATTCACCTGCGTTGTAAATCTGATTCGGCTGCAAATGCATCTCCCTAATTTTTTCGCCAATTTATGATGAAACCGTTTGGCAACATCTGAATCGCTAGATAATTTCTCCCCACTAACTTTGAGATAACAAACACCATGTCTCTTCTTAAATTTATTTAGCCAACCTCGCCTTGCGTTCAACTTGTTATCGCCGTAATATTTTGCGTGAAGTTGTATAGCTTTTTCTCTTAAAATGTGATATGTAATAGTTACATGTCTTTCGCATTGTTGTCCAAGAAACCAGCTATACAATTCAGTTTCCATTCTTGAGATTTCTCCTTTCCCATAGATTATAGTTTACTTCTTTGGAAGTCATACACAAAATTACAAAATATATTAATATTACAAAAGAAATAAATATGTATTATTAATAATCTCGATCGTGTAGAAACATATTTAGAATACGACAGGGGAAATCTACAATGAATTGAACAAGAAATAGATATAAAAACTATAAAGTATGTTTTCAAACAAAGATTTCACTTTAGAAGAGAAAATACAAAATCAATAAACTGGCAAATTGTCCATAAAAGGTCATAAATCTCTTTTTTAAATAAAAACGTTTTAAAAACAGATAATTCAAATCAAGTACAAATAATTTAACAAGTTATTTATAAAACAATTCCAAGAATGATTCTACCTGTTACTATTACAAATAGTAATTCAGTTTCCATTCTTGGATCTACTCCTTTTTTCAAAGTTTTCTTACGTCTCGGTGCAGAAAAACAGTTTCCGATGTAGCTACATAACGACCACAACGTTAATAAATTATACAGATATTCATGCAAACATACATGCCTCGTTATTTGCTCAGATTTCTTTTTAACATCCGAAATGGTTGACGTATCATCTCCGTAATTATCAGGCAACACTTTTCCACTAACACCACGACCTAATTTTTGCAATATCTCATATTTTTCGACTAGAGTTAATGTTTCGTACGGTCTCTTTGGCGCCATGATGCTTTTTAACTATCGGGGGAATCACCGTCTTTCACGTGTTGCTCTGCGACGTACATAGCAAATTACGCAATGGATGATCCGGATTATGGAATCACAGGTAATCCGGATTAAGGGATACATAGTGTAAATGTGCTATATTTCAATTTCGTCCGGATTACTGCGAAATCCGGATTATTGGAGTCCGGATTAGCGAAGCTTCACTGTACTTGAAAGCCATATACAAATTGTGCATCCTGTTCGAAGTTAAATATTCACCATTGGTAATTTTCTTATTACTGAGCTATGAAGTTAAATAAATTGGCAAGTTGGTGAAATTTTTTGTTTTAATTCAGATAGTAAACACAAAAAAAACAATTGAACATTTCATTTTTAAGATATAGAAAATAATGGAAAGAAGCCCAACACGCAATCCAAATGTGACAGGTAAAATTTGACATCATCATTATTGATCAGCGCTGTTCATGTCATTACAATCGTAATGATTCCATTACATTTAGCACGCCATCATTACACCATTACTACAATTTTTGAAATCGTTAATTTCATTACAATTTTCAGGTCCATAGCTCAAATTTGTATTTTGTTTCGCGAGCTGATTTGACAAGCGATATGTTTACTGCGAACACCATTTCGGGCGCCTTTTTCAAAAATATTTTAGGATACGTTCATAAAATCTACCGTATTTTAAACCAAATAGAAAATATGAACACACCCTGAAAGAAAAATTCTTGCTTTTGTTTTTATATTTTATACGCCGAAGACAAATATTGTTAAGAATACGTTTATTACTAGATTTTTAATACAGTCAAAAAGTAGCAATGGCAATACTTTCGTCAGGAAGTCCATGCCTGCGGAAGTAAATAATAATTTGCAGGGGTTGGAATTGGCATTAAATGAGGATGATCGTTTTCATCCTCATTTAATGCCAATTCCAGCCCCTGTGTGGGCTGTGATAGTAGCGAAGCTAAATCATTTAAGCGAAGGAAGCGTAATGTGTTTGTACAGAAGTTTAAAAAGTCTTGGTCAAATAAAGACAATGGAAAGTGTCTTACTGGAAAGATGACTATGTACAAATGTTTGAATGATATTTATTGTGGAGCAAATTGTGAAATTATTGTTAAAGTGGAAATTTAATTTTAATAATCCTGTTTTGAAATTCATGAGAAATATTGATCCTTATGTCACTGCATCAGGTGAATGCAAATCCTAAGTATTGTTAGCCAGTAGATTTCCTAGGTTAGTAAACAATATTGAACACTTAAATTTAGAATTGCGGCAATTAGCTGACTAAACTGAAATAAAGCAAATTGCTACAAAGCCTTTGGTAGAATTTTGGTCAGTAATCTTTAATTTAAAAACTGGATTAGATCATTATATGTTTCCAAATGTATCAAATTTTATGAAAGGTTTACTATGTTTACCCCATTCTTCTGCAACTGCGAAACGTAATAAACTTCATATTTCGACATGTGATGCTGCCTTACATACAAAATGCTTATTGACTAAGATCAAATGTTATGATTTTAAACCTTCTAAGGCACTTATGTGTAGCAAACTAATAACTGATAGGGATGAAGGTACCTCTAATGATAGTAGTGATGCTGAAATAATTTTTTAATAGAATTGTGTAAGTTAAAAAAAAATAGTTTCTTTTATAAAATGTGAGATTACTTATTTTAAATGTTCTACAGTTTATTTACATTGTTAAACAAGAATAAGTAAATTGTGATAATTAAAATTGTTTTAAAAAATATTTGTGGTTTATGATAGTTAAATAAGCTTTTATTCCAAGATTTGGTACAAACAACAATAAATACATCAGTTAATAAAAAGATTTTTATTTGAATTTGGCGCTATTGTCATTACAAAACCAGGGAAAACATTACAATTTAACTAAAGATGTCGTTACAATATTTTTACTGCTCGGAACAATGCTGTTATTAATTGGCGCATTGCTAAAAGGAATCCACTTACCTTCAAATAAAAACTTTTCAGTAATGTCACTGCTGCAAACTTCTTTATGTTTGGCCAAATATGTCTTCGAGCTGAATCCGAGGCAACAAAACGTGCAAGCAAACACATCTTGAACACTGTTTTCTTTACTGGGAATAAAGTCCATTTCGATGTCTTTATTCAGGCTGTCCGCATGTTCCTTACCAAAATATACCCGTAATTCCTCACCATTCTGGATTTGTCGATTACTACGGTAATACAGGTTATCTTCATATTGAAATGGGAGTAAATTTTGTTCGGAAATATCTCTAGCAGGATTGATGTGCTGCATCCAGTTTGGAATATTTGTATTGCCCTCATCTAGCAGAAATGTTCCTTGTTTTAATTTCCAGCTGCCTTTGAAACCACTGAGGCCAGTGAAAGGACCAAATTTTACACCTTGAGGAATAGTTTTTAAAGTATATACTCCAACGTGTTCACGGGATTCTCCAATTTCTAGGATATTTGGTATTTCATAGCTTACACTGTCATCTGTATTACTTGAAATGTTTTTGTTCAGAATATGCACGAGCATTCCACATGTGATGCAAAAGTCATCATAATATTTATGACAGAACTCACAATCTGTAAATCAAATTTAAACACATTTGTACATGTCAAACTAATTATTATTTTGCATTGCAATTCTTTCAGTTGAGGAATTAAATGGTTAAACATGCTTTTTCATTTGCATAAAAATTCATGACAGCTTCTATAAAGATTAACTTGTTCCCCATCTTCTAATACTTTAGTGGATGGGTGCAGCTTATAATCACTTGTAATGCAGTTTTAAAGCTTGCTTTACATCCATCAATTAATTGAACATAAAATTAAACTAAATTGGTTTGATTTTCTAACTGGGACTGCATATTGAACAAGTTTTAAACAAACTGAACAAGTAATATATATTTTAAAGTAAGGTAACTAGAGCACATGTTCTATGCATAGACCTATTATATGTATGGACCATAGATAAGGGAATACTATTACTATGGTATTACTTTGGTATGGACTGAGCTTAGAAAGAGAGGCATTGATAGAAACGAACGAGAGAGATAGATAGATCTGCATCAGCTGTAGTATGGCAAAACACCATATAATCCTATGTTGCACATATGTGTATTTTAATTAAAAAAAATATATTCGTATAAAAATTTGCATATAAAGTGGTATAAACTAGTAAATATAAGGTTAATACACATTATTAGTAGGTAGTAAACAGAGTGCAGGTTTTATTTTATAGAAAAAATACGGTTCATTAGGCAAAAAATGCCCATTAAATCGTTTTCCTTATTATACTATACTTATTTTTTATTAGTTTATAGTTTCTTTTGTGTTCATTTCTAGTGTCTGCAAGTGATAAAAGTATAGATATTTTTTTAGTTTAGTTCTGGATAGTTTTTTTTTTAGACGTTCTTAAGTAGTGTTTAAAATAAGGAGTTTAGGTGTAGATACTTAATTATTTTTAGTTTAAATTGAGCTGTATCATCGTTATGTTTGTTGTTCTAGTTCCCATTTTAACTAATTATTTTTCTATTTTACCTATAAACAATTTATTTGTTAGAAGTACATGATAACAGTTCAAAATGGTTATGGGTGTACAGCTAGGTATCGGAAGGGTTTGAAGTTTCACAGGTGGATGCAACATTGATTGTGGTATTTACATATTGTGTAAAAATTAATGAATTTCTAGTTTTCAAAAGATCCAGAAATGAGACAAAAATGGATAGGAACAATGCGTGAAAAAGACTATTGTCCATCTATAAATGCAAAATTGTGTGGACAACACTTTATCACGACGGATTATTAAATCCAATTTGGACATTGTGTTCTAAAGAAGGGTATTGTTCCTTCAGTCTTCAATTTTCCATCTCATTTAATGCAGAAAACATCCAGATTACGTATGGCTGGATTAAAACTGGAAAAGGAATACTTATTCAGTATTCATTTCAATTTTACCAATATTTTTTTTGCTTGGTCGCGTAGCCCACTAATATTATGATTTTTAAAGTACCTACATACTACCCACAAGATATGTTTAAATATTAATAATCCTGGTTATAAATGAAAATATTTTTATAGCATAGAATATGTTTAAACTCTTTGAATTTCCCTAATAAAGCCATCTACTTCAATTTACTACATAAAATACGTGTATATGAGAATATGATTAATTTTTTGGAGAAAAATCGAGGTATTACTTTATTAAAAATTTAAATTATTAAAATTATATTATATTTTAAAATTTAAATACATTCCAATGTATTTTTAAAAATGTAATAAACATATTTTAATTGAACCAAGTTCGTGTTTTTCTTTGTTCACGTCCAAAATTAATGAAATTCCTATTTAATATTCAAGACATTATACATTATTATTATAAAAAAAATATAAATATAATTTATTTTATCTTTTTATTATATTGTTATTTCAGTTTATAGTTCCTTATATTGAAATATAATTATCACATTACATATTTTCTTATTATTAAGTTTAAAAAAATAAAAATACTATCGATTGTCATATTTTATGCATTTAAACTAATGGTAAACTCCCTCGTCTTTTGCCATACCTCACGTGACCTAAATCTATCGCTCTGTGTTCCATGAGTTGTACAGTCGGAAAGGTTAGTCCATATATATATAACAGGTCTATTGTTCTATGTTACTATACGTAACTAAGATTGGTATTCTTTGAGCAAATTCATTGTCCTATAGATTATAGTTTACTTCTTTGGAAAACATAAACAAAATTACAAATTATATTAATATTACAAAAGAAATAAATAAGTATTATTATTAATTTCAATCATATAGAAATATATTTAGAAAATGACAGGGAAAGTCTACAATAAATTGAACTAGAAAGAGATATGAAATTTATGAAGTATATTTAAACAAAGATTTCGCTTTAAAAGAGAAAATACAAAATCAATAAACTGGCAACTTTATCCATAAAAGATCATAAATCCTTTTTTTTAAGTGAAAACGTTTTAAAAACCAATACTTCCATATTTTTTACAATTTCATTTCAAGGACCATGTATTAAGTATCAAATACAAATAATTTAACAAGCTGGTATTTATAAAACAATTTCAAGAATGATTCTACCTCATACTATTACTAAGGTGACCAGACGTCCTCCTTTGAGGAGGACAGTCCTCCTTTTGAATGAACTGTCTCCTTATTTTT
Source organism: Amphimallon solstitiale (assembly GCA_963170755.1). Classification (NCBI taxonomy): domain Eukaryota; kingdom Metazoa; phylum Arthropoda; class Insecta; order Coleoptera; family Scarabaeidae; genus Amphimallon; species Amphimallon solstitiale. The sequence goes on along the minus strand of OY720677.1, from coordinate 87,178,294 downwards.
GACGTCCTCCCAAATCCTCCTTTAGCAAGTATTTACGTTTACTATTTTATTACTTAGTAATAAAAATTATTCTGCCGGCCGTTGAGGCGCTGTGTCTGCATTGGACATTGGACGTACGCATGCGCATGAGCGCATGATTAGTGTTTTTACTTATTTGGGTTGACATGCCTGGAACCAACTCTATCAATTGTCTGACGCTGTGGTATACGCTCTGATCTGACGTTTTTGCTTTATTAATAGTGTTTTAAACTCGGTAGTTGAAGTATAATTTCAAAAATTTAAATGTTTTCTGGAAAATCAATAAGTGAGTACCTATAATAACTAATCATTGATAAATAATAAGTACAAAATTAGAGGGCAACCTTTTTAAACAGGTTATGTTTTTATTACAGATGTAGTTTATTATTTAAGTTAAGTGGTGGTTTGGTGGCGGTGTACATTTTACAGTAACTTGGTGTTGTTTCGACTTTTCAATTATTATTAACAGTTATTATATCAGAAATGAACGTGAAACGTAGAAAGTGCCATTTTACAGAAAAACTGAAAGCTGAGTTTCCCCACATTAAAGCCGATGCATCAAGTGAAGATGATTCAATAGTGAAATGCCCATTTTCTGATTTTGCCCAAGAATGTTTAAAAAAAGACTTGGCAGAGGCAAGATATGTTACTTTGTTAAGTGATGCCTCTAATCACAAAGCTATTAAATTATATCCTGTTCTTGTTAGATATTTTAAATTTCACACAGGTATTAATGTAAAACTTTTAAATTTAGAGGGTATATGTGGTGAAACTTCAGATATTTTGTTTAATCACATAAAAAAAATTATTGACCAGTATTCATTACATGACAAAATTATTGCTTTGTATGCTGACAACACGAACACAAATTTTGGTGGCTTAAACAGAAAACAAAATAACGTGCATAAAAAGTTAAATAAGTTATTAAACAAAGATATTGTCGGTATTGGATGCAGCTCTCATATTGTTTCAAATGCTATAAATACAGCTGCAAGTCTGATGACTATTGATGTGGAAGTAATAATACCCCAAATATATTTATATTTTGATAGGTTCACAGTCAGGGTAGCAGGTTTAAAAGAGTTTTGTGAGGAAGCATCAGTAGAGTATAAAAATCTATTAGGTTACTCAAAAACGAGGTGGCTTGTATTAATACCGGCGATTGAAAGAATCCTTACTTTGTTTGAGCCCTTAAAGTCTTACTTTTTAAGCCAACAGAAGTGTCCAAAAATCATAAAAAACTTTTTTGAGAATGATCTTGCAGAAGTTTTTCTTTATTTTATTCACTCACATGCGACAACTTTTCATAATACCATTTTAAAAAATGAGGTGTGGCCACCACACGACTTTCTTATACGTATGAGCGTTTCAAACTATACAATTTCAAAAAATTTTTTATACAAAACTTATTCAAAATCCTATTCTAGGTACTTTCATTCGCTTAATAAATTGCTATAGAATGCATACTTTGCAAGATATTATCAAAAAAGTGCTCCTCGCTAAGAGTAAAAGTGCTACTTCCGGTCCGAATTTTGAAATTTGATATATACAAAAAATATTGCAAATCCAGTTTTAAATACTTTTGTACTCTTGATAAATATATATAGAATGCATAACTTACGACATATTTGCAAAAAATCGCTATTCGATAAGAGTAAAAGTGGTACTTCCGGTCTGAATTTTGAAATTTTTTTTATACAAAAGATATTGAAAATTATGTTCTAAATACTTTTATACCCGTAACGTACTTGTCTAAAAAGCATGACTTGCGAAATATTCGCAAAAAACTGATTTTCGATAAGAGTAAAAGACCTGCTTCCGGTAGGAATTTCGAAAAACTTTCTAAATAAAATTATTCTCAATTTTAATTTTAAGTATATATGAATTCTTTATAAATTTGTCTAAACTTAGTAGTTGACGAAATATTCGCAAAATTCGATTTTTTCGCTGAAGTAAACTGCTACTTCCGGTCTACCGATTTTACTGAAAAACTAATCAGATCTCAAGAGGAAGATTATACACATAAATACAAAATTTGGAATTGATATCTACAGCGGTTTGGCCGCTATCGTGGTCACAGACAGACAGACACACAGACAGACAGACACACACACACACAGACATTTTTTTAAAAACCACTTTTTTGGTATCAGGGGACCTCAAAACGTGGACATCTGCAAAAATCTCGAGGTCGAAAATTTTCATCATCACAATACTTCCTTATACTACCGTATAAGAAAGTAAAATTGAAGGAAATAACATTTCGGTTACAGAAGTTAATGCAGCATTATCAGAATTAAAACAACAACTAGAGTCTAGGCTAGAAATTCATTTTTTGCCAATCACAGTCAGCAGTTTATTAACACGCTTAGAAAATAGTAATCCAGGTATTAAACAAAAAATTTTATTCGAAGTACGAAACTTCCACACAAATAGTCTTGGTTATCTCAAAGAATGGACAAAACAAACGGACAGCTTTCAAAATTTCCAGTGGATTTTATTCAATCTAAACTTTGAATGGGAAGATGTTCAAAATAGTGTACTATTTTTACAAGAAAAATTCCATGTTGATGACAATAAGTTATTCGATGAGGTGAGAATTATTAAGAATTATGTTACACCTGAAAAAATTTCAACATGGACTCAAAACAATGTAGAGGTAGGACAAAGGTGGCTTGAAATATTTAACCATTTAAAAAATAATTTTATTCCACACGAGAATTTAAAAGTAATAGTGGAATTATGTCTTTGTCTTCCTGGAACTAATGCTAGTGTAGAAAGAGTTTTTACATTAATAAATGAAATTTGGACTGTGGAAAAGTCACGTCTTACGGTAGAAACTCTTTCCGCATTGACTTTTGTTAAGTATAATATGAATATGTCATGTGAAACCTTCTCCACAGTGCTATCAAGCAATGAAGTGTTATTAAAAAAATACATTCTAGCGAAAAATATACATAAATCTATATGTATGTATATGTAGTGCAGGCTTAAGTACCTAGTTTGTAAGAAAAAATAAAAATATATATGTATATCAAACAAGTTTTTTTTTTTTGTTAGTTACTATTGATAATACCTAAAGTACTAATACCATAAGCATAAATGCGCGCTTGTACCAGTATATGATATTACACAAACATTTCTGTGCTCCTGAACCATTCTGAAATTCTGGTCACCTTAACTATTACAAATAGTAATTAGAAACAATTAATAAAAGTAACAGGTATTTAATAGTCTTCACAATGCTAATATCCATGTACATACTTACATAACAATCCATTGTCAAATTCAGATTTTATGTTGTTGCAACCAATATCTTCTATTTTAACATTATCATTTATATAATCAGAGATTACTTCAGATGATGAACATTCCGTCTTCATGTTACTCTCAACAGTATACTTTTCAAAATGTTTAGTTTCAACATACTTCAATTCAGGATCGCTATTACTAAGTGTACTTTCACAAATAAGTATTTTCTTTGTATTCTTCATGATTGTATTTTTCATTAACATAAGACATATTACTTGAAAGAAATATGTTATTCATATTACCTTTCCCATTTTCTTCAACCATAATTAGGTAATTATTGATAGTGAGAACTGAGAACCTAATGCACAGATGTAACTATGATAATTCATTCTGTGAATTTCTATGCTCAACCGGTTATACAAAAGGGAAAAAGAATGCATCATAGACGCAAAGATTATTATCTAAATGCAATGCACAGCCAACACCACCGCTTTATTACTACCGACAACTATCTGCGACAGTAAATTCATGAGTAATCTAAAAATCACACACCAAAATGAAATCACAAATTAACCTAACCCTAACCTAACCAAACATAAACATACATTTAAAATATGAACAAAGCAGTGCTGCCGCGTTGCTCATCTACATTAAAAATCGCTATATTCACTCGTGAAATTTGAGTAGATTTCCAAAAATTTAAATAAAAAGCCCTATGTATGAAATAAATGAAGTCGTTTTGTTAAAACAATAAAAGACAAAAAGGTTTCATAATAACATAAACAAATATGAAATAAACTGTTTCAGTAACGTATAAATACTATTATTCCAGGTATACAATAAATAAAACATTTTATTGGTTTCATTCTTTAGCATTTCGCAAAACTTTATCATTCATATTTGATATCATTTTTTTTTTGATATTTGAATATTCAAACAACTGTTATTCCCTATATACTGTTTGGTTTGTAATAACCCCCTAATTGTGTGTGATTAAAGAGTTTCGTCATTCCGTTTTTAATAAATCAATTAATGAGAAAATTCTTTTCACCTTTGCCGATTTTTTTACCTGTCATCAAATATTTCAATCTTGTATGATTGAATATCCACTGTATTTCTCAATAATCGCCATTCATTATCAAATTGTTGGAGATCGGAGTGTTTAACTAAAGTTCGAAATATTATTGCAACATTAGTAATAGACGTAATTGTTTCATTTTTGACTACTTATGGGTCCAAAAAACACAATTAGTATTAGAGGCTTATCATTTAGAGATAAATGTGTAATAATTTGGGAACAACTTTCAACGTAAAAATCTAAACCATAGATAACTTATACATTGATCTAAACAAGGCAACTTAAAAAATGAGTTGATGGTCAGAAAATGTTGTTTCTGATATAAATTTTTCTACATGGGCACCAAAATACATTTCTCCTATATCTAGATAGTTTGTATGATTTTTAAAACCAAATTTTTCTAATGGGTTATTTTGAATGTCGCCTTGTTTTAAAAAAATGTTTGCTGGTGTAATCATTGATATCTTATTAGTAGGAGGCGGACGTTCCCGGTTTAAACTAGGACGGAGTTACAATGGAGCAAAGAAATAATGTAAACAACACACATTTACTTAATAGCATTATTCAAGCATTATTCGTATGGTGAACTGCAAGATTTGTTACTGATTCACATGTTAAGGGGGCGTTTGAATCATAGAAAACATAAGTAATTTCGTTACTGTCAAAATATAACAACATTTTAGTCCTAAAGATGTCGCGCTCTGTATCAGAACTCATCATCTCAAATATACAAATAATTGAATTGGCAGAATTTGTTTGAAATAACAAATAGGTATACGATCACTATTAAATCATTTTAAATAACTTAGATATTTATGATTATCTGTTAATTTCCTGAGATAACCAGTCACAGTACAGTATTTTTGAATCCGCGCCCTCTCTTAGGGAATCCTGCAAGGTACAAAATACAAATATGGCCGTTCTTTACCAATTATTTAAAATATGCAAATAAACCAAACCAATACATCATTGTCAAAATTTCTGTTATATTTCTCTTCTACGAAACACGCGTCATAGGGTTAAGGGGTTCTTTTGATAAAATTGAAATAATTTTTTTATAAAAAGAATTTATGTAAATTAAACCCCTATACCATACGTAGGAGGATATTATGACTTATTACATACAATAAAATAAACAATTAATGATTTTATAACCGACATTTGCATAATTGTAAATTTATATTGTATTCTATGATTCAAACGCCCCCTTAACGGGAAAACGATACAAAAAAAGTCCACTTAACTCGTAAATATCCTATTCTCATCGGCGTACGTAGATATAGGACCCTCAGAGGTTTTTAAAATTTATTATATTTACCTTATACCACGCGATCATTTAAATTCTAAATTATAGCAGGCGGGATTTTTTTTATTAGGTTGTCCAGAATGTCAATTATTGATTAATTAACATTTTGAAACGTCACTTTGACAATTGTTACGTTGTAAATTTACTTTGTCTATAGTTCGCGAAAGATTGTGTACCTTTTTGTCTAAATACGTGGAATTTCGTATAAAGTTCATGACTTTCTGAGCGAACCCTGTATATTATCTATTTCACCGGTCACCAAGACTGCCTGCAGTATGCTTCCGTGGGTACTAAGCCTACTATTGAGCCCTCACCGCTCTAAATCACATACCGCGAACATGACAGATACAATTTGTGTAAGATCGGGCATTTACACTCTATTTTTGTGAAAGCCTCTTTATCTGGATAACTAACTTTAATTATCTTAGCTCTAGCTTAATCTAACCTACCTGTAGTTTCATATTTTACGCATTTGCAATTATTTCTACGCCTTGCTTAAGTATATAAAATATCTTCTGGTATATATTACGACCGATCCCTACCTAATGCATTTATTGTAGTTTGTAAACGTTTTGAAACGATAATCAAGATATTGTGCTAACTGTGTCATATATTTTGCGTTTTGCCAAACACAGAATCTCGAGCAGGTCACGAGAATTATTGTTATTTTCCTTTTCCTTCGCAGTCGTCTCTCTAAAAAAAAAAAGGTAGGGAGAATTAATTAAAGAAATGCTGGATTGTAGGGCATACTATTATCTGTTGCCGATCCCCCTTGCTGCTCTATCTTCGATATTCTGGTATTAGGGACTTCTGTTAATTCGTTCCTCCTCAGGACCATTGTGGGGGTTAGGATCGTAATTTCGCTGTAACATAAGTTTTGATCGGTTTTTCTACCGTCTTTTGCAGCGTTTTGATATATATAAGCCTTAGTATTTCGTTATTTACCTGCAGAAATTCTGTCCTTTCGCCTAATATAAAAAAAAGGAATTACAGGTGTTAGAATGTTTGTTGATGTCTGTCAAATCTATCGTCCATACTGCTTAGGTTGTCTACACACGCAGTATTGCCAACGTCCGGCATGAAATACCTCTCGTGCGGTCGACTTTAAATCTCCTATTTTACAATTGTTGAGTATTTCGCTCATGTTCTTCCGTCAAAATTATGTGTGGGGTCGCGATTAATTGTGTTTAAGTTTCGATGTCATTTCCCATTATTATCAATTTAGTTGCGTGCTTGTGATGTTTATTTGGAAATTCCCGCCTTTAGTTTGAGGCCTTTTTCCAGTACGGCGCTTTGAGCGTGCGCGATCTTGGATTGTAACGTATCTACCGTAAAGGTCACGGTTAGGGCACTTTAGAAGTCGAACTTGTTACAAGTGCATGGGCACGATATGCTTATTGTCTTTTGGTGAATTTTATCACTTTGTCTAAAAGTTAGACTAACGCTTAGGCGGCTTTAATGAAATAAGTGTGAGTTATCGATACCTTTATTAGGTGATTTATCGTGAATTAATTTTTATCGCAATACCGTATTTAATTTACGAATGCCACGAGGTGGATTTTGAATCGTTTTCGTGCTATGTGTGACTTCTGAGTCCTTACCGTGGGATCTCCATATTATTTCTTCATAATTGGGGTAAGTTTTCAGAGCTCTGTGTTAAATTTTCGGGATTTTATCTTTGGGTTTTTTTTTAATTTTAATAGGATTCTTTTGTCGGGCGCAAAAGCCCTCAAAAGCCGTTAGGATTCTTTGACGGTCATTTAGGCCCTCCGAAGTCTTTTCTGTGGTGAAATCGCCCCTAACAGTGGATTTTATCCATCATCCAGCCCACCTGTTGAGTGGAATTTTCCAACAAGGGAGTCGCCGCCATCTTGGGCATCTGCAGCGTCCTTCCGACAACCATTTTGCCAGCTAAGGTTGTAATTTTACAATTATATTTTGCGTCCGAATTTCGACGACTTTTCGACTGTGAACAAGACTTCAGTCCGCCTAGTTTTGTCCGAGAATTTTTGAGAGGATTTATTTTAACTATCGCACCTCTTAGACAACTGCGAGGTCACAATTTAATCCTTATTAAATTACCGTTATTATTTTATTAACTTTGTAATAATCAGATTGACCTGAATTTTGGTTTTGTCACTACCTTAATTTCTGTAGCCCTATATTGAGGCAAATATTTAATTAAAAATTTAATTCTAGTAGATTCATTATAAGTTCAATTATCCTTTGGATAGATTTTATTTAAATAGTAATTAAACTCAGCGTTTCTCCTCCGATTCAATAGAGGCTTGTCTTATGATGTGTTGCATTTGAAATTTAAGTTTTGAAAATTATTTTGCACGTTTAATTATTGCCGTAAGTTTGTAAATTTTGCCTTTCGAAGATCAATTAATTTACCTGAGCCAGATAAATTCATTCTTGTAGTAGCCAACTTTGGTTCTCGAAGCTCAGGGTTTTCTTGAATTTTTTTTTATGTAATCGTTTTCCTAAATTTTACCTTTAGTTTAATTTTTGTCTTTGCTAATCAACAGCCTTCAATTAATTTCATTCAGTTCATGTAAGCAAACCGACGTTTTTTTTATATTTAGCGAATTTTCCTCATTTTAGACTAAGACCTTTTACTGATTTATCAATTGTTCTTTTGCGCTTATAAATTTATATGTATACTCACACCTATGTATTGACATTGCCGTTGTGGCATGTATATGAAAACTTTTGTACACCTAATGTAAGGTGAAAGAAACGTTTCGGCAACCGACCAACTCCTGCTGATGCGCAGAGTATATGTTTAATCATTAAGTTTTTTTTATACTTACTAAATTTTGCAACTATCACCTAACGCTTGTTCTTTTAATTATCAACTGTCTAATTGCAGTACACTTTTTACCAATTTAACTTTACATTCAACGCCAGTTTTTTTTAATACCTAATTTTCACAATTTCATATTCATTATAGACAAATATCCATACAACACATCAGTTTAATTAAATTTTGTTACGTTACGAATACCTTATCTTTTATTTCATTTACCTCTGCATTTCTTAATTTTTATTGTGACAAGCACGCACATAAGATTGGGTGCTTCATATATACAGGGCGTTCAATAGGTAACCCGCTGGAGGGACACAGCCAGTGGTAGTTCGAAGGAGGCGCAGGTAGGTTATCTGTAGATAGCATAGTGTCCTGGTGCCCGGACAATCGTCGCAAGCGTCGTTGCCGACCGACGCTCTACTTATAGGTGTTCTCTTTTACCTGAACCGTCACGCCGTCTGCGACAGAGTTAGCTCGGCCCTGCGTTATCCTGTTTCACAACCCCCTATTGCGACTCCCCGTTTCATATCTTAATCAGCCGTTATCTTATTGCGACGTAGATCCGGTAGCAAAAATTTGGCGCCCAACGTGGGGCCGATTTTTGACCATCTTCCGGAATTTTTTTTAAATTTTCAAATTTATCGCCTTGTCCTTGGTGGACCACGTTTCGGAAAAATTTTGACCATCTTCCGGAACATTTTCTTGAATTTTGCAAATTATCTCCCTGTCTTTAACAGCCAACGTTTCGATAATCTTTTTGGGGCCTTTCTTTCAGTAATAAGGAAAAATTTGGTGCCCTAGCGTCTGGATTTTTCTTTTGGTGATAGGGAAAAAATTTGGCACCAACGTTTCGACCAACTTTCCGCCATCTTCAATTTTTCTTTATTATTATTTTTGTGTGTGTCAACCAAGTTTCGGCCTATTTTCCGCCATTTTCAGAATTTCAGACAACTTTTCTTCCCCCTCCCGTACGAATTGACACACCAACGTTTCCGCCATCTTTTCTCCACCTTCCGGAACAAAATTCTTTTTTCCTTTCGCTACCCAACGCTCCAACGAAGTTTTCGCTACCTTCACAACAATTTCATGCTTTCGTTGTGGGCCTAACGTACAACAGTTCGCACCTACGTTTCGACTAAGTTTTCGCCGCCCTCAAATTTTCTTTTCCTTTTGTGTGTCATCTATCAACTCATAAGTTGACACCGAACGTTTCGACCTGGTCGTTACCATCTTCAGGGAAATTTCTCGTCTTTTCTAATTTTCCTTGGTTTTGGTTGCTTGACGTGACAACGTGTCGTTGCCTAACGGTTTGGACAAGTTTTCTCCATCTTCCGGAATATTTTTCTTACCTTTAAGTATTTCAGCCACTAATATTTCGTCGTACCGCACAGTGGTGTTATACTTTGGAGAAACTACTTGTTTTGTATCAACGTTTCGGTCCTGACCATCTTCCGGAATAAATTTTGAATTTTCTCGATTTAGGCTTTTTCCTCGACTTGTGTGAGTGGCTACTGAGTGGAGCACTCTTATCGCACTGTTTTCTTTGGTCTTGCCTATACCTATATATTTTTTTTTTCCGATTACCTTCTAGGCAAGTCTTAGCGTGCGTTTTGACTTTTCCTAGTTTCGTTTTTTTTCTTATGTTACCTGGTACGAACCATTTAAGTAATCGACAGGTACACATTTGTGTCTTGTGACCATTTCAAGACCTAGTTTATCTCTGTAATCTTCTCGAATAATTTTTTTTCTATACGATGGAGACTATGCGTTTTGACATTCTTATGGAGCATCTCTCTGATGAGGATTTGGATTATTTACTCGCTACTTTTGGTACCAAACGGTCACCAGGTATGGAGCTGGACGATGCGCAGGTGTACTACTATGACCTTCTAAGATTCGAGGAAGAGCACCCAGGCTTTAAGGAAGCTGTCTGCCCTCCTTCTGACTACCCTTTTTCTTATGCGGAGGACGCTGAGGCAATTTGGTCAAAGTTCTCTCTCTTAGAATATCTTATCGCTGAACTTGATAGTAAGTTTACACTTCCTGAATATCGGGGAATAACTTCCGATCTGGCTTTTGTCGCGGACCGCATTGAGAATGCGCAGCCGCAAACTGCCGAAGAGAAGGACGAACGTATCTGGTTTTCAGTACGTAGTTGTGAATTGGCAGCTAAGTTTATCTCAAAAATGCGAACTATCGGAAACGTCTCGCCTCGTGACCTTACCGATACCAGTTCTCGTGCCATAATGGAGTATTATAAGGCATGGAAGGCCGGAGAGCATGTGAGTGACGTCGAGCATTATAGGAGTGTCGACGAGGTTGACATGGGTGACGATGAAGATATTGGCCAACCTTCTCCGTCAGCTAGTGTCATGCCAGTTCCGTCTCGGTTTCCAGTCGTTACCTCCCCACCTCCGATAGACTCAGTCGCCTTCAATGAACCGAATTCTTCCGAAGACCCAATCAGGTCGGTGTCAGTTGTCTCTCCCGTATTAGAAGCTCCCGAGCTCACTGTTAATACAATTTCTGATATACCTCCTGTTGTAAAGCTTACACCTGATTCGATCTCTGATATATCTCCTGTCGTAGAGCGTTCCTATGACTCAGATTTTGATGTACCTTCTGACGTAAAGTTTACCTATAATACGATTTCTGACGTACCTCCCGACTTAGGGCTTATTCATAATTCAATTTCTGATGTCTCTTCCGACTTCGTACTTAGCTATAATACAGATTCTGTTTCCTCATCTGACTTGGAGCTTTTTGTACGTCCTAATAACTCCGATTCTGTCACTCTTACCGATTTAGAGGTTCTTGTATGCGCCAATGATACCGCTTCTGAAGCTTCTTTCGATTTTAAGCTTCTTGTATGCGCAAATAACGCAGAATTCGATGTCTCTCTGAACTTGGAGCTTGTCGAATCTACAGATGTCACAACTCCATGCGTATCTGTAAATCTGTATTTATCTAATTTGTCTTATGATAAAAACGCTGTTGCTTCTTCAGCTTTGGATTTCTCTGTTCCGACGAGTGAAGCGGATCCCTTCATTTCGCTGGACGTGGGATCTCTTGAAGATGTTAAAGTCGATTCTCTGAACATCTATCGAAAGCGTATCTCTAAAATAAAAATTTCTCAGACTCCTTCTGTTTATCTTAGCCCGGCTATGGTCTTGTTTGTGGGTTACGTTTTGCAGTGGTACCTTGTTGATATACCTTCTTCCGCCATTTGGTCACTATTACCTGACGAATTGCGTAACAGACTTCAGACGATAATCATCGACATTCGTCTGTTGAATAAATTAGTTTGTCTTTTATCTCGCTTACGTTTTCGCTATGTGTTGCTTCGTGCCTTATCGTATCGCTAACTCCTTCCATCATGGCCTGTAGAGAGTGCCTTGGCTTGCAGCCGTAACACCAGAATTTCTCTACCGTGTACCTCGCGTGATGTAGGAGGCATCTAAAGGGGCTTTATGGCCTGTAGCGAGGGCTGGAAGAATTCTCCTACCGTGAACCTGCGTGAAGTAAAAGTCTTCTAAAGGGACCCTGACTTCTATTGTTCCTCTACCACCTTAGGACAAACAATTTTCTTTTATCGACCTTTCGTTAGTGTGATTACCGGCCCCATTGCACAGCTTGTACCTGTGATTCCGTCTATGCATTTATCTTCCCGTATCTTTATCGCTTCCGTATGTTCCGTATCTACCGTGTCTTTGCATGTATGGAGTGGCAGCCTTGCTAGGGGAGTCCACACTATATTTCGTTTACCCTCTCTGACTTGACTTACCTTTAAGCTAACTTATGTTGGTTATGCTTAACTACCGGATTTGACGTTTATTTGCGAAGGTATAAAGAAGAACGGTCTTTATTTGATAGTTCTCAGCCTTCCCAGGTCGTGTCCTGGCGACCTTTTTGTTTCCTTACGTTCAAAATGTTACTTCCAGGAATCGGATATGACTTCAGCCTTTACGGTTTATCGTTGCCTTCAGCATTTTAGTCGGGACAACGCCGGTCCAGACTTTAAACTTTTGCTCTCTAATTTCTATTTTTGTTTGGCGATCTTTTCTCGTTTTGTTGTTACCGGATGTTATGGATGTCGGAACAGCATATCCGTACCTCTGAGCAGTTGCACCATTCTGAGCTCTACCCTACCTTTATTTACCTCTTCCCTATTCCGCTTTGTATCCCGTATCTGTAGTAATAAACCCGTTTTTAGTTGACCTTTTATTATTGTCTGTTTTGAGATACCGAGGGCCTCTCCCAAGGGTCTCTTTTACCGTCGCGTGTCTGCAGAGTGTCGTCTCGGGGGTTGCCTTGCCCGCATCTTGGCCTATTGGTAGTGCCCACTCCTCATTCCTGTGCCTTCGACCGTCGTAAGGATCACCGCCGGCCGGGCACACCGATATCTAACCCGTCTACACCCTCTTCCCCCCGTGATGCTACCAATAGTGCTGGGCTGTCGGTTGGACAGGTCTCGGGGCGCGTCTGTGCAGAATCTCGACACCCTTGCTTTTTATTTTTTTTCGTTACTTTCCCCGTACCGGCCGAATGCCGAAGGGCCACGTGGTGGTTATGGCCAAGCTGTCTGGTGTTGCTGTGACTGAGTGTGGATGTGTGCGTTTGTGTAGTAGACAACGTCCGTTTTAGAGCTCTCGCTTACCCTTTTCACTACCTCTATCCCGTCAGCCTAAGTTCTCGGTGCAAGAAATTGCTCTGCGATCAATTTCTTTTCGCTGGAAAGGGGGGAATTTGTTACGTTGTAAATTTACTTTGTCTATAGTTCGCGAAAGATTGTGTACCTTTTTGTCTAAATACGTGGAATTTCGTATAAAGTTCATGACTTTCTGAGCGAACCCTGTATATTATCTATTTCACCGGTCACCAAGACTGCCTGCAGTATGCTTCCGTGGGTACTAAGCCTACTATTGAGCCCTCACCGCTCTAAATCACATACCGCGAACATGACAGATACAATTTGTGTAAGATCGGGCATTTACACTCTATTTTTGTGAAAGCCTCCTTATCTGGATAACTAACTTTAATTATCTTAGCTCTAGCTTAATCTAACCTACCTGTAGTTTCATATTTTACGCATTTGCAATTATTTCTACGCCTTGCTTAAGTATATAAAATATCTTCTGGTATATATTACGACCGATCCCTACCTAATGCATTTATTGTAGTTTGTAAACGTTTTGAAACGATAATCAAGATATTGTGCTAACTGTGTCATATATTTTGCGTTTTGCCAAACACAGAATCTCGAGCAGGTCACGAGAATTATTGTTATTTTCCTTTTCCTTCGCAGTCGTCTCTCTAAAAAAAAAAAGGTAGGGAGAATTAATTAAAGAAATGCTGGATTGTAGGGCATACTATTATCTGTTGCCGATCCCCCTTGCTGCTCTATCTTCGATATTCTGGTATTAGGGACTTCTGTTAATTCGTTCCTCCTCAGGACCATTGTGGGGGTTAGGATCGTAATTTCGCTGTAACATAAGTTTTGATCGGTTTTTCTACCGTCTTTTGCAGCGTTTTGATATATATAAGCCTTAGTATTTCGTTATTTACCTGCAGAAATTCTGTCCTTTCGCCTAATATAAAAAAAAGGAATTACAGGTGTTAGAATGTTTGTTGATGTCTGTCAAATCTATCGTCCATACTGCTTAGGTTGTCTACACACGCAGTATTGCCAACGTCCGGCATGAAATACCTCTCGTGCGGTCGACTTTAAATCTCCTATTTTACAATTGTTGAGTATTTCGCTCATGTTCTTCCGTCAAAATTATGTGTGGGGTCGCGATTAATTGTGTTTAAGTTTCGATGTCATTTCCCATTATTATCAATTTAGTTGCGTGCTTGTGATGTTTATTTGGAAATTCCCGCCTTTAGTTTGAGGCCTTTTTCCAGTACGGCGCTTTGAGCGTGCGCGATCTTGGATTGTAACGTATCTACCGTAAAGGTCACGGTTAGGGCACTTTAGAAGTCGAACTTGTTACAAGTGCATGGGCACGATATGCTTATTGTCTTTTGGTGAATTTTATCACTTTGTCTAAAAGTTAGACTAACGCTTAGGCGGCTTTAATGAAATAAGTGTGAGTTATCGATACCTTTATTAGGTGATTTATCGTGAATTAATTTTTATCGCAATACCGTATTTAATTTACGAATGCCACGAGGTGGATTTTGAATCGTTTTCGTGCTATGTGTGACTTCTGAGTCCTTACCGTGGGATCTCCATATTATTTCTTCATAATTGGGGTAAGTTTTCAGAGCTCTGTGTTAAATTTTCGGGATTTTATCTTTGGGTTTTTTTTAATTTTAATAGGATTCTTTTGTCGGGCGCAAAAGCCCTCAAAAGCCGTTAGGATTCTTTGACGGTCATTTAGGCCCTCCGAAGTCTTTTCTGTGGTGAAATCGCCCCTAACAGTGGATTTTATCCATCATCCAGCCCACCTGTTGAGTGGAATTTTCCAACAAGGGAGTCGCCGCCATCTTGGGCATCTGCAGCGTCCTTCCGACAACCATTTTGCCAGCTAAGGTTGTAATTTTACAATTATATTTTGCGTCCGAATTTCGACGACTTTTCGACTGTGAACAAGACTTCAGTCCGCCTAGTTTTGTCCGAGAATTTTTGAGAGGATTTATTTTAACTATCGCACCTCTTAGACAACTGCGAGGTCACAATTTAATCCTTATTAAATTACCGTTATTATTTTATTAACTTTGTAATAATCAGATTGACCTGAATTTTGGTTTTGTCACTACCTTAATTTCTGTAGCCCTATATTGAGGCAAATATTTAATTAAAAATTTAATTCTAGTAGATTCATTATAAGTTCAATTATCCTTTGGATAGATTTTATTTAAATAGTAATTAAACTCAGCGTTTCTCCTCCGATTCAATAGAGGCTTGTCTTATGATGTGTTGCATTTGAAATTTAAGTTTTGAAAATTATTTTGCACGTTTAATTATTGCCGTAAGTTTGTAAATTTTGCCTTTCGAAGATCAATTAATTTACCTGAGCCAGATAAATTCATTCTTGTAGTAGCCAACTTTGGTTCTCGAAGCTCAGGGTTTTCTTGAATTTTTTTTTATGTAATCGTTTTCCTAAATTTTACCTTTAGTTTAATTTTTGTCTTTGCTAATCAACAGCCTTCAATTAATTTCATTCAGTTCATGTAAGCAAACCGACGTTTTTTTTATATTTAGCGAATTTTCCTCATTTTAGACTAAGACCTTTTACTGATTTATCAATTGTTCTTTTGCGCTTATAAATTTATATGTATACTCACACCTATGTATTGACATTGCCGTTGTGGCATGTATATGAAAACTTTTGTACACCTAATGTAAGGTGAAAGAAACGTTTCGGCAACCGACCAACTCCTGCTGATGCGCAGAGTATATGTTTAATCATTAAGTTTTTTTTATACTTACTAAATTTTGCAACTATCACCTAACGCTTGTTCTTTTAATTATCAACTGTCTAATTGCAGTACACTTTTTACCAATTTAACTTTACATTCAACGCCAGTTTTTTTTAATACCTAATTTTCACAATTTCATATTCATTATAGACAAATATCCATACAGCACATCAGTTTAATTAAATTTTGTTACGTTACGAATACCTTATCTTTTATTTCATTTACCTCTGCATTTCTTAATTTTTATTGTGACAAGCACGCACATAAGATTGGGTGCTTCATATATACAGGGCGTTCAATAGGTAACCCGCTGGAGGGACACAGCCAGTGGTAGTTCGAAGGAGGCGCAGGTAGGTTATCTGTAGATAGCATAGTGTCCTGGTGCCCGGACAATCGTCGCAAGCGTCGTTGCCGACCGACGCTCTACTTATAGGTGTTCTCTTTTACCTGAACCGTCACGCCGTCTGCGACAGAGTTAGCTCGGCCCTGCGTTATCCTGTTTCACAACCCCCTATTGCGACTCCCCGTTTCATATCTTAATCAGCCGTTATCTTATTGCGACGTAGATCCGGTAGCACAATTCAAATTGTAAATTAGTACTTACGAGGAATTGAAGGTTTTTTTTAGTTCAATTTGTTATTGAAATGGATAATGGCGAATGTGTGGATGCGATTCAAGTATATTTTGAATGCGGAAAAAATTCTGTAGCTGCTTTGCGACTTAATAATAGTTAATAGGAGGTGTCAAATGTGTCTGGAACAAAATGGGTCCAATTTCGAACATTTGATTCATTAAAAGCTATGATAGCATGATTTCTGTAAATTTCGTAATTTTTTTTAATAACAATAAATTTGTCACTCAATTTAATGGAGGTGTCTTCAGGAAATAAATCTTTATTAGAATAAGAAGAAAAAAAATATGTAGTACAATTTAAAAAAAAAAATAACTACTGTCTGTCAAAAACGAAATGTCAAAAAAAAAAAAATTTAATAACGGGTTACAGTGTTTTAAAAACGATTTAGTTTGACATATCATTCATCAAAATCAGATAAAATATAAGGAAGTTACAGCACCAAAGGTTTTTCATAATACACCCGGTATAAAATGGATCAGATAACACTTTTCTCATTAATATTTTAAAGTTTATTTTACTTTCTTCTCTCTTGCAGATGTCCACGTTTTGAAGTCCCCTGATACCAAAAAAGTGGTTTTTTAAAAATGTCTCTCTCTCTCTCTCTCGCTCTCGCTCTCTCTCTCTCTCTCTCTCGCTCTCGCTCTCTCTCTCTCTCTCTCTGTGTGTGTGTGTGTCTGTCTGTCTGTCTGTGTCACCACGGTAGCGGTCAAACCGCTGTAGATATCAATTCCAAATTTTATATTTACGTGTATAATCTGCCTCTTGAGATCTGATTAGTTTTTCAATAAAATCGGTTGACCGGAAGTAGTACTTTACTTCAGTGAAAAAATCGAATTTTCCAAATATTTCGTCAACTACTAAGTTTAAACAAATTTATAAAGAATTCATATGTACTTAAAATTAAAATTGAGAAGCATTTTATTTAAAAAGTTTTTCGAAATTACTACCTTAAGTAGGTCTTTTACTCTTATCAAAAATCAGTTTTTTGCCAATATTTTGCAAGTCATGCTTTTTAGACAGGTACGCTACGAATATAAAAGTATTTAGAACTTAATTTCCAATATCTTTTGTATAAAAAAAAATTCAAAATTCGGACCGGAAGTATCACTTTTACTCTTACCGAATAACGATTTTTTGCAAATATGTCGTAAATTATGCATTCTATATATATTTATTAAGAGTACAAAAGTATTTAGAATTGGATTTGCAATATTTTTTGTATACATGAAATTTCAAAATTCGGACCGGAAGTAGCACTTTTATTCTTAGCGAGTAGCACTTTTCTTCGAATATCTTCCAAAGTATGCATTCTATAGCGATTTATTAAGAGAATGAAAGTACTTAGAATAGGATTTGAATAAGTTTTGTATAAAAAAATTCTTAAAATTGTGTAGGTTGAAACGCTCATACGTATAAGAAAGTCGTGTGGTGGCCACACCTCATTTTTAAAATAGCGAGACGAATTTCTGAACATACCACGTTGACAGTGAAATCTCATTGGTTGAAAGCAAGGCCAAATGACACCGTATCAATCTTGCTCACATTCTGTCAACTGACATTGTTTATTGTTAAGCCTTGTTGTTTCTATTATTTCCCCGTTATTTCATTATATACTTTACCAGTTCTATTCAGAGCTCGACAGTAATAGTTATCAGATATACTCGTAAGTTTGTTTTCAAGATTTTCGTGCATGTAATTTGGGACAGGGGTATGTTTAGAAATTCGTCCCGCTATTTTAAAAATAGACTATAGTCATTTCGCTGTATAAAATTTGTAATTTCATATCTTTTTGTGTCAAGGTCTACAGTAAATATCGATGGAGCTTAAAACCATGACCAATGAAATATCAGACAGATGTCAGGGTGTTTAACCTTTTTTTCTTAAATAATTGTCATCATGAAAGCAGTTCAGATTTCATCACGAACTGAAATCGATTGATCGTTTTGACGTTTTATAACCTGCAATTAAATTTTTGTGAAATTGCCAACATTAATCAAAAGTCAGATGGATTTTTTCTGACAATTCTGACGTTTCCTGTAAGATTTAAGCCACCTAACGTGAATATTGAGTTGACCAACATTTCGCGTATGCTCTAGTTAAATATATCGGTGTTAAAATGATAATAGATGGGTAAAGATGGCGACATAGATGTGCACTATTTTTTTTATTTTCGCTGCACCCTTTAACTGTTACTTAATTTTATTTTAATAATATACTATGTTCACCAATTATGATCAGCATCTGGGTCGTAATGCTTAAATTATTTTTTCTAAGGAAGGGATGCTTTTGTGTAATAAAGTAGATCGCGATCTTAAAGTAACTGATAATTAGTGAATTACCATGTACGATAAATTTTTAAATCGCATTGTCTTTATATGTAGTAGTGGTTCCATGTTTAAAATAGCAGTTACATTACCCTTTAAATCGTTAGATTAAAGGTGATATGTGTGCATGATGTATTCGTTTCTTTGAATTACAATTAACGTAGGGCTTCCGGGACAATAGTCAATAGAAATAAATTTATATGACGTTCGTTGCAAATAATAAAGCTCATCAGTGCTCCATAATGTTTGTCATAAAATGTCGATATAAGTCATCAAGTGCTGATTATTCAATTTACTCTTTCCCCCCCCCCCCTTTTTTTTTATTTAGGACATAAATTAATAGAATACTTGCTCTTTTTGTTATTCCATGTAACCTAAAATGGTTGCATGATCAAGATTTGTTGTATCATATATAAATTTCTTTGTTTTTTAAATTTGGTAGTACTCTAACTCTATTTGTCTCAAGTTTTATGATAAACGTTGCCCATACGTTAAATTTTCTTGCAAACTGTCATCGTGGTGACAGTTCGATCTATTGCGAGAATGAATTGTCAAATTGAATGTCATTGTAGACATACCGTGCCTTCAATTATTTTTTTTTAGAATAACCTACGATTTCAATATTAATTTGAAAACACTGTGGAACTTTTCAATTAATTGACTTAACTATGACAGTAGTCAAAATGAAAAACATTACTGTAGCACAGTATTCCCAAATTAATATTGATATCATAAGCTACTCTAAATTTAAATTAAAGACGCAGTATGTATATTTGTATGTAGAAAGATGACAGAGATGTGTCCAAGACATTAAAGATACGATAAATGACCGATACAATAGTAATAATAATAATAATTGATAATGCAATAAAATGTAAATATTAACGGTTATAATATTTCTTTCAGTGGACGTTAAATGTTATTAATCGCGCCTTTGCTTTAATTTTTAAAACTACGATATTGGAAACTGTACCCGAATGACCGACAATGTAGAGTAATTACAACCGCAGTTCAGTTTCTTCTTGTTTATGAATGAAGACGCATATTAAGCAAAATGTCTCTTAGAAATAAATTAAATATTATTGTGACATTTATAATTAGTGGCAAATGAATTTATTTATTAAGACTTTGCCCACAAAGCGAACAACATTTCTACATTATATAATTTACTGAACATTTATATTGTGGTAGTTCACCAACATGAATGGGTGATGATATGTGGGAAGTACTAGTGTTAATAAAATATACTGTATATGTTCTTGAAGTGAGTATTAAAAAAATGAAAGTTGGTATTTTTTTATAGACCAAACTATAATTAAATAAATAGATGTGGGAATATTTGAATTATACTTAAAATAATTGTGAGAATATTAAATGGATATTTTCCTATGGTTTTTTTGTGAATCGTGCAAAGTTGGTTGCATATCAGGGTAGGTTGAAGTTGTCTTGCATCGAGTGGTTGGTTGCCTATCAGGTTTCTTTGTTGCATTAATTTTACCCATTTCTGAAAGTAGAATTTTAAATGTTACTTGATGTATTTTTATATGTAATATTATTTGTAAAAGCTTGTTTAATTAACACTTTTGAAAAATAGAGATTATTAGTATGGATTTTGAATCATAAAGGTTAAAAAATGATGTATAGTTACGCGCTTAAATTCAAATGTAAGAAGTGTCAGATTTTGACATTTAAATAATATCGTTATAGTATTGAGTATTTGGTTTGCTGAAGTGTGTTAAAGGTTGTAAAAAATAAAGTAAAGAATTAAATTGATAAATTTTTGGAATTACAAAAAGGTATTTTGAATATTCAATTACAAATAAAACATGTTTTGGATTATCACAATGTGTGGACAAATATGATTGGATATTATAAAAATTAAGGAATTATTGCCAGGGATATGAGGGATAAATAAATAAAGGGATTCTAAAATAATTTTAGAAAGCAGTAGATGTGTTTTCGGGAAAACGAAGTTTTTCTCCGAAAAAACACATAATAAAGAGATTCATCATTGTATAAAAGTGTAAAAGAAGTGATTAAGATATAGTGGAAAAGAAAGCAGATATTTGTTAGGTGATTTCAACATTTTCAAGAATTGTACCATTTATCATCATACAAATATAATTAAAAAAAAAATATAAGAAGAAAGGATTTTGGTTACGAATAAAGAAATAATTGAAGAATATTTAAACTTGAGAAGAAAGCGAATAAATACATAATTACAATTTAAAAATAAACTTACTGCATTGGTAAATATCAAAGAAGATTTATCCATATACGGCGAGAGAATTATTACACAGGAGAGTTGGTGGAGTTCCAGAAGTTGTACTAGTATTTCAGTCCAGGACTTGAAGGATTCGAGAACTTCAACATAGCAGCGAACACAGGAACAACACGCAAGCGTTCGACGGTTCGAGATTCCAGTTGATAGCAGATTTGAAGGTATTACAGGATAGCAGTCAATACAGTTCACATTTCGAGCATTCCAGACAATTAAGAAAAGGAAAGGATCTACATCTTTGATTCCAGTAAATGTCATCTACAAGCTAAAAAGAAAATTGTTTGGAGTACAAGAAAGAATACTAGTTCAGTATTTGTGACAGGTCGTATACTTATTTGGAATAATATGAATTTAACAGTTTCGAATTGAAAAAGTATATCAAAATTTAGAAAACTAGTATATAATCGTACATTATAACAGTGTTGATAATCAAGAAAAGATATTTTGTATTCTCCTTTCATAACATTAATTTGTGTCATCATTTGAATAATTTTAGCAATCAAAGAATCTGATTGGTAAACTAAAACTGAAACTAAACAAATTGTGTGGGAATTTGATTTACAAACAAGAACTATACAGTATTTTTAAAATAGTAGAATTAATATACTTACTTGCGTATATTTCGATCCACGAAAGGTGTATTTTCGTGCATATATAAATTTTCATAAGAGTTTTTCTTAAACAAGCTTGGTACTTCCTTGTATGTTTTATTTGGGGTTTGTGTTGAGAACTACCATTTAATTTATAATTTGCCTGATTTATTAAACAAATTAGTTTTGATACATTTGTTTTTATTTGGTATGTAAAGAAGGTTTTTGAATTAAATTGATGAAACAGATATGATGCTTAGAACCTTAACCTATAAATAGAAAAACAACTGTCAGTGATTATTTTTATTATTTGAATAGTATTCTAATATATACCTTGAGATTGAGTTCACAGTAAGTATTATTTGAAGATAGAGTTGAAATACACATCATAATTCACTTGAGAATTACTGTTTTGTAAAATTTGATTTATAAAGTTTAGAAATATAAAGCGTAAATATCCCACGATATATACAGGTATTGAAGAAGTTACATATAGGCAACTGTTTGGCTTTGATGAATCAAGTGAAGTTAGCAACATATAAAATAATTTGTTTAAATATTTTAAATAAGATCTGAATTAGTGAGGGCATAAATAGATAAAAAATACCTGAGAGAATTTGAAAATAGATATAAATATTACATAGAAGATTTCAATTTTATATATTGACGAGAATAATTACAGGTTTCAAATACATAGTAAAAATAGATATTATTAAATTTATCTGAGTGTAATTGTATCTTTATTAATTAAAGGTATTGTTACATTTTATGGCGTGCCCAACGTGGAGCGATTAAAATAAGACTCGCAACAACATATTTCAAATATTTTATTAATTATAGTAATAGCGGTAACATTAGTATACATTTTACAAAGGTAATAAAATCAGTTTAAAGTATATCAAGGTATAAGGAAGTGTGTACTATAATTATTGAAAATGAATACCAGATCTAAGAGTAATTTTGGATTAAATAGATCTGAATCATCTAGCGATAGTGAAGAGGAGGTAGGTCAGGATGTGAATGTACCAGAGGGAGGAGAACTTATATTACAAGTTCAGGAAGGTATGCAACAGACAGGAGAAACACAGGATAGAGGTGATAAGGTGGAAATAATAGGAGAGAACTCGAAAACAGAGACAACGACCACATCAATTGATATGAGGTTAATACAACAGATGTTTCAAGATTTAAGTGGTAAATTTGACAAGGCTAGTGAAGAGAATAAGAAAAATAGGGATGAGGATAAAATGGAAGCTAAGAAAAATAGAGAGGAGGATAAAAAAGAATTAGGAGAAAAATTGGATAAGTTGGAAAAGGCGAGCATTGATACTAGAGAAGAAAATAGAAGAAATCTGGAAGAATTAAAGAAAACTTTACTGAGAGATACAGAAGAAAAGGTTAAAGAAATTACTATTGAAATGGATAGCCGGGAAGTGAAAATGAGGAAAGAAGTAGACGAAAAGTTACAAATTAAGGATACGGAAGTTAAAACTATTATTACAAATAAAGTACAAGAGGTAGAAGGTAAAGTAAAGGTAATACAAGAAAATGTTAAACAAATAGATAAGAATAGTAGCGAGAAATATAAGGAGTTAGCTAAACGCATACGGGAGGAAGTTGATCAGGTAAATAAAGAAGTCTCTGATAAAACTGAAAAATTAGAAGAGAATTTCTGTAAGAGGATAGAAAATACAGAAGATAGATGTTTGAAAGAAATAAAATTATCGACTGATACTAATATTGCGCAGAAGTTAAGTATAGAAGATATTCTAAAAGAATGTGAAGAACAGAAGACGAAAATACAAGATCTTTTATTGAAGACTCAGAATATTAAAATCCCTCATGTAACATGTCCTCCGGTTTACAATGTTTTAAATAATGGTATCAGAATTGAGAATATAACTCATTTTAGTGGGGATAAAATGTCCACTCATCCAATGGCCTATTTGACAAATATTTTAAGATATATAGAAGAGATACAGGATTTTAGGAGCCAAATGAATATTATTAGAGCGACTTTAAACAGTGGTGCAGCGGATTGGTTTCAACGGGTTGAAGACAATTGCGATGATTTAAGTAAGTTTGTGGAATTATTTAAAAATAATTTCTGGAGTGAGACGCAGCAAAGCAGAGCACATCAGAGGTTGTTAACAGGGAGATATCAACCAGGTAAATCTTCGAGGGAGGCTTACGCACAAAGAATGTTTAATTATTGTCGATACATATCTCATTTGGACGAAAAAACTATATCTCAACATTTATTACAACATTTTATTCCTGTTGACACACATGCAATTATTTGTCAAAATGTCACGGATATGAATGGGTTGATTAATATTCTTAGACGCTTAGATGATTATTCAGACGGTGTGAAATATAGGGAATCTCGTCAATTAAATGGAAGAAACGATATACAGAATAACCAGCAACGGTTGTCGAATAATAGTGGTGTGAATAATCAATATGTTCGTAATAATACGTCTTTCCAACAGAATGCATATCCAAGGAATAATCAACCTGGTAATAGTTATAATAACAATTTTGGAGCAAGACCACCTTACCAATTTAATAGTCAACAGAATAATAATTATAATAGGAATTATAATACACAAGGGAATGGTAATACAAATTGGAATAATAATCGAAGTATACCAAATGGAGGGAATGGAAGACCGAGTACAAATAGGAATAATCCTTTTATAAATCAATCTGCAAGACAAGTTCCTCATAACAATGACTATCAAGAACAAAATAATAGGTATTATGGAAATAATAACTCGAGACAGGTGAATAATATACAAACGCAAGACTAGAGAAAAACAGATAGGAGATTTACTGGTAATCAGGTTCCTAATCAAGATAGAAATGAAATTGGAGCTGGTTTGGAAGAAAAAAAAACGCCAATTTTGGAAATGAAATTGGATCCGTATCAGAATGCTATACCGGGAACATCTCATTAATAAATGATTTTGTTCATAGTAGTGTTAGTTGTAATATAATTAGTAGTAGTAAAATAACGGGAATGGGGAATGTTCAGAATAATTTAGATATGGGAAATATAATTAATAATTTTGAAAGTTTACCTTTTTGCACAATTAGTATTAGAGATGTTAATTTTAAAACTTTGTTAGATTCTGGTGCTGAAATATCACTCATAAAAGAAGAAATGATAATGAATATACCTGAATATTCTAAATATATTATTAAAGTCAAAAATACTAATGTTATGTCTGCGAATAGGGGAAAAATGGGTTGTATTAATAAGCGGTTATGTATAGATGTAGTGGTAAATGGACACAAATTTATTATGCAATTTTATCTGTTAGGGAATTTGTTTTATGATTGCATATTAGGGATAGATAATATGAGAGCGCTGGGTATGAATTTAGATTTTGAAGAAAACAAAATTAAAATCGAAGGGAAGGAAATTTTATTAGATAAGGTTGTGGATTTAAAAGAAATAAACGCTTATATTGAATACAAGGAAGATATACAGTACGAGGTAAATAATGTCATTATAGCTGACCGTGCAGAGAATGATGATGCACAAGAACATTTGGAAGGGGCAATGTTTGAATTACCTAGATCGGATATAAATGACGAATATGGAAATGCTGTAATAATAGAAGATAAACAAGAAGTTAAAGTAATAAGAAATACAGCTGACATTCAAACTTTTATTTTACAACAAAAATTACCAGAACCATGGATTGAAGAAAGTCTAATAGAAATTTTAGCTAAGAATATAAAATTAATAAATGATGAAGTTGTTTTTGCAAAAGATTATGAACATCGATTATTGATAAATGATGATTCGCCGTTATCGTGTAAAAATTATCCTATTCCGTATTTTTTTCAAGATCGTGTCAATGAGGAACTTAGAAAATTAGAAGAAGCTGATATTATCGAGAGATCGAACACCTATTTTATTAGTCCTGTTGTGTTGGTTAAGAAGAAGGACAATTCTATTCGCCTTTGCATTGACGCTCGCTTAATTAATTTAAGGATAATGCCTGAGCATGAAATACCACAAAACATTGATGTTTTACTTACAAAATGCGGTAATAAAAAATGGTATAGCAAATTAGACCTTAAGAATGCTTTTTGGTTAATAAGGTTGGACGAGAATTCTAGGAAGTACTGTGGATTTAACGTGAATGGAATTACTTACCATTTTAAAGTATGCCCATTCGGCATAAAAAGTAGTCCTGCTGGATTGATTAGATTTCTACATAAAATACTAGACCAATATGAGAAATTCGCCCTTCATTATTTAGATGATATCATAATATTTTCGGATGACATAGAATCTCATATAAATCATATAGAGATTATTATTAATACATTACAAGTTAATGGTATGAAATTAAATTTATCTAAGTGTCAGTTTTGCCAAAAAGAAGTCAATTATTTGGGTTACGTTATTAACCAACAAAATATTTTATTAGATCCTCAAAGATTAGAAGAGATACAAAATTATCCAAGACCTAATAAACTCAAAATGTTGAGAGGATTTCTTGGGTTGTTGAATTACTATAGGAAATTTGTATCTAATTATAGTCAAAAGACAAGTACGTTGTTAAATCTACTGAAGAAAGGAACGAAGTGGAAGTGGACTGAAGAATGTGAGGATTGTTTCTTACAATTAAAATCAAATTTTGTAGAAAATCTTAAGTTGTATCATCCGGATTTTAATTTAGATTTCATCGTACGAACAGATGCATCAAGTGTAGCCGTAGCAGCGGAATTAGTACAGATCAAAGATGGTATCGAGGTTCCAATATATTTCGCGTCAAGAACTTTAAAACCGTGTGAAAGGAAATTTGGGATATCAGAACTCGAGATGCTTGCTGTCATTTATGCTTTAACTAAGTTACGCTATTACCTCATAGGGAAGAAATTCAGATTGGAGACAGATCACAAGGCGTTACTGAATATTATGACTACGAAATTAAATAATAACCGGATTTACCGTTGGACGTTATTAATACAGCAGTATGATATGGAAATTATATATAGACCAGGTAAAGAAATGATTGCAGCTGACATACTGAGTAGAAAACATGGTGAGACAAAAACAACAAATGTACATATAAACTTAGTAAGATTGGGATCAGAAGGTATTTTTTCATTACAAAGAGTCAGAGAAGCTCAAGATACACCTGAGTTGGAGTTAATTAAAAATAGATTACGGACAATAGGTACATATAAGGGAATGAGAATTAATGAAGGGATAATTTTGAAGAAGATAGGCGATCTGGAGGTATATGTTACGAATGAAGAACACACGATTAATATTATACGACATTTACATGTAATGTATACACATATAGGAGCTAGAAAATGTTGGCTAATGTTCCGAGAAGCTTATTATTGCCGGAATGACGAGAAGATAATTAAAAGAGAAATTAAACGGTGTGAAACTTGTATTTTAGCAAAAGAAAAGAATTATACAAACCAGAATATAAGTTTAAGTATTGTTGCTGATGATAGATTACAATTAGTAGCAATTGATTTTATTTCTAATCTGATTCCGAGCACGAGAAGATATCGAAATATTTTAGTGTTATGTGATATATTTTCGAAACATGTGCGATTAATACCAACACAGAAATGTGATACAGATACTGTATTACAGGCATTACAAGAATATATAACTGAGTATGGAACTCCAAGAACAGTATTATCTGATCATGCAACATATTTTATGAATCAGAGATATCATGAATTTTTAGATGAAAGAAATATTAAATCTCATCACATATCTATACGTCATCCACAAGCTAATCCATCGGAAAGATATATAAAGGAAGTTCTTAAATATTTACGGATATTACTCGAAGATCGACATCATAAATGGGCCAGATGTTTAAAACAAATTGAATTTGTAATGAATAATACACCAAGTACTGTACATGAAGCTTGTCCAATAACTATTTTCACAGGACAACCTCCACAAAGGCCTTGGCAAGATGATGAAATTGCAGAAATAGGAGGCAGATATGAACAAATTAAACAAAAATTATTGAAACGAAAAATTAAATGGGAGCAGAAGAAAAAAGAAAAACAACGTAAATATAAGGTTTATAATGAGAACGATAAAGTTATTGTACGCGCGTTACGAGTGACGGATAGAAGGAATAAAATTATAGCAAAACTCATAAGGCCATATTCGGGACCGTATTTAATACATCGAAAAATAGGATTAAACAATTATGATTTAATTGATGAAGAAACGGGATATCTTAAAGGAACTTATCATATTTCTATGTTACATGATTATATTGATGAAGTATAATTGTTAAAAAAAAATTTAAGGGCATGGCGGTAATGAAGGGCCAGTTACCGTTGGTAAATAGCGCTACCACCCACCAGAGCTACACTGTATATAATAAAGCCCAAAATTTAGGGGCATGGCGGTTGAATTTCATAGGGCGACAACCGTTGGTAAATAGCGCTACCACCCACCAGAGCTACATCAAAATTAATAGAACAAAATTTAGGGGCATGGTTAATGTATTTTGTTTCTATAAAAGTATGTCATAAAGAAGCGGAATATAAATATGTGCATTTAATTTTTTTTTATGATTGAGTTAATCATGTAAGAAATTTTAGCCAAGATGATCTAACAAAGGTTTATGTATTTTATTTCCTTGTTCTAAATTAATTGAATCAGGATAGAATTATTTAGACGAAGAAGAGTTGAAAATATTAGTTAGTATAAAGAAGTTAGTAATATTTAATTTTTTCCTCATTCCTTACATTATAAAATTTGTAAATATAAATAATAGAGGAGTATATAAGTAACTTTACAGTTAGTAAAAAACATACAAGTATAAAAATGTGAAGAAATGTATAAAATAGATATATGAAAGAAGAATAAGAAGGAACCTTATAAAAAAATTAAAAGGATATTTATTGGAGTAATAAAAGCATTTAATGGTCAAGAAATATTAAAGTCATTAAGAGTTATAAAAAAAAAATGTGATATACAAATAGAAGAAGCCTTTAAAATGAAATATGTTTAGAAAAGATAATAATGAATGCTTGCTATGTATAATAAATAATAAAAGGGAAACATAACAAAATATATGGAATAATTTATAGAGAGTATGTATGAAAGGGTAAATAAAACCCAAAATGATAATAAATATATAGAATGATGATGTATAAAAGAAATATATAGGTCACGTACGCCTTAAAAAAAACGAAAATATAATTTGTGTACTTTCAAAAAGGGAAAGTTTTAAAAGGTAGACGAAAATGTCTATTATAGGTATAGGGATTTTGTTCAGCTAGGAACAGTTTATATAAAATAAAATAATAAAGAATAAGTGAGCATATGTAAAACATATTTTGTAGAGGCTATTAAATATCTGAAGAAATAACAGATACAACTTAAAAGTAATCACCAGTAAATGTTAAAAGTAGTTTCGATTAAAATATTGATACGAATTTTTAGAAGGTTTAAAATCATGAATAGGATAATACAAAGAAGGTATAAGATAGGATAAGAAAAGGAATAAAGTTACTTATATAGAAAGCATAGAAATGTTAAAAGATACATTTTATGGCATTTTTATGAATACAAATGGATAAAGATGTAAATTTTGAATATTATAGTATAAATTAGTATATTTATGAAAATAAGTTTAGTTAAAATGGTTTGTTGTAGATAATTGAGATTTAAAAATTAAAATAGATACAGAGAGATAAATAATTATCTTATATACCAAATATTAAGAAATATATATGGGTTTATATGAGAATATATTGTTATGCTACAGTAGTAGTACAAATTGAATTACATCATTTTAGTTCAGATTGTTGAATAAATATAAATTTATATATTCTATAGAAATTTAGATTTATTAAAAAAGGGGCATATGTGGTAGTTCACCAACATGAATGGGTGATGATATGTGGGAAGTACTAGTGTTAATAAAATATACTGTATATGTTCTTGAAGTGAGTATTAAAAAAATGAAAGTTGGTATTTTTTTATAGACCAAACTATAATTAAATAAATAGATGTGGGAATATTTGAATTATACTTAAAATAATTGTGAGAATATTAAATGGATATTTTCCTATGGTTTTTTTGTGAATCGTGCAAAGTTGGTTGCATATCAGGGTAGGTTGAAGTTGTCTTGCATCGAGTGGTTGGTTGCCTATCAGGTTTCTTTGTTGCATTAATTTTACCCATTTCTGAAAGTAGAATTTTAAATGTTACTTGATGTATTTTTATATGTAATATTATTTGTAAAAGCTTGTTTAATTAACACTTTTGAAAAATAGAGATTATTAGTATGGATTTTGAATCATAAAGGTTAAAAAATGATGTATAGTTACGCGCTTAAATTCAAATGTAAGAAGTGTCAGATTTTGACATTTAAATAATATCGTTATAGTATTGAGTATTTGGTTTGCTGAAGTATGTTAAAGGTTGTAAAAAATAAAGTAAAGAATTAAATTGATAAATTTTTGGAATTACAAAAAGGTATTTTGAATATTCAATTACAAATAAAACATGTTTTGGATTATCACAATGTGTGGACAAATATGATTGGATATTATAAAAATTAAGGAATTATTGCCAGGGATATGAGGGATAAATAAATAAAGGGATTCTAAAATAATTTTAGAAAGCAGTAGATGTGTTTTCGGGAAAACGAAGTTTTTCTCCGAAAAAACACATAATAAAGAGATTCATCATTGTATAAAAGTGTAAAAGAAGTGATTAAGATATAGTGGAAAAGAAAGCAGATATTTGTTAGGTGATTTCAACATTTTCAAGAATTGTACCATTTATCATCATACAAATATAATTAAAAAAAAAATATAAGAAGAAAGGATTTTGGTTACGAATAAAGAAATAATTGAAGAATATTTAAACTTGAGAAGAAAGCGAATAAATACATAATTACAATTTAAAAATAAACTTACTGCATTGGTAAATATCAAAGAAGATTTATCCATATACGGCGAGAGAATTATTACACAGGAGAGTTGGTGGAGTTCCAGAAGTTGTACTAGTATTTCAGTCCAGGACTTGAAGGATTCGAGAACTTCAACATAGCAGCGAACACAGGAACAACACGCAAGCGTTCGACGGTTCGAGATTCCAGTTGATAGCAGATTTGAAGGTATTACAGGATAGCAGTCAATACAGTTCACATTTCGAGCATTCCAGACAATTAAGAAAAGGAAAGGATCTACATCTTTGATTCCAGTAAATGTCATCTACAAGCTAAAAAGAAAATTGTTTGGAGTACAAGAAAGAATACTAGTTCAGTATTTGTGACAGGTCGTATACTTATTTGGAATAATATGAATTTAACAGTTTCGAATTGAAAAAGTATATCAAAATTTAGAAAACTAGTATATAATCGTACATTATAACAGTGTTGATAATCAAGAAAAGATATTTTGTATTCTCCTTTCATAACATTAATTTGTGTCATCATTTGAATAATTTTAGCAATCAAAGAATCTGATTGGTAAACTAAAACTGAAACTAAACAAATTGTGTGGGAATTTGATTTACAAACAAGAACTATACAGTATTTTTAAAATAGTAGAATTAATATACTTACTTGCGTATATTTCGATCCACGAAAGGTGTATTTTCGTGCATATATAAATTTTCATAAGAGTTTTTCTTAAACAAGCTTGGTACTTCCTTGTATGTTTTATTTGGGGTTTGTGTTGAGAACTACCATTTAATTTATAATTTGCCTGATTTATTAAACAAATTAGTTTTGATACATTTGTTTTTATTTGGTATGTAAAGAAGGTTTTTGAATTAAATTGATGAAACAGATATGATGCTTAGAACCTTAACCTATAAATAGAAAAACAACTGTCAGTGATTATTTTTATTATTTGAATAGTATTCTAATATATACCTTGAGATTGAGTTCACAGTAAGTATTATTTGAAGATAGAGTTGAAATACACATCATAATTCACTTGAGAATTACTGTTTTGTAAAATTTGATTTATAAAGTTTAGAAATATAAAGCGTAAATATCCCACGATATATACAGGTATTGAAGAAGTTACATATAGGCAACTGTTTGGCTTTGATGAATCAAGTGAAGTTAGCAACATATAAAATAATTTGTTTAAATATTTTAAATAAGATCTGAATTAGTGAGGGCATAAATAGATAAAAAATACCTGAGAGAATTTGAAAATAGATATAAATATTACATAGAAGATTTCAATTTTATATATTGACGAGAATAATTACAGGTTTCAAATACATAGTAAAAATAGATATTATTAAATTTATCTGAGTGTAATTGTATCTTTATTAATTAAAGGTATTGTTACAATATTTAGAAAAATTTTGTTGACATTCAGGTTTTGTATCAATTGTGTGCATCTTTTTCTTCTTCTTCTTCTTTATTGTGGCTTTGAGTTAGACTATTTAGTCTTTTACTCTTCATCTGAGTGCGGTGAATCTTGGATTGTTGAAGTTGAATTTGATTAGCTATTGTTTATCTTTATTTTGATTAAGAACTAAAGTAGAACCATTTTAGGTCTTTTGTGTTTGAAATTTTCATTTCCATCATATGTAAGTGCTCTTTTAAGATTTTGATTTGAGTGGTTTTCCATCTGGTTATAGAAACTGAGCGCTCTTTCCTTGATGTAGTCAATAATGGTTGGGGTATTTGTTTCATTCATTATTTGATTATTTCTCATATACCATGGAGCATTTAGTATCATTCTAAGACTGGTGTTTTGTATTATTTGCAGTTTTTTGATGTTGGTCTTGCACATATGCACCCATATTGGGCATGCATATGTGAATATTGGACCTAATACTTGTTTGTAAAGTAGAATTTTGTTGTTCGTGTTCGCTGGCTTTTTCTTCCTATAAGAGGCCATAGTTGACATCTTGTTTGTTTGGTTTTGGTTATCGTTTTTGCTATGTGTGTGTTATAATTGAGCTTTATATCCAGGTATATTCCCAGGTATTTAATTTCTCTACTCCATGGTATAGTGTTGTTGTTGATGGTTATTTCGTTGTCTGTTGTTTTCAGATTCCTTTGAAAGATTATTGCTTGGGATTTGTCTTCGTTTATTGTTGTCCTCCATTGTTTGAACCATTTTATCGTGTTGTCTAGGTGCGTTTGGAGTTCCTGTACCGCGTTCGTCGGGATGTTGAGAGCACTGCCGAATCATCTGCAAAGGTGGCCGTATTTAAATATCTTGTAGGATTTGACACTGGTATGTCGGCTGTAAATATTGTATATAGGTGAGGTGACAGGCATGAGCCCTGGGGGACTCCCGCTGTTGGATGTTTTATTGAGGAAAGTGTGTTCTGAATGCTAACTTGAAAGCAGCGTCCTTAGAGAAAACTATTCGTGATTTTTATGATGTGTGTTGGGTAATTGTGTATTATCATTTTATATATGAGTCTCTGCCTCCAGACTTTATCAAATGCCTTTGCTATGTCGAGAAATACAGCTGCTGTCACTTGATTCTTGTTGAATCCTTCTTGGATAATCTCAGTGACTCTTGAAGGTTGTGTTATCGTTGAATGTTCTTCTCTAAACCCATGTTGATCTTCTGGTATTATGTCTTGATTGTCAGAGTGGTACTTTATCTTCTGTAGGATTATTTTTTCTATCACTTTGCTAATGGATGGTAACAGGCTTATGGGCCTGTAGCTGCTTGGTATTGTTTTTGTTTTTCCTGGTTTAGGTATAACTATTACTTTGGCATGTTTCCATATCTTTGGGAATGTTTGGAGTCTGATAACGGAGTTTGCTATTGCTAGAATTGACATTATTGCTTTTGGGGGGAGGTTTTGTAGTGATCTGTTGGTGATATTGTCTATACCAGGAGCTTTTTTGGGATTTAATGCTTTAAGGATTGCTTTTAGGTTCTCGGCTGTGACTGGGTCGTTGCTAGGGAGTGGGGTTCACGTATTTTTCTGCTTACTACTTTGTGAATCTGCACTACGTGTTGCATGTCTACTTCATTCCAGTTGGGAGTG
This sequence comes from Amphimallon solstitiale, assembly GCA_963170755.1. Classification (NCBI taxonomy): domain Eukaryota; kingdom Metazoa; phylum Arthropoda; class Insecta; order Coleoptera; family Scarabaeidae; genus Amphimallon; species Amphimallon solstitiale. Next base: position 87,144,564 of record OY720677.1, on the reverse strand, counting down.
AATTGCTCTTCTAGTGATTCCGCCAGAGCTTCTGCTTTTTCTTCTGCTGTGACGTGTGTGGAGTTATTGAATTGAAGTGGTGGGATCTGTATTTGTTCTCTTTTGATTGCCTTGATTATTTTCCATATCTTAGAGGGGTCTGCACCTATTTCTTCGAGTGTTCTTTGCCATTCTACATTTTTCAGTTCCAGTAATTCCTTATATACTTGATGTTGAAGGTTGTTTAGTATAGTTTTGTCTTGTGGTGCGAGTGTACGATTATGTCTTCTCCTAGCTCTGTTCTTTTCCTTTATTAGTTCTTTAATATGATGTGGTAGACTACCTGATTTATATATCCTTTCTATTTTGATAGTGTTATTTTCAACAGCGTTTGTTATTTTATCTTGTAGTGATTTTATGTTCTGTTCTAATTCTGCAGTGTTTTGTATTTTAGGAACTGCAGTGATGGTTTGTTCTAGTTCTGTTTTGTAGCCGGCCCAGTCTGTCTTGAAGGTGTGATATGTTCTTTCGGTTATGTCTTCGTTCCAAGTTATTATAATTGGATTGTGATCAGAGCTCATGACACTTTCAGTTTCTATCTTTATGGTATTATTAATGTTTTTACTGATTGCTAAGTCTAATTGTCTAATTGTGTGCATCTAGCCCAAGGTGAACGTCGACAGACCAAAAAAAAAAAAAAAAACCAAGACGGTTCGGCAATTAAATGTTGTTTCATGTTATTCGTTCTATAAAATTGGTAGTACCATGCCTTGTGTCAAGCTTACGATAAAAATAGTGTCTACTTCAAATTTTTTGACAGACTGTCATCGTGACACTTATACGACAATGAAAAGTTAATGTTTAACCAAATTGTCGATCCACCTGTCATCGTGACAATACTTCGTTGTAGTGTATTCGTTCACACATAAACTTGTGAGAACGAAATGTCACACTGACAGTGCTTAACCAAATTGTCTTTCCAATTGTAAAATTAAATTAACAACATAACATGATGAACTTTAAGAAAACATGTTTTAAACTTACAGGTCATTGAGAGAATTAATTAATTTTCATATTACGCTTTAATAGTATATGTACTTTGTAAAACCCAATCAAAAATCTTGCTGGCTCCTAATACCATTTAACCGAAAATGTACTTCTGATTAGTTTGTGCCAACCCGCATAGTCGCATACTTTAAATGATTGCTTTTATAACTGAATTGATAAACGAAATTACATAAATGCTTATGGGAATTTTACATATTTGGTGTATTTATGTTATATCGAAGTGTTTCGGACACATCTGACAAATAAAGAAAACTCAGATGATTCTTTATTTAGGCTTGCTTCAGTACTTCTTTCGCGAGAAGTGACGACATTTCGATGACATATATAATTTGTATTTAATATATCTTAATAAAATATAGAAAGATCGTTATATTTGTCACTGTACTTACGTGCGATAATACGCTTTAAGTTTATTTTATCATATCCGTCGGCATTGTTCATATATTCATAAATAGAAAAGAAATAGTAACAATTGATAATAATAACACTAATACGTATCTGAAAGGTACCACGTTTCCTTCATAATCCCTTTATTTGTCGGCCTTCTGACATTTAAACTTGACAACCGATCGATAAACGTGAATAGATAGTCATTATATGTGTGTATTGCACGACTGGTGCTTTCCGCCAATTTTGACGTTTCCCGGCAAATGCCATATCGCGAACTCAAACTGATTTGACGGTTTTGATAATTTATAACCTGAAATTGAATTTTTCGTGCGTTTAACTTAACCTTATCCGAAGTTTGATGTGTCACGGTCATCTGTATCGATCCACCGCCATTTTAAAATCGAACCTAGTCCATATTTTTTATTTTACACGTAGGCCTTATGGCAAAATACTATGATTCATACTCTTTTTCTGCACGTTCTAAAATTTTCAAAAACTCCTTTCGGGCCCTCGTTCTCTCTTCGGAGACGTGAAAAATGGCCTAAGGCACGTGGGACCGTGGTCCCCGTCGCGTGACACTTTCGTTCCCACCGTAGATGCGCCAGGTTCTCAGAAAACTGTCTCCCCAATTCGTCAATTTTGGGGTATAGCTTTGCCGTTTTAATCGTTCGTGTTAAAAAGAGCGAGACAATTGGCTTTTAGTATATATAAAAAAAATATACCAACTTAATTTAAATTTCACAGCCTGCTCTAATTTAGAATTTAAATGATCGCGCGGTAACTTCCGCACATTTGTGAGCATTCTCCCCTCTCTATATCTCTCCAGGAGTCTATTCTTGAATCGTTCGAAGCGACGAGGTAATGCGATGCGGTCGAACGGTCCAGTAACGCATGGTCTGTCAAATCCGTATCTCGAAATATCGCTTCGAGTGTGCGTTACGGATGCACGTCGAAGTAGAATCGGACGGTCATCAATAGAATAGGCGATCCTTTTCTATTCAATGGCAAGCATGATAACCAATCCCAGCAGGGTATTTAAAATTCACAGCGGGCGGGTAATATTTAAAAGATACGCATACAACAATTATACCCATCAATTGTCTATGTACGTTACACTTGTTTCTTCATATATTTTCAAATTATAATTATATTTTTGGAACACTTGCGCCCATTCGTTGACCAGCTACCGCGTTATAAACATGGAACACAGACGAAGTGCCATTTCTCAAGAACAAAAAACAGAGCATAGGTAATATTCAGAGGGAACTTGGCCCCCAAATGCCTGGTGGGGGCATTTGCCACGAAAATATAATTAAATTACTTAATCCCACCAGTATAAGTGGAATATCAATAGTAGAAACGCCGATAGATTTTGTAAGTTTAAATAAATAAATGCTTTATTAAAAACTGAATAAAACACATTTTTAGGACTTTGATCCAATAGTAATTAAATTCACAAGACTATTTTAGCTTTCACTTGGTTTTATTCAAATAGATTTACAACAATGTACAAAGTATCAACAAAATTCTACATGTATCTCAATTAATAAGTAATTTATAGATATAAAATGTATAACGTTAATCATTCATATATATAATTATCACAGAAAATGAATATTTATTCCACGACAAACTGGGTGAAACAAAAACTAAATCAATGAGTAAGTGTACAAACATAAGTAAATTTCAAATATATTAATTAAATATAATTTTTTAATTCAACAGATCCACAACAAAGTACATCACCAAGCACATCAGTTGTACATTGATAGAATGATATCCCTTTCTATTTACAAAAATATGCTCTGGATACACTGGATCATCTTTTACTGGCACTACTATGGCTACATGAGGCCAATCAATACACCCAATAAAACCCGGAAAGCCATATTTTCTGTAAAATCTGAAATAAAATTGTTAGTTACACTTATAATTTAGTTACAGAATTCCTTATATTTGCCATTTCCCTTACGTTTTTTGGAAACTTCACCCATGCATTGAATATATCATCAACATTCACTGCCCGTAGCAAAAAATCTTAATACAGTTAGAAACTATAAATAAAATAGTCATCCACATAACATCCTCACCTATTATATTTGATACTACCTTTATTTCAGCATTTAAGCTGAAGCCCGAGATGGAGGAGCAGTATTAACCTCAACTAAATGTATTATGTGTTAAGGCTTTTGATAACCAAACCATTTTTATAAATTGATGTTCAGTCACCTCAAAAGCATTACTTTTTGTATATACTATTCTATTTGCTCTTAATGCATCTTCTTCCAGAATGTCTCTGATTTCATTAACAAATATATTTGCAGCTCGTATTACATTTGCCATCTAAAATATTAATTCTTTCACCAACAGTTCCATAAGTAATTAATGAATAAAATGCTAATAAAAATAAAAGTGTGATGTAGGTATAGAATGTCACCAGAAATGTAAGAATTTAACAAGTGCGTGTAGTATTTAGTTGTTATAATAATAATTGTAGGTGTAACTACTTACTTTTATCCTAAAATCGTCGAGTTAAAAATATTCTAATTTTATTTAGCAAAATCGACAACGTAAACAAAAACCTGGAAAAAAAATATGTAAATGTGCAAAAGAATTTAAAAAAATATTTTTTCCAGTACATGTAAATATGTATACAACATCCTACTGACTAATAATTGTTCTTCCACTCAGTGTTGCCACCTAGACAACTTAAATAGTCCCACAAAATCCCCTAAAATTTCCCTTTTTAGGCAAAAAATTCCCACGAATTAAAAAAAAAATCAAACTGCTTGCATAAAAAAAGTACATTTTATTGATTCAACTTACAAGATATCAATTCTTAAAAGAGTATATAGTATTATTTAATAATTTTACATGTTTTTCCTCAATTGGAAAAGTACTGCACTGCAAGTTTCTGCTTTGTAAGGCACTCCTAAACACAGCCATGGCATTTAATGTAGTGCTCCCCAAACGGTTCCGTTTTTTTGGTTTGCAGTCTGTAACAATGCTAAAGATTCTTTCAGCTTCAGCATTGCTATGAGGCAAAACAAGCAATATATTTATTAATTTCATGGTTTCAACAAATTTTGGTAAACTATTTTCATCCAGTATACTACTAATCTCACACCAAAATTCCTCAACTTCTAGCAACTTTAATTGATCAAGTTTACTTTCTGTAAAAGAAAAAGGTAACAGCCTCCATTCATATTCAAATTTTTCAATATCTATAAAGGTTTTATAGTGACCAACTACAGAAGAAAAACTTTCAAGCAAATTTCTGTTTACAATATCCAAGGCAACTGTGGGAGTCAATATATTTAGTTCTTTAAAAAAATTATCATTCAAGGGTAATCTTTTTTGCATTTCCTCTGCGGAGGTAATATAAAAATTTAAACATTTAAGTCGAAATTCTTTTAACAAATTTGTAGGAAGTGTTTTAATAAAATCACCACATTTAAAGCCTACGCCGATTTTTTCCAATTCTATATAGTTTTGAGGGTGCCGGATGGCTGATTTATGACATTTATATACAAGCTCTGGCTTTACAAAATTTTGGGCCAATTGCCAAAAAATTGTTAAACATTTGCTGTGCAATTCATTAATTAAAACACTCCTACTCTGAAACAGTGCATTAAAAGTGTTGAAATAATTTAAAGTGTACAATAGAAACAGTAAGTATCCTTTGTTTAGAGGATTTTGCATCATTTCTAAAATTATTGAGGCCATTCTCAAGTGATCTTCAACTACTGCTAAAGAAAAGAAATGCAACAGTACATCCCAGTTATCTAAAATCCTTTTAACACAATTATACATACTAAGCCACCTTGTTGATGCTAATTTTAAAAGTTTTTTCTTTTCGCAGTTAAAAAACTCTTGAAACTCCGACAAAATTGCACATCTTTTTGAACTGCCAGATACATAGGTTGCTATGTTTCTGATAAGATCTTCAGGAGACCGGGGTAGTTCCTCACATGCTTTTCCAGCAATCAGCGCACTTGAATGGCAAATGCATTTTAAAAGTATTGCATGAGGTACAGCCTCTTTAATTCTTGAAAAAAAAGAATTGTTATTTCCTACCATTACAGCTGCACCATCTGAGGCGACCCCTATCACATTTTGTATTGGAATAGATTTGCTACCAAAGCAGTTTTTTACGGCAGTGAATATGCTTTCAGCACAGCAGTCTCTCGCATCAAGTTCAATGAGCTCCAATAATGATGTCCTCACTTTTCCATTATACCTGTAACGCACCTACAACAAAACACCAACATAATGAAGGTGGGAACTACCCAACAACTATGGAAATACATACCAAAACGCACAAATACTTTTTATCAGCAACATCCGTGCTTTCATCCAGAAGTATGCTGAAGAAACTGTTTTTCAAGATCTGAACTAAATCTTCCTCTTCTTTTTTTGCCAACACAGACTTCACAATTTCTGTGCACTTTGTCCTTCCCATTCGTATTCCGTTTATAATTTGTGAGTCTGGGGCAATAACTTTCAACAATGGAACCAGATGATCCACTGTTAAAAATGCAACATTATGTTCTGCAAAGAATGCTGATAAACCTATTTCGGCTCTTTTAATACTTTTTGTAAGACTAGTCTCTTTAACGACAAAAGTTGAAATGTCTATATTCAAATCTATCACATTAATCAATTTCTGGTGTTTCGCGGTTTTCGAATGTTTTGTAATTTCGGACTTTCCACACTGCAATTCTACATCACAAATAATGCACCTAAAAAAGTAAAAAACACAAACGTATAGGCATTTAATATTAATTCAAATAAGCATACATACTTGCACTTATTCTTGTTTTTTGTGGGCCTTAGCCATTTCTTTAGGCGAGGATCTTCTAACCACCCATTTTGAAAAACTTTCTGTTTGTTTGTGTATTTTTTACATTTTTTCTTTGACGGCCCTGGTTCTGATCGTTCTAAATCTGAATCAGAGCTGCTGGACGACATGGCAAACGTTTAAATGCTAACTTGTTGAACAACAAACAGAGTATAAACAATATTAACCAAACTCACAATGTGCTCACAACTAAACTCAACAACACAACTTGGCAGTGTTGTGACCTGTTACCTGTTGGGGGGTCCCCAGGGGGGATGTGCTGTTGGGTAAGGTCATGTAAACCAACTTGACCAATTAATGCCAATGAATAACATGAAATATTACTAAGTTAGCGTATAGTAGGCAACCAAACAAACAAAGAATTAGAATTGGCGTGAAATAAAAAATGTATTACGGGATTAAAAATTACCACGAAATTACTCAGGATTCCCTTTTTCCCTCGTACAGACAAAAATACCACGAATCGGGAAAAATCCCACGAGGTGGCAACACTGCTTCCACTAGCAATAAGAACTACTTTTATATATCGGTAATATGGACTAATATTAGATATCGCTAATCCGTATGACATTAGGTATTATAATATTTCCGTATTCACTACCAAGTAGCATGAACCTAATACTAATATATGCATGAATATATCCCTCTAGCACAGGGGTCTCCAAACTTTCCAGCCTTAGGGCCATACTGATTACTCCAGTAAGTTCCGAGGGCCAAAACCATATTATCATTGTTGCCGGTGGTAAAAAGTGAAATAGTCCACTGATGAAAAAAAGTCCGAAAAAGTACGCAACGTTTAAAAAAGGCTGCAAAACGGCAACACTGCATATTATTAATTTTCCTGTCATTATCTGTAATTTCTAGATTAGTCGTAGAGTACGAGCCATGAGGAGTAAAGTCCCTAGATATATAAAGTACCGCAATTACCTCCATTTTGGCGCCAAAGAAGCGGCAAATTTAAAAATCTGTCAGTTTTTTTTTAACTTTACAAAAATACAATAGTTGTCAAACAATATGTCAAAAATGTATTCTTATTGATTTCTTGACAAAATACGAGAGTTTTCTAATTAAAATTTAGATAAATATAATTGTGATTGTGATCGTGACGTTAGCTAAAGAGGACCAATCGAAAAGCAGCAAGCTAGTGTATATGCTGTGCATGATTTTTATTATTTATTACTCAACAGAAAATCCAAGTATAGAATAAATGTACAATACAAAAGACAAAAAATATATATTAAGAAGGTAATACATATAAATAACAAAATATAGAACTAAAACTAAGAGTAGATACATATAAATATTATATTTCCTCGAGGTTGCTAATTTGTTTTTTCATAGCTAAAATTTGTACTTTAGCTGCTTTTAATTCATTAATTTCAACTGATCATTTTCATTTTGCTCAATATAGTTGTTCGATGATGTACCTGAAATAATATAGGAGTTTAATAATTTTATCATCATTTTTTACTGGATAAATTTCAGCAGAAAATACGAATCACTAAATAACTACTTGCATGTGATGCATGAACAGTGTCTGTAGTATTAATTATTATGATGTTTAATATTCTACTAACCAGAGTGTAGTGCAGAATTTGTTTCTAAATGTTTTTGATCCTGATTGGTAACAATTGGAGAAGTTGTCGCATTAGCAGTCGGGTCTGCAACATTTGCAATTAGATATGATTAACAATTGGAACAGGACAAAAGGCATCTTAGCTAATAGTTTTCGTTTGATTTCGTGGAAAGTCAGCTATTGCAATACTTGGAATTGCACTTTTTTTTAACAACTTCCAATTATCCAACCTGTTTAATTCGAATTGGGCAAGTTCGAAGTGTGGCTGAAAATTGCAAAAAAAAACATCTTCACATTAGGTAACATTCTGCAAGTGAACAAGAATATGCAAGAATTGAGCAAATATAGGATACTTACCTCACATAACAAAGTTTGTTCAGGCAAGTCAACTCGATTGATAAATGCAATCCATGCTTTACGCCGATCATCATTATTTGATGTTAGTATTCGGAAATCCGTTCTCGCCACGGTTTCGACATCCACTCAAACAAGAACTGGGCATGGTTCCAACACACGTAATAACCTTACTCTTTATGTCATTATGTCAACAGCGATCAGCTGATTACTCCGCGTGTCCAGATACTCTAAAGTCCGCAAAAGTCACCAAATCGCCGCCATTTTGGCGCCGTTATAATGGGACAAACCAATTGCGGTACTTTATTATCTAGGGACTTTAATGAGGAGTAACGTGACACGACATCTGGTGGACACAAGCGGAAATAGGTAGTACCTTCTATCGCTAACAGATGGTGCTAATAGCACGTACAGAATAATCTCGTTGGTTCGAGAAAGTTCTGGTGTCTTCCACTCACTTCTAGATGGCAGTAATTGGAATATATAAGAAGGCTAGTGGCGCAACCACAAGTCAGTTCCTATGACACTGTTGTGAAATAAAATAGTGCGTACCTCCTTAAAACGTGTTTGTGCGTGTTTAAGTTTAAGACATCTTTGTAACAGTATTTTGATTTGAATTGTTGCTTTTGTGTGTGATTTAGTAGTATGGAAAAGAAGCGAAAAATTGATAGTGAATGCAGAAAATTCAAAGATCAGTGGAACATTCAGTATTTCGTAATTGAGTCCAGTAAGAAGGCGCTATGTTTGATTTGCAATGAAAGCATAGCCGTTCTCAAAGAATATAACATTAAACGTCATTATGAAACAAAACATTTTCAAAATTACTCAAAATATACAGGAAGTTTGCGGACAGAAAAATTCGAAGCTATGAAGCGCGGATTGAAATCGCAGCAATCTTCATTTACAAAACTCAAAACTGAACAAGAGGCTGCAACGCATGCCAGCTTTCGTGTGGCTCTTGAAATTGCAAAACGTGGAAAACCATTCACCGATGGAGAAATGATCAAAGAATGCATAATTGCAGTAGCCGAAGAAATGTGCCCTGAAAAGGTAAATTTATTAAAAAGTGTCATACTGACACTTTTTAATAAATTTACCTTTTCAGCAAACACTGTGGCTCGAAGGGTAGAAAACATCGCTGAAAATATATCCTCTCAACTGTTCGACAAAAATGGACATGTTGAGTGGTTTTCTTTGGCCTTGGATGAGTCAACGGATGTGTCAGATACTGCTCAGGTGTTGATTTATATTCGAGGAGTAGATAAAAGCTATGAAGTGCATGAAGAACTTCTTGATATGAATAGTATTCATGGCACAACTACTGGTACAGATATTTTTAAAGGAGTTGAAATGGCCATTAATCAAAAGAACTTTCGATGGAAAAACTTGAAATGTATTACAACTGATGGAGGCAAAAACATGAGTGGGAACGATAAAGGAGTGGTCGCTCTTGTGTCAAAGGCTGTAGAAAATGACGGTGGTTTAAAACCATTAGTCTTACATTGTATCATTCATCAACAGTCTTTGTGCGGAAAATGTTTGGATATGTCTGAAGTTCTGAAACCAGTCATATCAACTGTTAATTTTATCAGATCTTTTGGGCTGAATCACCGACAATTCCGACAATTTATTGAAGAGATTGGAGAAAATGACTTACCTTATCATACTGCCGTACGTTGGCTTAGTTGTGGGAAAGTCCTTCAGCGCTTTTTTGAACTTCGAGCAGTGATCGAAATTTTTTTGAATGAAAAGCATCGCCCTCTTACTGAATTACAAAACAACGCATGGCTGTGGAAGTTAGCATTCTATGTTGATTTGACAAAACATGTGAACGAACTGAATTTGAGATTGCAAGGAGAAAACGAGCATCTTCCTGATTTATACACTAATATCAAATCATTCCGGAAGAAATTGATACTGTTTCAATCACAACTACGAAGTAAATGTTTTTCACATTTTAAAACATGTGAAATATTCAGCCACACTACTGAGACTGAGTTTCCTATCGATTTTGCAATCGAAACTTTGAGTGCTTTGAAAATAAATTTTGATACTCGTTTCTCGGACTTTGATGCCATTGCGAATCAAATTAAGATTTTTCAGAATCCTTTTGATACTGACATTGAAACCCTAGCCCCGGAACTTCAAATGGAAATAATTGATCTACAGTGCAGTGATATAATTAAGAACAAATATCAAAACTCATCTTTGTTGGAATTTTATAAGTCTTCCACTGACACAATTTGATAATTTGCATAAATTTGCTCGTGGGCTATTTTCTGTTTTTGGTGCTACTTATTTGTGTGAGAAGACCTTCTCCAAAATGAAATACACAAAAAATGTTTACAGATCTAAATTAACTGATGAGCATCTTAAATCTCTTTTAATAATTGGTACAAGTAAAATTAGTCCACAACTACAAACTATTGTCAGTGGAAAATCTCAATTACACAAATCTCATTAGTATTTCATATGTCATTATGCTTGTTATAAGTTATGTTTTTATTTAAAATGTATAAAATGTTAGTTGGATTCATTTCAATAATTTGTTAGTTATTATATACTGAAGTAAAATTTTCTGCATATTATACATGTCTTTACTCATTACAATTCTGTGTTTCTTTATCCAACTTATCACAAAAACAATAACAATAAGCCTACAACAATGTTATGAGTAGTTAGCCCATGACCATATCAATGTAGATGTCATATTAATAATTATTCAACATAAAATTAGAATACTTCAGTAAACTAAATTTAATTTGCTATAAAAAATATGTTCTCTAAAAGGAGTTTTCAAGTATGCTAGCTCTCCGCGGGCCGGACAAAATCTGTCCGCGGGCCGGATATGGCCCTCGGGCCGTAGTTTGGAGACCCCTGCTCTAGCATATCTAACATCCACATTCGAGTAATAGAGATAAGTATATTCCAAAGGCCATGTGATAAACAAGGAGTGTGGTATAATATAAAGCGATATAAACGAATACCTCGTAGTAAGTTAGATATTCGTATCTGTTAATATTCTGCCGGAATATTATTTGTCACTGCACGCATACGTCCTGCTCGGTGAAATTGCCGACGCTGTTTAAAGGTAGGCGTCCACATTTTCGTATCGTAAGTATCGGACGCATCGCATCGAACGGATTATTTTTCTACAATGCGTCCACAGTATCAGCAGCGATCGGATTTGCAACGCAACTACCAACAATCGGAATGCCGACGCCACTTTCATTCGGATTTTCGTAGTGAGAGATAGCGTAGTGTTCGGTGGAATGTACAAGATAATGGAGGAAAACGATGCTGAGCGAGCGAGCAGACGGACTCCGCGCCGGAGTCCGTCCACTGATCGGCATTCCGTATGACGTCATCGGCACGCAACGTAAAAGTTGCCCCTCGGAGCATCTGCATCGGCATTGCCGACGGGTAAATTTTGTGCGATCCGTACGAGGCGGATCAGAGGACGCACTTGTATGACTTTCTATACTAAGAATACTACGATCCGTTCGATGCGATGCGTCCGATACTTACGATACGAATATGTGGACGCCTACCTTAAATAAATGCGGCCATACTGGGGTGGCGGGTGGCATAAAGTAAATTTGAATAAAAGATTTATTCTCATGCTCGTGGATTAGTATCAAAAGGAAATTTAGTATTTAACGCATTTTTATTATAAGATGTGCGCTAAGTATTAATTAATTTTAGAGTTATAGAATAAATTGATTTTTAAAGTATTTGACCTAATTAGTGGAGAAGCACTTCAAAAAATAAGTTTTATAGTTCAAATGAAAATCAAAGCAATAAAAAACATTTTATGAATGAGTAGCGTTGAAATATATGCGCTCGTATTAGGGTCTTATTTCAATAATTATAACTGCAATAATACTAACGAAATTTAGTACATACGTGTATAAATATGTGTTTATATTAATTACTGAGCAATTCCTTGTAAACTGACAATAAAATTCGTTATATCTTCAAACATATGCGTATTATACATTTCGTATTCTCCCACATACATATATTAGCATGTTATCGTGTAACGTATACTGCATACGAGTATATCGTTTAGAATGTAGTACCCGGTAATCCTGATATTACTAATATTCACGTATCGCTTTAGGTATTATAATACCGCTTGATGAATATATTCATATTAGGTGATATCGCCAAATATCGGTATCGACCCACCTCTACGGACAGCGCATATGCGATCTCATTCGGAACGAAAATTGATTCCAGAATACCAATTCGAACGAAATAAGATAGGCGACCCCCCTCCCAACCCATCCCAACTCCCTACCTAGTATGCTCGGTATGCTCTCAACAAGTCGAAAATAGAGGTGGGCAAAACGGTTCATTTCATTGACCCGGCTCACTCGGTTTAGCTCCTCATTGTGAGCCGGGTGCCGGAACCGGCTCATTTGAGCCGTGTGGATCCGTAATTAATAGCATACCCAGTGTTGCCAACCGTACTATAATTATAGTATTTGTACTATAATTTCAGCTCGATGTACTATAAAATTTCAAAGTGAATATAGTACGCACATTATACTATAATTTCATATTTCTTACAATATACATAAATAAAGCCGCACTTTGGACAGGAACCGTGAAAGTCATGAAACGCCAGATATTTAGAATATATTAGTAACGGGGATTTACGAAATGAAACAACATTTTTAAACATTAAAAATATTAATTTCGGCATACATGTCATGGACCTTCAGAACGAAAAAGTAAAAAAGATCCCCATTTAATTACACATTTTCTGACTCGTCGATCATTTATGATTTCCGCATGTCAACAAATTAAGAGCAGATTTAGTTTTAATGATCCACTTCTAAAAAATTTAGACTATGTACTTTATTCCATGAAATTCGCATTCGAATAGTTTTAGAAATAAAAATCCATGTTTCTTTCCAATAATTCAAAATGCTAAAAGATTTCTTCCCTATAATACAGTTGATATAGAATAACTAATTGATAACGAATGGAGAAAGTTACCCTCAATTTCACAACAGAAAATAAGAAATGGAGAACAAATAGTTATTTTTGGTGGCGCTTGTTACAATATAAAAATGTTCTCGAAGTTTTTGAATTTCAAAATTTAGCCAAATTTGTGTTAAACCTCTTGTGTAAACCTCACTCTAATGCCCGGGGTGAAAGAATATTCAGGAAAGTAAACATGATTAAAACAGCAAAGAGAAATAACTCATGTACATGCCTAAATTTACTTTTATTTTTTATACAGAAAATTTGAATTGTATTGCATCTTGTCTTGTTTAGTTCGTTACGTTTAGTTGTAATAAGTAAAATAAAAATTAAACAATTTTTATTTCTTATTTCTTGTATGTACTATATTTTTTTTAATGTACTATAATTTTTAGCACCCTGTACTATAATCGGTTCCAAGATAGTTGGCAACGCTGAGCATACCGTTCCATAATACTCGGCGCCGTCGCGTCGGCTCAAACGAACCGGGATTATTTAGGCTGCGCAATTATATAAAATGTTTGACAAACAATTTATTTGAAGCTATAATGCACACAAATTTGACAAATTATCAGATTGTTGTATACAAATTAACCAACGACCCAAGTGAGCCGAGATGCGGTTCATTGAAATTTAGTGAACCGACTCCCTCGGTTCCCTGCTGGGATTCGGTTCACTGAAGCGGTTCGTTCGCGAACGACCCACCTCTAGTCAACAGTCTCAACTGTGGTCTCAACTATGTGTCTCAACAACTAACTCTCAATCCGTCTCAAACAACAAGCGACAAAAACAAATTTAAAATAAAAGAAGAAGAAGAAAGCCAAATCCCACAAAACTTGCTTTTAACTTTTGTCTACATCTGTATCTGTATGACTATATACTTTATTTTAGTGTGATACAAATTACATTACTTAGCAATGACCGACGAACCTGTGGAATGTGATGTGCTTACAACTAATATAAAAATGGATTGTGAAGAAGTCAATGTCTTCGAAACTACTATTAGTATGAATTATACCCAATTAAAGGACGATATGAATTGTAATAATATAACTGTGTACGATACATCCATTGTGGATACTATGAAGACTAAATTTTTCTTAGAAGACCCAGACAGTACTAATGAGAATGGGCATATACAAGAAGAAGCTGATAACTTTGATATAAATATTGTTCTGAATATGGAATGGCTACGTGAGTACATATTGATAAGTTTGTTTATCAGTTTAATTTAATATTGGTTTGGTTATTTTTTTGTTTCCTATGGCCTCATTTAAGTTTGAATTATTTGTAGCTTTTGTTAAATGGTAATACATTACATATATCGTTGGTCTTCATTTAATATTTATTTGCCTTTCACAATTTTATTAGAATTTTGTTGAAATACAAAGTGTATTTTGAGATATTTAATATGTGTGAATTTATTCAACAGTTTGCAACAATTGCTGTGAAGAATACAAAGATTATTGTACCAAATGTGGAATGCTGGAGCATGTTTTGAATAGAAATACTTTTGGTAACATGTATCATGAAGCAAAAGATGGAATACCACAGGATATTTTAGAAATGAGAGAGGCATTTGGAAGCTTTGGAATATTCTCTTTGAAAGTTATTCCTGATGGTGTAAAATTTGGTCCTTTCACAGGTTTTTGTGCATCAGAACTTTCATGGAAAATAAAAGAAGGAAAACTGGTTATCAGTGATGATAAAATGAAGTTTTTAAACTGGATGCAGTACATAAATTCAACTGTGTATACTTCCAAACAAAATCTACTTGCATTGCAATACGAAGGTAGTTTATATTACCGTAGCAACCGTGAAATCCAAAAAGGAGAAGAATTATTAGTTTGTTTTGTTGCTGAATCTGATATTAATATGAACAAAGATGTCGAAATGGAGTTTAATCCCGCAATTGATTGGAAAGTTAAAGATGTGTATGCATGCACACTTTGTTGTTTGGGATTCAGTTCAAAATTTTTCTTGTCTCAGCATAAAACTATTTGCCCAACAAAACTAACGAGGAGTCTATAATTGAAGGTATGTGCAAAAAAAGTTTGCTCGTATATATTTTTGAAAAGTTTTATTTTGATACTGTTATGATCACTTCAGGAACTGCATTGAACAACAGAGAATAGTGGTTATGATTTATGAGATCTGTAAATTTTAGATTAAAATGCTCCAGAAAAAGAAAAGGTAATGTATAGAACATATTGATCTGAATGATAAGATTGTTCATTATTTTTTGTTTGTTATTTTCAGCAAGTATTCTTGGTAAAATTGCATACTTCTGTCAATATTTTGCTACAAGTTTCCTTTTCTGAAGTATTTTAGTTACCTGTGCTTCATATTTTACTTACAAGTACTACATTATTTTATTTCATCTTCGAAAAACGTGTCTTATCTAAATGTGGTTTTACACTATAAAAGAAAATTCATGAAGAAATTCATGAATTTGTTAAATACATTGCACCTGTACTATATAGATGATAATAGCATATGATTCTATGAGCGGGTAATGATGGCAATTACTCATAACAATGATTTTTGCGAAACGCGAGTGGCGTAATTTAGCCGAATGAGTAATATCCATTACCCGCGAAAGGAATATTATACTTTAGTTAAATCTTTCTTAGATAAAATAATAAACTATATTAAATATAATTTACTTACACAGAAGCAATTAGTTCTAGGATTAATGTTTGTAATAGTAATTATTAACAATATTAATACAGTTATAATAAGTTATAGTACTTTCTATAATTGTTGTATTTGTAATAGTATTGACACTTTGTATATTTGTGTTAATTTGTTCCTTGTTCTCTCTTATTATTTAGGTTGTTGTCGATATAACCTTCTGCAACTGCCGATTTCCATGACCCTAAGTTTTTTTTACAGCTATGATGTCACTACTCCCTTTCAAACAAATTCTTGTCAATAATAGACGGAATGAATGACCCATATATAGTTCATGATCTTTAAGTTTCTAAAACATCGCAATTTGTTCACTCAAAGCAGCTGATTTATTTATGTCGACTTTTCAAATGACATTTCCATAGCTCCTTTACGAATTAAGTTAGGACTTTCATTTAAATGGCAACTTATACTGTATTATAGGCTTTATCTCAGGAAGATAGTTTTAGTAATGGCGGACTTCCAGTTGTACCGGAAATAGATACTAAACTTTGTTGTTTTAAATGGAACACCTATGTATTATTGTACATTTCAATTTCTTGTTAAAGTTAAATTGTACTCTGTTAGGTAATACATTGGGTCTAAGTCAAGTAAGTTTCGTTAAATGATTAAAATTACATTTGCAACTTCTTCGAAATTTGGAAATATCATCGAGACTGTAAAAAATGGAAAGATGCGATTTTCAGTTTACGCTTAATTATGTTTTTTTTTTAAAACCAAAATTCAAGCACAATCCCCATAAACTTCATGAAAAATTAGAGCTTCTTCTCATTTATCGGTTTAAAGAAATTATTATTATAAGTACTTACTAGTCTATTGCATGTTTCATAAAAATCCAGGTTAAAAGATATATGAATTTATTCACTCCTAAGAATGTTTTGAAGTTACTCTGATAGCTCTATATGTTTGCCAAGACTGCATTACAAAATGTTTACAATGACATTATTTGATGTAGCATTAACATATGGGTTGCATGTTCATTTTGCTACCCTTGTGGTATTTATTTGTAAAATGATGAAGACAAATTCATCTATACACGGTGGCCAGAAAAATGCGGACAAACGCCACGCAGGCCAAATCTTTGTTTAATTCTGAGTTGACAATCTTAATTGAAAAAAGTAGTTCTTTTTTTTTTTTTTTTTTTTTTTTTTTGTAAACCATTGGTATTAATCGATTAGTTACATCAATGCATTTGAGATAATTCCATTTCTAAATTTCACCACAATGATTTTACATAGATAAATTTGACGAATTTTGCTAAATTTTAGCCGTACAACTTAATGTTTGATGGTCTCGTATGCCGTAAGGAAGGACCGTATAACTTTTTTGGATTAAGATTATCGCCTCATAATTGAACAAAGAATCGTTCTACCTGGCGTTTGTCCGCATTTTTCTGGCCACCGTGTATAGAGCTGAAAGATATTGTACATTAGAATATAAAGCGTAAATTCTTTCCTTTGATGTAATTATTGTTTTGAGTTCTTAAACTACTCTTTTGTATAATTCTAGAGCTTACGCGGTGTCCATTCTGCAGAATCTACTTGGAGAAAAAAGAATATTTAGAGCACCATAAGGCCTACTGTGATGGAATAAATGACAGGTATGCACTTTGTTATACTGTAACCGGGGAATCAGTTAAAGCACGTCATACCTAATGTGACATTATTTTTTGCAATGACAGGTATACACTTTGTTATACTGCAACCGGGGAATCAGTTAAAGCACGTCATACCTAATGTGACATTATTTTTTGCAATGTTGTCAATTGTAAGCCGCTATAATTAGAATTGTTAGATACTGCAGGTTATGTTCATGTATGTTTCAAATGCAAACCTGAAAGTTTAAATTTTTAGACTGGAAGAAAGGTATATGTCTATAGTAATTATGTTGATCTTTATGAATTACGGAGAAAAGAAAAGGATGGGTTTTTGTATTATAATATTGTTCAGGCAATTATACTTGTATTGCACATACAGCATGTGTCAATTTTCATTAGCCATAGGCGATTAATCCATACAGTACGTGGCAACATAGTACCCCTTCTTTCCTTTCCAATGCCAGCACGACCGATGCATGCTCGTAAATATTTACGAGTTGCAAGGATTTGTTTTTCTTTTTCCTTTCAGTAAATGCAGAGAATTATTAAGCTGCGTTCACGCTGCATGATACAAACAAAAGCGTAATTCTAATAAAATTAAAAATAAGGTAAATAATAAAGGATTCTGAAAATAATAATAAACTACTAGATCAGGAGATCGCGGCGGCCATTTGATGTTTCCCGTTCCAGTAATAAGACGGCTTTTATTGCAGACTAGATCGCAACGTGTTCGCAGCTAAACATTGAATGTAAAATCTGGTGGAGAGAAGTGGGAAGGTCGGAGAAAATCGTTGTGATGTTGATTGTTGCCGGGATTGGTGACGGACAGTAGGGGTGCCACGTTGCCACGTATTACTTGTATACGTATAAATCGCACGTTAACATTGAACCCCTATACCTAATGAAAATTGACACATTCGGTATAATTACATAATAATAATTATATTATGACGAGTTGAAAACTATAAAAGTAACAGTTTATTATTATAGATCATTAAAAAATATATTATATACATATTTCAAATTTTCAATATAACATTTAAAATTTAGATTACAGTAACTAATAAGGAAAATTATAAATAATAATATGCTGCATGACATGGAAAGTGCAACACCAAGAATGAGTGCGAATTTTTTGACCAAACTTGGTAGAAACGTATAACTAGTCAAAAGCAATAATTGATTAAAATTTTGTTGCGATAGATCAAGTGGTCATGACACATCTGACACTTCATTCAGTTTTCGCTGACATTAATGTGTGGTGTATTAATTGTTTGTTTGAAATTAATTTCAACGGTTTTGTCTTATTATACCTTTGTTTAACATGTTTAAAGAGTTTTATTATGCCTAGAGTGCGGCAACGTGGAAATTATCGCCAATTAAGCGAATTCGACAGAGGTCGAATTGTTGGTTTGCGAGAAGGTGGTTTTTCATACAGGGAAATTGCAAATCGCCTTAACCGGACCCAATCCACCATTATGCGCTGTTATCAATCATGGACTAGGGAAGGTCAGGAAAGACGCCAAAGAGGAACCGGAGGCCGAAGAAGAACTAATTAGATACAGGACCGCCGCCTTCGCTTAATGGCACTAAGAAACAGGTTTTCCAGTACCAGATCAATTGCTGACGTGTGGTTAGGTAATATTGGTCGTCCTGTAACCCTTCGAACCGTTTATCGTCGAATTAGGGGTTTCGGCTTACAATCTTATCGTCCACATCTTGTTTTACCACTTACGGCTCAACACCGACAGCAACGTTTGGAGTGGTGTAGATTGCGACTGCACTGGAACGTGGAGTGGCACACGTGGTATTCAGTGATGAATCTCGATTTTGTCTAGGGATGCATGATGGCCGTATGAGGGTCAGACGAAGACGTGGGGAACGTCGTGATATTCAGTTTTCCGTTGAAAGGCATGTGCATCGAGCAGTGGGTGTTATGGTATGGGGTGCTATAGCATATGGGAGTAGGTCTCAATTGGTGTTCATCCAAACCACCATGAACGCCCAGCGTTACATTGATGAGGTGGTAGAACCCCATATTCTACCATATCTTCAAACGCTCGAAGACCCACTTTTCCAGCAGGATAATGCCCCTCCCCACGTAGCGAGAATTTCTATAAATCGCTTGGAAGAGGCTCATGTCAATATCTTGCCATGGCCACCCAAATCCCCCGACCTCTCGCCAATAGAACATGTGTGGGACATTATGGGACGAAAACTTATGAATTTAGCCAATCCCCCGCAGACACTAATAGCTCTCCGGCATGAATTACAGGTTGCTTGGGACACCATACCCCAAGAGGATATCGACCACCTAGTCGAATCAATGCCACGAAGAGTGAGGGAGTGTGACACTAATAGGGGCGGTTCAACACATTATTAATAAAAATTATGTTAAATTGTGTTAGTCTTTTGTTTTTTTTCTTTGAAATTTTAATCAATTATTGCCTTTGACTAGTTATACGTTTCTACCAAGTTTGGTCAAAAAATCCGCACCCCTTCTTGGTGTTTCTACTATATATGTTTTCCTTGGCTTATTTTCTAATGCAAGAGGTAATAATTGCTTTTTATACATATATTCTTCATAAGCGACGATATTTGTCATAACCATTGCTCTGGTTTATTCCAACTAATGTTAGGTACTTTATTTTCTAATGTAGAATAGTAGCTCGCTTTGTCCATTACAATCATAGATGGTTTTTTAATGTTTGGTATTAACTGATTTTCAAACCAGGAAGGAAATTTATATTGATTCATCTCTCCGTGATAATCACTTCCTTTCGTTTAATATAACGAGTCCCATCTGTTTTCAGTGATTTCACACTTTTCTTATTACCATCTTGCCGTGATCTGCATATGCTACCATTTTAAAGAACCATGTTTTATCCAAATATACAAATTCAAATTCTTCGAATCTCATTTCTTATATATACTTCTAAAAAAGTATATCTTGAAAATACGATGTGAGGTAATTCCATAAGACCTATTCTAGGACTATCTTTCAGCCATGGAAAAACAATTTTCTTTAATATAATATTTAATGATGTTAAACCATCTTTAAAAATGCCTCTTTGTTTAAGTTCTTCTGATATACAACGTTGAATTACGTGCTGTTTTTTTTAAATATATTTCATATATTGTATTCCTTATATCTGCTTCACTAGTTCTAGCAATTTCCGTAACCGATTTTCTCCGTGGCCTCTTTTTTTGAGGCTAAGTATTGGCTGCTCATTCTTGACGCACTTCCCAATTCGACTTATAGTCACAATACGAGATTTAATTATATTTTATCATTGTCACTAATTTGTCTTTATACTCCATCAGCTAGTGGTTCTCTGCTTGTTACAAAGTACTTATTAAATGATTCAGCAATTTGTCAATCATTCTCTATTACTCTATTATCAAAAACAATACGCGTACTATTTGTTATCTTACTTGTTGGTAATAACATTTTAAGGTTTTTTCATAGCTCTTTTGAGTTGCTTCTATTTTGATCAAGTAATTTAAGAGTGACCCATATCCGAATGTCCGACGCTTTTTACAGCTTTAAGGAATATCTTCACGATAATGTTGGCCAAATGAATTAATCCCTCTTCTCTTTTAATACTACTGTTTGTATTTGTCATGTATTTTTATATTTTTGTGTGCTAATATTACTTTCTGTACCTAAGCCGTTGTAGTTTATCTAAAAAAAAATTGACCCAATAATGGCTGGAGACTGTGGCTCACAACATGAAACCAAATGCAAAGGGAAAAATTCCCTACCACAAAAATTAAGAAGATATAAACGTATTTCTACAACTAAGTTGTCATCTTCTATAGAAACCTGTAGAAACACAGAAAAGGAAGTTAGACGTAGTGTTTTTGTTCAAAAAAAAAAAAAAACTAATTACATATTAAATAATGGATATTATCTTTTGTTTATGTTTCCTGTTTTACATGCTAGAATTCGGACTCAATATTGTTTTTGTCCATGTTTTAAACCTTTGTTAATTTTATTATACCGGGTGCGGCAACAGTGTGTTGGCGGCGCTTAGCATGAAAACTAATAATGTTGCAGTAATGAGACTTTACGTACGTATGTATGCTACTGTGATTTTTTATTTTTATTTACAAATACACAGGGTGTTACAAATTTCGCATCCACTTTCAACTTTTTTATTTTAAATAGATTGCTATACTTTCTAGCTATTATGATGATAGCCACAGAAATAGCTTTTGAACTGTCTGCTTAGCTACAAAGCTCTATAATTCGACTTTTTTCTTGACAATATCACGCACCGTTTGCTTGTCTATCTTGTATTCTTTAGTCAGTTGTGCAATACCCGTCCCCTTTCACATTGTTTAAAAAATATTGATTTTTTGTTCTATAGTCAAAACATTGCGCTAACGCCTTTGATTCGCACCGGTACGCTGTATTTTGTCAACAAAACTATATACTACACCACATTTGATTTCAGTTCGTAACGCCACTATTTCCCCGGAAACGCTTGGGTTTCCCCGAAAACCAGCTATTAAAACAGTAGCGTGGCTGTTATAAAGCCGCTGTTGCCAGCCACGGATAATCCGCGCACGGTTGACCGATCATAAATTAATGCACGTATAATCCACCGCCCAGATTAACCGCGCACGGTTAATCCAGGTTCCATTATATTTTGTTTTTGGATTTTAGCTTTTTTCTTTATTTTATTAAGAACTACATGCATTTTGAGATTTTTTAATATAAGAAGCGATATTTAAAATACATTTTCTGCTAGAATTGAGGAGTTAAATAATCAATTTTATGTACAAAGCAATGTTGCAGTTGAGGTATCAAATAAACATATCACTACAACATACAGCTTCACAGTAAGCCTTTACATTAAAGGAAACAATCTAAATCATGCCAGTGGCTCGTACGTCTATTATAATCGGTACACGTGATTGCTGTATATGTGCAAACGAGAAATACTGTCTCCTCATCTTACTAACTCCTAATTATTTTTATATTTTCAGGCGATACCCAACGTCTCGATTAGAACTGAAACCGGCAAGATCGATGACGCTTTCATCTACTCTGAAAGAACAAAGAAAGCGCCAATCAATATTTCATAAATGCAAGTTGTGTAAATACAAAACGAGATACGAAACTGATCTCAAAACACATGTTAATAATCATTACCCGCTGGAAATGTACAGGTGTGGAATTTGCTACCGAAGATTCAAGAGAAGAGAGACTCTGAAAGTGCATGTGATAAATATGCACATCAACTTTCAAGAAGAACCGGCAGACGGACGTTTTACGTGTTATGGCTCAAGACTAAGGAGAAACCCAAAATGTGTGAATAGTCGTCATGTTAACGAAAAACATTTTAATTGCAAAGAATGTAAATATGAAACAAGTTACAAAAGAACCCTACAGGCACATATTAAAGCAAAACATCTTAAAGTAAGAAATTATAAGTGTGCACATTGTGAATATGAAACTAGATACAGACGCAGCCTAAAGGCACATATTAAAAGAAAACATGTAAGAGATAAAGATTATAAGTGTCCACAATGTAAATATGAAACTAGTTTAAAAAGCAGCCTAAAAGCACATATTAGAGCAAAACATGTTAGTAAAAAAGACTATAAGTGTCCAGAATGTAAATATGAAACTAGTTACAAAGGAAATCTAGAATTACATATTAAAGGAAAACATGTTAGAGAAAAAGGTTATAAGTGTGCACATTGTGAATATGAAACTAGTTACAAAAGCAACCTAGAAAGACATATTAAAGCAAAACATTTTAGTAAAAAAGACAATAAGTGTCCACAGTGTAAATATGAAAGTAGTTCCAAAGGCAATCTAAAATTACATATTAAAGGAAAACATCTTAATGAAAAAGATTATAAATGTACACAATGTGAATATGAAACTATTTACAAAAGCCACCTAAACGAACATATTAAAACAAAACATCTTAATGAAAAAGATTATAAGTGTCCACAATGTGAATATGAAACTAGTTTCAAAAGAAAACTACAGGCACATATTAAAAGAAAACATGTTAAAGTAAAAAATTTTATGTGTACGCAATGTGAATATGGAACTAGTTACAAAAACCGCCTAAACGCACATATTAAAGGCAAACATGTTACAGAAAAAGGTTATAAGTGTGCACATTGTGAATATGATACTAGTTACAAATCAAAGCTAAAAATGCATATTAAAAAAAAACACGGCAGAGAAAAAGATCATAACCTTGCATAATGCGAATATGAAATTACTTACGAAGGTAACCTAAACACACATATTAAAGGAAAACATGTTAGGGAAAAGCAATATAAATGTCAAACTAATTGGAAAGGCAATCTAGAATCACGTAATAAAGCAAAACATCTTAATGCAAAAGATTAAAAGTGCCCACAATGTAAATATGAAACTAATTGGAAAGGCAATCTACAATCACATATTATGAGTGGCGTTTACCAACAAATAGAAAATTATGCAACTTATATTACTCGCGGGTCGGGTAGACGCAAGGGCGTGTAAGTAGGTGGAGGTTGACGATATTCGGTTCTGTCACAGCGCTTCGGTTTTATTCACAAATTCTGTCATAGATAAAGAAATACTATAGATAGGAAACATAATGCATAAAGAATGAGTACTTACGGAACTGTTGATGTTGTTGATGTTTTATAATAAACCAATTCTCGCTTGCCCATAACTGTTATATTATTATACACTCGAATATTATAGGTATATATGACATTTAAATGCGAGTGACAGTTTGTAATTAAACAGTCACTCGAATTTAAGTCTGCAATAGCCGACCGATTCCGATAGATTTTCGTCTTCGCTAGGACCGGTCGAGATACCGTAAAGTGGGGATAGACGACGCGAACAGCCGTGTGTAAAATGTATGAGACAATGTTTACTGTTTTATGTTTTTCATCTTTAAAAATAATTACATAAATTTGATTTTTTCTTTATATCGTACATCAAATGTGCAGCTGGTGTCTTTTGTGTACCAGCCTTAGTAAACATTAATCAAATTCATGCATTTTTGTGGTTATTTCTAAAACACATAACTTTCTTAAGAAAATAAATTAGTACAAAAACTGATCTTGACATTATAAATTTATGCTTTTGCATCACTAATCCAAATTTGAGATTCTAAAATTACAAAATGAGTTTAAAAAACGCGAAACGGCGATGCCTTAATTTTCGATAGGTAAACGCCCCTCTTAAAGCAAAACATCTTAATGAAAAAGATTAAAACTTCCGACAATGTGAATATCCAACTAATTTCAAAGGCAATCTAGAATCACATAATAAAGCAAAACATCTTAATGAAAAAGATTATGTGCCCACAATGTGAATATGAAACTAATTCCAAAGGCAATCTAGAATCACATATTAAAGCAGAACGTCTTAACAAAGAGATTAAAAGTGCCCACAATGAGAATATGAAACTAATTTCAAGGGCAATCTAGAATCACATATTAAAGCAAAACATCTTAATGAAAAGGATTAAAAGTGTCCACAGTATGAATATGAAACTAATTCCAAAGGCAACCTAGAAAGTGTCATTTTATTTGATGAAGAATAAACAGACAATATGATAATATAGATAAAGTTCAAATAAACATATTGCTGTGGCAGCATAACTATATGGATAAAATAAAATGTAGTTTTGCCATACGTTAGGCATTGCCAAATAGATTATGCTGTGTGCTGTTCCAGCAACATAATTTATAAAAATAATGTTAATTTTTATTATATTCACTTATTTTCTTAACAGCACGTACTTTGTAAGTATGCGTGAGTTCTAGCAGTGTATTTAACTTTCCTTTCTCCAGGTAAATCTCTTTTTATCTTTGTTTAGAGATAAGGTTCTAATTTGTATTAAAGAAAAATCTGAGTCTATATAAAAACATACTTATATATTTTATTCAAAACATTAAGAATAGATAGCATCGCTATACTATATTTACCACAAAAATTATAAAGAGCATATAATTGAAACAAAACATTTATACCGTATTCTCGGTTGTAATGTTTTTATAGAATAAATATATTGGGTCTAGGAAAGTTCACCGAAAACAATTCACAGAATCACAATTCACCGAAATGCATTACAACCATTCTCAGAATGATTTGGAGACAAAAGCGGACGCGTCTTATTCATTTTACTTATACATATTCGCTAATTACTTCTCCATGAAATTCTAATTCTATTTCGCAAATATCCACAAACATGTTGTTTAAAAGTCGTTAAACCGTTTATGAGAATGCCGTTGTAAACCGTTATTTAATATTTATTTATTAAAATGCCTTGTATAAAGGTAATGAGATTTTAAGGATTATCCGAATGTTAGTTTCGGGGCAGAGAAATTCATTATTTGTTAAAGATGTTGTTCCTAATGTATTGTTTACCTTTCATGTGAATTGCAGGCATTTTACAACGCATTAAAATGCATTAGAGTAATGGGGCCATTATTTATACCTGACATACATCGTCAGGTATAAATACTATACTATATTTGAACTAGTTTTATTTCAAAAGTGGTTGAGCTCAAGTTAACGTTGACATGGCTGTTCAGTTTATTGTGAGTGAGAAAGGAAAACGCAAATTATTGATTGATGGTCATTTATATTTGAAAGACAAGCAAGCTGAAACGCGAATATATTGGCAATGTGAATATTATCAAAGAATTAAATGTCATGCGCGTGTTATAACAGTGGATGATAAAATCGTTAAGAGAAGTGGTTTACATACTCACGTAGCGGATGCAGCACATGTAGAAGCTACTAAAGTAATGAACAGTATTCGTAGTAACGCAAAAAATACTCAAGATGCGCCGCATTACATTATATCAAACGTATCGGTTGGAGTTACGCAAGCTACAGCAGCAAAGCTATCAAAAGTATGCAGCATCAAAAGGACGATTAGAAATGTACGAGCTAGACACGAAGATATTCCAGTGTTACCTATTCACCGGCAGGCCATTGTTTTACCCGAGAAATATAAGAAAACACACCGTGGGGATGAGTTTTTAATGTATGATTCTGGGCCTGATGAAAGTAGAATGCTAATTTTCTGCACTAGAAGAAATCTTCAGCTTTTAGCCAGATCTACTGATTGGTACGCAGACGGTACGTTTAAAACTGTACCACATCTTTTCCACCAACTATACACATTACATGGTTTACATAACAACAATAGTATTCCCTTGGTATTTGCACTGCTACCAAATAAAACAAAAGAGACGTACGTGCGGCTTCTCCAAAAGGTGAAAGAATTTCAGCCTGGAATTTTGCCAACTACAGTACTAACCGATTTCGAACCTGCAATAATAGGTGCAATTACAGAAGTATTTCCACAAACTATACATCGAGGATGCTTTTTCCATTTCTCTCAATGTGTATTTCGACAAATTCAGGCAGAAGGTCTTAAGAACAGATACGAAAACGATGCCGATTTTGCTCTGAAACTTCGTTTACTACCTGCATTAGCATTTGTTCCCTTGGAAAACATGGTAGATGCGTTTGAAAGACTGTGCGACGAAAACATATTGCCTCCAGAAGCACAGAGTGTTGTGGATTATTTTGAGGATACGTGGATTGGACGTCCCCAACGGCGTCAGCATCGGCGTGTGCCGCGATTTTCTCATGAAATGTGGAACTGTTTTCATGGAGTACAACAGGGTCTACCAAAAACGAACAACTCTATTGAAGGATGGCATCGAGGATTCGAAACACAAATTGGAGCAGACCACCCTAATATATGGCGATTTATCGATGCAATTCGGAGAGAACAAAGTGTAAATGAACTTAAAATAGAGCAGTACATAAGTGGACAGGAAGGGCCACCGATGCGTAAAAAATATAAAGATTGTGCGGCGAGGATATCAGAACTAGTTCATAATTACAACATCATGGACAACATATGTGACTATCTTCGAGGCATAGCACATAATTTAAGTTATTAAATGAATAGAAATGACAATGACATGAGAATTACGAAATATGACAAGGGAATTCATTTTCCGCATTAAGTGTATGTGCCCTGTAAATAAAATTAAAAAAACAATAAAAAACGAAATAAGACAAAGGAATTCGTTTCCAACTTTTAAGCACGCCAGTATTATTCTGCCAGTCCTAAGCCTGGATAAAGTGTGAAGGGAAGTTAATAATAATAAGAATAGAACTTCACAAACTATCATTTCGGTGAATATGTTTTTCGGTGAATTGTGATTCTGTGAATTTTCTATTCGGTGAATTGCTTTTCGGTGATTGTTTTCGGTGAACTTTCCGGTACCCAATATATTGATAGTGCTAATAAAAAAAATAATATTCTGTTTTTAATACAAAGAAAATTCAATTAAATGTCGATAATTTGTTAAAATTGTGCTAATTCTATTCTATCAGAAACATTATATTTTTACGTAATGCCCAGATATTCCTAGAACTGCGCAATGGTCAATGTTCGGAGAAAAAGCTCAATTTGATCACTGGCAACAACCATTTGCACGTATTGCAGCCAACGTCTCAAAATCCGCCACACAGAAACATTTCCCTTTTTTTAAATGTATGTTTTATTTTAAATTTTTAATCAAAAATGAATTGCGAGAATTAATGATGCCTAATAAAGTGTTAGAAAATATACATTCGCACGTTATATCCTCTTAACACCCAACACCATTAATAATCCTTTTTGTGTTGTATATAAAAAAAACTAATGAATTAATATTTTTACAGGACAATATCTATTATCCCTGCTGCTCAACGTTATACTGAATAAACATTTGCACATTGTATTCCATATACGCATAGCAGCATTGATAATTCTTTATAATTGAAAACTTACTTTTTATCATTAAACATCTCTTCAAATTGTGCCATAGGCATCTCCATTTTGAAATACAAAAAAATATTAACAAAAGAAAATTTATTATAATGAATGAAATTGAAATAAAATAAAATTAATATGCTAATACAAAAATGAATGTACAGGGTTATTGACTATATTTGGACCAATAGATAAATTTGTTATTTGATGGATTAGAAAAACGTTTAAATTAGGAAAGTTGTAGGATTTCACTCAAGGCGCTAGAATTTGATATCAGACAAAACAAACGAACGTCGTAAAGCCGTCAAAAACGGCTAACTTAGTTTTTTTTTAATAGAATACCCTATATAATGTTACATAATCTGATTCTAAATAAAATTTCGAGTATATTTCATTTATATAACATATACCTACATTCAACTGTTTTCGCGCTATCGCTGATTGAAAATCGTACTACTAATATGTTTTCTACACCCTTCGTATATGAATTTACGTAAGTCATTACGGGGTTTCTATGGAAACATAGTAGTAGTACGATTTTCAATCAGCGATAGCGCGAAAACAGTTGAATGTAGGTATATGTTATATAAATGAAATATACTCGAAATTTTATTTAGAATCAGATTATGTAACATTATATAGGGTATTCCATTTAAAAAAAACTAAGTTAGCCGTTTTTGACGGCTTTACGACGTTCGTTTGTTTTTTCTGATATCAAATTCTAGCGCCTTGAGTGAAATCCTACAACTTTCCTAATTTAAACGTTTTTCTAATCCTTCAAATAACAAAGTTATCTATTGGTCCAAATATAGTCAATAACCCTGTACATCTAATCGTGGTGTATCTGACCCTACGATTAATTCTTCATTGGTTTTATCTTTTAAAGTCAAAATTATATCTCCGAAGTCGCAGTCAGTAACTCATCTTGTTCATTCCTGTCTTTGAATTTATACCCGGAAAAAAGGATGTGTAATGCTCGTTACGCCCCATTGAACTAAAATTTAGGTTGGCTCCCTGCATCTTCTGTGATATCTCTGCCCTCAAGTTGCCGTCGTGACACTAACACACGCGCACTTATTGTCTTTGACAGTTTTCTTCACTGAACGTAAACACATTGAAAATTGTTTGCTTATTTAAAAGTCTTTTCACTAAACCAGTTGGTATCTTCATTGATAGATATATTTTTAATACAATTCTTCCTTGTATTTGTGCTGAACACGAAAATGACTAAGAAAAAGCTGAATTGGCTACGGGTTTTCTGTAATATGTACGCATATTTCAGAAAAAAGTGTACTTATGTCAATATTATAATACATGGTAAGAAAACATTTACGCATATTTCAGAAAAAGTGTACTTATGTCAATATGTCATGGTAAGAGAACATTAGTCTGCTTCCGGCTTTCGACTTCTTTTGGCCTGCCGTTTGTAGTGGACTTGTTCTCTACTGATTGTCCAACAATAGTCAGCTAGCATTGACGTAGACCATTTGCCTTGGTACCGTTGCTCCATGGTGGCAATGTCCTGATGAAAGCGTTCGCCGTGCTCATCGCTGACCTGCCCGCAGTTATCAGGAAAGAAATCTAAGTGGGAATCAAGAAAGTGGATCTTTAAGGACATATTGCAGCCGAATTCATGAAACAAAGCCAACATATCCTCAACCAGACACTTGTAATTTTCTGCCTTGTTATTCCCCAGGAAGTTTGCTGCCACTTGATAGAATGCATCCCAAACCTGTTTTTCTTTACCTTGAAGAAGTTCCTCAAACTTGGGGTCTCGGAAGAGCTGTCTAATTTGAGGCCCCACAAAGATGCCCTCTTTAATTTTGGCTTCACTGAGTCGAGGGAATTTGTTATGCAGGTACTTGAATGCTGGTCCATTCTTATCCATGGCTTTTACCAAGTTTTTGACAAGACCGAGTTTGATGTGTAAAGGAGGAATGATGATTTTGTGTGGCTGTGCCAATGGTGGGTGCTGTACATTCGTTTCTCCAGGCTTAAAGAATGCTCTCGGAGGCCAGTCTTTCTTGATGTAGTGCAAATCGATTGCTCTGCTGTCCCACAGACAAAGAAAACAGCAGTACTTTGTATATCCCTGCTGCAAACCCATCAACAGAGATAGTACCTTCAGGTCAGAACATGTATGGCTGGCAGATGCCAGCCATACTTGCTGTAGTTAATCGTCTCCAGTAGCTGCTTTAGATTGCCGTAAGTCTCCTTCATGTAGACCGCATGTGCAATAGGTATGGATGGAAGCTGGTTCCCATTATTCAACAAAACCGCCTTTAGGCTCAGTTTTGAAGCGTCTATAAACAGCCGCCATTCGTGGGGATCATGTGCAATACCGAGAGCTTGTAGTAGACCATCAATATCGCAGCAGAACACAAGGCTTTCTTCTTTCTTAAAGAAAGATTCGAAGAGCTGATGGCGAGTGCGAAATGAAGTCACTCGGACATTCTGTTCCAGAAGATTCCACTGTCGAAGTCTTGAGGTCAGTATCTCCGCTTTGCTTTTCGACAGATCCAAATCGCGAACAAGATCGTTCATTTCATCCTGGGTAATTTTATGTGGAGCAGATGTTTCGTCAAAGCACGAAAAGTCATCATCCTTACTGCCACGTTGAGGAGAACTCGCCGACGCATGGCCATCCTCATCGTCTGAACTGATAGAAAAATCTGTAGGAGGTGCTGGAATTGGGAGTCCTTCGCCATGAGAGACAGGTCGCAGAGCAGATGGTATGTTAGGGTATTCAACTGTCCACTTCTTCTTCTTCTTGGTGATGCCTCCAGAAGCTGGTCGTACCATACAGAAATAACAGTCGTCAACGTGATTGGTGGGCTCCCTCCAAATCATGGGCACAGCAAATGGCATTGCCTTTCTTTTGCCATTAAGCCACTGTGAAAGATTTACGGCACAAGTGCGGCAGCATACATGTGGGGCCCAGTCTTTGTCCTGGTCGCCTATCTTGCAACAAAAATACAAATGATACGCTTTCTTAACTGTTGCACTGATGTTCTTTTTCTGTGCAGCAAATGTCACTTCTCCGCAAATATAACAGAAGTTATTTGCACTATTATCACAGTTACGAGGCATTGCTACTGTTTAGTTACTTTACACTATAGCAATCACTTATGTATGCTAGAGCTTCGAAAAATATGCGCGAATGAACGGACATTGCACGAGTTAACTGTCACGTCGGCCATTTATAAATAAACTATAATTAGCTATTGCTTGATATTGCGCAATCAATTTCGCAACACTCTCAATGGAAACTTACAGTAAATGCTGCATTAACTTCTTTGCATGATGGTGATGCAATATGACGCAAAATTTCGTAATTTTTCACTAAATTGCATTACATTATGCAATAGCATCTATACAATGGACAAAACGTCAATATCTCTTGAACGTGAGCCAATCAACTTTTTTCAATGTGATATTCGTGTTCAGCACGTTGAATTCATTCAGGATTGGGTACTTTCACCTAAGAAGCAATTTCACTGTTGACCAGTGTAATTAGCAAAATAATAAGGTAGAGCTTATTTCTTTTTAGTGAAACCTCGTCTTTTTAATTCCTGCCGTCCGACATTGTTTTATTACTGCCATGACTCTCAAGTTATGACTAAAATCTACATTATAATATTCATATAAAATGCGTCTAATGTTGACAGCCGAACCGAAAAGACCGAAACTCGAAACAAATGTGTCGACATGTGCACCTGTTCACCAAAGCGTCAGGGCGTCAGTATATTGTAACATACGTAAGTGGCTGTAGAGTTACAACAGTAGGTAAGCGTTCTTCTTTACCATGTGCACTGTTTATAATAATAAATAATAATAATAATTCTTTATTCATCCCTTTAGCATACAATAAAAATACAGGGTAGGTCAAAAAATTTGTTTTTACAACATCTGAACAAAAAAATAGGTTTTTGAAATATTGCAAGATGATTTTTAAAATAATTATAATATATAAAGATAACTTTTTAAAATATATATGTATGTAGATAATTTATAAAATATATATGTATGCAATAATAGTTCACTTATGGTGGTGAGACTTGGATAATCACCGGATCTAATCTAGTTGTAATTGAAAAAATTCACTTATGTTATAAAGTGAACACCCTAGGAGTACGTTTTTAATTCTTGTTTTGAATATCGGAGCTGGTAGTGATTTGTACACATTAGGGAGGTGATTGTACATTTTAATTCCCATAATTTGAGGGCTTACACTAGAGAGATGAAGATTATGCCTGGGTAGGGTGATATTATTATTTCGGGTGTTATAAACATGTTCATTTTGTGGTAGAACGTTTTTCATTCTGTGAGTATAGAGCAGCAATTCCAGAATATAGATATTGATAACGGTCAATATTTTTAAGTTAATAAATAATGGTTTGCAGTGGGCTCTATAATTGGCATTGGCCATAACTCTGATGACCCGCTTCTGAGCTAGTAATATTCTCTCAGCGTGCGGGGAAGCTCCCCAAAACAGTATACCGTAACGTAGCCTGGATTCAACCTCACTGGCATAGACATTCTTAATAACATCCTCATTTAATAAAGAAATAATGCTTCTTATTAAAAAGCATTTCTTATTTATATGCATAGCTATATTATTGCAAGCTTGCTTCCAATTAAGTGATTCTTCCATTTCCAACCCCAAAAATGTGACTGAAGAAGGGTGCTGTATTTCGGTACCATTAATCGAAATACCACAATGCTCATCCAGTACTTTTTGCCTCGGATGGAATCTAAGAAAATTTGTTTTCTTTAGATTTAAAAGTAATTTGTTACCACAGAACCAGCTATGCAACTTCCTTAGCACGTCGTTAGCTGCTAATTGCAAATCTCCTTCATCTGCGATCAATATTGATGTGTCGTCTGCATACATAGTGATGTTGTCTTTATTCAGGTAATTTGGCAGATCGTTAACATATAATATAAATAATATTGGGCCCAGGATCGAGCCCTGTGGTACTCCAACGTCAATTTCTGTTAATTGCGATCTATAATTAACTCTGTAATTCTCAGACATAGAGGTTACTTCGACGCACTGCTGGCGATGCCGGATGTAAGACTGAAACCAGCTAGCGACTACACCTCTTATGCCATAGTCATACAGTTTAGAAAGCAAAATTTTGTGATCTACACAATCAAATGCACGACTCAGATCGCAGAATATTCCTATTGGATATATTTTCTTGTCGATGTTTTCTATTATTTTTGTGTAAAACTGCATAATTGCCGTAGTCGTAGATTTACCTTTCTGGAACCCATGCTGGTTATCCGTTATTATCTCGTATCGCTGGAGAAAGCTAAGTAATCTGTTGAGCATAGCATACTCAAACAATTTAGATATGTTGGATAGTAAAGCAATAGGTCTGTAATTTGCCATGTCCATCCTATTGCCTTTTTTATGTAGAGGTCTAATAATAGCTACCTTTAATGCATCTGGAAAAATTCCATGCTCAAAGGAGAGATTGATAAGATAAGTAATAGGCTTTACTAAGTACTTCCTGTAGTCTTTAAGGAGCGTGCTTGTTAGATTGCATATACCTACAGCCTTGTTTGGCTTAAGACAATTAAAAAGCTCATAAACCTCCATCTACTGCAACAGGCCCATGCATTTAGCATTGATGAAAGTTGCAGAAACCGATGGAGAATTTTGTATTGTAGCCATCAAGTTCAAAGGGACATTCCTGAAGTAATCGTTAAAGGCCTCTGCCATATCTTTCGGATTTTTACAACTATTACCTTCTACGACTAATTCCTCCAAGTCTTGACCTGCATCTGTCCTCTTTAACGAGTTAACAATATTCCACATAGCTGCAGTTTTATTGCTGGAGGCACTTATAATATCCGAATAGTATTTCTTCTTTGTGGTTTGAAGTAATTGTTTATATTCCTGTTTCTTATGTTTGTACACTGGAGCTAACTGTGGATATTTCCTTTGAAGTACATACCAGTCATTAACGATCTCCTTGCTTTGCTGGATTTCAGCCGTTACCCACTTACTAGAGTTCGGTTTATTTTTATGTTGCTTGAGTGGAAAAGATTCATCGTAATAAAAGTTAACAATGCGGAGAAACGTATCGACCTTTTTATTTATATCAGGAGCGTTGTATACATCGTCCCAAGTTTCTTTTTGCATGTAGGACGCAAATTTACATTTTGAGTTCGTATTGTAAGATCTTTTGTAATACGTTAGTGTTGGGCTTAAAGTATTATAGCCAACCTTCAAAAGAATAAGCTTATGATCAGACAAGTAGGTATCTTGAACAGTGCTAGCAACATTATCGGACGGAACATTCGAGAATATATTATCTATCATAGTAGAAGTATTGCCGGTAACCCGAGTAGGCTGTGAAATAAGCGGCACTAAATTGTACGTAGACATCAGATCGAGTATAGCCTCTCGTTCAATACTTTCTTTGGAAAAGTCTATATTCCAATCACCCCCCAGAAAAATCGGTACTTTAAAGTTATAATGAAGTGACATTAGATTATTCAGCCCAACAAGAAAATTATCGACATTTTCCGTCGGAGACCGGTAAAGACTAAACACTTTAACCAGCCTACCGCCAAGTGTGCACACGATACCAGAAACTTCAAAATCCTTTTCAACATTACAGCTATGAATATTTAAAGGTTTAGCGATAATAGAGCTTTTAACCCAAATTGCAGTACCGCCACCCCTAGAGGATCCACGGCAAAAGTAATTCAAGAGGGAGAAGCCCTGTATCTTAAACACTTCCATTTGATCAGCATTAATCCATGTCTCATTAAAACACAAAATATCAGCATTATAAGTAACAGACAATACATCAATATCGGATTGTTTATTATTTAAACTTTGAGCATTTAGATAAATTAAAGTAGAAGCAAGATGCTCATCCAAGGTGTTTCCCCGTTGTTTTATCTCGATATCGTGTCCTTCGAACGCCTGTGAAAAAATCGTGTAACATAAGCACCCTTAGGCCATATTTCCGGTTTCATTGCCGATGAATAGTTTTCCAGATGAATTGTTATCTTGAAAGATTTGTATTTATCTGGATATTTGGATTTATATTGTCACGTACGTTAATGCCCTGCCGCCATTTTATGGAAAATAGCTATAATTGTTTTAATATTCTAAATTTTGCCAGTGTTATTCTCAACGTTAATATACTTCTAAACCGATTATTGTACGGACTCTAACCTAAAACATGCTCATTTTCCAAAATTTCGACTAATTTACAAACTCTTGTAAATTTACCAAACGTATGTCTATAAAAACACGAGAAGATTTTCATGAACTAGAGTCGATGCTTGCTTCTCAGAGCAATTATAATTTCTTCGTACGTCAGACTTCTTTTGAATTTGAATAAATAATTTCAGTAATTTCTTTTAAGACAAACTACAGCTCTTGGAGGGTCAAATGTGAGAGTCGTAACGATGAATATCCTAAAGTATTTCTTATCAGAGGCAATAGCAAGTCAATTTAATTTGCCGGGAAGAGAAGAAAAACACGGTTGTAAGGGTACCTTTTATCTGGATTGATTCTTGGTAATTATTTAGTTTATTATTTTTCTACAATGCTTATTGTTAATTATATTGTAATTAATATAGCTCCTGTAAAATTGGAATTTGCGGGACGTGAACCAGCGGATGTGCAAGATTCAACAATTAAGAGTGCCATACAAGATTGGCTGAAACAATAAGAAAAGTGTGCTTCTCATATTATCTAAAATTTTGTTCTTGTTTTCGTCAAAATTATATTACATACTACATAATTTTTTTTAAATACGTGATGTGTTAATAAATATTATTAGTATGATTTCATATTACAAAAGTCTTTAAACTTTAATTTACTCTTTTAAATGTTATACTCCCCATGCGCACCTATATTCTTCAACTACGTATATATTTGTTATGTCTGTACCTTCGCAGGACAAAATTGTTTTTATTTGTCAACAATATCAAGGTAAGTATACTACGAGCTTTGGTTATAATGCTGTTAATGTGCAGGCAGTGAAATTGAACAAAATGTGAACTAGTCTAAAATAACGTATAATAAGCAAATAATTTATTCATATATAAAATATTTACGATATCCTAAAATAAAACGTATATAGTGAATTGATGAGTCTGATACATGTTGAAACTCCATATATAACTGAATAAAAAAAATACGTAAACTTAGTTTCAAAAATTATTTAATAATATCACTACAATATTGTTTCGCCAAACTTTGGCTTCATAAGGTGATGAGTAACTGAATATACAAAATTATTACAACATAATATATAGTCACAAAAGTATGGGATATGAGTGGGGGTATTTTATAAACTATAGCATTGTAACAACGGGGAATAATTGAACTGAGTCTGATCGTTTAGAGCACGATCTAATTTACTATATCTATTAATTTCTAAGGTTTCTAATAAATTAAGTTTCTGTCCTTTGTCTTGTATATGTAAAACTTTGAAATCTCTATTGAATTCGTGTTCTTTATCTATACAATGCGTTGCGAAGGTAGAGTCCGTTTTTTATCAAAACTTTTTTCATGTTCCCCGGTCCTTTGTTCAAAAGTACGGCCTGTCTGACCCACATATACCTTATCACACTCACAATTTAAGTCAACATATAGACCTCCGATTTCAACCTTTTATCCGGTTTATCTTTATCATTTCTAATATATTTTTGAACTAAATTATTAGTTTTAAATGCTATTCCGTGCGTTCAGGGAGTTACGGCGCTGGAAGCGAATACCGCTAGAGCTTGTGGCCAGCGCCTGAAGTCATTGAACGGGTCACAGTAGTACATTTTAAAATTGTTGCTTGGACATGCGTACTTTTACTACTTCTGAAGTCTGACAGCAGCAATATGGTGTTGTGAAGTTTATTATTATTTAATTTAATTATTATTATTATTGTTTGAAGTATGAAGACGTGACATACGTACTTTTAAAATCTAAACTAAAAATAAAGTCAACGTATTTGGTGTGTAATTAATATATGATAGCAATATAAAATCCTTATTTTAGAATTGACCGAGGAGGTGGTAAATTATTTACTATAATATAAAGTGTGTCTAAATATTTAATACTACATTTTATTATATGGATTATGTGGAAGTTTTCGACGAAGTTGGCGTAATCTATTATCAATATTATATCAGCAATTTTGGTTGATATATTTATCGGCACTGTGAACAGTTATTCATTTCAATTTTAATTAGTTGATGAATTTTCTGAATGCTAATGTTGCAGTAAGAGTAGGTATAACCACAGAATTATAACTCGTACATAAATTTATTACAAAGAAATAACTTTGTGTATTTATTTTATTACTGTAGTTGTAAAAACAATATTCTTCCAATATTTAACTTATTGAAATCTAATGTTAGCAAATTCGTTGGAATGTTTTGAGGTTTTAGTTGAAGATGATGTAACGATTACCTAACACTATTATATTAGCAATTAGCAGTGTTGGCTGAGATATTTATCGGCACTGTGAATAGTTGTTCATTTCAATTTTAATTAATTGATGTATTTTTTGAATGCTACTTTGTAATAAGTATATAAATAAATAAATAAATCGCCTATCCTATTGATAAATAAATATGACATAAACTGATAACATTGTGTGTTTTATTGTTGTGGTTGAAGAAGCAATATTCCAACATTTATCGTACTGGAATCTGATGGTAGATCTTGTGTAAAAGTCTTAAGTTACGTTACCTAATAGACTATGTAGCTATCTATACCTACTTATGCATACAATACTAATGTATTTTAGAACACGAAAATATAATAAGAAGATAAGGCCCAAAAACAAACAATATTATATATATAGCTCATTAGTTTCAGTAGCAGCTCTTAATATTTTTGATTAAAGTTAGTGCCAAATTAGAAGGAATTATGCTGTTTGACATTACTTGTTAGTCATATCTATTTCAAAATACATTTCAATACCTATATAAACATATCAAAAAGACTTATTAGGCACTATTTAAGATCTATTGTGCAACATAATTGAAGTTTTTATTGATCGTCTTATTCACAAGATTCAAATTTGAATTTTAACAGCTTTCTTTTACCGCTGCTAAGTCATCGAGCCAAATTTATTTTCATATATTACTTAGGATTCACTAACAGATGTTTGTTTATTAGAAATAAATAATCTATTTCAAGTAGAAAAAAATATTCACTTTATATGTAAACCGAATATAATAGTACTTATCAATATCTATTTTATATGATAAATTTACCTATAACTTTCGCATAACATTAAATATAACAACAAGTACAACAGCAACCGTAAAAATGATATTTACTACTACAATTAATAAATTAATGTGTTTATTAATCCGCGGGTTTGAATTTTTAAATTCAAATTTGAATATTCACCGCTTATCCCCACTTCTTTCTAGCGCCGCTAGGTCATCGAGCGAAATTTATTTTCGCTAGGCAAGATGGCGACCGCTAGCTCCAGCGCCGGCACTCAGCAGTCGCGTTCAGGACACCGCTCGAGCTAGCACAGCTCAGCGCTAGCGGCGCCGTAACTCCCTGAACGCACGGATTGACTCGTTTTTAACGTTTTTAATTAGTTTACCTATTTTTATTGATGTATGTCCTATATAGGTGAAAGGATTATATTTGTTATCTGACTTTTCTTGTATTTTTGGATAAATTAACGATAAAGCCTGCCTTTTTCGTTTTCGTGCAAGAATAATGTCTACTAAATTTACTGTATAGCCGTTATTGTTAGCTATCGTGTAGATTCTATTAGTTCTAATTCAAAGTTAGTTTTATTCATTGGTACATTAATTAATCTACGTATCATTGACTCATACGCTGATAACTTCTGTGACCAGGGGCAGTGGCGGCCCGTGATTTTTTGGGACGGGAGGGCACCGGGGGTCTGAGTGTTTAATATCAAAAATTAAGTAAAGACAAAAAACAAACTCAATATGCTATTTAATTAACTTGTTTGAAAATAAAATCCATCCGCCGTTCCTTACGATCAGCAAAATGATTAATAACTCATTCATTGAAGTTTGGTGTTGATGTCAATAATTGTTTTTCAATGGAACACATTGCTAAGGCACATAGTCTGCTTTCTTGCATGGTATTTCTAGAAAATGTTTTTATCGCCAACCGTCAGTAAAGTGATGCGTTACCATAGCGTTTTACGGAGGTAAAGAAACACTTTATCGTACTGTACAATAAAGTACTTTACCTGCCGCTAATATCTGTCAGCGTAGCCATGACTGATGACTTTAAAAATAAATCGTTTGTCACTGTCATAAACTGTCATAAGTTATTATATCTTTATTTCTTAAATTAACAATTTTCACGGTTGGCGATAAAATTTTGTATGCACCACGTCAGTAAAGTACCTTTACCGAACTCGTCTGTTACCCGCCGCGCTCGCTTCACTCGCTTGGCTCGTAAATCAGACTCGTTCGATAAAGTATCACTTTACTGACTTGTTACATAAATAACTATTATTCTCTTCAAAGTAGAAAAACACCGTTCACTTGATTTTTTCTATTTTGCACGCCTCCAAAGATTCGCAAAATAGTAGAAGACAATTTACAAAATCTTTCGCCAACATAGTCTCGACATATTATTAAAAACAAACTTTTTATAATAGTTGTACTATTCAACCTTGGAAGTAAATTACAATAGTAGCATCAGAAAACTTATCATCCAACTCTGCTTAACAATTTATATTGTTAATTAGTAAATAAAATGTTAGC
The DNA here is from genome assembly GCA_963170755.1 of Amphimallon solstitiale. Taxonomy (NCBI): domain Eukaryota; kingdom Metazoa; phylum Arthropoda; class Insecta; order Coleoptera; family Scarabaeidae; genus Amphimallon; species Amphimallon solstitiale. Next base: position 87,104,485 of record OY720677.1, on the reverse strand, counting down.
ATGTGTGCTTTTTATTCTTTGTACAACTTCTATTGCACATGTTTATTACATTAAAGGCTTACATTTTGACATTTAAATATAATTTGGTTCCATTTTTTTTTGTTACCAACGTCAAAACAACAAAATTAGCGTGCGATAAAGAAATACTTTTGAAACCAAAACGGATGTCGTAAAGTGAACTTTATAGCACTGAAATAGAAAATAGTATATTATTCAACGAGTTTGCGTGGATAATTTTATTACACGAGGATGAAGTTTGCAGCACGAGCGCAGCGAGTGCTGTAATCGTCCGAGTGTAATAAAATATCCACGCAATGAGTTGAATATAATGCTTTATCTACTAATGTATTGGCGGTACACGAAATATTATACATTTCCAGCAGACAGAAAAAGCTGTAGACGTGTTAAGATTATAATTTGATTAGAATAATAATAAGCACGCTACTTGACATTCAACGTTTGACGTTCGATGTCATTCAGTGCCTACGCAACTAAGAAAAAATCGCTTTTTTTCCAGTGTTTATTTGAATGTAATTGGTTATACTTTCCCGCCTATTTTTTCATTGGTCCCAGGAAGTGTTGAATAATATTATTCAACAGTTTCTTATCCAATCAAAAACACTTTACAAACACAGTGTTTAATAATGAGGTCTAATATCGGTATAATTGTTTCATGTATTATTTGACATTAGTAGATAAAAGCATTTTGCACATTACACCCACACAACCAGTCTGATAAACTGTAAGAGCTTCTGTTGAATTTTCTCGTCACGGTTTTATTAGTTTTCTAATTGTGATCTTCTAGTTTAATCAATAAATCTGGTCTAGGGAGACCTAGATTTTTTAATTCTGTCTTAATGTTTTAACGCATTTCATAGTTGTATTTGCACCGATAGAAATTACAACATACATTCACCGTGTGTATATTACATACTGGACCGTAGAGACACAGAATAGATAACAATTGTTATCTATTCTGTGGTAGAGATGAGAGCAGATATTGGTCACAGTGATTTCGTAATCACCGTTTGCAAATTCTTGGAATCACAGTGATTAATTCGTATTTATTATGATGAAAAGGGTTCTTTTCAATAGAAGCAAATAAATATCTTTTTCAACTAAAGAAATATTTCTGCCTGCGATTCTAAGATTTACTTCACTTTAAATAATATATTCAATTTGACATAAATATGTTTCACTATAGCTGTAACGAAGCAATTATGATATTATTTTCAATCTTACTTATCGGATAGGCAAAGTCGATTACGTTCTAACAAAGTTAGTAAACTTACATTTTCATAATAATAAATATTCATTAATAATGTAGTTTAATATATTAATAATTAAAAAGTGCCTAAGCAAACTTTATATTTAATAAATATAATATTAGAACAGAAACTGAAATGTATTTAATTATTGCATATAGGTACATTAAACTGAACAAATAATAAATAAAATATACTTCATTGCTTGAAGTTACTTTTTACTTATTTTCTACTTTATAAGTTATATTTATTATCCATGCACATTTTGTGCATTTATTTATGTACATACATGATCATTTATATAACTAAAAACATGTCATCATGTTACTTACTAGATATTGTTAATTTAAAAAAATTTCAAGTCTTTTTACACGTTCATGTGTTTTATATAAAACATAAATTAAATGCAAAATACCTACTGATATACCTAATATGCGTATATTATTATTTAGGTAGTTTATCATCAAATCAATAATTTCCATTATATATTATACGTATAACGGGAATTTGTTGTGTTAAGATATTCATTTTCACCACGAATATATTTCCACTACGCATATAGTTAAACAATTCAAAGAGCTGTTTAAAATCGAACGGCGCAACATGGGCGCAAGCAGGAACCGTTTATTTTCACCGTTTAATAGTAAACAGTTCGGAGAGCGGTGATTGAAAGAGCTGTTTCAAATAAAGCGCACGGCGAAAATAAACGGTGAAAATAAACTGTGAAAATAAACGGCTCTTGCTTTCGCTGTGATTAAAAGAGCTGTTTAAAATCACGGCGATTTTAAAATCACCGTTTGCTTTAGAACGGTGAATGGAAAATCACCGTTAAGACCATCTCTACTGGACCGCCACTCGGACCCGGCACCATAGAGTAGTGCCCCGCCGCCTACATATATACGCGCGCTACCCGCGCCAGTTTCATCGCTCGATTTCTAATGCAGACGGGGCAGTCGCGCGAGATGCCCCGGAGCCTACGTCAGGCTGCGATTTTTAAACGCGCTGAAAAGACGGACTGTTACTTCCGGAAACATATTATTTGTTATCAAACAAATCAGAAAAATTACATACAAATTAGGTATTTATAATTAATTTATCTGTTAAAAGAAATTTGTTACGGGGCAATTTGTCACGAGGGGGCAGTGCCCCGTTGCCCTCCCTGCAGCAGCTGCCACTGACCAGGGGTGAAAAGAACTTTTATGTATAGTAGTATCTGTGTGCGTAGGTTTGTGAAAAATTGCAAATTCATGCCTGCCTTTATTATTCGAAATCGTTAAATCTAAAAAAGTAATGGATTTCTCCTTTTCTATTTCTGTTGTAAATTTTATATTAGAGTGTATGGTGTTAATATGGTCTTGAAACGATTTTAACTGCCTAACTGTACCTTTAAAGCAGACTAATATGTCATCAACATAACGGTACCAATAAACACAATTGTTAAATAAGGGGTGCTTACTTATTTGTGTTTCGATGTAGTTCATAAATATTTCTGCCATTAGCGGACTTAAGGGATTTCCCATTGCTAAACCTGTCGTTTGTGTGTAGAACTGTTGTTTATATTGACAGTAATTCTGTCTTACACAGATGTTTAAGAAATGTAAAATCTCGGTTTTGGTAATCGGGTTAACGTGCCTTAAGTCCAGCATTGAAGATATTAATTCTATTACCTCTGCAGGGGGTACATTGGTGAATAGGTTTGTAACATCAAACGAAACAAATTTACTGTTATGGGGAATATCTAAACTCGATATTTTCTTAATAAGTTCTTGTGAATTTGGTATGGACCACTCCGATTTAAATTTTGTATGTTCGAGTATAATATGAATTAATTGTTTGCAAAGTTTAGTACACGGGGCTTTAATGAAGGAAACTACGGGTCTGATGGGCATATCTGGTTTGTGTAATTTAATTAATCCACATAGTTTAGGTGCTTGGGGGTTCACGATCGTAAGACGTTGTTTTTGTTAATTGTTAAAAAGAATATCTGAATCATTTAAAGCCATTTTTAGTTCTTTTTGAAACGTTTTTGTGGGGTCTGATTGTAACTTTGAAAATGAATTATTATCTACGAAATCTATAACTTTTTTATTATAATCTGGCTCAGAAATTGCAATGACAGTGTTACCTTTATCTGCTCTAGTGAAAATAATTGGTTTTTCTAAAGATTTTTGTTTTAGAGATTTTATTGTATTCACTTCTGAGCTAACATTGTTTGAAAATGAATGGTTCTTAATTATATCGTCCGCTATAAATTTGGTTCTAAGACTATCATTTTGTTTGCTTAGGGCAAGCTCTGTTTCTACTGCTAAATTTTCTAGTAGTTTTTTTATTAATGTGTGGCTTGATGTTATGTTTAAAACCTTTAGACAACAGGCGTTGTTTCTACACAAGTGTAAAGATGAACACCTGTCACCCAAACACATTAACATCAGATCCACACAGGACAACTTGGCATCGCGGAAAGCAATAGAAGCGGACGTCAAGACCTGGATAAAAGAAGAACTGAAGAACCTATACAACAAACGAGATACCCTATCTGCACATATCAAGGTATTACATTCAGAGTTAACATTTAGACTCACAAATTTAGAATTTGACCTTTTATTAGAAGCTATTCACTCTAAAATCAGTCCAGTGATCCATAGAAAATATTTAATGCAAAATAGTAAGATTAAGAGACTTACTAAAAAACTTAATAGCCATACTATCACCCCTAATAAAATCACACATAATTTTTCCTTTTTTGAACGATTCAAGAATTTAACAACTACTAAATATACTGTAGATGAACAACGCCTGTTGTCTAAAGGTTTTAAACATAACATCAAGCCACACATTAATAAAAAACTACTAGAAAATTTAGCCGTAGAAACAGAGCTTGCCCTAAGCAAACAAAATGATAGTCTTAGAACCAAATTTATAGCGGACGATATAATTAAGAACGATTCACTTTCAAACAATGTTAGCTCAGAAGTCAATACAATAAAATCTCAAAAACAAAAATCTTTAGAAAATCCAATTATTTTTACTAGAGCAGATAAAGGTAACACTGTCATTGCAATTTCTGAGCCAGATTATAATAAAAAAGTTATAGATTTCATAGATAATAATTCATTTTCAAAGTTACAATCAGACCCCACAAAAACGTTTCAAAAAGAACTAAAAATGGCTTTAAATGATTCAGATATTCTTTTTAACAATCAACAAAAACAACGTCTTACGATCATGAACCCCCAAGCACCTAAACTATATGAATTAATTAAATTACTCAAACCAGATATGCCCATCAGACCCGTAGTTTCCTTCATTAAAGCCCCGTGCAGTAAACTTTGCAAACAATTAATTCATATTATAGGTACTCGAACATACAAAATTTAAATCAGAGTGGTCCATACAAAATTCACAAGAACTTATTAAGAAAATATCGAGTTTAGATATTCCCCATAACAGTAAATTTGTTTCGTTTGATGTTACAAACCTATTCACCAATGTACCCCCTGCAGAGGTAATAGAATTAATATCTTCAATGCTGGACTTAAGACACGTTAACCCGATTACCAAACCGAGATTTTACATTTCTTAAACATCTGTGTAAGACAGAATTACTGTCAATATAAACTACAGTTCTACACACAAACGACAGGTTTAGCAATGGGAAATCCCTTAAGTCCGCTAATGGCAGAAATATTTATGAACTACATCGAAACACAAATACGTAAGCACTCCTTATTTAACAATTGTGTTTATTGGTACCGTTATGTTGATGACATATTAGTCTGCTTTAAAGGTAGAGTTAGGCTGTTAAAATCGTTTCAAGACCACATTAACACCATACACCCTAATATAAAGTTTACAACAGAAATAGAAAAGGAGAAATCCATTAATTTTTTAGATTTAACGATTTCGAATAATAAAGGCAGGCATGAATTTGCATTTGTTCACAAACCTACGCACACAGATACTACTATACATAAAAGTTCTTTTCACCCCTGGTCACAGAAGTTATCAGCGTATGAGTCAATGATACGTAGATTAATTAATGTACCGATGAATAAAATTAACTTTGAATTAGAACTAAATAGAATCTACACGATAGCTAACAATAACGGCTATACAGTAAATTTAGTAGACAATATTCTTGCACGAAAACGAAAAAAGCAGGCTTTATCGTTAATTTATCCAAAAATACAAGAAAAGTCAGATAACAAATATAATGCTTTCACCTATATAGGACATACATCAATAAAAATAGGTAAACTAATTAAAAACGTTAAAAACGAGTCAATAGCATTTAAAACTAATAATTCAGTTCAAAAATATATTAGAAATGATAAAGATAAAACGGATAAAAGGTTGAAATCGGGGGTCTATATGTTGACTTGTGAGTGTGATAAGGTATATGTGGGTCAGACAGGCCGTACTTTTGAACAAAGAACCGGGGAACATGAAAAAAGTTATATTGGTAAAAAAACGGACTACCTTCGCAACGCATTGTATAGATGAAGAACACGAATTCAATAGAGATTTCAAAGTTTTACATATACAAGACAAAGAACAGAAACCTAATTTATTAGAAACCTTAGAAATAATAGATATAGTAAATTAAGTCGTGCTCTAAACGATCAGACTCAGTTCAATTATTCCCCGTTGTTACAATGCTATAGTTTATAAAATACCCCCACTCATATCCCATACTTTTGTGACACTATATCAGTAGCACAGAGGTAAACCGTCGCATCTCCATTATAGAGAGTTTTGAGAAATTAACGAACAGTTTTTATTTCGTCTATTAAAAAAATTGCCGAAAATTGAAAAATAGCAGGAATTCATACTCCTGCACTCCGTATCAATACGCTCTGCATGACAAAAAGAAGTATTCATTGTTTCCATAACTCATACCTGAACATGATTTTGTGGACTTACGACTATTTACTTCAACGTCAAATAGCAGGTAAAGGGTCGTTACTACTCCTCATTAAATTTAAAAGATCATTATTTTTATTTTTTAAACTCAAATTTTATTCAAATACACAAAAAAAGAAAAATAAACTGAATGCCAAGCTTAAAAAAACAGTTAAGTTTATTCGTCATCGTCTTGCCCATCTTTTGATGCTACCGGTATATTTCTGTAGTAGTCGTGAAAGGTGGTCGGGACCCACTTGAGAAGTGTAATTAAGTGATCTTTCTTCTTTTTGTTGACCCCCTTTGGACTATTTCTTATGGCAGGTAAGTTGTCCGGTAGTTTCATCGTCTGTCTAACAGATCTTGCAATATTAAGAGTTTTGAAGGTTTCTTGGTCGAATTCTGTTTTATAATAAATAATGGATGGTGACTCAACACGTGCCTCCAACCAAACAACTGCAGATATTAGAAAATTTTCTTTGTCCGTATTTTGTTTCCTGCTTGTGAAAGGTGCTCCGCGGGAGCTATACAAAACTTCAACATTTTTAAAATCTTCTATTTCCATACTAAAAACTGTTGCACCAGAAGTTCGTATAAGTTGCTCCCAGTCCCAGGGAGTTACAATTTGCATCGTGGGTTGTTTCTTTACTGTTCTCTCAATCAAACCATGGATATGGTCAGCTTCCATGTGAGTATGCCCACGTAAAAGAAATTTGTGAACAACAGTTTTCAGAGAAGGACATACATTTAAGAGCCAAACATAACTTGTTAACATCATAATGTTTCTATTTTGGCTAGGGCAGTTATCGGACCATATTATTAAATTTTCGGTTCCACTTTGAGCAATAACATTGTTTGCCCATTTTAACAGCGCCGAAGCAACTTCATTCCCTCCTCTTCCAGCTTTGGACTCGTCCCAAGTTATACAGTAGGATTTCTTATCGGTAGCATCGTAAATCGTGAGATTGAGTGTCCACAATTTTAGCAAATAGAAGCTTTGGCAATTCGATAGATATGGAGTAGGTAAACATTTTTGAAGGTCTAACATTATTACCTTAGTTTTTTCAACGCCCCTACTCATTTCTTTATCTCGCCTTTTTTTTTTGGTAGCGTCTTTCGGCTTCGTCAAGGTGAGCACGGTAAGCCTGTTGAGCATCTTGCTTATCTTTTTCGTCAAGGGAGTTGTCTTTAAGTTTCAAAACAAAACTGTCACAAGCATCACAGCTGTCACTGGAAGGTTTCTTAAATCCTAGATTGAATTCATTATCAAAGACACGCTTCACGACTTCATTCTGTGGAACATTATCTTCTACACACTTTTGTTTGTACAATTGGTAAAGCCTCTCTGTATTTAGGTCACTTCCCAAATAGTTTTTAGCACTTTTCTCGCGGCTGTAGTGACTCTGATACAAAGTAAATGACCTGATATGAGATCTAACTTTGTTGAGGACATTTTCCTGAAGTTTGTTTGAAGGTACGTGCCGACCTCTCATATCACGTGCAGTAAAGCCCCCCACATTTCCCTTTTTCAATGATGTTCTTACTACAGTTTCTGAGATTCCTAATGTATTTAGGAAAAACACTTTGCAGACTTCTATTCGTGACCCATTTACATCAAAGTAGTAGGAAATTGTTTGCTTCCTTTGACCATTTCTGCTGCCGTCTTTAGATCTTACTCGATTCGGGGGCTTACTGCTCACGTGTGATATTATAAATTGCCGCTTTACGTCCCAATTTTTTGATGCGTCCCAATATCAGTGGTATATTTCGTTTCGTACATCTTGTTTAATTTTTTCTGAACACTTTTTCTTGCAGGGCCCGCATGCTTGTTTCATGGATTTCGCACGTATTAACTTGCCTGTTTTAGAAATATGCTCTTTTCCAGATAACGTCTTCACTGTTCTCTTGGATGCTTTCCATTGGTCCATATTTCTTAGTTGTTTCCTAATCTCCTTTTTTGCAGTCGGGTTTGCAGCACCAAGTAGATTTGTGACATTCTCTTGTTCACTTTCCAAATTTTCGACTGAAGCTTGTTCTGGTTCAGATTCTGAACTTGGAACGTAGTTAGGATCCGCGTCGCTGTCATCACCATAATAAGCTTCTCCAATCTCATCGTAATCATCAATAGCTCCTGCAGTTGTTTTACTTATATTTTCTTCCATTTGTTTGGGGTGTGGGCCAGTAAAACTTCTAGAAGAATGGCCAAGTTCTGCAGCCATGCTTGAGAGAGGCAAATTCTCCTCAGAATCGGTTTCGGAGATGGACATAACTTCTGGGTTGCATAATTCTGTACATACAGTTATTTCTAAAGTTGGAAGCCACTGCTCCTATATTCTTCGACATTTCAAACTCAGTTTGAGATTCCCCTTGTTCCAAATTGCCTTCGATTACTACTTCTCTATTTTGCGTTTGTTCTAAGGGAAAAGATTCGAGTTGAATTTCAAGGCGAGAATTAAGCATAAAATCATATTTTCCGGCTTCAGATATAGTGTCAAACATTTCTACAATTTTCGTGACGTTTTCTACAACAGATTCATCTGATGTGTTTTCTGAAACAAAGTTTACATACCTACCTAAATAGCCGTATCTTCAAAGTACATAATCAATGAGAGAATTATTTCTCTTTTATTCGTAAGTTTATATGAAAATGTGACTTACCGTATGTGATATTATCTTTCCTTGCATTGTCGACAATTTTTGCTATGTTTTTTCTAACAGGAACAGACTCATTAGTTGTGTTTTCTGAAATGAAGCTTACAGGTAAACAGTCGTATCTCCAAAGTGATCAGTGAGGGCATCATTTTTTCTTGTAATAGCACAGACAATTAAAAAAATGTGCTTTTGTATAATGTTCACATTTGTCAAAAGCGTTCATTTTAGTGTTAAAATATAACAATACATTACTTTGCCCAGGATTTTTTAAATTATAACCTCAAAATGTACCATGTTTTCATGTTTGTTTAAGCTATCAGTGAAAATTTTACATACCGTATCTGTCATTACCTTTTCTTACATTTTCCAAAGCCAGCTGCACAAGGTTTCTGCTTCTGCTCGTCATTATTACTAGTTCCAAACAGGTGGAGAACATTGAAGAATGGAGATACGATCATTTACCACTACTGAAACCTAGCTTCACATTCATGCGCAGTATCGCTCGGTGGAGTTACTATTATTTACTTCCGTGGGTACAGGAGATACTACAGTTTCTAACTCGAATATCTCATATACTAATGCATTGATACTTACGATCTTTTGCCGTTCGAAAAAAGAAAGTTTTGTTTGCGGTAAAGTGTAGTGAACTCAAATGTGGCTAAACGTGGAGTTACGACAGTTTACCTCTGTGCTACTGATATATTATGTTGTAATAATTTTGTATATTCAGTTACTCATCACCTGATGAAGCCAAAGTTTGGCGAAACAATATTGTAGTGATATTATTAAATAATTTTTGAAACTAAGTTTACGTATTTTATTTATTCAGTTAAAACGTATATCATGCACAACATATAACAACCGAATTATATATACATTTAGAAAATATCTACGAAATCCTTAAATAAAACGTATATATACGAATATTTTAATGTTGATTGTAACGTATAAAAAAGGACTAATTTAAGGTGGCCGTTTAATAGAAAGAGAATCGTCACATTGCTCTATCCTTTTCTAACCATTAGGCGTGTATTATGTGTTGCATACGTGACTGTATTTTAATTAGCCATCTGGTTGCCAGTAGCAGCGATATTATTTGTAAAACAAATTTATTGGATAAAAGATGGCAGTACTAACGCCACGTATCTCTTAGATTGAACCAAATTATACAGAGACTGGCAGACCAGACCGTTGTTTTTTTTGTGTATGAGACAAAAAACAGAGTTTTTGTCTCATACACGATTTAATAGAATATGTGTCTATTTTGAAATCATTGATATTTACCCTAAATTGTAAAAATGCAAATTGCGTCCTTACAAGAATAATAGGAACATACTGTTATATATAATGTTTGTTTTGTAAATACCTATGTAGATCTGTCCTTTATCTATTTGATTTAGATAATAAATAGGTATTTTTTAGTGATTATTGCATTTTTGAAAAAGGAATATATAGGCTGATTCAATTTTGATGGTCACCATGGGTATTTCGCTTATTATTTGGAATAGAGAGTAGGTTTGAGTTTGGCAAAGTTGGTAAATTTTGTGTTTTGTTATGTAACTTGAGCATGTACCATGTCTTAGTTGGAAGAATTAGATTAGTAGATGAGAAGTAACACTTGAGCGCGAAATACATAGTTACCAAGTATGTTGTCAATGGTTAGTTTTTCAAAATGTGTAATGGATACAAAAGTATTCAGAAGTACGTTTGGAACAACTTTTGCATAAAAAAATCTACTTTCACAGAGGTAGTACATTTTTATTCTTATAGATAAATAGTTTTTTTATAGAAGTATTTCGCCAAGTATTTATTCAAATTTGACTAAAAAATGAACTGTTTATTTAAGAAAACCCATAAGTAGTGAACCTGTCAATGTAAGAAACACAAGGCCTATTGTGTGTGTAAAAGTAAGAAAAAGAGAAACAATCAATATACCTATTTCACATACCTATAACACTCTAATTAAATAGGTTAAATCTACATGTGTGCTCAGAAAGTAGTTTTGGATATTATAAAATGCCCTCTTTGTATTACTTTTGATACCGTATCAGCTATTAGAATGCCCGATTCAGTTGGAAAAAAATTTGAAAGACCACCCTAAAATTTATCCGACAGTGTGGATTTCCCACGTTCATAATAATTTACTAAAATATAATTAAAAACGAGATCTGCAGAATATTGAATTAAATTTCTTACGTATGTAAGTAATTTTTATTATAGGATTGAAGAAAATAGATTAAAAATTTTGTATAGGTACCTAAATAACTTGCCTTATAATTAATACTAGTGGTCGACCAGTGGCCGAAATTTGATCTCAATTCATTAAATTTTTAAGTTTGAGTTATTGAGGTTCTTTTGTCAAAAAGTATACTTCTATAACCATTGCATACAATTTTTTTCAATTTTCTATTACGTCAGCTGCGAGCGTGTAGAAATACGTCATTATGCATTAATTTTCGAGTTAATTAATTAATGTATTTGTTTGCAAAAAAAAATTTCTCTCACTGTTTGACCATGATAGCGGCCAAACGGCAAAAGCCATCAATACCGAAGTGTATATTTAGGAATATAATCTCCCTCGGAAATCTGATTATATTTTCAGTGAAATCGATAAATCGGGAGTAGTACTTCATATCAGTGAAGAAAACAAATAATAGCAATATCTCGTCAATTACTATAATTATAATTTTAGGCAAATATCTAAAGTATAACAATGTGATCAAGAGTAAATTAGAAAACAATTTTATAAAAGAATTCCTACCGGAAGTAGGTGTTTACTCTGATCGTAAAACAGGTTTTTGCGAATATATCGCAAGTCATGCATTCTAGACAAACATATCGAGTGTATGAAAATATTGAAAGCTCAATTTTGAATATTTTTGTAATAAGAAATTTCCAAAATTCGAACTGAAAGTACCTAGCAATTTTATTCTAATCGAATATCAATTTTTTGAAAATATCACGAAAATTATGCATTTTATACAGTATAAAAGTATTTAAACATGGATTTGGAATATTTTTGTAAAAAAAAAATTCAAAATTCGGACCGGAAATAACACTTTCGCCAGTGACGGCTGTTTTAGAGAAGCAATTAGATAGACAAGACTGATTCGTTTATTATCGGTGATATGTTCGGCTACTGGGAGTATATCAGCAATAATAAACGAATCAGTCTTGTCTATGTAATTGCTTCACCTAAACGAATTCATCAGACTGCAACTGACTTTCACTCTTATCGAATAGCAGTTTTTTGAAATATCTCGCAAATTTGCTTTTTATATAAATTTCTTAAGTAACTTGACTACAGCACCATTTATCGGATCCTTGCCTAGCTATGAACCATCGTCTCGACAAAATAAATATATTGCGTGAATATGACCTCAATCGGTCAAGTCGTTTAGAAGCTACAAGATCGCACACAAACGTACCAACGATTTATATATATTTGAAAATATATATATATTTAAAAAAAAATTGTTTAATTATAATACACCATTTCTACACTTTCTCTAATCTTCAAATAATTTAACTTACATCATTTCATCGTATAATTTTAGAATACTTTCTTTAAATAATATGTCATTCTCAATTTTAATATTTTTTTGAAAATATTTGACCAAAACACGTGTTCAGAAAAAAATCATTTTCACATTGTTTTTAAAAGTAAAAACATAAACTTTGGTGGTGCTTGTAGCCAAGAAAATTCTGCATCATTTGGTATAAGTTGACTCGACAATACCTCAAAAACGTTTTTTAAAGCCTACTTCTACTAATTTTGATATACCAAAAACTTTTTTTTTTTTAATGGAAGTATTTTATTGTGGCATTTTGTTTCTTTTTTTTTCTCTTTAATTTTTGTTAACAATGTCCTGTACCTATCTTTTGTAGTTTCTGAGATAATCACTATAGGAGCAATTAGCGGTCTAATAAAAACTACGAGCGTTGGTGTTCTATGCGCCGAAATATTCGTTCAACCAATGGAAGGCTGGAATGGTGCCCGACCTCTTTATTCAACTGTCAAACAAAGTAAAGGTTAAATCCACTATCCCAAAAGTAATAATTTTACAGAATGAAGGGCATCGCGTTTCAGTTTTTTTTAATTTCGGCAATATCCAGTTGCAGTATTTCATTTCTTAAACTATTGGTTAACAACCAAATATAATAAAGCATAAGTTTACTGACATATTTGAAGATGCCGCCTCTCTAAAAGGTGTATGAAACAACGCTGCTATCTTCAATTTAATTTGCTTAATTGCTCGTATTCTTTTATTGTTGAAGCTGTTCATAACAGATGCCTGTAGTTTTTCAAAATTATAAATTGATGTCCTACAACTTTAATAGAAATAAATTTTGCAACAAAATAACGCAATTTAAATAACCTACAACTATTGTGCAACGTAGCAACAATCAAAAGTAAGAAAAACAAATTTCATTAACGAATATGTTCAACATAACCACAAGTTTGTGCAATGCACGTGAGTATTCTGTTTTCCAAAGAAGTACTAATGTTGTATAAAACTTTTACATATTCTTATAAACTCTTCTCTGATTATAATGTTCATGTCTTCAACAAGATTTGAAAATCCGTCCGTAGAAAACGAAGATACTCTCCTTCATTAACATTTTCATCAAAGACATAAGGTCCAATTATGTAACTACCAATAACTACCACTGAATGATCAACAATTTTGAAAGTTTGCAGGTGTGATAAAGTGAAAGTTTTTATGTGTTATAATAACGAAAATTGTGACGATTAACGTATCCATTTTAATAGAAGGTAGCTTCGTCGGTAAACAACAAAAAATTGGGAAAGTCAGGCTAATTTATCTGCTGCCCATTGACAAAAATGTAATTAAAAACAATGACAAAATGTTTTTTTTTGGACGTGTTTTGGTCAAAAAATTAAAAAAAAAAATTAATAACTCAAAAACTATTGCCCCAATTTTGAAAAGGAAAAACAGCTGAATAGACAATTTTAAACAGTGCTAAAAAATCCAAAAATTTATAGTGTCATTTAAAAAAATTAATTCCATGCATTTCCGGTGAAACCGGAAGTGCGTCAGGGCTTAATGTATTTTTAGAATATGCGCCTTAAGCAACCATGAAACTTTCTCTAATTGTTTTTTTTTTTATTTAAAACATAAAGGAGCAATCAAAGAAACGGCTACTAATGACTCACCCTGTATATTGCAACACAATAGGTACTTGAAATACTCTGTTGGCCCGATATTTTCAGTAGATTTATTATTAAATGAGAATCCAAGACGCCTGAGTTCTATTTTCGATTTTTTGTAATTGAAGAGCATGTTGTTTGTAACCTTTTTTTCTTTAAAGATACTCTTTTGATGCCTGACAAACACATATATAACGTAACTGAGTATGACGGAGTAAGCAATTTACAGTATGTCGAGTCTATATTTGCCGTAGACATTCAAATTTTGCAACACTCAACATGCCTAACAATAACCGATCGTTGGCAGCGCCCTCTGTTTAAGAATTGCTGCACCTACCACAGTGATTATAATAAACGAAATCTACTTTTCCCATAAGAATATGTCTCTTAGATACAAATCAATCGGAATTTATGGGTGAAAACATTTAAAAGCACAAGACAGCTATAAAATACGCTTAATTGCTTTGTATCAAGCATCAAAAGAAAGAGAATTTATTTCTCCAGGGGGTAAGCTATCTAATATCTGGCAATTATCTATATATTCCAAGAAATACTAGCAGATTTTTGGTATAAAAACTTCCTGTTTTTTAACATTTTTTTCCACATTAATCGAACAAACTTCCCTTATTAAAACCACCTAGTCCCCTGGAGATAAGTTTGTAGATTATGCTCGTATTTTTTTTTTGTAATTTTGTGGCTTACTAACGGTTTCTGGTGCAATATGTTCGCAACATGTTTGCAATGTAATTTAGATGGGCGAGATGGCCACCTTAATAATAATAATATACAGCTTGAGCGCGCGGGGTATGATCACCCGATACTAGTCGATATTCTTCGGACGTATATTCGGCAAATGATCTCCGCTAGCTGTGTTCGCCAGATATAGATATATAGATTTATTTTTCCAGAGTTGTTATTTCGTTATATTTACTGGAGAGAATCTCTAATTTTAATTTCTATTTCAAGGGTCGTTTTTATGTTATTTTATGGTACCTATTCCTGTTATACTTATTTATAGTTTTTTTTTTACCATGAAATTTCTATTTATTTATTTTTCTCTAGACATCTTAGTTTATTCTGCAGATGTTTCAGGCGGGTTGTTTTTATTTCATTCTAAAACCCAGTTGTACTGCTATAACTCTGTACACAACTACATTATTATTTAATTTCATTAGGATAATCATAATTACGTTATAAGTATTACAATCTTCGCGTTATTATCGACTTAGTTATCTAAGCAATCGTCATTACTTAAAGAGAAAATTTAATTTGTTCTTTTTGTCAATCTGCAAAAAAATAATCAGATCACTATGAGTTCGAATATGAGCAGGCAATGCTAGTATGTTGTGCCGTTACTCTAATACAGTGGTTCCCAAACTTATTTTGCCTACTGCCCACTTTGAGAATAAATTATTTTTTAGCGCCCCCATTTTTTCACCTACTCAAAAACCACTATAACTTCAAATTAAATTAATTATTGTGAGCTATATTAGCGGAGATTAAACATTCATTCTAAACGAGACTTTTACTATGGGTTATAGTAAAAGTCTCGTTTAGAATGAATGAGTTAACTTGAGACCTGAGCGTAGTAGGTAGTACACAACGGCGCTCAGGTCTCAAGTTAACTTTTACGGGCTACACCTGCCAATGAGAATGATTATTGAAACGCAACTTTATAGTATTCAGACAAAGTATCTTTTATTCAAAATTCAAAATAAAACAAACATAATCGATTCTAATATAAAAACTAATGTGAAGGATGAATCTGATGCTGTTTAATAAGTTTGTTGATATCAGGTTCCAATTTACTCAAGAACAGCCGCAAGTCACCACGTTCGGTAACATGCAAACGATTTCTCTTTTTAGTAAGCAGCGTTGCTACAGCACTAAATCCACGTTCACACAAATATGACGATGGGAATGCTATCAAGAATCGTTGAATGATTGACCACAATCCAGGGTACAATTGCGGGATCGGTTTTTGTAGCCAAAATTCTTGGTAGCCATTTTTGAACTTGATTTTTATTTCCTCGTTCGTTGTCAATTCTATAAGTTCTTCTTCCAGATGTGGTGATATTGCTGTGTTGACATTTGAAAACGGATCCAACACCCAGTCTGGTATTTCCAAGTTCAAAATATCCTGGTATCGTTCGGTGAAGTCAATGTGGAGCTTTTCCAAATGTTGGCAGTAGGCAAACAAGTCGTCGTTACTGCAGGATACTGATAAATTCGGAAAATTATGAAACTCACGTCTGCCCATATTCTTTTTGTGTAGAAGCAGTTTGGCTGCGAAAGCAGCAACGACATTTTTTGTTTTAATTAAATTTAGTTCATCGCCTTGCAGTTGGAGATTCATGTTGTTGAACAATTTATACAGGTCTGTCATGTAAGCTATATCATTTTTTGATGTAATGAGCTTGTTGCGCAATTCTGTATCTTTAGTTTCCAAAAACTCTATCACAGAGTCAAACAGGTTGTAAAATCGAGTCAGACAATTGCCTCTTGATAGCCAACGAACTTCGGTATGAAACAACAAACGGTTGAAATCTTCGTCATTAGTAACACAAAGCTGATGAAATAATCTATCATTCAAAGAGCAGTTACGGATTTTATTGACTGCTTTGATGACATATTGCAGTGATTGAAATAGTCGTTCACTTAAATTTCTAGCAACCAAATGTTGTCTATGAATAACGCAATGTACAGCAAGGACATCTGGAATTTTATTTTTTACGTACGCTATGAAGCCTTTATGGCACCCTGTCATAGCCGGAGCGCCATCCGTAGCAACTGATATAATATTTTTCAAGGGAATCTCTTTCTCATCACAAAACTTTTCCAATGTATTGAATATGGTTTCGCCTTTTGTATCGGTCTCTAAATTTCTAGCAAACAATAGTTCTTCACATATTTTTTCATCTTTAATAAACCTCACGTAAGACAGCAACAATGCTTCATTAGTTGGTAAAGTGGACTCATCGAGCTGAATTGAGAATTGACTAGTCCTCAGATGATTGCACAATGATTCTTCTATGTTTCCGGCCATTTCATCAATTCGTCTTTGCACAGAATTATTACTCAAAGGAATTTTTCCGATAATATCTGCGGCCGGTTTATGAAGCACAGTAGTTATTACTTCCTTTATTGCTGGCAAAATTAACACTTCTCCGATGTTGTGTGGTTTGCCTTTTTGAGCAATTAACAAAGAGATGTTGTACGAAGCTCGAAGTCCGTCGTCATCTTGCTTAGCAGCCGCCGAAAAGAGTTTTGCTACACTTGGCCGAGTATTATGCTTCTTCTCTAGGTCTTGAAAATATGCTACATTCTTGTCTTTCTTATCTGGATGCATTTTATTCAAATGATCTTGAAGTCTTGAAGGCTTCATTGCTTCATTCGAAAATGTTTTTAGGCATAGAAGGCACAAAGGCGACGATGGGTTTGTAGGATTTTCAATGAATCCGAATTTAATATATTCCGCACAGTATTGCCGTCTCTTCTTTTTTACTTCCGATATTGTTTTGTTTTGAGAAATACGTAAGTATAAGTGTTGAACTTAAGTACTGCTTATCTATTACGCGCGAAACCGCAAATGAAAATAAAATAAATATTACGTTGTTTATATAGGATTGCATAAGCAGCACGCACCGACAGGAATAAGACAAACATGCATAAACTCGTTTATCTCATTCGACGCTCAATCGTACTCAACAAGTAAGAACAAGTATTCTATGAACCAGCCGATTGATACCAGTTGCCTTTTTATTTGTTTGTTTGTGTCTCTTTTCGTTTCGAAACGGAGCGACCGATTGATATGTTTTTTATTTTATTTATTCAATAAAACAGGACAGATATATGAACTACTCGGAGAGAAATATCGAACCGAGTTGGTTTGAGCAATTAATATTAGTTGATGTTCACAAGCTGTAGTCGAGAGTAGGGATGGGACATCGGTGGGTAAACATCGATATCAAACATCGATGTTAACATCGTTGATCAACATCGATGGTTGCAAAATATCGACTACCAAACATCGATGTTTTTAAACATCGATAATTATATTTATAGATTTATTTTTTGGCAGTTTAACAAAAACTTTATTATAACTTAATTAATTTACGTCCTTAACAAAATGATATAAAAGATATCACTATTCAAAAAAAATAATAAAAGAAATATATACATTTATAATATGTAGTTAACTTTAGAAACTACTCAAAAAAAACTATATAAAAAAACAATATTATGCAATTACGCATGAAACAACCACATGACTTAAATCGTCTGATACTTAAAAAATATATACATTTACGTGTATCAAAGCTTTTTAAGAGAACGATTTTTATTTGGGATTTTATAGTCTTGCATTTTTTTTTGACTACGCTGGCAAATACCGAGATACATATGGATATGGTTTTATATTTCTGATGTGTCATCTTGCATTTAATACGTGTATCGTCGTGTATGATTGTACGCACTAGGGAATTTCCCGAAGAAGTATACATCGGTAATGTCTATCTCCCTTCTTTTTCTATGAAAATACGTTTACCTCCTTCACTTATTCTGCATGCATACATAATTTAACTTTTATTTTGCACATTAAAAGTACTATAAATGTATGTATTTAATTATATATTATTTAAATATTTATACTGAGTAATATTTAAAAGAGCCTAAAATGAAATATTCGAATTTATATGATATAGCACTGTGAAATTTAAATACTTCTTTTATTCGTAGACAATTTTACATCCTCGTAGCCTGTATGTGAGCTGTTAATTTGGAAACATTTTTGTATTTGTCAACAGAGGACGCTGTTTTATTTTGTGATTAGTGCAAATACATTTTGTCAAGCTTAAAAGTTCGATGTTCACTATATTTCTTCTAACATCGATAGTTTATCGATAAATCTAAATTGCAAACATCGATGCAAAAACATCGAACATCGATCCTAAAATATCGATGTTCAATGAACATCGATGTTTATCGCCCATCCCTAGTCGAGAGTCGAGAGCTCAGTCGGTGTCTAAGAGTCCTCCTAGATTCTAGATGAAATTACAAATCGCCCCCTAAGCCTTTACACAACGCCCCCATATTTTTTCTGGGTCTCTTACCGCCCCCCTTTAGACCTGCAGCGCCCACAAGGGGGCGTTATCGCCCACTTTGGGAACCTATGCTCTAATATGTATCATCGGACCACGTTTAGATGCGAGTTTACGTATACCATCGGGTGATCATACCTCGCGCGCTCTTGCTGTATATAATATAAACTCTCTGATACGAATAAAAACAGAATACATATTAATATGAAATAGACGTCGAATCGCCGGACATTTCTTCGAAGGATTTATGTATTTCATCGTTCAATATAAAACGTAGAGTTTTGCAATGGACTACCTAAGTCTGACGTCACAAGGAGGCGGGGCTCACAAAACCTTTCCAAACATTAGAAAAGTGTATGTAATCTATCATAAGAAATAATTTAAAGCTATATTATAATTTTATCGAGTAAAAACAGAGTATTGCAAGCTTATAATTGGTTTAATGGTATACTAAACATATCAACTGCTTAATTTGTATTACAATTTTTGCATATTTGTTTATATAATGCTATGTTTTAATTCACATTTTTCGCGCGTGCGGGTCGGGGGAAGGGGAAGGTTATATTAGAATTTTAAAATCGCAGAAAAGTGATTAAAAAACATAAAAATTAAATGTAATTGTTGTGTGGTAAAGTGAAATAAACATTATTTATTACGATTTTCATAATTTCAAAAGTGTTTATAACAGATACCACTAAAAATGTGACATGGAAAATTCACTCGATGAGCACCTTAATTATTAATTATCTCCGTTCCTGTACGTTTACGCCGATTAATTTATAAGTAAAAGTTGTTCAATTAGATGTCCTCTATAAGGTACACTAGCCATTTTGTCAAAAATCGGTTGCACCCATATACTCCAATTTTTCCGAAAACAGAAAAACTTACAGGTTTTCATTTCACTGTAATGCTTACAATGGGGAACAAAACACATCACCATCTTCACTACTAAAAAATACTTCCTTATACAACGTATAAGAAAGTAATTAAGGATATCAAAATTAACAATAAGATACTGATAAAAGTAACATAACCTCAAAACTCTTAGTTAATTAGCATAGAAATGATCGACACTATACATACCACGTATACTAATATACACTTTCTTTGTTTCAACAATATACTAAATGATTATACTATCTATTTCGGTTATCTTTGTCGCATTAATTCATAAGAACTCAAAATAAAAAATCAAATGGGCAAATACTACACAATTCAAGAGTGTGTTATGATTCCACTCATATACGCTAAGAACACAATTATCATTAAATTCTTAGTAGCGTACGTGCTGTTATGCGCTTTATAAAATAGATAAGCGATTGCATTTTCTTTACGTTTAAGATGCTTTTTAGAATAGTTATTCAGTCGTTACGTATACATTTAATGTAACGGTTCAGAAAGTTTTGTAATAAATTAATGTTTGTTTTTAAAAACGCATTGTTTTATTTGAAAAACTTAAGTGGCGCAGTCAGTAGGATTAACGAAAAGGCTTTTTAGTGAATATAAAAAGTCGTGTGTTTCAACACTTTATTTCGCGAAATCTACAAACCGAAAATTATCGCAATTTTCAACAAAAGAATCAGATTGTGCAGTGATCTGAAAGACCAGGAATCCAGGACAACATCGCCTAGGACTTCCAGCAGGAATCGAAGGACAAACATCGCCGACGAGTTCCAAACCGAGCGGAGGACAACATCGCCGAAGTTCGACCCCTAGGTTAAGAAGACGAAAGAAACCAAACAAATGAAACAAATTTTGATTTTATTGTAAGTACTATTTTATTGTTTATCATTACTTTTAGCATAGTAGTATATGTCGGTTGACGGCAACGGTTTAGAAGAAATAATTCAACAAATTTTAAATATTTCTATAAGTGACATGGCGCATCCGACGATATCTATGCGAGATCATTTAGAAACGGTCCCTAGTTTTAATGGTGATCCGCTACACATTTCTACTTTTATTTCCTGTTGCGAATCTTTTTTAACAAGCGTTGCAAAAGAAAACGACATCGCCTACAACAGTTTTCTTTTTCGAGGAATTTTAAATAAATTATCAGGCAAAGCCGCACAGATCGCATCAGTCCGTAATGTTCAATCTTGGGATAAATTAAAGGAATTATTAATTAACACCTTCAGTGATAGAAGAAATGAAACTACTTTAATTATAGAATTGCAGAGGTTAGAACAGTACACAAATGAAACGCCTTCAGCATTTGCTGAACGTTGTTTAAACTTATGTAGCTTATTAGTTGCTCGAATTAACGTGCATGAGAAAAATATTACTTTAAGAGATAATAAGATAGAATTATATCGTGAATTGGCGCTGAAATCATTTATTAACGGATTAAGGGAACCAACGCGTTTAATAATGCAATGTAGAAATCCAACAAAACTAGAAGATGCATTGAATTTTGCACAAGAACAAGAGAATGTAAATTATCAAAGACAAAAGACGCCTATGCCTTTCAGTAAGCCAGTTATGCCTAAAATATCTCAAACACTACAAAGCCAACATTTTTCCAACTCTCCTATGATTCGACCACAATATCCAATACGTTCAGTTCAATCATATCCTTTCACACAAACCCAACCTCAACAAAATAATTTTCAACGATCATTTTACCCTCAACAAACACAATTTTTCCCACAACGTCAGCAGTCATTTCCACAAAAACCTCTATTTAATAATTTTAAATCACCTTCACAAATGACAAGAAATACTGTCAAATCAAATCTATCAAAACCTACACCGATGGATTGGTCAAGTTCACCATCAGGACTCACGAGTAGAACGAATCTTAATTACCAACAAATTTACCAACCAACATGTAATACACAAGAATTATTCTATCAAGATACACCCGACTATCAAGAACCATACACATACCAAGATCATGTCCAGTATCCTAATTATGAAGATTGGGAAAATTATAGAGAAAATGTCACAAGTTATGAAAACGAACCTTCCACCGAAGAAACGGATTTTCAACCACAAGCACAAGAAGAAAATTTTCGTATAAACAGCCTCGGAAACAACAACGAATTAGTAGAAATTAATATTACCAGTTCTGTATCAAAACTTCCTTACATTATCCTACCTGAAACAAATTCAAAGTTCATGCTAGACACCGGATCTACAAAATCATTAATTTCAACACATTTAACCTCATCTTATTATCCGCACCTTGTACAAGCAGATAATTTTATTATTCAATCGGCTCATCACGCAAGTCAACATAATCATAGTATAATAAAACCTATTTCACAAATTTTTAAGGACAGTTTAGAACACAAATTTTATGTGTCCGATTTTAATCCAAATTATGGTGGCTTAATAGGCCTAGATCTACTAAAAAAATTAGATGCAACAATAGATTTAAAAAATAATGTGTTAGTAACTAGTAAAACAAAAATTCCGATTTATATAGACGACCAGGTTAAGATTCAGAAAAGCGAGAAAATCATAATTCCCGCAAGAACAGAAAAAATAGTAAAACTACCCGTAAATGTTAATTCAGGGCATAAATATTTTCCATATACAAAATTACAGTCAAATTTAGAAATCCCTGCATCCGTAGTGAATGTGAACAATGCTGAATGTTATACTACTGTTATTAATTCATCTGACCAAGATCAGCAAGTTAATTTTCACGAACCTATAGAAGTCAACGATTTCAATGAATTTTCTTCATTAACAGAAGAAAATACAAATCTTAGTAAGACTGAAACAAACGAAAACTTAAGTAAACTTCACATGAATAAAGAAGAAAACGAAACAATAAAGTCTCTTTGCTGTGAATACAAAGACATATTTTATAATGATAAAATACCCTTGACGTCTAATAATGCGATTAAACACCAAATAAAGGTAAAAGAAAATACTTCTAGTGTATTTACAAAATCTTATCGATACCCGCAAATACACAAACCGGAAATTCAAAGACAGGTATCATCTATGTTAAAGCAAAATATTATTCGAACTAGAACAAAATACTTTCACCCTTATCTATACAGACGAAAATCCAAAATTTACAGCGACCACCGCCCTTTGCAGTGGCTTTTTTCATTGAAACATTCGAAATTAGCCCGCCGGAGATTAAAATTAGGAGAATTTGACTATGAAGTAATTTACAAAAAAGGAAAATACAAAACGAATGCAGACCCTCCGTCTAGAATCGAAATTCATCCTTTAGACACACAATCAGTGGCGGCTGCTGCAGGGAGGGCAACGGGGCACTGCCCCCCTGTGACAAATTTCCCCATGACAAATTTCTTTTAACAGATAAATTAATTATAAATACCTAATTTGTATGTATTTTTTCTGATTTGTTTGATAACAAATAATATGTTTTCGGAAGTAACAGTCCGTCTTTTCAGCGCGTTTAAAAATCGCAGTGTGACGTAAGCTCCGGGGCATCTCGCGCGACTGCCCCGTGAGACCCCTTCTGTATTGGAAATCGAGCGATGAAACTGGCGCGGGTAGCGCGCAGATATACGTCAGCGGTGGGGCACTCCTCTATGGTGCCGTGTGGCTGTCCAGTATGTAATATACAGCAAGAGCGCGCCAGGTATGATCACCCGATGGTATACGTAAACTCGTATCTAAACGTGGTCCGATAATACATATTAGAGTAACGGCACAACATACTAGCATTGCCTGCTCATATTCGAACTCATAGTGATCTGATTATTTTTTTGCAGATTGACAAAAAGAACAAATTAAATTTTCTCTTTAAGTGATGACGATTGCTTAGATAACTAAGTCGATAATAACGCGAAGATTGTAATACTTATAACGTAATTATGATTATCCTAATGAAATTAAATAATAATGTAGTTGTGTACAAAGTTATAGCAGTACAACTGGGTTTTAGAATGAAATAAAAACAACCCGCCTGAAACATCTGCAGAATAAACTAAGATGTCTAGAGAAAAATAAATAAATAGAAATTTCATGGTAAAAAAAAAACTATAAATAAGTATAACAGGAATACCATAAAATAACATAAAAACGACCCTTGAAATAGAAATTAAAATTAGAGATTCTCTCCAGTATATAACGAAATAACAACTCTGGAAAAGTAAATCTATATATCTATATCTGGCGAACACAGCTAGCGGAGATCATTTGCCGAATATACGTCCGAAGAATATCGACTAGCATCGGGTGATCATACCCCGCGCGCTCAAGCTGTATAGCGGTGAGTGTATGTTGTAATTTCTATCGATGCAAATGCAATTATGAATTGCCTTAATAATATAATTGAAATGATAGAAAATAACACAATGAGCTATGACATTAAGATAGAAAACTAATAAAACCGTGACGAGAAAATTCAACAGAAGCTCTTACAGTTTATCAGTGGGTGTAATGTGCAAAATGCTTTTTGAAGTGTAAACTTATTTAGGCGCGTTGCGCTGATTGTAGGCACTGAAGGAGACTGACTGCAACGCTCGGATATGTAAGGCTCGTTCGGGTAAAGTCGGCTAAGGGAACAAGATAAATAAATATATCATATAGAGGTATTTAATTTCAATTAAATTGAAATTTAAATGAATAAATAAATTCATGTTCCAGAACAGATTCGATCCCGAGCCACACGGGTATGAAGTGCTATGAAGCCGACACGTTACCATCACACTAAGCGCGGAACCGTAAGCGAGTATTTATATAGTCTATTTATACATACACATACGTCCGAACCGACCAAACGAAATGGCCGCTCGCGTAAATGTAATAAATGTGCGAATATGTTTTATTTAATACGTTACTGAATATTATACGTGTGTATTTCGTATTATTGAAAATTGACGTATGAAAGTGAAATTTTAGATACGGGGGTGTCTTAGGTCGCCGATCACCATTCCATAGTCAAAATGTCAAAAAAAAACAAAATGGCGGAAGAGTTTTTTGAAAATTGACGTATGAATGTGAAATTTTAGATACGGGGATGTCTTAGGTCGCCGATCACAAATCCAAAGTCAAAATGTCAAAAAAAACAAAATGGCGGACGAGTTTTTTGAAAATCGACGTATGGATGTGAAATTTTCGATACGGGGGTTTTGGGGGTCGCCGATCACGATTCCAATGTCAAAATGTCAAAAAAAAACAAAATGGCAGAAGCTTTTTTGAAAATTGACGTACGAATGTGAAATTTTAAATACGGGGGTGTCTTAGGTCGCCGATCACGATTCTAATGTCAAAAAAAAAAATGCCGGACGAGTTTTTTGAAAATTGACGTATGGATGTGAAATTTTAGATACGGGGGTTTTGGGGGTCGCCGATCACGATTCCAATGTCAAAATGTCAAAAAAAAACAAAATGGCGGAAGATTTTTTGAAAATTGACGTACGAATGTGAAATTTTAAATACGGGGGTGTCTTAGGTCGCCGATCACGATTCTAATGTCAAAAAAAAATGCCGGACGAGTTTTTTGAAAATTGACGTATGGATGTGAAATTTTAGATACGGGGGTTTTGGGGGTCGCCGATCACAATTCCAAAGTCAAAATGTCAAAAAAACAAAATAGCGGAAGAATTTTTTTTAAATTGACGTATGAATGTGAAATTTTAGATACGGGGGTGTCTTAGGTCGCCGATCACGAATCTAAAGTCAAAATGTTAAAAAAACAAAATGGCGGACGAGTTTTTTGAAAATTGACGTATGAATGTGAAATTTTAGATACGGGGGTGTCTTAGATCGCCGATCACGAATCCAAAGTCAAAATGTCAAAAAAAAACAAATGTCGGAAGAATTTTTTGATAATTGACGTATGAATGTGAAATTTTAGATACGGGGATGGTTGAGGTTTACGTTTTATTTAATACGTTACTGAATATTATACGCATGTGTACATGTGTAAATGTAATAAATGTGCGAATACGTTTTATTTAATACGTTACTGAATATTATACGCGTGTATTTCGTATTATTAACCTTAAAAGTATTACTTTATCGCACGCTAATTTTGTTGTTTTGACGTTGGTAACAAAAAAAAAATGGAACCAAATTATATTTAGATGTCAAAATGTAAGCCTTTAATGTAACAAACATGTGCAATAGAAGTTGTACAAAGAATAAAAAGCACACATGCTAACATTTTATTTAGTAATTAACAATATAAATTGTTAAGCAGAGTTGGATGATAAGTTGTCTGATGCTCCTATTGAAATTTACTTCCAAAGTTGAATAGTACAACTGTTCTAAAAGTTTGTTATCGATAATATGTCGAGACTATGTTGGCGAAAGATTTTGTAAATTGTCTTCTGCTATTTTGCGAATCTCTAGGGGCATGCAATTATTTATTTATTTCGTCCTTTTTGTTGATAATTTGAAATAATTTATTGCATGAATCAGTCTGAATTTTAATCATATGTAATTGCATATAACACTGCCTATATTCAAATATTAAAATGTTCCAACGAAACATGTCTCTCATTTTAAGCTTTTTTGAACTTTTAATAACCTAAATAGGAAAAATAGTATAAAATACACGTTTCATAACACATTTTGCACACTTGTTCTTGTTCTCAACTTAAACGCGTGCGCAAAAATCGTGTGTTATGAAACTTGTAGTTTAATATACTATTTTTTGTATGTGTGCTTAATTAGAAATTCTCCACAAAGCGACCCTGTCTGGACTTCTAATGGTAGTAGGAATTTAAAACACTTTGGTGAGAAAGTAAAAAGACATAAAGTAAGTGAAAAACGTCTTAGTAACATGATAGAATATTCAGTTTTGGGAAAGGTAAATACCTATAATGTGCCAGCTGAACACTGCATATAGATAGATTAAATATAATTCAGTACAATGAAAACGTCAGTAAAAACAGACATACTCTTGGAAAATTAATAGACTGCATTAAGTTTTGTGTCATGTTTGAAATCGCTTTAATGGGTCATGACGAAACACAGTGCGAATCCGAGGATTTTTCGTGGATTGGTTAATTTATTGGTAGGAATTGACAGCACCCTCAAGGACCACATCAACAAGTCTGATAATAGTTTTTATGGGTTTGTCAAAAACCATTCAAAATGAATTGCTGGACAGTATCTACGAAGTTTCTCGCACTTTGATTCTCGACGAAATTAACAAAGCTATATATATATATGGCTATACAAGCAGACGAGACGATAGATTCGGCTACATTTTTCCAGTTAGCTTTCATAGTTCGATACGAATTGGTAGTTTTGCATAATAGACCAGATTTTGGAACTGCTTCATCTGCTCTAACATTACTGTAATGTTTCTATGAAAATAAATTAACAACTACATTTGCTGAATCTGTGAAGCTATTGAAAATAATTTGCGCCATACCGATGACAACAGCTGAAAGTGAACGGTGTTTTTCTACTTTGAAGAGAATAAAAACATTTTCTAAAAATACCATGCGGGAAAGCAGACTCTGTGCCTTAGCAATGTGTTCCATTGAAAAACAATTACTGACATCAACACCAAACTTCAATGAATTAGTTATTAATCATTTTGCTGATCGTAAGGAACGGCGGATGGACTTCATTTTCAAACAAGTTAATTAAATAACATATTGAGTTTATTTTTTGTCTGTACTTAATTTTTGATATTAACCACTCGGACCCCCGGTGCCCTCCCGTCCCAAAAAATCACGAGCCGCCACTGCACACAATCACTAATGGTAAACATCGACGAAGATGAATTCAACGAACTCTTAAGCGATACAACCAATAGACGATTATCGGTTGAAGAAATCGATGACATTCTAAGGGAATTAGACCGGGAGAACGATGTTTTAGATAAGATTAATTCGAATATAGCAGATCCATCTTCACCGCCTACAAGTATTCCGATTCAAGAAGAAGCAATTAACAACAAGCCGTACCAAATTCATGTAAAAACAGTGTATATAGATCCACAACCTGTTAAGTTCACAATCAAAGAAGGTAAAACCATCTACTATCTTGAAGTAACAAAAACCAACAACACAAAATTAATAAGAGACTTCTTGAAAGAATATTTACAACCCAATAGAAAATATCATATAACGTTCGATACAGAAGAAATGTACAAAAATTTCTGTGCAGAATACATTGCGATATTTGGAGAACAAGGACCCGAAATTATCAGATGTACTAAGGAACTACGAACAATAGATAACGTAGAAGAAAGAAAAGATTTAATAAAATTACATCACGAAGGAAAAACAAATCATCGGGGATCAACAGAGACAACATCTTATTTACAAAGAAGATATTACTGGAAAAATATGGAAACAGACGTTAGAAACTATATAAACAACTGCGAAATTTGTAAAAAGACTAAATACGATAGAAATCCTCCAAAATCACCCCTAAACCTAACCGAAACATTTGAAAGACCTTTCGAAAAAATCCATATAGATACCTTTTCAATACAAAATACTGATTTCCTTACCATAGTTGACGCATTTACAAAAATAGGTCAGGCTTATCATATTAAAGGCAAAACAGCAATAGAAATCCTAGATAAACTGTTAAATTTCTTTTGTCATTACTCAATACCTAAATCAATTACTATGGATAATGGTACAGAATTTGTTAATCGAACAATTACAAGTCTTTTGCACGATCATAAAATCAATGTTCATACGATTACAGCGCATAATCCACAATCGAACGGTATAGTAGAACGATTCCACAGTACATTATTCGAACATTTAAGAATCTTACTTCAAGAAAAAGACGAACCAGTTGTAAATTTAATGAAATATGCGCTAATTGCATATAATAATAGTATACACGCAACAACAAAGTACACGCCTTTTGAGATACTATTCGGATACACAGCAAACTTAGACCCATTTGATATACATTATGAATCTGAATTTTACGAACATTATGTCGATTTACACAAAGAAAGAATGAAAAGATTATATAATACTATTAAAGAGAAAACAAGAGCACGTAAAGAACATATAATAGAAAAGCGAAACGATAATTTACCAAAATCACCATTCAAAATAGGCCAACACGTTTATGTCAAACAAGCTAAGAGAAGTAAATTGGCAAATAAATATACCGGCCCTTTTGAACTAATTGAGATAAGATCGAATCATACATGTATTATAAAAAATATTAAAACACAATCAGAAATTATAGTACATTCAAATCGATTAAAACAACCACCTGTTGTAGGTGCCTCATCCACTTCAGATTAACGGAAATGGCATCAGAAGTGGAAATCCACGAAATAAAAAATAATCCCGGATTACTACCGCATAAATTAGGTATCGCCAAGGTAAAAACCAATACTTGGACATTAGTTAAGGATATTAATATAGAAGAAATAATTAAGGAATATGAATCGTTATGTTACGCAGCTACTAAATTAAATCAATCGTTTTACCAAGAAGAAGCAGAAAAATGGTATATAAAAGAAATGCACAACTCCCAGTATATAATAACACATTTAAGACAAGAAATTGATAAATTAATTGAACAAGTTATTCCACAACACAGGGTTCAAAGAAGAGGAATTTTAAATGGACTTGGGACAGCAATTAAACTAATTACAGGAAACATGGACCAAGAAGACGCAGAAAAAATCGATCACCAACTTCAAGAATTACAAAAATCAAATAAAAAGAAGGCACAAATTTTAAAAGAATATGTATCGCTAACAAAACACGCTATTACCTCGTTCAACAATACAGTAGCAAATTTGAAGCATAATCAACTAATCATCCAAAGTAGAATAATACAAATTGGAAAAATAATCACAGAATCGAAGAAATATCAAGAATCAAGGTACGATTACATTACCCTATCTATAGTGTATTCTCAATTAACAAATAGTTTAATGATGATAGCTCGAATACTGTCTGATATCAGATCATCTTTAGTATTT
Source organism: Amphimallon solstitiale (assembly GCA_963170755.1). Classification (NCBI taxonomy): domain Eukaryota; kingdom Metazoa; phylum Arthropoda; class Insecta; order Coleoptera; family Scarabaeidae; genus Amphimallon; species Amphimallon solstitiale. The sequence continues at coordinate 87,074,530 of OY720677.1, read as the reverse complement.
GCTAGATTAAATACAATGCATCCTTCTATTATTGAGTCGCATTTACTACTTCAGGACCTCTCTTCAATTAACAGTCACCAATCAATACTTCCGATAAAACTTTCAATGGACAACATCATGATACTAGAATCACTAATAAATATCAAAGCTTATCAGCACGATATGAATATCGTTTTCATTCTCGAAGTACCACTAGTTTCGAAGATTGTCTATAATTTCTATCACATATATTCACTTCCAATGAAATATGGAAATACACCAAGAACAATAATTCCGTCAACCCACTATATGCTAAGTAATGAACAATATTATAGTAATTTAAATGAAAAATGTAAAGAAATATTACCTCATGAATTTTTGTGTGAAACTGTAAATTTAATACCTATAAGTGATGAGAGTCCATGTGAAATACAAATTGTATCATTGTCAAATAATTATCAAAGTTGTAAACAAATACCAATCATCCTAGATGATATAAAGATACAAGAAATTGAGAATAATTACTGGATAATTGTATCAGCTAATCAAACTATAAAATGTCAATTTCATGTAATGATAATCAGTACGCTAAACAAATTCAAAACACAAATATTATTTATATTCCACCAAACTGTATTGTAACTATTAATGGTATTATTATACAAAATTCATATAAAACCAGAAATAGTAGGTATAAATTATTTAATTTTGAATACAATATTGAAATAAAAAGTAACACCAAAACTGATTTATATCCTATAAATTTAAAATCCGTTCAATTAGAAGAAACTAAAGATTTAATAAACCATTTAGATAATTTACAAAGGAATATTGAAGATGATGTAAATTTCTTAAATAAGAACCCCAGTATTTGGATCATTATTTTATATTGTATAATTGTAATAGTTTGTATTTATATAATTGTCAAATTTATTAGAAATAAGAAGTTTCTGAAATCAAATTGTTTTAAGCCTAATTCAGAAAATAATTCTAATTCACAAAATTTAACTGGTTTACAGTGTAAATTTTAATCTTACAGGGGAGGTGTTATGATTCCACTCATATACGCTAAGAACACAATTATCATTAAATTCTTAGTAGCGTACGTGCTGTTATGCGCTTTATAAAATAGATAAGCGATTGCATTTTCTTTACGTTTAAGATGCTTTTTAGAATAGTTATTCAGTCGTTACGTATACATTTAATGTAACGGTTCAGAAAGTTTTGTAATAAATTAATGTTTGTTTTTAAAAACGCATTGTTTTATTCGAAAAACTTAAGTAGTGCTTGGAAAGGTTTTTAAATAACCGCCATTTAATGACGTCACCACTTAGGCAGTCTATTATATAAACGTTGAATATTTGTAAGGGCCGGTTTTTCCAACTCCGATTAAAACGCCGGTTAGCGTAATCATTGATTAAAACACCGGTTAGGACAAATTTGCGTTTTTCCAACGCCGGTTAACTCTAATCGTTGATTAAGAACGTCGTTAATCGACCAAATTTTAACCGGCGAAAGAAATACCTGATAAAATATTAAACAGTGATTAGGCCTATATACACATGCGCATAAGCTAAAAGATTTGAATTTCTGTCATTATTATTTCTGTTATTATTGACAGCTGTTGTTTTCATATGCATTTGTTTTACTGTATAGTATTTTTTGGAATTAATTAATAATTATTTACATCAGTGATTTAGTAATTGTATTGTTTCTTCTATAAATGTAATGAACAGTATAAAAATAGCATAATATTAAATATGTGTAACTTTTAGCTTACTACAGAAATTTAATTAATTAATAACTACGAATACATTATTTTCTCTGATGAGGATGATACAGCTTTGGAAGATTTTCTATTCTACTACAATTCTGGGACTTTACCTTAATTCGTGTGAATTCTAAGATTCTGTGGCAATTTTTGCTTGCATTTGCTCATTCCCTTTTTGTAATTGCATTTAATAGCACCTTGTGAAAACATCATTTTAGTCGAACATATTTTAGACTCACTTTAGATATGTCATTAACATATTAAACTATACTGAAAATTACAAATGAAATTGAAAATATGGAAGAAATTCTAGAGAAGCTGGCAGGTTTACGTTGAGATTATATGCAGACACTTTAAATTCTTTTAGCTGAACTGGGTTTGGATGAATAATGTACATGCCTATAAAGTTGACGTGCAGTTGAATTCTGCACTAATAATTATTACAGGCACTGTCAAGTTCACACCGATTCGTGTAAACCAATTTGGAAACAAGATTTTCTCAATAAACCTTCTTTGATTAATGGACATAAAATTAGTTAGAATGCATTGTTCTTAATAAACAGCTGATGTATGATCTTTCAGTAAAAATATCTGGCTTTATTCACCCCACAGGAATTTGGTGAAAGTTAAATCATCTCAGATATGGCAATGCAAAGTACAATATTTTATATCATTATAGTGTGACTGATAATCCAGCTTAAGACCCTAGATGTAGACTTTTCCTTTTCAGCAAACTTCCTATTTTTATGATTTTGTTACATATCATATATTTTACATAATTTTGGTAACTGTTAATTTCATATATGTATGTACTTATATTGTATTAGTTTTTTCATTTTTACAAAATTTTTGTATTTTTCAATAGCAATAAGTAATCAATAAATTTATTTCAGTTTCAAGTTTGTGGCATTTGTTATTTATTGAATAATAGAAATTTTAAATATGTTCTATGTAGATAGAAATTCTCATGCAATATCCACAAAATAAGTACTTAACCTTATTTACAAAAATGAAATTTCTAATTACATATAAGGAATATAATCTTTAAAAAAATAAAGGCAAAAAGCACAAAGAACAAATTCAAATATAGGAAATAGCGCCAATATTATTATAACAAATATGCTATTTTAGATCAAATGTAGGAGCATTTTTGTTACCAACCTTCTAAAATAAACTCTTAATCACTGATCAGATAACCGGCGTATTTCTTGGCGTTGAAAAACGCCGGTTAGAGATAATCAACGATTAAGCGTAATCAATGATTAGTTAACCGGATACTTTAACCGGTGTTGGAAAAACCGGCCCTAAGTGTGTTACTTGGAACAGCATCTAATTTCCCCCGTGTATGCTTCTATGTAGAATTCTTATAGGTTTGTTCAAATCAAACCTCCAGTTCTGAACGGTTCTAGAACTATATACTGCGCATCTCATTTAAAAAATGAGGTGTGGCCACCACACGACTTTCTTATACGTATGAGCGTTTCAAACTATACAATTTTAAGAATTTTTTTATACAAAACTTATTCAAAATCCTATTCTAAGTACTTTCATCCTCTTAATAAATCGCTATAGATGGCATACTTTGCAAGATATTCGAAAAAAAGTGCTACTCGCTAAGAATAAAAGTGCTACTTCCGGTCCGAATTTTGAAATTTCATGTATACAAAAAATATTGCAAATCCAACTCTAAATACTTTTGTACTCTTAATAAATATATATAGAATGCATAATTTACGAAATATTTGCAAAAAATCGTTATTCGATAAGAGTAAAAGTGATACTTCCGGTCCGAATTTTGAAATTTTTTTTATACAAAAGATATTGGAAATTAAGTTCTAAATACTTTTATATTCGTAGCGTACCTGTCTAAAAAGCATGACTTGCAAAATATTGGCAAAAGACTGATTTTCGATAAGAGTAAAAGACCTACTTCCGGTAGTAATTTCGAAAAACTTTTCAAATAAAATGGTTCTTAATTTTAATTTTAAGTATATATGAATTCTTTATAAATTTGTTTAAACTTAGTAGTTGACGAAATATTTGCAAAATTCGATTTTTTCGCTAAAGTAAAGTACTACTTCCGGTATACCGATTTTACTGAAAAACTAATCAGATCTCAAGAGGCAGATTATACACGTAAATTTGGAATTGATATCTACAGCGGTTTGACCGCTATCGTGGTCACACACACACACACACACACAGAGAGAGAGAGAGAGAGAGAGAGAGAGAGAGAGAGAGAGAGAGAGAGAGAGAGAGACATTTTTTAAAAACCACTTTTTTGGTATCAGGGGACTTCAAATCGTGGACATCTGCAAAAATCTCGAGGTCGAAAATTTTCATCACAATACTTCCTTATACTGCGTATAAGAAAGTAAAAAGACTGTTTGGACCATGCAGTTCTGGAACTACAAATTCTGAGAACTAGTAGTTCAGTGTTCGGCCTTTCAGAACGCGTAATTCAGGAACCGTTCGGAACGGTTCTAACAGTTCTGGATGGTGGACTAGTATTTGAAATTCTGATAAATCCCGAGCAGGCGTAATTGTCATTCGTATCAGCTTTCGCATTTTCTGGTTATGTTTATCGTATTTATGTTGAACTTCAGAGTTCGGAGTTGTAGGTTAGATTTTGTAATTGTCGTTCAAGTACCTACCTATTTGTTTTTTGTATTTTACTTTAGTTTGTGATATTATTAGAGTATTGGTGTGATTCGGTTCATCAAACTTCATGTACATGATTTGAAAGTTAATTGTACAGATCCCAGAAATTTTGTAGAATTAAAACTAATAGATTTGGGACTCGAATGTAATTTGTTTATTAAGGACTTACCTGAGACAATCCAAACGTCAATCCGAAAATCATGTTTAAAATTCTTTATAACAGCATCAACTGATTTACAATCACGATTACCGCTTACAGATCCATGTTTTGATTGCTTACAATTTTTAAAACCAGAAGTTGTGTTAAGTACTACCAAACCTGATAATTTAGCATCTCTGCAAATAATTTGGAATAGGTTTTTGTCAACTGACTCGTTTAATAAACAAAAAGGTGATACTGAATGGACAAAAATTGCTATATGTTTTAGTGAACAAAAAGAGCATTCTTTGAAACTCTGAATTTTGGTATGCCATTAAAACATATAAAAATTTTCAAGGGCAATGCTTTCATTCAGCAGGCGGATCGGGAACCGATCCCGCTCCAACCGTTCACTTCACAACAATTGAGTGTTCGCTGGACAGCAGTGGGATTCTGATTGCTATCGTTTCACTCGATAGTATCGTTTACGCCATTTTTCCGAGTTCGTGCGATTCTCATTGCTATCGTTTCGTCCCGATAGTCATGTGCTTTCGTCTAAAACTGTCATTTCTAGACGGTACCTACTGAGGTCCCGAGTTCTCAAAACGATATACCGTACGACGGGGTTTTATGGAATCGGGGGGGTAATATGGAACAAACATGTAAATTTTTAAAAAGAGCGCCACAGCACCCCTTTAGGTTGGCTGCATCGCCGCGAGAAAATTCCCTAGTAGTAGAATAGAACGTGATTGTTAGAGTTATCTTTCGTCGGTTTCGTTGATATTGTAAGTTTTTTTATAAAAAAATTACAAAAGACATCCTAATTTTTGCACATTTTTAAACTCCTGAAAACTAGCTCTAGTTTGCGATAATTACAAGACTTAGGTGTCTGCTCCAATGACGTTAATATTAGATCCTAACCTCATCTTTTGAATGCGTCATTCATTTTTTTGTTATCTACTTTGGTTTTATTTATATTCAAAATTTTGCAAAACATGACACTTTTCAGGCTTATATGGAACAGCATGCCAAGAAATTTTAGACGTAAATTTGGTGCGCCTTTGAGAAGAGACTATTCTCTGGACCAACTAGAACTAGCACTGGAAGGTGTTATAAATGGCAGATATTCTTTTTCACAAGCAGCTGAGAGATTTGGTGTACCAAAGACTACAATATATAGAAGATATAGAGGCCAGAATTCTGAAAAACTTGGTCGTCCGACTGCTCTAACTAGTATTGAGGAGAAACAAATTGTAAGCTGTCTGACAACAGCTGCGCAGTTTGGAATTCCGTTTACAGACAGAGGCTTGAGAGAATTCGTTCAGCAATATTTAAATCGGAAAGGGGTCGCAAGTCCAATTTTTGTTAACAATCTTCCGGGACCAGATTGGTTACAATCTTTTATGAAAAGAAATAAATCACTATCTATAAGACTGTCAGAAAACATGAAGAGAAGTAAAGCAGAATTAAGTGAAGATGTTTTAAGGACTTATTTTGAGGAGCTAGGAAGATCTCTTAATGGGGTTCCACCTGACAACATCATAAACTATGATGAAACTAACTTCATCGATGATGCTGGAAAGCAACGTGTAATTATCAAAAGGATAAGTAAACATGCAAGTCGCATCATGGACACCTCAAAAAATGCTACTTCTGTCATGTTTGCAGCGTCAGGTAGTGGACAGTTATTACCTCCGTATGTGGTTTTTAAATCTAAATGTTTATATCGAGAGTGGGTAGAGAAAGGTCCTGTAGGTGCTGCATTTAACAGGACAGACAGTGGATGGTTTGACAGCAACACATTTGAGGACTGGTTTTTACAAATTGCTTTACCTTATCTGAAAAGAAAGGTAGGAAAAAAAGTTCTTATTGGTGACAACTTGGCTTCCCACCTATCTGAATCTGTTATAAGAAAGTGCACTGAGAACAATATCAACTTTATTTTATTACCACCAAACAGCACCCACTTGTGTCAGCCATTGGACGTCTGTGTTTTTCGCCCCATGAAAATTACATGGTGAAAAGTTCTTCTAAAATGGAAGATGAAACATAAAGGAACAGTTCCGAAATGTGAATTTTCAAATCTACTTCGAGAAACTTTAGATTCTATGCAACCCAACTTGGAGGCAAATATTAAGTCCGGATTTGAGGCCTGTGGCATTATTCCTTTAAATGCTGAAAGGGTCATAAATAAAATCCTCTCCAGAAGAAGGGACAGAAATGGGGCCAATGATGAGTTGATAGCGTCATTTACTAATATTGTTGAGCAAGCTACAAGGAAAGAAAAACCAACTGTGGGAAGAAAGAAAAAAATTAATGTTGTACCTGGGCGGTCAGTAACGGAAAATGATTTTCTTCAACTGGAAAACTCGAGTGTAAACGATGTTCAGCCTGCATCTGAAAGTTTCGATGGAAACCAAAGCAATGAAGACTCTGACATAGAAGTCAGCAGTAGTGCCTTAGAATTAAAAGTGCCTGCCAAAAATTGTGATCTTACTGTTAATAGGTTTATAATTGTTAATTTCATATATGATAAAAATACCAAAAAAGAGAAATCTAAGCAATTTGTTGCGAAGTTGTTAGAAATAAATAAGAAAAGTTATTCAGTACAATGTATGAGGAGCTATAAGGGAAAAAATAATTGTTTTGTTTTTCCAGTTGTGAATGATATTAACACTGTTACTAGGGATCAGATAATTTTTGTTCTCTCTGAACCTGTGATTTGTAGAGGTGTGCACACCTTCTCGGGTGATGTTTTATAGACTAATTTGTTTCTTTTTGTTTATTTTTTTTTCTGTTGCTTAAAATAAATTATTTTATTTTGTTCTTTTACAGAATGACTGTTTTATTTATTTAAATAAATGAATTATTTGCTGTTCCTATGAACAATTATATATTTGCCATTTCCCTACCTTTTTTCCAAAAATTCAATTTTTTTTTTGTTAAAAATGTTCCATATAAGCCATAGAAAGAAGTTAATATGGGACACATAACTTTCAACGTATCTTTTACGTACAAAAATTAGATAGTTCCATATTCCCCCGAACCTCGGGTTATATGGAACAGCAGAAAATTATAAAAAAAAAATAGTAAGTTCCAACCAAATACTTTTTAATTTACAGAAAATATGGCAAATTCGAACCCCTACCCATTGCTATAAAAAAAAATATTATTGAGTCAACAATAAAAAAGTTATTTAAAAATTTGTCTGGGAATCGTTCCATAAAACCCCGTTTTACGGTATGTTTCTCACTTTAAAAAGTATGACTTTCTTTGTTGGATACACACCGATTTGAATTTTGTATTTTGAAATATAGAACGACTGCAATGACTAATGCGGTAATAAAAATATGTTTACCAGATGTTTTACGCGTTTCTATAATTCGTTTATTTTTTTCTTACATAACTTTCTTGATCAGGCGAGTAAAACAAAAATGAAATATATTTTAAAGAAATCCTTTCCTACTAAACAAACATGTAAGTTATTCAATTTCTAACTAGTTTCTAATAGTAATTTGCTTATTTTTCCAGGGCTTCTTTCAAAGTTACAGATATTCACTGGGGTGTTTTTATTGAATTTTTCAATAATCATCCAGATTTTGCAAGTGGCAAGCTTATTTAGCAGTAATTTCAATGGTGCTGGATATGGAGTAAAAACTGTATATAATGGCAAAAAGTGAGTAAAGTACAGATTATTTTTATATATCATACTACTACAAATACCTATCTATATACATAAACCGTAACACATGTTTCATCATTATAGACATGGAGTGATTACAAGTGTAATTTAAAGAAAAATGTTGCTGAAATTAGACGAGCACAAATTGCTACAGGAGGTGGCCTCGAAATGGAAAATACCTAACCGAGCAGAAAATGAAGATTTTTGCTCTGTTGGGCAACACTTTCTTTGAAGGGTGTAATGTTGCAGAGCGTGGTGTAACTAATAATTTTTTTATTAAAATATGCAGAAATAAGCAATCTTATATTTTGTAGATGGATGTAATAAATATGGGCAGAGCAGGATAGGGCAAGCAATATACGCAATATATCTCAACCTTCTTGTTCATGTAGTTCATCTCCCATCACTCAGAAAAGGAAGAATGAAATACATGATAATTATGATTATTTATTTTTATCGAAAAATAGTACTCCCAGTAAGAAAACACAGCATAATGAAAAAGATGAATTAAAAGAATTGTATATAAAAACTTTAAGTGCAACTAAAAAAAATTGTGCTATATGCACACAGCATAATGAAACAGATAAATTAAAAGAATTGTATATAAAAACAGTAAGTGCAACTAAAGAAATTGGTGTTATATGAAGTAGTCACCTTAATGAAATAAAGCATAAACAACTTGAAATGGGATTATAAACATAAATAAAATATTGCAATATAAAACAGACTTTTATTCCAATACACTCTTATAAATATATTGAAACTTTGAAAAAGATTTATACTCTAGCCGAACGTAAATGGTGCTGTACATATTGAGGCTTTTTTTAAGTGAATTTGTATAATAATAGTGAAAAACATGTGTTAAGAAAAACTATAATACTAGATTGTTGAATAGTTTAAGAAATTTTCTTTTGCAAATTTTTATAAACGTATTTCTATACCAATTCATTGTTATTAATAGTTTTTAGAAGTGCTACCGTTTTTTGGCTTTTTTTTGCTTCTGAACATATGTAATTCTACAAAGTATAATCAGAAATAAGTAAATAATAATGGTCGTATAATAATATTGATATTATAATTTAAATAAAATGACTGTTTTGCTTGGTTTTATTTTAAACTTCATGCACACGCGCAAATAATATCAACTACGATATCTACGCCGTGCTACGACTCGAAAACGAATTTCGAATTCGAACTCGAAAGCACTTCAGAATCGCATCAAGTCGCTGCGAGTTTGTCTATCGAGACGAGACTTCGAGTCGCTCGATATCGTTTTGCAATCAGAATCCCTATGCAGGACCACTCACCTTTATGTCATCGTCTGTCATCTGATACTTTTCATTGCTGCCATATGTTAAAATTATAGAGATTGAGCCGGTTTTTCCAACACCGGTTAAAGTATCCGGTTAACTAATCATTGATTACGCTTAATCGTTGATTATCTCTAACCGGCGTTTTTCAACGCCAAGAAATACGCCGGTTACCTGATCAGTGATTAAGAGTTTATTTTAGAAGGTTGGTAACAAAAATGCTCGTACATTTGATCTAAATTAGCATATTTGTTATAATAATATTGGCGCTATTTCCTATATTTGAATTTGTTCTTTGTGCTTTTTGCCTTTATTTTTTTAAAGATTATATTCTTTATATGTAATTAGAAATTTCATTTTAGTAAATAAGGTTTAAGTACTTATTTTGTGAATATTGCATGAAAATTTCTCTGTACATAGCAGATATTTAAAATTTCTATTATTCAATAAATAACAAATGCCACAAACTTGAAACTGAAATAAATTTATTGATTACTTATTGCTATTGAAAAATACAAAAATTTTGTAAAAAAGAAAAAAGTAATACAATATACGTACATATATGAAATTAACAGTTACCAAAATGATGTAAAATATATGATATGTAACAAAATCATAAAAATAGGAAGTTTGCTGAATAAGAAAAGTCTACATCTAGGGTCTTAAGCTGGATTATCAGTCACACTATAATGATATAGAATATTGTACTTTGCATTGCCATATCTGAGATAATTTAACTTTCACCAAATTCCTGTGGGGTGAATAAAGCCAGATATTTTTACTGAAAGATCATACATCAGCTGTTTATTAAGAACAATGCATTCTAACTAATATTATGTCCATTAATCAAAGAAGGTTTATTGAGAAAATCTTGTTTCCAAATTGGTTTACATGATTTCAACATAATAAATGTTATGTTCTGGAGGAATCGGTGTGAACTTGACAGTGCCTGTAATAATTATTAGTGCAGAAATTAACCGCACGTCAACTTTACAGTCATGTACATTATTCATCCAAACCCAGTTCAGCTAAAAGAATTTAAAGTGTCTGCATATAATCTCAACATAAACCTGCCAGCTTCTCTAGAATTTCTTCCATATTTTCAATTTCATTTGTAATTTTCAGTATAATTTAATATGTTAATGACATATCTAAAGTGAGTCTAAAATATGTTCGACTAAAATGATGTTTTCACAAGGTGCTATTAAATGCAATTACAAAAAAGGGAATGAGCAAATGCAAGCATAAATTGCCACAGGATCTTAGAATCCACACGAATTAAGGTAAAGTCCCAGAATTGTAGTAGAATAGAAAAACTTCCAAAGCTGTATCATCCTCATCAGAGAAAAGAATGTATTCGTAGTTATTAATTAATTAAATTTCTGTAGTAAGCTAAAAGTTACACATATTTAATATTATGCTATTTTTATACTGTTCATTACATTTATAGAAGAAACAATACCATTACTAAATCACTGATGTAAATAATTGTTAATTAATTCCAAAAAATACTTTTATACAATAAAACTAATGCATATGAAAACAACAGCTGTCAGACAGAAATTCAAATCTTCTAGGTTATGCGCATGTGTATATAGGCCTAATCACTGTTTAATATTTTATCAGGTATTTCTTTCGCCGGTTAAAATTTGGTCGATTAACGACGTTCTTAATCAACGATTAGAGTTAACCGGCGTTGGAAAAACGCAAATTTGTCCTAACCGATGTTTTAATCAATGATTACGCTAACCGGCGTTTTAATCGGAGTTGGAAAAACCGGCCCTAAACCGAATAAACAATAATAATAAATTGTTTTTCTGCATTAAGGTTTGACGTATTTTTTAGTGGAAGGGCTGGTTTTTCCAACCCCGAATAAAATACTGAGTGAACTCCAATATTATAATACATTTATTACTGCACAATACCTTTAATTTGTCGTATCTTACTTTTCTAGTAACTTTCTTCAGAAGTATGTATTCGGTCGGTCTTGGAATGAATCAATGGCGCATGCGTACAGAATACGCTCACTAAGTGAGCATAGAATTTTTCCGCTCACAAAAATGGCGACCGCCCTGAACATGTTCAGAGTGAGCGCTCGTCTACTGGGGCCGGATTCTCGAACTTAAGAGAAGTGAACATTCTATTGAGAGAAGTGATAGATGACACTCCCATCCCTCGTTCTCCTAACTTTAAGAATAGCTGTTTTCAGGGGCCCGATTCTCGAGTCGAGAGAACAGAGATTTCGAGAGAACAATGGAGGGGATTCTCTTGATATGTTAAAAATCGTATTCTTGAACTTGAGAGAACGATCCCTTCTCTCAAGAGTTGGGAGAATATACATCTATCGGTTCAAGTCAAGCGAACATATTAAAAGTTAAGAGAAGCATGCGCATATCGACTTAAATTTTGTACATATGACCGATCAATGCTTGTTATTAAGGGGAGAAATATCATTATTCAGCAGATAATTTTTATGTTTTTTCATGTATGTATATGACTTTCCACATATCTAAGTTTCTATTGTTGCTTTGTTTAACTAAACTAACATTTTCTAGGCTGAAGTTGTGACTTGTATCAATATGATGTAGAGCTAATGCGGATTTTTCTATATTGTGTAATTTGACATGAGCCATGTGTTCTTTATATCGTATTTGAACGTTTCTTCTGGTTTGTTATCTTGTATACCGACATCGGATAACACTTAAGACACTCTTGAAATATGTATTAAACTTTTGAGTAATATCTTATTTAGAATTGTTAATCCATAATCCTGTCACTGTTAAATTAACCCGTTGTCTTTCTCAGAAATATTTTGTATTTCCCATTGAACTAATTCACAGAATGATATATTGTTAATATTCGTTGTAATTTTGCTTTAATCGTTTTTCAGCTACCTTTAAAATTGTTCTCTATAACATGTATTTTTATTATAAAATGTCTCGTAGATAATAGGTTTAAATACATAATTATATATTAAACTTTTCATTAATATCTTATTTAGAATTGTAATTCGTAATCCTGTCAGCGTTAGTTTTACCCGATCTTTCTCATTAATATTTTGTATTTCCCATTGAACTAATTCTCAGAATTTTATACTGTTAATATTCGTTGTAATTTTGCATTAATCGTTTTTTCACCCTACCTTTAAAATTTGTCTGTATAACATGTATTTTACTTATTATAAAATGTCTGGTAGGTAATATGTTTAAATAGTTATTAAACTAATTTTGTGAAAAAGGTGTTTTATTTTATTTTATTATTTTTATTACTTTAATATATGCTACATTATTTCTACATGTATGATACGTAGAAAACAATATTCACATTTCGATGTTTAGCCTAACACTTTCCGGAAATCCAACTGATATAACCCATAAAACCTTTCAACATTACACACGCTATTTAAAAGAAATAGTTTTCGTATTACATATTACCTAATATACACTGTTCTATACAACAATTGTCCTAATCCGCCTTCATTTTCAACCTGGCAACATTGCACTGCTATTTCCTACACGATCCACACACATCCCTACCTAAAAACAGCTATACTTGAAGTTAGGAGAACGAGGGATGGGAGTGTGATCTATCACTTCTCTCAATAGAACGTTCACTTCTCTTAAGTTCGAGAATCGGGCCCCAGGTAGGGATGTGTGTCGATCGTGTAGGAAATAGCAGTGCAATGTTGCCAGGTTGCAAATCAAGGCGGATTAGGACAATTGTTGTATAGAACAGTATACAGTGAGCTCAAAAAGGTTGGAATAAATTCATTTAAAATTCAACCTTTAATTTTTTTAAAAAACACTGTGACCCGTCAATTTTTATTTTTAGATCGGCATTTTTTAAACTAATTTTTGTTTATACAGGCTGACTCAAAAAAAAGATTTCATTTGACACTTCAATTTTTTTTAATTGAAACGCCCATTTTTTATTTTATTTTCGAAATATACGTAAAATTTCAATTACATTTCATGTATTATAACATAGGTTCCCAAAGTGTGCGATAACGCCCCCTTGTGGGCGCTGCAGGTCTAAAGGGGGGCGGTAAGAGACCCAGAAAAAAATGGGGGCGTTGTGTAAAGGCTTAGGGGGCGATTTGTAATTTCATCTAGAATCTAGGAGGACTCTTAGACACCGACTGAGCTCTCGACTCTCGACTAGGGATGGGCGATAAACATCGATGTTCATTGAACATCGATATTTTAGGATCGATGTTCGATGTTTTTGCATCGATGTAAATTGCAATTTAGATTTATCGATAAACTATCGATGTTAGAAGAAATATAGTGAACATCGAACTTTTAAGCTTGACAAAATGTATTTGCACTAATCACAAAATAAAACAGCGTCCTCTGTTGACAAATACAAAAATGTTTCCAAATTAACAGCTCACATACAGGCTACGAGGATGTAAAATTGTCTACGAATAAAAGAAGTATTTAAATTACACAGTGCTATATCATATAAATTCGAATATTTCATTTTAGGCTCTTTTAAATATTACTCAGTATAAATATTTAAATAATATATAATTAAATACATAAATTTATAGTACTTTTAATGTGCAGAATAAAAGTTAAATTATGTATGCATGCAGAATAAGTGAAGGAGGTAAACGTATTTTCATAGAAAAAGAAGGGAGATAGACATTACCGATGTATACTTCTTCGGGAAATTCCCTAGTGCGTACAATCATACACGACGATACACGTATTAAATGCAAGATGACACATCAGAAATATAAAACCATATCCATATGTATCTCGGTATTTGCCAGCGTAGTCAAAAAAAAAATGCAAGACTATAAAATCCCAAATAAAAATCGTTCTCTTAAAAAGCTTTGATACACGTAAATGTATATATTTTTTAAGTATCAGACGATTTAAGTCATGTGGTTGTTTCATGCGTAATTGCATAATATTGTTTTTTTATATAGTTTTTTTTGAGTAGTTTCTAAAGTTAACTACATATTATAAATGTATATATTTCTTTTATTATTTTTTTTGAATAGTGATATCTTTTATATCATTTTGTTAAGGACGTAAATTAATTAAGTTATAATAAAGTTTTTGTTAAACTGCCAAAAAATAAATCTATAAATATAATTATCGATGTTTAAAAACATCGATGTTTGGTAGTCGATATTTTGCAACCATCGATGTTGATCAACGATGTTAACATCGATGTTTGATATCGATGTTTACCCACCGATGTCCCATCCCTACTCTCGACTACAGCTTGTGAACATCAACTAATATTAATTAAGAGATTGCTCAAACCAACTCGGTTCGATATTTCTCTCCGAGTAGTTCATATATCTGTCCTGTTTTATTGAATAAATAAAATAAAAAACATATCAATCGGTCGCTCCGTTTCGAAACGAAAAGAGACACAAACAAACAAATAAAAAGGCAACTGTATCAATCGGCTGGTTCATAGAATACTTGTTCTTACTTGTTGAGTACGATTGAGCGTCGAATGAGATAAACGAGTTTATGCATGTTTGTCTTATTCCTGTCGGTGCGTGCTGCTTATGCAATCCTATATAAACAACGTAATATTTATTTTATTTTCATTTGCGGTTTCGCGCGTAATAGATAAGCAGTACTTAAGTTCAACACTTATACTTACGTATTTCTCAAAACAAAACAATGTCGGAAGTAAAAAAGAAGAGACGGCAATACTGTGCGGAATATATTAAATTCGGATTCATTGAAAATCCTACAAACCCATCGTCGCCTTTGTGCCTTCTATGCCTAAAAACATTTTCGAATGAAGCAATGAAGCCTTCAAGACTTCAAGATCATTTGAATAAAATGCATCCAGATAAGAAAGACAAGAATGTAGCATATTTTCAAGACCTAGAGAAGAAGCATAATACTCGGCCAAGTGTAGCAAAACTCTTTTCGGCGGCTGCTAAGCAAGATGACGACGGACTTCGAGCTTCGTACAACATCTCTTTGTTAATTGCTCAAAAAGGCAAACCACACAACATCGGAGAAGTGTTAATTTTGCCAGCAATAAAGGAAGTAATAACCACTGTGCTTCATAAACCGGCCGCAGATATTATCGGAAAAATTCCTTTGAGTAATAATTCTGTGCAAAGACGAATTGATGAAATGGCCGGAAACATAGAAGAATCATTGTGCAATCATCTGAGGACTAGTCAATTCTCAATTCAGCTCGATGAGTCCACTTTACCAACTAATGAAGCATTGTTGCTGTCTTACGTGAGGTTTATTAAAGATGAGAAAATATGTGAAGAACTATTGTTTGCTAGAAATTTAGAGACCGATACAAAAGGCGAAACCATATTCAATACATTGGAAAAGTTTTGTGATGAGAAAGAGATTCCCTTGAAAAATATTATATCAGTTGCTACGGATGGCGCTCCGGCTATGACAGGGTGCCATAAAGGCTTCATAGCGTACGTAAAAAATAAAATTCCAGATGTCCTTGCTGTACATTGCGTTATTCATAGACAACATTTGGTTGCTAGAAATTTAAGTGAACGACTATTTCAATCACTGCAATAGGTCATCAAAGCAGTCAATAAAATCCGTAACTGCTCTTTGAATGATAGATTATTTCATCAGCTTTGTGTTACTAATGACGAAGATTTCAACCGTTTGTTGTTTCATACCGAAGTTCGTTGGCTATCAAGAGGCAATTGTCTGACTCGATTTTACAACCTGTTTGACTCTGTGTTAGAGTTTTTGGATACTAAAGATACAGAATTGCGCAACAAGCTCATTACATCAAAAAATGATATAGCTTACATGACAGACCTGTATAAATTGTTCAACAACATGAATCTCCAACTGCAAGGCGATGAACTAAATTTAATTAAAACAAAAAATGTCGTTGCTGCTTTCGCAGCCAAACTGCTTCTACACAAAAAGAATATGGGCAGACGTGAGTTT
Source organism: Amphimallon solstitiale (assembly GCA_963170755.1). Classification (NCBI taxonomy): domain Eukaryota; kingdom Metazoa; phylum Arthropoda; class Insecta; order Coleoptera; family Scarabaeidae; genus Amphimallon; species Amphimallon solstitiale. Next base: position 87,058,065 of record OY720677.1, on the reverse strand, counting down.
CATAATTTTCCGAATTTATCAGTATCCTGCAGTAACGACGACTTGTTTGCCTACTGCCAACATTTGGAAAAGCTCCACATTGACTTCACCGAACGATACCAGGATATTTTGAACTTGGAAATACCAGACTGGGTGTTGGATCCGTTTTCAAATGTCAACACAGCAATATCACCACATCTGGAAGAAGAACTTATAGAATTGACAACGAACGAGGAAATAAAAATCAAGTTCAAAAATGGCTACCAAGAATTTTGGCTACAAAAACCGATCCCGCAATTGTACCCTGGATTGTGGTCAATCATTCAACGATTCTTGATAGCATTCCCATCGTCATATTTGTGTGAACGTGGATTTAGTGCTGTAGCAACGCTGCTTACTAAAAAGAGAAATCGTTTGCATGTTACCGAACGTGGTGACTTGCGGCTGTTCTTGAGTAAATTGGAACCTGATATCAACAAACTTATTAAACAGCATCAGATTCATCCTTCACATTAGTTTTTATATTAGAATCGATTATGTTTGTTTTATTTTGAATTTTGAATAAAAGATATTTTGTCTGAATACTATAAAGTTGCGTTTCAATAATCATTCTCATTGGCAGGTGTAGCCCGTAAAAGTTAACTTGAGACCTGAGCGCCGTTGTGTACTACCTACTACGCTCAGGTCTCAAGTTAACTCATTCATTCTAAACGAGACTTTTACTATAACCCATAGTAAAAGTCTCGTTTAGAATGAATGTTTAATCTCCGCTAATATAGCTCACAATAATTAATTTAATTTGAAGTTATAGTGGTTTTTGAGTAGGTGAAAAAATGGGGGCGCTAAAAAATAATTTATTCTCAAAGTGGGCAGTAGGCAAAATAAGTTTGGGAACCACTGTATTATAACCTACGTCTAAGTTAAGTTAGCTTATTTCTTTTCATTTAAACTGTACATATTAGGAGTTAAACATAATCAAATTTACTGAAACTGTAAACATTTAAACATTAATACCATTTTTATCTGTTACCTAGGTTATTTAACATTGACGTTGAAGTTCATTCCCTGTCAAAAGTATTTAAACATTTGTATAAAAGTTCTAATAAAAGTCGTTTTTTTTAACTGTAAAATGGCACGAGTAAATGAAAGGGAGCGCATAGAAATACTAATGATGATTGGCTATGGAGATAGGATGCGTACCCAACTGGAAGTTTCCGAACTGTTCAACAATAAATACCCAAACAGAGCGCCTATATCTCAATCAACTATTAGTAAACTTGAAAAAAAATATAGGGATTTGGGGCATGTGAGAGATAATTATGTAAAAGGCCGGCCCACTATCTCAGAAGATGTGCAGTTGAATGTGCTATTATCCGTTGAAGAGAACAACCATAAAGTTAGTCGCGCTATTGCTGACGAGAACAAAATTAATCAAGGATCTGTATTAAACTATTTACATAAAAATAAATGGCATCCTTTTAAAGTTCAGTTAGTTCATGAACTAAATGAGGACGATCCAGATAGAAGAATGCAATTTTGTGAAATAATGATGGAGAGATGTATTGATGATCCTCAATTTTCACGAAGAATTGTGTTCTCGGATGAAGCAACGTTTTGCCTAAACGGAACCGTGAATAGGCAATATTTCCGTTATTGGGCTACAGAAAACCCGTATTGGATTATGGAGTGTCACACACAATACCCTCAAAAAGTAAATGTTTGGGCTGGGATTATTGGAAACAGAATTTTGGGTCCCTTCTTCTTGACGGCACTTTGACTGGAGAAAGATATCTAGAATTTCTAGAATTCGATTTAATACCTGCACTTGCTGTAGTGTATCCAAATCCAGAAGATCCTGACATTCCCAATGATAGCTTATGGTATCAACAGGATGGAGCACCAGCCCATTTTACTTGCCCGGTGCGTGAATATTTAGATAGTGTTTTTCCTGGAAGGTGGATTGGTCGACGGGGCCCAATAGAATGGCCGGCCAGATCCCCTGATTTGACCCCGTTAGACTACTATTTGTGGGGCTACCTAAAATCTAAAGTGTATATCAACAGACCGAACAATATTGACGAACTTAAATCCCGAATAAGACAAGAAATGAGACTGATAGAACCTCAAATAGTGCACAATGTTTTGCAAGAATTCGAAGATCGCCTCGGATATTGCCAGGATGTTGGTGGTGGCCAATTTCAACATTTATTAAATTAATATTTCACAATTTAATTACGAATCATTGAGACATTTATTATTTAGAATTAAATATTTTTTTTTTAAATTACATTGATTATTTTAGAAAAGAACTTAACTTAGACTTAGGTTATAATACATGTAATGTGATCAAAATTTTACGTAGAATCCGAAAATAAAATAAAAAAATGAGGTGTGGCCACCACACGACTTTCTTATACGTATGAGCGTTTCAAACTATACAATCTTAAAAAAAATTTTATACAAAACTTATTCAAAATCTTATTCTAAGTACTTTTATTCTCTTAATAAATCGCTATAGAATGCATACTTTGCAAGATATTCGAAAAAAAGTGCTACTCGCTAATAGTAAAAGTGCTACTTCCGGTCCGAATTTTGAAATTTCATGTATACAAAAAATATTGCAAATATAACTCTAAATACCTTTGTACTCTTAATAAATATATATATAGAATGCATAATTTACGACATATTTGCCAAAAATCGCTATTCGGTAAGAGTAAAAGTGTTACTTCCGGTCCGAATTTTGAAATCTTTTTTATACAAAAGATATTGAAAACTATGTTTTAAATACTTTTATACACGTAACGTACCTGTCTAAAAAGCTTGACTTGCGAAATATTCGCAAAAAACCGATTTTCGATAAGAGTAAAAGACCTACTTCCGGTAGGAATTTCGAAAAACTTTTTAAATAAAATTGTTCTCAATTTTAATTTTAAGTACATATGAATTCTTTATAAATTTGTATAAACTTAGTATTTGACGAAATATTGGCAAAATTCGATTTTTTCACTGAAGTAAACTGCTACTTCCGGTCTACCGACTTTACTGAAAAACTAATCAGATCTCAAGAGGGAGATTATACACGTAAATACAAAATTTGGAATTGATATCTCCAGCGGTTTGACCGCTATCGTGGTCACACACACACAGACAAGACAGACAGACAGACAGACACACAGACATTTTTTAAAAACCACTTTTTTGGTATCAGGGGACCTCAAAAATCTCGAGGTCGAAAATTTTCATCATCACAATACTTTCTTATACTACGTATAAGAAAGTAAAATGGGTGTTTCAATTAAAAAAAATGAGGTGTGGCCACCACACGACTTTCTTATACGTATGAAAGTGTTACTTCCGGTCCGAATTTTGAAATTTCATTTATACAAAAAATATTCCAAATCAAACTCTAAATACTTTTGTACTCTTCATAAATATATATAGAATGCATAATTTACGACATATTTGCAAAAAATCGCTATTCGATAAGAGTAAAAGTGGTACTTCCGGTCTGAATTTTGAAATTTTTTTTATACAAAAGATATTTAAAAGTACATTCTAAATACTTTTATACTCGTAATGTACCTGCCTAGAAAGCATGACTTACGAGATATTCGCAAAAAACTGATTTTCGATAAGAGTAAAAGACCTACTTCCGGTAGGAATTTCGAAAAACTTTATTAATACAATTTTTCTCAAATTTAATTTTGAGTACATTTGAATCCTTTATAAATTTGTTTAAACTTAGTAATTGACGAAATATTTGCAAAATTCGATTTTTTCACTGAAGTAAACTACTACTTCCGGTCTGGCGATTTTGCTCAAAATCTAATCAGTTCTCAAGAGGGAGATTATATTCGTAAATACAAAAGTTGGAACTGATATCTACAGCGGTTTGACCGCTATCGTGGTCACACACACACAGACACACACACACACAGAGAGACACACAGACATTTTTTAAAAACCACTTTTTTGGTATCAGGGGACCTCAAAACGTGGACATCTGCAAAAATCTCGAGGTCGAAAATTTTCATCATCACAATACTTCCTTATACTACGTATAAGAAAGTAAAAATTGAAGTGTCAAATGAAATCTTTTTTTGAGTCACCCTGTATAAACAAAAATTAGTTTAAAAAATGCCCATCTAAAAATAAAAATTGACGGGTCCCAGTGTTTTTTAAAAAAATTAAAGGTTGAATTTTAAATGAATTTATTCCAACCTTTTTGAGCTCACTGCATATTAGGTAATATGTAATACGAAAACAATTTCTTTTAAATAGCGTGTGTAATGTTGAAAGGGTTTATCGGTTATATCAGTTGGATTTCCGGAAAGTGTTAGGCTAAACATCTAAATGTGAACATTGTTTTCTACATATCATACATGTAGAAATAATATAACATAAGTAATAAAAATAATAAAATAAAATAAAACACCTTTTTCACAAAATTAGTTTAATAACTATTTAAACATATTACCTACGAGACATTTTATAATAAGAAAAATACATGTTATCCAGACAAATTTTAAAGGTAGGGTGAAAAAACGATTAATGCAAAATTACAACGAATATTAACAGTATAAAATTCTGAGAATTAGTTCAATGGGAAAAACAAAATATTAATGAGAAAAAACGGGTAAAACTAACGGTGACAGAATTACGGATTACAATTCTAAATAGGATATTAATGAAAAGTTTAATATATAATTATTTAAACCTATTATCTACGTGACCTTTTATAGTAAAAATACATGTTATACACAACAATTTTAAAGGTAGTTGAAAAACGATGAAAGCAAAATTACAACGAATATTAACAATATATCATTCTGTGAATTAGTTCAATGGAAAATACAAAATATTTCTGAGAAAGACAACGGGTTAATTTAACAGTGACAGGATTATGGATTAACAATTCTAAATAAGATATTACTCAAAAGTTTAATACATATTTCAAGAGTGTCTTAAGTGTTAACCGATGTCGGTATACAAGATAACAGTTTGTTATTAAGGGGAGAAATATCATTATTCAGGAGATAATTTTTATGTTTTTTCATGTATATGGCTTCCCACATATCTAAATTTATATTGTTGCTTTGTTTAACTAAACTAACATTTTCTAGGCTGAAGTTGTGACCTGTATCAATACGATGGTACTCCAAAAATTTGTGATAATTTAATGCACGTATAGTATACCTATTCTACTGTACTGCCACATCTCTCGACTCAAGAATCGGGCCCCTGGAGATGATCACTGAACAGTTGCGCAACTGTTGTGTCTGCTGAATGAAAGCAATATGAATTTTTAAATATTACATATCTAGCTAGTCTATGTATGTCTTTACCGCATAGCAATGCACACACCGAGAGAGTATTTTCAGTGATGTTAAATCTAAAAAGAGGAATAAATTAGGAAATGAGGCACTAAATGTTATTTCAGTTATTAGATTTTCCAATACTGGGAATTGTTGTAAATTATTTAACGTTAGTGATGACCATTTAAAACTGTTGCAATCAACGAAATTGTATAAATGAATAAAAATGTACATTATAGTTTTCTGTGTGTAATACTCATCATTTTAAAAATGTATGTTCATATTTAATACCTACTATTTGAATAAACTTTTCCTGTTTGAATGTTTGTTTTTCTTATATAAATTTATAGAAAAATATTTAGGGAATTCTAGGGAATTTTTGAGGGACGAGGGATTTTTGACTATGGTCGTCTGGCATCACTGGTTTGTGTTTACGTTGTGCGTAAGGTTATTTTTTGATTTGTCCGGATTAATATATGCTTTTTTTATTATTTAATACAGACATTATTATTATATTTATAGTCGAAGGTTTTTATTTTAGAGTAGGACATTGTTTTTAGAGGTGGGCAAAACGGTTCATTTCATTCCGTGCGTTCAGGGAGTTACGGCGCTGGAAGCGTATACCGCTAGAGCTTGTGGCCAGCGCCTGCGGGACCGCTATTCTGGAACTCATGCGGATGGAGCCGTCTACGATTGAATCCGAGTGGTTCATATACGCATGCGAAAGATATTTTGTATTCTCGAAACCCTTCGAAACGGAAATTTTAAATCCGCATGACGAAACGTATTATCGTCACTTGTTCCACACTACACCCCGCTGTGAACCAATGAAACAAAAGGGAGCCAAATACAAAACATGTGCACATATGGCATTTTGTCTTTTAAGATTTCACTTGTTATTTATTGTTTAACTTTGCGAGAGGAAACATCCAGATGGAAGGCAAAAAACGTTGCGGGACCATGTCCCAAGAACAAAAGTCTATGTTAATACACTATTTAAATAATTCACCGCAATTATTATGTGGTAAATTTACCAACGAATTTACTTTTAAATCCGCACAAAATATGTGGGAGGACATAAGTAACAAATTAAATAGTATACCAGGCGCGAAAAAAGATTGGCGTCAGTGGAGAAAGGTGAGTGGATATAAAGAAAAAAAATTAAACAATATTATATTAAAAACGTTACTTGCATTTATTTTTATATCTGTAATTAATAATGTATACAAAATATTTTAGACTTGGCAAGACATAAAAACGTCAGTCAAATCAAAAAATGCTGCAAAAAATAAGGACTACAATTCTACAGGAGGTGGTGGTCCATCATCAAATGGTGATGAAATGACTGAAGTAGACAATATGATTTTGAATTTAATAAAACCAGTGTGTTCAAATGGTCATTCTTCTGTGGCTGAATCAAAAGTCCAATTTGTATGTATGAAATATGGTCTATATTTATATATATATATATATATAAATAAATTAAAATATAATTACTGATAAAGTAGTTAGTATAATATAGTAACAAATAATTACTAATTTAATAAACGTAGAATTCTGGGTAGGGTTAATTAAAACACATTTTTTGGCTAAATGGCGTTTCGAAATATAATTTATGACACTTTTACAAAAATTTTTACACAAATATAAATTATTATATTTTTCAAAATGTTAGGATTTTACAACAAGTACGGAAGATGTGGACGAAACACAAATAAAACAGGTACAGAATGAAGAAGAAAATTTCCATCTACAAATAAATGAAATTAATACGCCAAAAAAATCAGGTAAAATTTAACTTTTTTTGAAAAGATACATTACGTATACGACGGGTCGTTTTTTATATTCCCGAACTAGGCCGGAAAAAAGTTCCGAACAGCAATAAAAATTTATTTTTCAGTATAGTCCCCTCTGTTTCCCTTGTTTTGTTTTGATAAGTGACAACACAAACTGACAGATATTAAAACCAATTAAAACTAATACTCCTGCAATTGTTTTGTAAATAGTCAATGTCGTTACCAAGGCAATGTATGATAATAAAACACTATAATGAAAAATTATATTAAAATTGAAAAATGTCTAGTCCGGGAATATGAAAACAGCGCGTAGTAGATGTATCAAATTTTCCGGTGATATTTGTAAAATAAAGGAATTCAATGTAATGAATTGTTGAAGTGAAATATATGTTTTTCTAATAAATAATATATTTTTCTATTTTAACAATGTTCTACATATTTTGTAATAATTACAGGACTTGCTCAAAAGAAGCATTCAAAAGCAACTGCGGATGCAGCAGAAGCATTAGTAAGAACTTCAGAAACAAAGTTAGCGATGAAAGAAATATATTATGAAAAAAAGATTGAAATACTGGAACGTATGGCAACAGCAAAAGAAAAAAAAAATAAATTAATAGAAGAAAGTAGACAAGTATTAAAAGATATTAAAGATATCTTGTACGAAATAACATAAGATTTAATAAAGCACTTTTTTATGAGTATATTCTAGAATCTGATTTCATATTCCTCTGCATGTTAAAATACATTAAGTGAATTTATTACCAAATTTGCCAAACATGTATACTTCCAAAGAATAAAATACAATAAATTTAATATTACAATATTTATAACTGAAATTTAATATAATAAAGACGAAATTTTTAAATATAATTACTAAAAATAATTCCTTATAATTCTATTTCGGAGATTTCTCCCTTCCACCAGGTCGGGATCCACACGGCGATTATGTTCTACAACATCAACATGATCATTAAAAATCCTACCATAATCCACACCATTTTCTACATCCTCATTAAGTGGAATATTATTTGCAACACACATATTATGTAATACAACACATGCATTAACAATCTTTGAGCATGTTGCTGGATCATAATGTAGTACACGGTGTTTTAGTAAGCACCTGAACCTCATCTTTAACACACCATTGCATCTCTCAATGAGCCCTCTACATCTCTTGTGAGTTTCATTATATCGAGCTTCTGGTGTTCCAGGTTGTGGTTCATCAGCTATTGGTGTCAGTCAGTGGCGGCTGGTGCCCCAGATTTGGAGGTGCAGTTGCGTGGACGGGACTGGTTCGTTTGTTGTCGGTGATATGCTCGACATCTGGGAGTACATCGCCGATAATGGGCGAGTCGGTCTTGTATGTGTGGCTGCTCACGCCCCGAGCCGCCACTGGTGTCAGTAACCAAGGCCTTAGTGGATATCCAGAATCACCTATTAAACTTGTTTTAATTTTATGTATTATGCAAGTATTTTATAAAAACAAACCCAACAAATAAAATGTATTATGTCGTTGGCCATGCAAATTTTCCAAAAGTTGTTGTACACCAGAATTTCTCCATATAAATGCATCGTTTGTGCTTCCTGGGTATCTAGCATTAACATTTAAAATTCTCATATTGGAATCGCATATCTTAAAAAGAAAGTGTAATTTAAAAGTTTCGATAAACTAGTTTTCATCTTACCAATTGTACATTTATGGAATGATATCTTTTTCTGTTGACATATACAGCCTCCGGATATTGAGGATCATTTACTTTTGGTGGATATATGGCAACATGCGTACAATCAATGCACCCAATAACTCCAGGAAATTGGAAATGTTGGAAAAATCTAGATAATATTTTCAGTAATAAATGTTTTTAATCTATATGCGAACTTATACCGATTCCGAACTTGTTCCAGCTCACCAATATTTCTTGGAAACTTGACCCATTCATTAAAAATGTGAGGCATATTTAATACATCAATCACTTGATGTATTGCACGAGACACTGATGACTGACTTACAGCTAAAAAGAAATTGCATGCCGTATCCATTTGATAGCTGCCACTAGCAAAAAATCTTAATGCTATTAAAACCTAAAATATATATTTCTGTGGCACATGTTAAATAATAAGCCATTTAACTTCTTTACCTTACTTTGTACATCCAGTGAGGATTTCCTGGATCCACACATTATATGTGGCCTAACTAATGTGTAAATTCGTATACGAAAAAACTCCAGAATAGGGCTCCTGGTCATTGAACGGGTCACAGTAGACGAGCGGCTAAATCACAAGTTGCGTTCCATGTTCCAATTGGTCGTTCTATTTATTCGATGATTGATTGGCGATATTCGCCTTAGTCACAGATCTCGTCGTCGTAGTGAAAGTTTTTTTAAAGTTAATTCAGTATTTAGAATACTGTATTTTGATGTTTGTAACTGATCGGAAATAATTTTTGTATCTTTCTCTTTTAATATCTTTACTCTATTTTCAATTGCTGACCGTTTTAATGTATCTCCATCAACTGCCATTGATAGAATACATTTTATTATTGATGGAATGGTTACATTATTGCCTAAATTTATTATATGGCCAACAGAAAAGAAATGTGAAGTGATATCTATTGCATTTCAAAGAAAGTGTAAATATCCAGGTGTCATTGGTGCAAACCCCGACACCCTAAATGGGCAATATTTTCTTTTATGTGTTATGATTGCATACTGCCTTTATGTGTATAATTCTATTGTATTGATTATAAATAAGTTCGAAGTTTGTGAAGGTTATGCTGTAATTATTTTTATTTTTACACTAACATGACTGTTTCCTGCAGATTGAATGTATTATACTTCACGTTAAATTTTTTTTGAAATGAAACATACTTAATTTAAATGGTCATACATGTTTAGACCAAGTTGTTGTTAAATAGTTATGTGTACACTAATTATTTACTATATAATATTAATTTAAATTTCCTTTTACAAATCACTGCGTTTCTAATTAATATTTTCCTTCAAATTCTATTATTTTTTCCAGCAAGTGTACAAATTATTACTTTATACAAAACTTGACATAACAATAACAGCATATGAACATTACAAGTAGCATTATTAATATTATACTATATTAATAAACTACACACTAGGCAAAATAAAAGATTTTCATAAAAGTAAGAAAAAGTGTATTTTCTTCCAATACATGTGTGGTCTTTCTAAGGTATAGGTTCACAAGTGATATACAAATACAAGCTCTTATATAAGAGCCGAGTAACTATTGAACTAAGAATGAAATAATAAAAGAAAGAATAAAAAGATATCTTACAACATGTAATTTATATACAATACTTAAAAATAATAATCGTAATAGAAACACTACTAAGTAAACTACCCAAATAAAAAAAAGTATATTAGGGTGTCAGTCTAGAAATACAGTAGTTAATAAATTCAAAACTAGTAAATGCAAGTAAAAAAAAATGTATATATACAATTAAATAATTTATTAATAACTATACTACCTTTTTCATTCCGAATCGGAATCTCTTGGGCGTTTCCGTTTCTTGGTATCAAAGAATATATTTTTCAAAATATTTATTAGCTCGCCCCTGTAATTATTTTGTTAAATTAAAGTGTTTTGATGATTTAAATGTTTATAAATCGGTCGAACATTTTATTCATTGACTGGGTTTGTTGTTTATTGCAATCTTTAATAACTTCCATCAATTCTTCTTTTGTACTTTTTGGTTTATTTGATTTGCGTTTTTCGTGTTTTGTATTTGTAGTATTTCTATCAAATCTTCCTGACCTATTACTTACTATATTCCCATTTTCAAACAGTGTTTACGAAAAGTAAAAAAGGATGGGTATATGACCGAATGCATGACCATGCTCACGACCACGGTCACGATAAGAAATGACCAAGAGGTACCGGGTCACCCGTGACGTCATTAATTTTATAATCGAATTCGACCGGTCACCGCTAAACAAATGACCGGATATGACCACTACAAAACGAATTCGCCTTATCGAGCCAAATTTATTTTCATATATTACTTAGGATTCACTAACAGTTGTTTGTTTATTAGAAATAAATAATCTATTTCAAGTAGAAAAAAGATATTCACTTTATATGTAAACCGAATATAATAGTACTTATCAATATCTATTTTATGATAAATTTACCTATAACTTTCGCATAACATTAAATATAACAAGTAAAACAGCAACCGTAAAAATGATATTTACTACTACAATTAATAAATTAATGTGTTTATTAATCCGCGGGTTTGAATTTTTAAATTCATATTTGAATATTCACCGCTTATCCCCACTTCTTTCTAGCGCCGCTAGGTCATCGAGCGAAATTTATTTTCGCTAGGCAAGATGGCGACCGCTAGCTCCAGCGCCGGCACTCAGCAGTCGCATTCAGGACACCGCTCGAGCTAGCACAGCTCAGCGCTAGCGGCGCCGTACCTCCCTGAACGCACGGATTGACCCGGCTCACTCGGTAAGCATTTATTTTTAAAAAATTATTTTTCTAAAGCATAATTAAAAAAGAGGTAAGTTTTGTTTAAAAAATTAATGTACAAATTTATATAATTTATAATCAATTTTATTACCATCCCTAAACCTCAGCAGCCTTCAATTTATTTGTCAACAAATTAACATTATCCTCTCTATATATTTCTTACTTTTAAGATTATTCCTATCATTATTTTTTACATTACAAAATTTCCATTTCTGTTTAAGGGCCGGTTTTTCCAACCCCGGTTAAAGTATCCGGTTAACTAATCATTGCTTTCATTCAGCAGGCGGATCGGGAACCGATCCCGCTCCAACCGTTCACTTCACAACAGTTGAGTATTCGCTGGACAGGACCGCTCACCTTTATGTCATCGTCTGTTATCTGCTATTTTTCATTGCTGCCATATGTTAAAATTATAGAGATTAAACCAAATAAACAATAATAATAAATTGTTTTTTTGAATTAAGGTTTGACGTAGTTTTTAGTGGAAGGGCTGGTTTTTCCAACCCCGAATAATATACTGAGTGAACTCCAATATTATAATACATTTATTACTGCACAATACCTTTAATTTGTTGTATCTTACTTTACTAGTAACTTTTTGCAGAAGTATGTATTAGGTTGGTTTTGGAATGAATCAATGGCGCATGCGTACAGAATACGCTCACCAAGTGAGCATAGAATTTTTCCGCTCACAAAAATGGCGACCGCTCCTGAACATGTTCAGAGTGAGCGCTCGTCTACTAGCCATGATCACTGAACAGTTGCGCAACTGTTGCGTCTGCTGAATGAAAGCATTGATTACGCTTAATCGTTGATTATCTCTAACCGGCGTTTGTCAATGCTTTCATTCAGCAGGCGGATCGGGAACCGATCCCGCTCCAACCGTTCACTTGACAACAGTTGAGTGTTCGCTGAATAGGACCGCTCACCTTTATGTCATTGTCTGTCATCTGGTACTTTACATTGCTGCCATATGTTAAAATTATAGAGATTAAACCGAATAAACAATAATAATACATTGTTTTTCTGCATTAAAGGTTTAACGTAGTTTTTACTGGAAGGGCTAGTTTTTCCAACCCCGAATAAAATAATGAGTGAACTCCAATATTATAATACATTTATTACTGCACAACACCTTTAATTTGCTGTATCTTACTTTTCTAGTAACTTTCTTCAAAATTATGTATTAGGTTGGTCTTGGAATGCATCAATGGCGCATGCGTACAGAATACGCTCACTAAGTGAGCATAAAATTTTTCCGCTCACAAAAATGGCGACCGCTCCTGAACATGTTCAGAGTGAGCGCTCATCTACTGGGGGGTCATTCTCATGAGGATAGCGATATCGCTATCCGTCAAGGCCACTTTATGACGTCAATAGCGATATCGCTACGAGGTATTCTGCAGACATAGCGATACCGCCATGATTCTTTTTGACGTCATAACTTAGCGATATCTCGCTATATTTAGCGAGACTAAAAATAGGGTCGCTATAATTTATCGATATCGCTATGATATGCTTATAAGTTCATTACTGTTATGTTTTATCGACTTGCTTCTTTTTAGTTGACGACACTCCCAGAGATATAGAGAGGGGAGAATGCTCTTGAACCACTGCGCATCTAATTTTTACGCGACGCAATGATCGCCGCCATTTTGACCCAGGTATGTCATGAGTGGTTTTGTTTACGTTCATCTAGGTTATGTTTGTGGTGTATTACTAAATTATTGTGTTTTTGTTTTTGACTTTTAAATGTAGTTCTCAGACATACTTGTTTCTGGTGAATCGTGTGGAAAAAGTAGCTGTGGAAGCAATATTTGTTTCATGTGCTCAAGTGTGTGGTTTCATTATTGTATAAATCTTTTAGATATTAAATACATAAATAGGAACCCCATAAATATCCATATAAACATGTCGTGCAGTGCTAAAAGTTGTCCCAATATTAAGAGGTTTAAACCTGAAGGATAAAGTTTTCACAGGTTTGATGGCAAGATCATTTTAAATTTGTTGAAATATCAAAATTATTTCAGATTTTCAGAAGGTGCCTTGTTACCGATATGCTTGAAAGCTTTGAATATAGCAACTGATTGGCTATGGTCAGAGAATAAATATGTTTGTTTAGAACATTTCGAAGATGAAGATTATGTGCCAATGGAACACCAGCGATTTCGATTGTGTAACAATGCGGTAGCATCTTTGAAAATAATACTGGAAACATCTGCTGTAGATGAAGTTTCAAGTATTAGTTTTGCTGGTGTTAATGGACAAAATCTCACTGATGAATCGTTAGCAGGAACACATGAAGTGCCTTCATTAAATTCTGAAAAGGAGAGAGCTTGATCGGATGATCCCATTAGACCAAGATTAGATAGAAAATTGAGAGCACTAAAATGTAATAAATTAATTAAAATGATTATCAGATTAAGTATATAATAGCACACTTTTTTCAGAATGTTTTCTGGTTATGAGACTTCTTTTGACACGAGTTGCAGGAAAAAAAGGCAAAGTTGACAAAGACTTTTTATAATTTTGCAAGTTTTTATATTGTATTTAAGAAATATTATGTAAAACAAAATCAATTTATTTTTATGGTATCTCCTGGTAAATATAAAAGAAAATATGAAGCTTGGAAAAGAAGTCAAGCAAAATCAAGAAAGAAGCACAACATGAACTATAAAAAATCTAATCTCTTAACTGTGTTGCAATTAATATTTTGTAGTTTCTTATTTTATTGTAGATAATTATTGCAGCTATTGTATATGGATATATGCAGGTAGTATTTAATTGCAGTGTAAAGATAAAGTGTTTAATATGTACCTCAAAAGAAATATCTTTATATAATATCTATAATAAAAGCAATAAGCATCATTCCATATTTTTATTAATAAAAACTTGTAAACATGAACAAGTATTTTTATTTCACAAAACATTACACAGAATAACAGAAAGCATGAAGAGAATAAAAAGTACATTTCTAATTGTCATTACAATAAGTTAAAAAAAACACTAAAATTAACTCTTGCAATTTTACACTACTGTTATTTGCACCAACTTAATGTCAAAACATGAATGTTGACCATTAAAATTACATGTTTTCAAGATCGGATATTGTCAACAATATTTCAGTACTATACACTTTTTCTTCTTCCATATTGACATGATAAAATCAGCATCAACCATGTTAAATCCTAACAACAAATTATGAATTCTGTGTCTCATTTAAATGAACTCTTATGCCCGTTTGCACCGCTTTTTTAAGTCGAGATTAATTCTTAACTCGGTCTTAAAGTCTTGCACCGCTTACTAAGTCTGACTTAAATTACTTTAAGTGAGGATTAACTTAAGTCTAGATATTTCCGGACTTAAAGCAAGATTAACCTATATTTGTTTCTGAAAAGTGATTGACATCGATTGCAACTCGTTTTAAAACCCGATCGTGTTAAAATGAATGTTGAATGGGACGATTTATTCGATGATGACTTTGATATTTTGGAAATTATAGATTTTGGCTGTCCAAGACGTATCATCTATGATAGAACGGATGATTTTAATAATTTAGATATCTTTCGTTTTTTCACCGATATAGACTGACTAAGCCAACGGTATTGAATTTATTGACACAATTAGAAAATGATTAGAGTTTACAAACCATATACTGTGAGGACGCGCAGGTTAGAATAAATTCATTTAAAATTTTTGATTTTGTTTTATGGAAAAACGCTCGGATAGGTCGATTTTTATTTTTAGCTGCGGTTTTTCTGATGGTAAATTGATGTACAAAGGCTGGTCCAAAAATAAGTTACGACCATCAATTTTCGTTTTCAAACGGGAACATATATTTTTTATTTAATTTGTTAATTCTGCATCGAATTCTAAGTATGTTTCATGTACCATGTCCTATACCCAAACTCAACAGTTATCGAGAAATTTACAATTGAACATATCAATAACTGCAGTTATTGATTATTATAAAAATCAACCTATCCGAGCGTTTTACCATAAAACAAAACCAAAAATTTTAATGAATTTATTCCAACCCGTGCGTAATCACTGTATAAGTAGAATAATAGGCAATTGTTTATTTAGATAAGACAACTTTAATTCTGTTTTAGAAATCAATCCGTCTCCCCAATAACACAACTTCTAACATGCCTTTGATTTTATGCAAGCGGCAACCAGCCACACAACTAGCACATAAATGTAACTTCTTACAGTTAGAAAACATGTAAAAATAAAATTTTACTAAATTTGGACATAGTTGCCATATCGATTCTAGTTTTATAGTAATCCGTGCTTAACTCTTACGATGCAAACCACCGACACTTAAGACGAGATTAAATAATAAGTCGGGCTTAACTAATCCAGACTTAACATGACAAACGGTGCAAACGGGCATTATTGGCAGTGACATGATGTTTAACTTGAACCCATACAAGTTCGATGAGGTGATATGGAGGTAAACGCAAAGCAGAACAACCTTTTTTTAATACATCATTAACACCATATAAAGGTAAATGAAAGGTTGTTTCTATGCAAGCTCCAGTCATTCAGATTTTAGTATACTGCTGTCAGCAAAAATTCCTCGTGGTAAAAGTTATTCAACCTTTCCTTTGACATGTTCGTTTCATTGGCCATAAGCCACCATTGGTATTAATAACTTATACACATATATATTAACTCACGTTTTTCTACAATTTGATAACTCATTCCTCAAGAAAAATGAAAGCACATGTCGTGCAAATAATTTTTTTATGCTTCATCCAAGTTATTGTTTTTCCTTAATATTCTATATCTTGTCTGCTGTTTGATTGACAGTAGGTGTTTTAGACATACTATATATTTATGCTTAAAATACACATTATAAGCCATTTGGCTTTGTCTAAACCTTATACCCCTTATACGTTTTCCTTTACGATTTTTTGTAGGACCCAGTAAAGCGCTACCACCATGCTATAAAATATTAGCGATTACAAAAAGAAAGCTAATGAAAGTGACAAAATACCTTCACAAAGGGAATATTTTACTTGCGCCTTCTAAAAAGGACTATTTTTTAAAAATGTTAATAAGAAACAATAAAGTATGTAAAATACAATAAATAAATGTTTGACAAAATAAGCAAAAGGCGATTACTTTGCGATTTAAATGCATAAACCAATCACCCGAACGTTTCTTTCCACATTCCTTTCTCATCTTTTGTTTGAAAATTCGTTCTTTCAAGAATGCCTATGATTGGTGCTCTTTGACAACCCTGGGTCAAAATGGCGCACATTATCATTTGCAATAATTCTATCTTCCGCGCATTTGTAAGAGCATTCTCCCCTCTGAGGTCCCCTCTCTATATCTCTGGACACTCCACATTTTCGTATCGTAAGTATCGGACGCATCGCATCGAACGGATTATTTTTCTACAATGCGTATGCGTCCACAGTAGGGTTGCGCATCGAAAGCAAAACATCGATGGTGCATCGATGTTTGATATTAAATACAATCTATCGATGTCTTCGATATATCGAACAAAAAACATCGATGTCTTCGTTACATCGGAAAAAAAATTCATATTATTTAGAAATCCCAAAAAATATGCATTTACCATTCTGCTAACTAAATTCTATACAGTCAGTGGTAATTTATATATTTTTTAAATACGTCACAACGCCGAATTGTTAAGCACGGTGATAAGTTAAGTCAGTGAAGTGGATGCAAACAACGATCATATGGTAAATACGTCACAATAGATAGGTCTGTTGAAGTGGATGCAAACATAATTTGATGACGCGCACTACTACATGAGCGTTACCAATGAGTGTGTGAAGTTAGCCCCCCTTTTTTCGAATATCGGAAATCTGACGGTTGTTCCAGGTTGTTCTAGGTTTGTTCTAAATTGTTCCAAAGTATTTCAAAAAAAAAGTCAAAATTGGCTGAGATAATTGAAAAAACGACTTTTTCACCCAGCCCCCCTTTTTTCGAAAATTGAAATTCTGAAGGTTGTTCCAGATTGTTCTAGTT
The DNA here is from genome assembly GCA_963170755.1 of Amphimallon solstitiale. Classification (NCBI taxonomy): domain Eukaryota; kingdom Metazoa; phylum Arthropoda; class Insecta; order Coleoptera; family Scarabaeidae; genus Amphimallon; species Amphimallon solstitiale. The sequence continues at coordinate 87,040,454 of OY720677.1, read as the reverse complement.
GTTCTAAACATTGTTCCAAAGAATCTCGAAAAAAAAATCAAAATTGGCCGAGATAATCGGAAAAAACGAAAATTGTAATTCTGATGATTGTTCTAGGTTGCTCTAGGTTTGTTCTAAATTGTTCCAAAGTATTTCATAGAAAAAATCAAAATCAGACGAGAAAATGGGAAAAAACCAAAGCCAAAAGTATGAAGTCGGACCCAGTTTTTGCAAAAATTAAAAGTTTGACGGTTGTTCTAGGTTTGTTCTAAACATTGTTCGAATACGTCAAAACCGTATCTCTTATACCGATAGAACCACCGGCCATCTGCCTATAGGGAATTGTATGCAGTACACATTTATATGTACATATATGTATCTAGTCCTACCGTTTATCAGAAGCGTTGTCTATGCCGACGCTAGGGATCGACAGTCAACCGCGTCAGTCGTGTCTTGACTGCGGTGGAGTATATTCATAGTTGGTCGAACTTACAAAAATACGCAAATTCTTGCTGTCTGCATCTTTAGGGTTTAGAATTATTTAGAGCTCAGTGTTTTTTTCTGTTTTTTTACCGATATTCATTTACGTATTTACTATGCCGTTAGTTTATAGTAAAGAAGAAAAAATAAATATTATTAAATGGTATTACTCATCTCAAGGAGGTACGCAAGAAGTGATTGGTCGTTTTGTTTTTTCGTTTCCTGATCGTCCAGTTCCCTGCCGTCGGACGATACTAGATATCATACATCGTTTTGAAAAGTCGGGCTGCATTAATGGATGTTCGAAATGCTATCAGAGTAATTTCCATCCTATTTCGGAGGAAAGAATAGAGAAGGAAGTCAGTGTATGCGCCTTTGTAGAATCAAGTGAGCCCTGCTCTAGCCGCCAAATTTCTGAACAATTAGGTATTCCAAAAACCACAGTTAGGCGTATATTACACAAAAAGAAATATAAGTGTTATAAGGTTAGAAAAAATCAAGAAATATTCCCAGATGACCAGTTTAGACGTCTCGAATTTTGTGAGGCTATTAGAGAAAAATGTGATAATGATGATAATTTTACACGAAATATTTTGTTCACTGACGAATCAACATTTTCCCTTCACAAACGCCATAATCCATCTGCCGTTCGCTACTGGTCTCAGAAAAACAAACATTTGAGCAGGGATGTCACCACTCAATATCCACAGAAACTAAATGTCTGGGCAGGAATCTTAGGGGATCACATCATAGGGCCATTTTTCCTAAACGGAACATTAAATGCGCAGTCATATTTACAATTACTGCAAAATCATATTGTTCCTGCAGTGCGTGACCTTGCTGTAAACTTTAATGATATTTGGTTTCAGCAAGATGGCTGCCCAGCTCATAATGCCAGAATAGTACAAGAATGTCTTTCATTGCATTTTCCACATACCATTAGCACTAGAGGTAATATTTCTTGGCCGCCTAGATCCCCTGACTTAACGCCATGTGATTTTTTCCTTTGGGGATATTTGAATGAAACCATTTATGTACACCAGAATGAAAGACCCCGCACATTAGATGATTTACGAATGCGAATTACACAACTTTGTAATAGTATTTCACCTGCAACTCTCTCTAATGTACGTAGAGAATTTTACAACAGACTGGGCTACTGTGAGGCAAACAATGGAGGCTTGTTTGAAAGAGATATTTATTAGCCTCTAGAATTCTATTTTATTTTCTCTAGATTTTTTTTTGTTTGACATCAATTATTACTTTTTGAACGTTTTTTAATTTCTCCATGTTGCTTCCTTTTTAGAATTATTTTTCTTATTTTCTCTTGGTTTAGTAATTTGCAATTTAATTTTATTTAACTAGGTACATTCAGAATCACTAGTTACTACTTCTTTGGAATCTCAAACCTTCGTTTTCATTACAAATCTACTACTAATATTTCTACAACACGAAACATTATGCCGATGATTGATTCTTACAAATATCTACGAAATGAAATGGCAATATCTGTGTCATATTTAAAGATTAAATATGCTTTATCGACGGATGTGTATTTATTTCTTTTTACGCCACAAATTATTATTGCCGGTACGTAGATATATACGTAGGCGTATATAAATGTGTACTGCATACAATTCCCTATAGGCAGATGGCCGGTGGTTCTATCTGTATATCAAAAGATATGGCAAAAAAACCAAATCCAAAAGTGTGAAGTTAGCCCCCCTTTTATCGAAAATCTAACTTCTGACGGTTGTTCCAGGTTGCTCTAAGTGTGTTCTCAATTGTTCCAAAGTATTTCAAAAAATAAATCATAATTGGCCGAAAAAACGGCAAAAAACAATTTTTTTCTGGCGCCCCTTTTTTCGAAAATCGAAATTTTGACGGTTGTTCTAGGTTGTTCTAAATTGTTCCAAAGGATTACAAAGAAAAAATCGAAATTGCCCAAGATAATAGGTAAATCGATTTTACCTATTATCTATATTTTAAAATGAATAATAATACTCATTTGTGATTCAGAATAAAGCAGAAGCAGTAAATATACATATATTTTCCCAAGTAATATAATTCATTTGTTTGAAAACAATATTGTTACTAAATGCTGATGCTCCTAACATAAAATAATATTAGAACAGTGACGTGAGTTACAATATTAATGTAGATTAAAAACTACCTCATAAACATATTGAGAATGATTATACCTTGCTCATAAAAAGATTAGTGTTTTTCTCATGAGCTGCTAGGTTGATGTTTCTTTGTTTATTTTTATTAGAGTTCATGCTTTAGTTTATCCCTAAAATCTAAAATATATATTTTTTCTGTAAAATTCATTTATTGATATTATTATATTATTTGATAACATTGACATAAATAATATATTTTTTTATCAATTTGGTATTGTAAAACAGTAGCCTTTCCCAAATCGGCTACTCTTTGACGGATATACTATCTTATATTATCTAAATAGGTACCTATATAATATTTTTTCCAAATAAAGTAATAGTAGCCTTTCAATCGTTTTAATGAGAAAATTAGACAGCATATTTCAACATGTTTACGAAGAGGGGCTACAAAAAATAAGCATACTTGATAGGAATGTCTACACGTGCTTGCATTCCCGGAGCAAAAACCATGAAAAAAAGTGGCCAGACCACGGCTAGACAAAATAACGTTGTAGTGGTTTACTATAATTAAAATTTTCAAACTTCAAAATCAGTATTTTATTTTTATTATTATTAGACAAAATGAAATAACAAAGGGAGCCTGATAGACTTCCCCATTTTGTTTGATTTTAGTTGGGTACCCATATCCAGCGCTTTTTTTTTTTTGAAATACTTTGAAACTGTAAGAATTTCGATTTTTAAGAAATGGGGACTGGGGAAAAATATCGTTTTTTCATAACCGGTTTTGATTTTTTCTTTGAAATAGTTCATCAGCATTTGGTAACAATATCGTTTTGTAATAAATGAACATTATATTTCTTGCGAAAATATATATTTATTGCTATATTAGATGTTTATTTCTTTAAATAGAACTGCATCATACAAAAACTTCCTTCAACACAGTAATGTTCGGAAAGTGCATTCCGCCCATTGTAAAATCGTTTTTTCCTATTATCTCCGCCAATTATGATTTATTTTTTGAAATACTTTGGAACAATTGAAAACACACTTAGAGCAACCTGGAAAAACCGTCAGAAGTTAGATTTTCGAAAAAAGGGGGGGGGGTAACTTCACACTTTTTGAAAAAAGTTTTTTGCAATATCTTTTGAAATATAAGAGATACGGTTCTGATGTATAAGAATAATGTTTAGAACAAATCTAGAACAACCTGGAACAAACCTCAGAATTTCAATTTTCGCAAAGAGGGGGTCCGTGGGAAAATCATTTTTTTCTATTATCTCAGCCAATTATGATTTTTTCTTTGAAATCCTTTGGAACAATTTTAAACGAACTTAGAATAACCTAGAACAACCGTCAGAATTTCGATTTTCGAAAAAAGGGCCGCCACAAAAAAAAAGGTTTTTGCCGTTTTTTCGGCCAATTATGATTTATTTTTTGAAATACTTTGGAACAATTGAGAACACACCTAGAGCAACCTGGAACAACCGTCAGAAGTTAGATTTTCGAAAAAAGGGGGGCTAACTTCACACATTTTTAAAAACGTTTTTTTGCAATATCTTTTGAAATATAAGAGATACGGTTCTGATGTATAAGAATAATGTTTAGAACAAATCTAGAACAACCTGGAACAACCCTCAGAATTTGAATTTTCGCAAAAAGGGGGTCCGTGGGAAAATCGTTTTTTTCTATTATCTCGGCCAATTATGATTTTTTCTTTGAAATCCTTTGGAACAATTTAAAACAAACTTAGAACAACCCAGAACAACCGTCAGAATTTCGATTTTCGAAAAATGGGCCGCCAGAAAAAAAAAGTTTTTTGCCGTTTTTTCGGCCAATTATGATTTATTTTTTGAAATACTTTGGAACAATTGAGAACACACCTAGAGCAACCTGGAACAACCGTCAGAAGTTAGATTTTCGAAAAAAGGGGGGCTAACTTCACACATTTTTAAAAACGTTTTTTTGCAATATCTTTTGAAATATAAGAGATACGGTTCTGATGTATAAGAATAATGTTTAGAACAAATCTAGAACAACCTGGAACAACCCTCAGAATTTGAATTTTCGCAAAAAGGGGGTCCGTGGGAAAATCGTTTTTTTCTATTATCTCGGCCAATTATGATTTTTTCTTTGAAATCCTTTGGAACAATTTAAAACAAACTTAGAACAACCCAGAACAACCGTCAGAATTTCGATTTTCGAAAAATGGGCCGCCAGAAAAAAAAAGTTTTTTGCCGTTTTTTCGGCCAATTATGATTTATTTTTTGAAATACTTTGGAACAATTGAGAACACACCTAGAGCAACCTGGAACAACCGTCAGAAGTTAGATTTTCGAAAAAAGGGGGCTAACTTCACACTTTTTTAAAAACGTTTTTTTGCAATATCTTTTGAAATATAAGAGATACGGTTCTGATGTATAAGAATAATGTTTAGAACAAATCTAGAACAACCTGGAACAACCCTCAGAATTTGAATTTTCGCAAAAAGGGGGTCCGTGGGAAAATCGTTTTTTTCTATTATCTCGGCCAATTATGATTTTTTCTTTGAAATCCTTTGGAACAATTTAAAACAAACTTAGAACAACCCAGAAAAACCGTCAGAATTTCGATTTTCGAAAAATGGGCCGCCAGAAAAAAAAAGTTTTTTGCCGTTTTTTCGGCCAATTATGATTTATTTTTTGAAATACTTTGGAACAATTGAGAACACACCTAGAGCAACCTGGAACAACCGTCAGAAGTTAGATTTTCGAAAAAAGGGGGGCTAACTTCACACTTTTTTAAAAACGTTTTTTTGCAATATCTTTTGAAATATAAGAGATACGGTTCTGATGTATAAGAATAATGTTTAGAACAAATCTAGAACAACCTGGAACAACCCTCAGAATTTGAATTTTCGCAAAAAGGGGGTCCGTGGGAAAATCGTTTTTTTCTATTATCTCGGCCAATTATGATTTTTTCTTTGAAATCCTTTGGAACAAATTAAAACAAACTTAGAACAACCCAGAACAACCGTCAGAATTTCGATTTTCGAAAAATGGGCCGCCAGAAAAAAAAAGTTTTTTGCCGTTTTTTCGGCCAATTATGATTTATTTTTTGAAATACTTTGGAACAATTGAGAACACACCTAGAGCAACCTGGAACAACCGTCAGAAGTTAGATTTTCGAAAAAAGGGGGGCTAACTTCACACATTTTTAAAAACGTTTTTTTGCAATATCTTTTGAAATATAAGAGATACGGTTCTGATGTATAAGAATAATGTTTAGAACAAATCTAGAACAACCTGGAACAACCCTCAGAATTTGAATTTTCGCAAAAAGGGGGTCCGTGGGAAAATCGTTTTTTTCTATTATCTCGGCCAATTATGATTTTTTCTTTGAAATCCTTTGGAACAATTTAAAACAAACTTAGAACAACCCAGAACAACCGTCAGAATTTCGATTTTCGAAAAATGGGCCGCCAGAAAAAAAAAGTTTTTTGCCGTTTTTTCGGCCAATTATGATTTATTTTTTGAAATACTTTGGAACAATTGAGAACACACCTAGAGCAACCTGGAACAACCGTCAGAAGTTAGATTTTCGAAAAAAGGGGGGCTAACTTCACACATTTTTAAAAACGTTTTTTTGCAATATCTTTTGAAATATAAGAGATACGGTTCTGATGTATAAGAATAATGTTTAGAACAAATCTAGAACAACCTGGAACAACCCTCAGAATTTGAATTTTCGCAAAAAGGGGGTCCGTGGGAAAATCGTTTTTTTTCTATTATCTCGGCCAATTATGATTTTTTCTTTGAAATCCTTTGGAACAATTTAAAACAAACTTAGAACAACCCAGAACAACCGTCAGAATTTCGATTTTCGAAAAATGGGCCGCCAGAAAAAAAAAGTTTTTTGCCGTTTTTTCGGCCAATTATGATTTATTTTTTGAAATACTTTGGAACAATTGAGAACACACCTAGAGCAACCTGGAACAACCGTCAGAAGTTAGATTTTCGAAAAAAGGGGGGCTAACTTCACACTTTTTTAAAAACGTTTTTTTGCAATATCTTTTGAAATATAAGAGATACGGTTCTGATGTATAAGAATAATGTTTAGAACAAATCTAGAACAACCTGGAACAACCCTCAGAATTTGAATTTTCGCAAAAAGGGGGTCCGTGGGAAAATCGTTTTTTTCTATTATCTCGGCCAATTATGATTTTTTCTTTGAAATCCTTTGGAACAATTTAAAACAAACTTACAACAACCCAGAAAAACCGTCAGAATTTCGATTTTCGAAAAATGGGCCGCCAGAAGAAAAAAGTTTTTTGCCGTTTTTTCGGCCAATTATGATTTATTTTTTGAAATACTTTGGAACAATTGAGAACACACCTAGAGCAACCTGGAACAACCGTCAGAAGTTAGATTTTCGAAAAAAGGGGGGCTAACTTCACACTTTTTTAAAAACGTTTTTTTGCAATATCTTTTGAAATATAAGAGATACGGTTCTGATGTATAAGAATAATGTTTAGAACAAATCTAGAACAACCTGGAACAACCCTCAGAATTTGAATTTTCGCAAAAAGGGGGTCCGTGGGAAAATCGTTTTTTTCTATTATCTCGGCCAATTATGATTTTTTCTTTGAAATCCTTTGGAACAAATTAAAACAAACTTAGAACAACCCAGAACAACCGTCAGAATTTCGATTTTCGAAAAATGGGCCGCCAGAAAAAAAAAGTTTTTTGCCGTTTTTTCGGCCAATTATGATTTATTTTTTGAAATACTTTGGAACAATTGAGAACACACTTAGAGCAACCTGGAACAACCGTCAGAAGTTAGATTTTCGATAAAAGGGGGGCTAACTTCACACTTTTGGATTTGGTTTTTTTGCCATATCTTTTGATATATAAGAGATACGGTTTTGACGTATTCGAACAATGTTTAGAACAAACCTAGAACAACCTAGAACAACCGTCAAAATTTTAATTTTTGCAAAAACTGGGTCCGACTTCATACTTTTGGCTTTGGTTTTTTCCCATTTTCTCGTCTGATTTTGATTTTTTCTATGAAATACTTTGGAACAATTTAGAACAAACCTAGAGCAACCTAGAACAATCATCAGAATTACAATTTTCAAGAAAGGGGGGCTGGCAAAAACTCGTTTTTTCCGATTATCTCGGCCAATTTTGATTTTTTTTTCGAGATTCTTTGGAACAATGTTTAGAACAACTAGAACAACCTGGAACAACCTTCAGAATTTCAATTTTCGAAAAAAGGGGGGCTGGGTGAAAAAGTCGTTTTTTTCAATTATCTCGGCCAATTTTGACTTTTTTTTTTAAATACTTTGGAACAATTTAGAACAAACCTAGAACAACCTGGAACAACCGTCAGATTTCCGATATTCGAAAAAAGGGGGGCTAACTTCACACACTCGTTACCAATAGTGCAAAAGTACGAAATAAAAAAAATAATAAATTTACCGAAGATTTGTTTGATATTGAATGTTAAAAAAAAACTTTATAACATGAATTTTGCTAGAAATCACTAAAAAGTTGATTAAGTTGAGAAGAAAAATAGAACATGTTCTAATTCAACAACTTCTTTGTCAACAAATTGATCATTGATTAAGTCCACTTGACAAGTGTAATACACGACTTGTCGTCAATTTTAACTTGATCTGGTACTTGGTCAAAAAATTGATAAGTGTAATAGAGCCTTAAGCGTGGTACATAATCAATAATTATTATAAATAAGAAAAGTAATTACTTGGGAACTTTATTACAAATAACTACTAAAATAGAATAATGGTAATAAATAAGTATGTATAATCTTATAAGCGACACTTGAAATTACAAATCCCATATAAGCTTATCAAGGGATTGTAAAAATAACAATTGTGATAGACGTTTTCCTTTGAGGCGATTTCTTTGTTGAGATAGGATTTGTCCAGCCTTAGAAAATAATCGTTCTGAACGAACTGATGTTGCAACTGTCGTGAGGTACTTCAGGGCTACACCGTATAATTTCGGATAGAGAAGCTTCAAAGATTTCCATTATTCCAGAGGATTCTTCGACAGATTTAACAATGGGCTCTCCAAGTATGCTGCTACTTCATCAGTGGAACGCGAGTTAGAGATACTATGAGCTTTCATCAAATTGTAATGCTTGGTCCAAAAAAAAGACTCGCTGGTACTGGTTCCTGGGACATCTAGTTAACAAAATACAAAATAAGCTCTTAAATAATTGAATGTGAAGACAATTAACTTACCAATTTCGGATTCAGGGGGATGTGCTTCTTCTACATCTTGCACAGTTAAATCCCTTAATTGTTTAATGGCTCTGGAACAGGCCAGTGCATCTGTGAAATGAATCTTCTTGAACCTTGGGTCAAGTATAGTGCTTAACGCTAGAAAATATACGCTTACCCTGTGTCCAAATCTTTTTTTAGCTTCATTAATTATTGAAGTTTGAAGTGCTGTAGCAATGGGAGTTTCTGATTTTATGTTACTCACAGTGTCAAGTAAACAGTGCACCATTGGTATTATTGAACTAGTAGTTAAGTACTTTTCACCACAAGCTTCTCTTGTGGCTGCTTCGACTGGTTTCAAAATTTCAGCAATTTCTCTTAATTCAAAAATATCTAATGCTGATAACATGTTTGGAGCCTGCGGATGTTTAATTAGAATTTCGTTACCAGCTTTATAATTTACTAAAAATCTCTCAATCATAAAATATCTTGAGTTCCATCTTGTTGACACTTCCTGTATTAATTTTAAATGTGTAATTTTTCTTAACTCGTCAGAAGCAACAACACTGTGTTTGAACCACGTAACAATACTTTTACTTTCTTATACGTAGTATAAGGAAGTATTGTGATGACGAAAATTTTCGACCTCGAGATTTTTGCAGATGTCCACGTTTTGAGGTCCCCTTGTAACGAAGTTCCTTCGTTAATTGTAACAAATTAACATTTTTAAGTTCATAATTAATTTATTTGTCAATATTAAATTAAATGTATGTGTGTTATTTTGTTCAAATATTAATATTGTATAAAATGAATTGAATCAACCTGTATGTATGTTCAGTTGTTTGTAATAATTCATGTTATTTACTTATTTTTAATGGAAAAATACCGAATGTCTACGTCATGCTCAAAGTCGCGCGTTTCACGTCAGTATCGTGTGCAAATTTTATGTTTTGAACGGGTTTTTACCTACATACGTAGGGGGTTTTCACATATAAAAGGCCCCATCGAGCGTGCCTCGTTCATTTATTTCTCCGACCTATCCGAAACCCTACACCTCTCTCTATTCAGCCTCCAGATGGCGTGGAAGAGACTTGGTTAAATCCTTAGAAACGTGCTGCTTTCAGGTTTCTGCATCGTGAAACAGTCGTTTCAAAATCCGCTAATCTCGTCCGAATATGTCTCTTTTACTCAGGCCCCATGAGCCGTGGGAAGAGTGACATATTACCGTTATAAACCGCATCCCGTCTAGGTCAGACTTTTTGAATGTTGTGACCGTCATTAAAACTGAATTTAACAATAATTATTTATTTCAGAGATGTTTACGACCGTTGAATTTCCAATATTATGCGTAAACACGCACCGCGAATTCATATAAATTATCGTCTAAACACCCGCGCTATCCGAACCCGCGATAAAAGTAGACGTATTAATATTTTCACCGCGAAGATATTGAACAAATATTCGAGTCCGTACTAAAATAAATTTCAATTGCACGATAGACTAGTAAATCCTTCCTGTGAGCATGTCGTAACATAGAAGTAATTTGCAGAATAATTTGAATTGATCTGATTGTGTATTTCATCTCAAATTGACCGAGACATATCTCACTTCTTGTTTATTGTTGATTCATATTAAGGATGATAAAATGCATTGGGATTTGTAAGTAACAGTTCAGGGGCTAGGGTTGAGCACATGTTCAGTCTTAATTAATTTACGATTTAAAGAGGTCACTGATGTAAATTTATATTTTATATTTAATTGTGTCAATATTGTACGACTTTGTGTATGTGCGTAAATTGTAAATATGATTAAATAAATGTGTATAAATTTTGATATTGTTTTAGTAATAATAAAGACTAGTTATTCTTACTTTTCTCAAATAAGTTTCTATATGTGTTTTCTTTTTACCGTTTAATAATGAGTATAGGGAATGTAGTATTTTCAATGAACGTTAAGATACATTAAAACAAAAAGAAGTACTCACGTTCTTCACTGTGCTAGCCGAAGAGTTTGTAGTCTCATGCCTAACAAATCACAACACTTCAACCGCCATATTTACGTCTATAATTAATGCCAACCGGACGAAATGACAATAATGTCGTTCCGCTAGACATTTAGAATTCCGCGATATTGGTGCCTGCGTGTATAGGCAACCAGAGGTGCTTGTAGTTTCCGCAATATATTGGAGGCATGCAAAAGACTTGTCTTATAGCGTTCGCTTGTATTACACTGGCATTACGTAAGCAAGCGAGCATGTTATACCCTGATACCAAAAAAGTGGTTTTTGAAAAATGTCTGTGTCTGTGTCTGTCTGTCTGTCTGTCTGTGTGTGTAATTTTGCAAATATTTCGTCAATTACTAAGTTTAAACAAATTTATAAAGAATTCAAATGTACTCAAAATTAAATTTGAGAAAAATTGAATTAATAAAGTTTCTCGAAATTCCTACCGGAAGTAGGTCTTTTACTCTTATCGAAAATCAGTTTTTTGCGAATATCTCGCTAGTCATGCTTTCTAGGCAGGTACACTACGAGTATAAAAGTATTTAGAACGTACTTTTAAATATCTTTTATTTAAAAAAAATTTCAAAATTCAGACCGGAACTACCACTTTTACTCTTATCGAATAGCGATTTTTTGCAAATATGTCGTAAGTTATGCATTCTATATATATTTATCAAGAGTACAAAAGTATTTAAAACTATATTCGCAATATTTTTTCTATATATGAATTTTCAAAATTCGGACCGGAAGTAGCACTTTTACTCTTAGCGAGGAGCACTTTTTTGATATCTTGCGAAGAATGTATTCTAGAGCGATTTATTAAGGGAATGAAAGTACTTAGAATAGGATTTTGAATAAGTTTGGTATTAAAAAAATTCTTAAAATTCTATAATTTGACACGCTTATACGTATAAGAAAGTCGTGTGGTGGCCACACCTCATTTTTTACTCGTGTGATTAACTCAATAAGTCCAGTAGTCTGTTCCATGGCCTTGTCTATCATTAAATTGAGAGTGTGAGCAAAACATGGTAAGTGTTTTCCTTTCTCAAATGCCAATTCTATAGCTTTTACTATGTTTGCCCCATTGTCAGTCACAATACAAGTAACATTCTCCTTTGCAATATTCCAATCATTGCATACTGTCAAGATTTGATCAGCCAGATATTCTGAAGTGTGTCTTTCGGACAATTCTACAACTCCGACAATAATGGCAGAGAGTTTGTAATTATTTAAAAAATGTACTGTGACCCCCAAAAAACTTCTTGTTTGGTGGGTGTCAGTCCATATATCTGTAGTTAATGTTACGTGTTTTAAATTTGACAATTTTTCTTTGATACACCTTTGCATTATATCGTATTTTGTTTCAATAAATCTTGTAATACTCGATTTGTTTGGAATTTTATAGAGTGGCGCAACTGTTTTTAAAAGCTGCTGGAATCCCTCGTTTTCTCCTATAGAAATAGGCTGGCAGTCTTTGCAAATCATGAATAGGATACAGTTCGTAATTTTTGAGGATATCGCACCTCTTTCAGAATATGCTTGTATTTCCGAAAAAGATTCAGAAATTAATCTTTGTTTGATAGACTCACTTGCCTTTTTTTCCGGAGGAGGTGTTTCGGACAATCCACTTTCGACAATGGTAGTACATTCTACACCTGGACTTGAAGATTGTACACATCTTGATGTTGAAGCTACATACTTCGATGTTGATTGTGTTGAAGCACTAACTTTTACAGCATGTGGATGAAGACTTTATACGTGACCAGTTAAATTGCTGGTATTTCCCGACGTTTTAAGTTTTTTCTTGCACAATCTACAAGCCGCTGTACCATCTGAATGTTTTTCGAAAAACTTCCACACATAACTTTCTCTTAGTGAAGACATTATAAAACAGGAGTAAAAAAAAAAGACGCGTATACTTAAACTGAACAGTATCGTAATATGTATCAAAAATAAAAATGAACCAGGTTCTGCATGCTGGCCCTATTTATACTTTTACGCTGTAAATCCTAGAAATGTTAACTGGTGAACTACTTACCCCTTTCAGTCATCTCTTCCTTAGCCAATGATGTGCCGTTTCGAGTCCGTAAATCCAATAATTCTAAAGTTTTGCGATCAGAAAAAATAGTAAATTTCTCGTATGAGTAATTAGGGACTCCACTCCCCAAACTGATGACTTTTAAGTCGCCAATGAGTTTTAGAAGAAATATTATAACATTCTAGAAAAGATATTTGTCATTTCATAAAACTAGTTATGTTACGAATATAAAATATTTATTTCAGTGGGCCAAAATGGTTCTTTCAAATTTTCTGTGTAAAATATGTAGGTAATAACTTGTGTAATCTTCAGTTCATTTTTTATATATATATTATTGTTATTATAACCAATATAATAACTAAACGTTATAGATAGAAATATGTTTAAACTATAACCTTGTACAGTATTCCTTAAAGTAATTGTGTACGTTTTACGGTTTTTTTTATAATTAAAATAAATTTCATTATTGGACACACTATGTGTTTATGCATTACAACTATAGTAATAGTGCAGTTGGACTCAAATAAATTGGTAAATTATAAAAAAAATTAGTAAATATATCAAAAAGGTATTTTCAGTTGAACAATTAATACTACTTAGAGCCGTAAGACAATTTAAGAATGGATCTCCTTGGTCTGTGAAACTGAATCTATTAAACAACCCTCTAACACCAAGTACTTGGTTTCATTATTAATTTGAGATAATTTAAGTACATGAGAATCTAGATATCTGTTTCTTTGCTGTTACGTTTCCTCGTGCATCGATGTCAAAACATCGCAACATCGAATTACAGACATCGATGTTTCGAAAACATCGGTGTTCGATGCGTATCCCTAGTCCACAGTATCAGCAGCGATCTGATTTGCCGACGCAACTACCAACAATCGGATTGCCGACGCCACTTTCATTCGGATTTTCGTAGTGAGAGGTAGCGTAGTGTTCGGTGGAATGTGCAAGATAATGGAGGAAAACGATGCTGAACGAGCGAGCAGACGGACTCCGCGCTGGAGTCCGTCCACTGATCGGCATTCCGTATGACGTCATCGGCACGCATCGTAAAAGTTGCCCCTTGGAGCATCGGCATCGGCATTGCCGACGGGTAGATTTTGTGCGATCCGTACGATGCGGATCAGAGGACGCACTTGTATGACTTTCTATACTAAGAATACTACGATCCGTTCGATGCGATGCGTCCGATACTTACGATACGAATATGTGGACTGTTATGCTGTAAAATTCACTTTTGTATATAGTTCTCGTAAGATTATGTGTCTTTGTTTAAGTACGTAGAATATGTATGAGCGCGAGACTTTTTGAGCGCACCTTGTGTATCTTTTGGTTCACCGTGTGAAAAAGATCGTTTGCTGTATGTCTGTGCGTGTGCTAAACCTACTATTGTGCTCTCGGAGCCCTAAGCATGGACCGTGCCACTGACAGATAACTAATGTGTAATCTCGGGCAAATATACCCTTTATGTGTAAGAATTCTGTATCTTACGTAACTAATGCTAACTATCTTATCTCTAACTTATTTTATCCTACCTGTGACAACAACCATGTGCAAGATGAGTTACTTTTACATGCCTGTTCAAGCCTTGTTTACATCTATTTAGCTGTATCTTCCGATGTCTGAGAAATGCCTTTAACCTGTTGCATTTACGGGACTGCTGTGGTTGCCATAGATTTACATTCTCTGAGACAATAGTCCGGCTTTATTGTGTTCACGGTCGTTTGTATTCTTACGTCTCTTAGAACACACACATGCTCGTCCGATTGATGTTTTTCTATCGTCCATTCTTCACTAAAAATGTAATAGATGTTAGATAGGGAATACCATAAAATATTGGGCATACTATTAATTGATTTGCAGTTCGCTCTGTTGCTCTGACATCGATATTCTATGTAATGGAAACATCTGTTAATTCTTCCTCGGTACAGCTGTAGGGGTTAAGTGTTGTTGTTACTCTGAAATATATGTTTTGATCGGTTCTCTTAACCGTCTGTTCGGAGCGGATTTAAAAGCTTGGAAATTTCAATAGTTACCTGCAGAATCCGTTTTCTTCCGTAATAAATTGTGTCTACATCTGAGGTTTGTTTTGTTTGCTATCTGTCAAACGTTGGTTACTTTGTCGCGGTGTAACGTATGTTTCACGCATTGCCAACAGTTTAGCGAGTATTTTCCTTTCACAGTGTCTGATTTATAATTTCTACGAACAATTGAAGGAGTGTTTCGGTTATTTTCTTTTCGTCTAAGTTATGTGTAGGGTTGTGTTTAATTATATATACGTCACGATGTTGACTCCCTTTATTGGCAATTTAGTTTTGTGCCTATTATGTTTATTTGAAATCTCCCGCCTTTCGTTCAGAGATATTTCCGGGCTTGTTACTTCTGAAAGGATGCGTGTAGCTGACGCGCATTAGATATGGAAGAAGGTTCCCGTTTTTGATGGCACTTACATAGCCTATTCTCGTGTGAGAACATTGTGTGCAATCTGCTTACTTCCTTTAGTAACTTTGTTACATTATCTATGTAGATTTTTCGCGGAAGCGGCTCTAAATGGAATAAGCAGCAATTATCGATACCTTAGTTTTGGTTATTTATCGTGGATTTTTATCGAAATATCGTTACCTGAAATTTACGAATGGCCACGTGCTGGTTTTTTTTGAATCTAAATTTTGCACCTTTGTGTGACTTGTGTAGTCGTTATCGCGGAATCTCCATTAACATTTTGGGGTAAGTGATTGAAACTTTGTGTTAATTTTCGGGAATTTTATCTTTGTTTCTTTTCTCTTCTAATTTAATAGGATTCTTATTGACGGGCACAAAAAGCCCACAGTAGCCATTTTTCTGGTATTGTCACCCCACATTATCGTTGAAGAGCGTGGTGGTTTCTATCGTTGCTGCAGTAGTTGCACCTATACGTCCATCTTGTCTGTTGAAGTGGAATTTTTCATCGAGGGGGCCTCCGCCATCTTGGTTACCGTTGCGGCCATCCTGCGTCCGTCTTGACAGATAAGTGCGACTATTGTTGTAATTTCCACCGTAACTTTTGACTGAATATCGACGACTTTATGCCAGAGTGCTGGAGTTTATCTTACCTATATTTGACCTAAGAATATTTGAGTGGCTAAAATAACTAATGCACCACTTAGTTAACTGCAAGGTCACGTATTAATCCTGATTAAATTACCGTTATTTTTATGCAAACTGGTATTGCTGTATACAGAGTGACCCTAAGAAGATTGGATAAGGGCTCTCATTGTTGTGTTGAATATTTGATTCATTAATAATTCTAGTAATGTCATTACCGTAACAATATATCTCATTGTTGTGATGAATATTTAATTAAATAATAATACCAGTAAATTCATTACCGTAGTGCTTTATCTCTTTGAAGTGTTATATCTTTAATTTAATAACAATTCTAGTATTTTCATTACAAAAAAAAAAAAGGTTTCTCTTTGATGTGTAGAATATTTAATGTTATAATAAATCTAGAAAATTCATTACCGTAAATTAGAAAATTTGACTTTCATGTACGTTTTATTAATTCCTGAGCTATTGAAATTATTTAGTTCATTGTAAAATTGAATACCGAAGCTCAGCAGATTCTTTTGTGCTAATTCTGGATTTTCCATTGTAACTTTTAAAAGCGTCATTTAATAGAATAATAAGTGTAAACAGTTTATTTGGAATATTTCAAAGTTTTGATCTTGTAATTTCATGTTTCACCTTACACTTAATTAACTAAATTACTTTAAGTATTATGCGCTAACTTTAATCAATTTTATTTTCTGGTAACTAATTAATTTAGAACTTCGCCGTTGGTGGCGTTTTTAACAACATATGTATATTGGCCTGTAAGGCAAGGAAACGTTTCTACGCCGACCATCCTCCTGCCGAGTCGCAGAGGTTCTATTGTTTTTTTTAATTATCTCCTAAAATTTTCATTACTTTGTTAAAAATATATGTATAAATTCATACAATTTTACAATCTTAATTGTCAACCTTTTAATTATACAAAATATTTATATATATATATTAATTCTACATTATATTTGGCAACATTTTAATTACTTTCAAAAAAAAAGAAGAGCAATTTTATTAATATAGCACCTTTCTTCACATCGTAATTTCTTTTTTTTTCTTATTATTACCTCAACATACTTTACCTTCATCTATTATATCTGTGACAAGCAGTTGAATAAGCGTAAGGTTAGGTGCAGCTGATTATACAGAGTGATCAATAGGAAACCTGCTGGAGGAACACAGCCAGTGGATGCTCATAGGAGGCGCAGGTAGGTTATCGTTAAGGTAACATAGTGTTCTGGTGCCCGGACAACGTCGCTCGCGTCGTTGCCGACCGACGCTCTACTATTAGGTGTTTTAGTATATCTGAACCGTCACGCCGTCTGCGACTGAGTTAGCTCGGCCCTGCGTTTTCCAGATTCAATCATCTCCTATTGTGATTCTCCGTTTTCTTTAACTTAATTTAGTCTGCTATCTTAGTGCGAAGTGGTTCCGGCGTAACAAATTGGCGCCCAACGTGGGGCCTTTCTTTTTGGTATAAGGGAACAAATTTTGGTACCAACGTTTCGGCCAACTTTCCGCCATCTTCAATTTTTTTTTATTTTTGTGTCAACCAAGTTTCGTCCAATTTTCCGCCATTTTCAGAATTTCTTTTTCTGTCTCCTAACATTTAGACAAGTTTTCTCCCCTTCCGTAACAAATTGACACACCAAGGCCCTAAACGTTGGACCTTTCTTTCCGAGTCAATAGCAATAGAATTGGCGCACTAACGCTTTGGGTCTCTCTTTTGGAGATAATTGTAACAGATTGTTGGTCAGCGTTTCTGCCATCTTTTCTCCATCTTCCGGAATAAAATTTTTCCTTTGTCACCCAACGTTCCAACGAAGTTTGCGCTACCTTCGTAACAATTTGATGCCATCGTTGTGGGCCTAACGAACAACAATTCGCACCCAACGTTTCGGACAAGTTTTCTCCATCTTTCGGAATCTTTTCCTTATCTTCAAGTATCTCTGCCACTAACATTTCGTCGTACCGCACAGTGGTGCTATACTTTGGAGAAGCTACTTGTTTCGAATCAACGTTTCGGTCCTGACCATCTTCAGGAACAAATTTTGAATTTTCTCGATTTAAGCCCGTTTCTCGATTTAGGTGAGTAGGTGGACGTTAAGCCTCCCTTACCGTTCAGTTTTTTTGTATTTCCGTCTACTCCCTCGCCTAATTTAATTTTGACTGTCTATATTTCTTTTTCTTCCCTTTTTTTTTTGGGAAAAATTAAAACGTGAGGTTTACCTTAGGATTTAAATTACCTTGTCATCCAGAATTTATTTGTGTGTCTTAGGACTTGAGACTTTGCTTGCTGATCCCAGTACCGCCATTTCTTTTTATATCTCTTTCTTTTCGACTTTCCGCTGAATTAACTTTCGCCATGGCTCCTAAATTACAGATCAATCGACTTTCGAAGGAAGACCTTGAGTATTTGCTGACTGTTCTGGGTGCCGAGGTGCCATCTACTTTGGGTGAAATGCGACAAACGTATCGACGTCTGCTAGGGTATGCTAGGTCTTATCCGTCGGATACTAAGCTTACGTATCCATTTACATATGCGGAAGACTCCGCGGCCATTAAGGATAAGTTCACGGTTTTCGATGGGCTCATCGATCAGTTTGTGGGGAATCGTGCGTCTTCTGAATATCAAAAGATTTCTACCGCCCTTGCTTTTATAATGAGCCGAATTCAGAACTCCGTCCCACAATCTCCAGAGGAGGTGAAAGAAGAACATAGGTTTAGGAGTCGCGTTGCTAGTCTGGACAGTCGCCTCCACGATAAGGCTCGCACCCTTGAACGCGCTTCCACATTCAGTTTGTTACAGTCACCCACTGCCGGTAACTCTGGCCCTCAGGGGAGTGAAGAGGAGTCTAGTGAAGAGGATGATCCTATTCGATCTCCGGTTAACGCTTTCACTGGTCCAGTTCACTCGACTTTCGCTAGTTTTTCTCCTAAACCCGTCCCAGTTGCCTCCTGGAATATTAAATTTTCAGGGCAGAAGAACTTTTCGGTTAGTGCTTTTCTGGAGCGCGTGGCTGAGCTTAAAATCGCTCGGAATTCCTCAGACCAGTTGTTGTTTAATTCAGCAATAGATTTATTTGAGGATCGTGCTTTAGTGTGGTATCGGGCTAATCGCCATCTTTACTCTAATTGGTCAGAGTTAGCTGCTGGTCTACGGGAAGAGTTTCAAGCTGTAGATTATGACGACCGTCTTATGGAGGAAATTAAGCAACGGACTCAAGGTCCTAATGAAACTATCGGATTATATGTATCGGTTATGAAAAATCTCTTTTCTCGTCTTTCTGATTCAGTTCCTGAAAAAACTCAATTACGAATTTTGCAGCGTAATATCCTACCTTTTTATCAGATGCAATTGGGTTTGACAGAGGTCAATTCTATCGCAGAACTCCTTAAATATGGAAAAGTTCTCGAAGCCCGCAAGGCCTCAGCTGAAGCTTATGTACCGCCTCCCTTGCGTGGTAAAACACTCGAACCGGATTTGGCTTATATCAATGCAGATCCAGTCCCAACTTGTTCTCGAAGTCGTGTGACACCCGTTACTTCCGTCTCTAATCGCTCTCGTGTCCGTGTGGCACCCGTTTCGGCAAATCCTGTCACATGTTGGAATTGTCGTCAGACAGGTCATCGTTACTCCCAATGTGCGTTACCTCGCAAACGCTTCTGCTATCGTTGTGGTCGTCCAGAGACCATAGTATCTTCTTGTCCGCAGTGTTCGGGAAACGCCCGACGTGCGCACTAAGTGGCCGTCCCGTGCATACAGTATACACAGCGGCCTATCAACAAATTAGAGCTCGGTTGGATTTTATTCTCGCGCAAGCCATAGGAGATGAACGCCCCTATCTTAAAGTACAAATCTTTGGCAAAGAGTTTCTCGGTCTTTTGGACTCAGGTTCATCACGCACTATATTAGGTGAAGCGGGTTGGTCCGTTTTAAAGGGTTTTGTTCCGCTTAAATCCTCTATGCCCTTTTGCACTGTTGCCAACGGATCACGATGCAGGATATCAGGGGAAGTTGCCTTGCCTATTAATGTTAGGGATCGTTCTAAGGTCTTTGACGTGTTGGTGGTACCTGAACTACCTCACCAGCTTATTTTGGGCGCAGACTTCTGGCGAGACATGGGAATCGTCCTAAACATGCGCTGTGGCGATTGGGTATTTTCAGACGCACCCTACGTGGCTTCTGTTGATGTCGAATCACAGGTGTTATCTGATGAGCGTCAACGTCAGCTCGAGGCTATCATCAACCAAAACTTTCCTAACGTCGACAAGGAGGTGTTAGGTTGTGCCAAAGGTGTAGAGCACACTATCATCACTAGTAGCCCTCCGATTAAGCAACGCTACTATCCGATATCTCCGGCGGTGCAAAAAGTAGTCGACGCCGAATTAGAAAAGATGTTGGCTCTCGGGGTTGTTGAGAGGTCTCAGAGTGGTTGGTCTTCACCCATTCTACTCGTGCCTAAAAAGGATAAGACTTATCGATTTTGCGTCGATTATCGTAAGCTCAATCAGGTCACTGAGAGAGATGCCTATCCCCTTCCCTATGTGTCAAATACCTTAGATAAATTACGAGACGCTAAATATCTTACGTCTCTCGATATAAAAAGTGCGTATTGGCAAATTCCTGTTGCCGAGTCTTCCCGTCAGTATACAGCTTTCACCGTACCGAATCGAGGTTTGTTCCAATTTTGTCGTCTCCCGTATGGTCTCCACAACGTACCTGCCTCCTGGCAGCGTTTTATAGATAGAGTTTTGGGTCCTGAATTAGAACCCTACGTTTTCGTGTATCTGGATGATATCATAATCGTCACTCCTACCTTTGGAAAACACTTGACTATTTTAGAGCAAGTTTTATCTCGCCTGCGTGACGCTGGCTTAACGCTTATTAGAGACAAATGTCAGTTTTGTCGCGACGAATTGAAGTACCTGGGATATGTGGTCAATAGTCGTGGGTTGATGGTCGACCCTGACAAAGTTAAGGCTATCATCGGAATTGCCACTCCCAAAAATGTTTCTGAAGTCAGACGCTTAGTAGGTATGGCTTCATGGTATCGACGATTCGTCCCTAATTTTTCTACTGTTATCTCTCCGCTTACCGATTTGTTACGGAAAAATCGTCCCTTCGGTTGGACGTTAGCTTGTGAAGAAGCCTGGACATCTTTGCGTGAACGTTTGGTTTCCTCTCCGATTTTGACATGTCCTGATTTCCAATATGAATTCATCATACAAACTGATGCTAGTGACTATGGCCTTGGAGCCGTGCTGACTCAAGACATAGACGGACAGGAGAAAGTAATTAGTTATCTAAGTCGTTCTTTAACACCTGCCGAACGTAAATTCTCTACCGTTGAGAAAGAGTGCCTTGCCGTCCTTTGGGCAATAGAAAAGCTTCGCCCATATATCGAATGCTCACACTTTACGGTGATAACGGATCATTAGTCCCTCTGCTGGCTGAACTCCCTTAATTCTCCGTCGGGTAGATTGGCTCGATGGGCCGTACGTCTTCAGCAGTATGATTTTACCATCATTCACCGTAAGGGTAAATTCAATGTAGTTCCGGACACTCTCTCCCGTTCAGTCCCCAAGTTGGATATCGTTCAAGTCAATCCTAAGAGCCAAGACAAATGTTACGTTCGTATCTTAGAACAACTTAAGAGACATCCCGAGAAGTACCCTCATTTTCAACTTATCGGTGGGATACTTCGACGTTACGTACCGCCTAATAGTACTTTCCCTCTGAGGATACCGATTCATGGAAAATCTATGTTCCTAAGGAACAACGTCAAGAGGTCTTATTAGAATGTCATAACGAGCCCACGAGTGGTCATCTGGGCATTGCGAAGACTCTCGCTCGCATATTGCAACACTACTATTGGCCCAAGATGTTAGGAGATGTGATTCGTCACATCAGAGCCTGTTCTAAATGCAATAAGGCGAAACCTCTTCAAAGAGCTCCTGTTGGTCGTATGGGTGGACATTCTAAAGTTACTAAACCATGGGAAGTACTCAGTATCGACATTGTTGGTCCTCTTCCGAGGTCCAAGCGGGGTTTTAATTACATTTTAGTGGTCTCTGACATCTTCAGTAAGTTTGTTCTGACTTTTCCGTTACGTAAAGCTTCTTCCAAGACTATTATCCGACATCTCGAAGAAGATGTGTTTCTGATTTTTGGCGTACCTCGTTCTGTAATTACCGATAATGGCGTGCAGTTTCGCTCTAACGACTACCGTTCCAAGTTAAAAGAATGTAAAGTACGTCCATGCTATACTGCGAATTACCATCCTCAAGCGAATCCCGTGGAACGCGTGAATAGGGTTATCAAAACCATGCTGATCTCGTATGTCTCTGACAATCATCGTGAATGGGACGTCTATCTTCCCAAAGTCACTTGCGCCTTGCGCACTGCTAGACACGAAGTCACCGGACATACTCCCTATTTCATTAACTTCGGCCGTGAGATGAATCTCACTGGAGAAAGAATTTCCGATGCTCCTATCTCTGAAGGAACTCCACTTGTCGAGGTCCGCGATCCGGAAAAACTAATAGAACGTTCCGAAGGATTTTCTAAGCTTTATCGTGACATCAAATCCCGCTTGCAGAAAGCATACGAGCGTGCTAAGGCGCGCTACGACACTCGTCATAGACGGGAAGAATTTTTGGTAAACCAGTTGGTCTGGCGTAAAAATTTCGTACTTTCAGATGCCGCCAAGTTCTATACCGCCAAATTGGCTGACAAATATGTCGGGCCCTTTCAAATTAGTAAACGTATCTCAACTGACATTTATGAACTCAAAACTTGCGAAGGTAAATTGCTGCCCGGGGCGTGGCATGCCAATCTACTGAAACCTCAGCCGAGTGATGTTTAAGATCTATCTTCTCACGTGTTCAACTGCCTAAATTATCGCTTATCTCGATTTTGTCTTTTCGTTAATTATACCTACCGTTACATTTTTGGCCTGTAGAGAGTGCCTTGGCTTGCAGCCGTAACACCAGAATTTCTCTACCGTGTACCTCGCGTGATGTAGGAGGCATCTAAAGGGGCTTTTTGGCCTGTAGAGAGGGCCGAAAGAATTCTCCTACCGTGAACCCTGCGTGAAGTAAAAGTCTTCTAAATGGATCCTATCTAATATTGTTCCTCTACCACCTTAGGACAAACATTTTTCTTTTATCGACCTTTCGATAGTGTGTTTACCGGCCCCATTGCACAGCTTGTATCTGTGATTCCGTCTATGCATTTATCTTCTCGTATCTCTATCGCTTCCGTGTGTTTCGGATCTACCGTGTCTTTGCATATATGGAGTGGCAGCCTTGCTAGGGGAGTCCACACAATATTTCGACTACCTTACTACGGACATGACTTACCTTTTTAAGCTGACTAATGTTGGTTATTGCTTAAATTACCGGATTTGACTTATCTTATTTGAGAAGGTATAAAGAGGGATGGTCCCTTTATGCGTGATAGTCCTCAGCCTTCCAAGGGTCGTGTCCTGGCGACCTTTTTGCTTTTCTTACGTTCAAAATGTTACCTCCAGGAATTGATTATGACTTCAGCCTTTTGGTTTATCGTTTGCCTTCAGCGTTTCAGTCGGGACAACGCCGGTCCAGACTTTGAACTCTTGTTTGCTAATATCTATTTTTGTTTGGCGATCTTCTCTCGTTTTTGTGTTACCGGAATGTTCTGTTTGTCGCGGGGTCGTGCGGACCTTGCCTTTGAGCAGTCTCGACACCATTTTTCTTTTGTTTCTTTTCTATCCCGTACCGGTTGAATGCCGAAGGGCCACGTGGTGGATTTGGCCAAGCTGTTTGGTGTTGCTGTGACTGAGTGTGGCTGTGTGCGTTCGTGTAGTAGACAACGTCCGTTTTAGAACTCTCGCTTACCCTCTCCTCTATCTTTATTCCGTCAGCCTATGTTCTCGGTGCAAGAAATTGCTCTGCGATCAATTTCTTTTCGCTGTAAAGGGGGGAATTTGTTATGCTGTAAAATTCACTTTTGTATATAGTTCTCGTAAGATTATGTGTCTTTGTTTAAGTACGTAGAATATGTATGAGCGCGAGACTTTTTGAGCGCACCTTGTGTATCTTTTGGTTCACCGTGTGAAAAAGATCGTTTGCTGTATGTCTGTGCGTGTGCTAAACCTACTATTGTGCTCTCGGAGCCCTAAGCATGGACCGTGCCACTGACAGATAACTAATGTGTAATCTCGGGCAAATATACCCTTTATGTGTAAGAATTCTGTATCTTACGTAACTAATGCTAACTATCTTATCTCTAACTTATTTTATCCTACCTGTGACAACAACCATGTGCAAGATGAGTTACTTTTACATGCCTGTTCAAGCCTTGTTTACATCTATTTAGCTGTATCTTCCGATGTCTGAGAAATGCCTTTAACCTGTTGCATTTACGGGACTGCTGTGGTTGCCATAGATTTACATTCTCTGAGACAATAGTCCGGCTTTATTGTGTTCACGGTCGTTTGTATTCTTACGTCTCTTAGAACACACACATGCTCGTCCGATTGATGTTTTTCTATCGTCCATTCTTCACTAAAAATGTAATAGATGTTAGATAGGGAATACCATAAAATATTGGGCATACTATTAATTGATTTGCAGTTCGCTCTGTTGCTCTGACATCGATATTCTATGTAATGGAAACATCTGTTAATTCTTCCTCGGTACAGCTGTAGGGGTTAAGTGTTGTTGTTACTCTGAAATATATGTTTTGATCGGTTCTCTTAACCGTCTGTTCGGAGCGGATTTAAAAGCTTGGAAATTTCAATAGTTACCTGCAGAATCCGTTTTCTTCCGTAATAAATTGTGTCTACATCTGAGGTTTGTTTTGTTTGCTATCTGTCAAACGTTGGTTACTTTGTCGCGGTGTAACGTATGTTTCACGCATTGCCAACAGTTTAGCGAGTATTTTCCTTTCACAGTGTCTGATTTATAATTTCTACGAACAATTGAAGGAGTGTTTCGGTTATTTTCTTTTCGTCTAAGTTATGTGTAGGGTTGTGTTTAATTATATATAAGTCACGATGTTGACTCCCTTTATTGGCAATTTGTTTTGTGCCTATTATGTTTATTTGAAATCTCCCGCCTTTCGTTCAGAGATATTTCCGGGCTTGTTACTTCTGAAAGGATGCGTGTAGCTGACGCGCATTAGATATGGAAGAAGGTTCCCGTTTTTGATGGCACTTACATAGTCGATTCTCGTGTGAGAACATTGTGTGCAATCTGCTTACTTCCTTTAGTAACTTTGTTACATTATCTATGTAGATTTTTCGCGGAAGCGGCTCTAAATGGAATAAGCAGCAACTATCGATACCTTAGTTTTGGTTATTTATCGTGGATTTTTATCGAAATATCGTTACCTGAAATTTACGAATGGCCACGTGCTGGTTTTTTTTGAATCTAAATTTTGCACCTTTGTGTGACTTGTGTAGTCGTTATCGCGGAATCTCCATTAACATTTTGGGGTAAGTGATTGAAACTTTGTGTTAATTTTCGGGAATTTTATCTTTGTTTCTTTTCTCTTCTAATTTAATAGGATTCTTATTGACGGGCACAAAAAGCCCACAGTAGCCATTTTTCTGGTATTGTCACCCCACATTATCGTTGAAGAGCGTGGTGGTTTCTATCGTTGCTGCAGTAGTTGCACCTATACGTCCATCTTGTCTGTTGAAGTGGAATTTTTCATCGAGGGGGCCTCCGCCATCTTGGTTACCGTTGCGGCCATCCTGCGTCCGTCTTGACAGATAAGTGCGACTATTGTTGTAATTTCCACCGTAACTTTTGACTGAATATCGACGACTTTATGCCAGAGTGCAGGACTTTATCTTACCTATATTTGACCTAAGAATATTTGAGTGGCTAAAATAACTAATGCACCACTTAGTTAACTGCAAGGTCACGTATTAATCCTGATTAAATTACCGTTATTTTTCTGTTATTTTTATGCAAACTGGTATTGCTGTATACAGAGTGACCCTAAGAAGATTGGATAAGGGCTCTCATTGTTGTGTTGAATATTTGATTCATTAATAAATCTAGTAATGTCATTACCGTAACAATATATCTCATTGTTGTGATGAATATTTAATTAAATAATAATACCAGTAAATTCATTACCGTAGTGCTTTATCTCTTTGAAGTGTTATATCTTTAATTTAATAACAATTCTAGTATTTTCATTACCAAAAAGAAAAGGTTTCTCTTTGATGTGTAGAATATTTAATGTTATAATAAATCTAGAAAATTCATTACCGTAAATTAGAAAATTTGACTTTCATGTACGTTTTATTAATTCCTGAGCTATTGAAATTATTTAGTTCATTGTAAAATTGAATACCGAAGCTCAGCAGATTCTTTTGTGCTAATTCTGGATTTTCCATTGTAACTTTTAAAAGCGTCATTTAATAGAATAATAAGTGTAAACAGTTTATTTGGAATATTTCAAAGTTTTGATCTTGTAATTTCATGTTTCACCTTACACTTAATTAACTAAATTACTTTAAGTCTTATGCGCTAACTTTAATCAATTTTATTTTCTGGTAACTAATTACTTTAGAACTTCGCCGTTGGTGGCGTTTTTAACAACATATGTATATTGGCCTGTAAGGCAAGGAAACGTTTCTACGCCGACCATCCTCCTGCCGAGGCGCAGAGGTTCTATTGTTTTTTTTAATTATCTCCTAAAATTTTCATTACTTTGTTAAAAATATATGTATAAATTCATACAATTTTACAATCTTAATTGTCAACCTTTTAATTATACAAAATATTTATATATATTAATTCTACATTATATTTGGCAACATTTTAATTACTTTCAAAAAAAAAAGAAGAGCAATTTTATTAATATAGCACCTTTCTTCACATCGTAATTTCTTTTTTTTTCTTATTATTACCTCAACATACTTTACCTTCATCTATTATATCTGTGACAAGCAGTTGAATAAGCGTAAGGTTAGGTGCAGCTGATTATACAGAGTGATCAATAGGAAACCTGCTGGAGGAACACAGCCAGTGGATGCTCATAGGAGGCGCAGGTAGGTTATCGTTAAGGTAACATAGTGTTCTGGTGCCCGGACAACGTCGCTCGCGTCGTTGCCGACCGACGCTCTACTATTAGGTGTTTTAGTATATCTGAACCGTCACGCCGTCTGCGACAGAGTTAGCTCGGCCCTGCGTTTTCCAGATTCAATCATTTCCTATTGTGATTCTCCGTTTTCTTTAACTTAATTTAGTCCGCTATCTTAGTGCGACGTGGTTCCGGCGTAACAGGACGCCTACCTTTACTGTATTGGTACTATACTGTGCTATTACCAATGTCATGTTCGTAATGCAAACATAATTTTAAAAATGTTACTAAAAAGTTAAGTATGTTGTGTAGAATAGGTCGTAGCGACACTCGCTATTTACGTCACGCTTTTGCGATATCACGTGGTATCGCTATTTACTCTCGCTAATGGTGGTATCGAATCGCTATTCACCAGAATAGCCCCCCTGAACGCGACTGCTGAGTGCCGGCGCTGGAGCTAGCGGTCGCCATCTTGCCTAGCGAAAATAAATTTCGCTCGATGACCACTGATCTGTATAATATAAATGGATAAGCAATGCAATAGGATGCGCGTGGAATTTGTATGCCAAATTGAATACTCAACGCGGGGCCTACGAGTATGCGCAGTCCCTAGTCTTTTGACATTCGAATGTGAAATCACAGTGTGAAATCACTAAAGTTCCGAACGCCGATTTCAATAGACGTCCCAAGTAGCAAAATCACAATTTTAGAGAACGATGAAAATATATATTTCCTAATGTAGAACAAGTGTGCATATAGTGATTTTGCTACTAGGGGTACTAGCTTTTTGTTTATATTTTTGGAGTATTAGACATAGAAAAGGTTTATAATTATATAATTCCCGACATACCATCATAGACATTGTTATCCCAAAATGTCGTTATTTCTGGTTTTGTTGTCTAACAATTGAAGCGCATTGTTAAGTGTGCTAAACGTGTGTCCGTACTACAAGAAATCTCACAAACATCTGTCGATAATGCTAGTTTTCATCTTTTGAATAGAAAAAATCGTGGTGCTTTAATACGTCCTTCACAAGATGTCCAAGTACACCATATTCTTGTACAAAAGTTCCTGTAGAGGCAGTGTTTTTTGGGCTATTTTAGGCTATTTGTACGTTCAATTTATATAACCTTGTTAGTAGAAAGTAAGTACTTTGTATCCTTAGATACATATATGTTTGATTCATCTATTTTACATGAAAGTCACGTTTCTCTTTTAATTAATACTTTTTTATAACCAGTAAATATTTCAAAAGGAATGTATTGTTTATTTTGAGTGCTTTTTCAAATTTCCCTTAATAAATAAGTATTTCATTATCTTCAGATGCAGATTTTAATTTTAAAGTTCAAAATAATAAATACTTTTCAAAGATTTTAGGCATTTCAAATTAGCGCCTTTATTTTATGTTATTGCGCATGTGCGTCAGCCCCGTGCGCAGTTCGTATTTGATCACAATTTTTAACATGCTATTGCTTATCCATTTATATTATACAGATCAGTGTCGATGACCAGCAGCGCTAGAAAGAAGTGGGGATAAGCGGTGAATATTCAAATATGAATTTGAAAATTCAAACCCGCGGATTAATAAACACATTAATTTATTAATTGTAGTAGTAAATATCATTTTTACGGTTGCTGTTGTACTTGTTGTTATATTTAATGTTATGCGAAAGTTATAGGTAAATTTATCATATAAAATAGATATTGATAAGTACTATTATATTCGGTTTACATATAAAGTGGCTCGATGACTAGCAGCGGTAAAAGAAAGCGGTTAAAATTCAAATTTGAATCTTGTGAATAATACGATCAATAAACACTTCAATTATGTTGCACAATAGATCTTAAATAGTGCCTAATAAGTCTTTTTGATATGTTTATATAGGTATTGAAATGTATTTTGAAATAGATATAACTAACAAGTAATGTCAAACAGCATAATTCCTTCTAATTTGGCACTAAATTTAATCAAAAATATTAAGAGCCGCTACTGAAACTAATGAGCTATATATATAATATATAATATTGTTTGTTTTTGGCCCTTATCTTCTTATTATATTTTCGTGTTCTAAAATACATTAGTATTGTATGCATCAGTATAGATAGCTACATAGTCTATTAGGTAACGTAACTTAAGACTTTTACACAAGATCTACCATCAGATTCCAGTACGATAAATGTTGGAATAATATTGCTTCTTCAACCACTACAATAAAACAAACACACAATGTTATCAGTTTATGTTATATTTATTTATCAATAGGATAGGCGATTTATTTATTTATTTATACACTTATTACAAAGTAACATTCAAAAAAACATCAATTAATTAAAATTGAAATGAACAAATATTCACAGTGCCGATAAATATCTCAGCCAACACTGCTAATATAATAGTGTTAATCGTTACATCATCTTCAACTAAAACCTCAAAACATTCCAACGAATTTGCTAACATCAGATTTCAATAACTTAAATATTGGAAGATTATTGTTTTTACAACTACAGTAATAAAATAAATACACAAAGTTATTTCTTTGTAATAAATTTATGTATCAGTTATAATTGTGGTTATACCTACTCTTACTGCAACATTAGCATTCAGAAAATTCATCAACTAATTAAAATTGAAATGAATACTGTTCACAGTGCCGATAAATATATCAACCAAAACTGCTGATATAATATTGATTATTTGCTTCACCTGTCAAATTTAAATTTTGTCAAATCACAATCAAAACTGAAGTTGAAATTAACCAATGAACGGTACCGGTTCTTGATATCAGCGACTATTACAAATCGACTATTCAAATGTAGGTAACAAATCAGGTATGTATTTTTTCATTAAGTGGCAAACTTGTCAAATAGATGAAAATGTCCGACAAAAAGAGATTTAGCGATGTTTCGGATGAAATTATTGATAATCACATCGATTTGACAACTCATTTTTTATTATGAAACTTGGTTTAGGAAATAATCTTAACAAATATAGCTCGAGCTTGATAAGTAGTCGACTATTACATTGTTTCAATTTTTCTCGTGTGCCTCCTAATTTGACTTAACCAAAATTGGCATTAATAATTAAAGACTAAAGCCCTCGAGCTAAAGCTCTCGTGCTCTAGTCAAATTATTAATGCCAATTTTGGTCTCGTCAAATTGACCGTAGCGCACACTCGAAAAATTGATCACAATGAAATAGTCGACTATTTGTCAAGCTCTCGTTATATTACCTTTGATAATAGATTACGCCAACTTCATCGAAAACTTCCACATAATCCATATAATAATACACTGTAAAATGTAGTATTAAATATTTAGACACACTTTATAATATAGTAAATAATTTACCATCTCCTCGGTCAATTCTAAAATAAGGATTTTATATTGCCATCATATATTAATTACAAACCAAATACGTTGACTTTATTTTTAGTTTATATTCTAAAAGTACGTATGTCACGTCTTCATACTTCAAACAATAATAATAATAATTAAATTAAAATAATAATAAACTTTACAACACCATATTGCCGCTGTCAGACTTCAGAAGTAGTAAAAGTACGCATGCCCAAGCAACAATTTTAAAATGTACTACTGTGACCCGTTGACTTTAGGCGCTGACCACAAGCTCTAGCGGTATACGCTTCCAGCGCCGTAACTCCCTGAACGCACGGATTTACTACTGTGACCCGTTATGACTTCTGGCGCTGGCCACAAGCTCTAGCGGTATCCGCTTCCAGCGCCGTAACTCCCTGAACGCACGGATTGTCTATTAATAAGGCAGGTTATGTTTACGTACTCAAGGCTAGGTTCACACGGCATTGTACTGCACGTTTTTGTGCAGGATGAATTTTACCGAACAAGTAGTGGCGCATACATTGAGTATAGAACCGTTCACACGTCGCTTGTCCTGCAAAAAGACGTATATACGTTTATCGAATACTCAACGGACTTGTCAAGCAAACCGAATAAACTTTAAACGTATTCGGTCAGCTACATGGAGATCGCTGTATGAAAACTGGGGCTATACGTTTTTTAAACGAATAAAAGCCGTATCATGTGAAGAGTCCGCACCGTGTACGGTTAAAATCGAATACTGCTAAAAACGTGCAGTACAATGCCGTGTGAACCTAGCCTTACGTGTGAACGTAGAAATACATAGTCCTTGTTCACAATGGACATAAGAAACATAAGACGTAAGATTTACATAAGAGATACATAATGCGTAAAATTTAATTACTGTTCACAATGAACATAAAGAAAACATAGACGTAAGGATTTGCGCATGCGCTATAGTGGTATTTTGTTTATTTGCTTTGACGTTTTAAGGTTAGTAGTTTCACAGCCGTCTTTATATGACTCAAACCGTTGAATTTCACCTTCATCAAAATGTTTACAGCAAACCACTGAATTCCCTGTGGTGACGAAATTTTCTCTATTAATTGCTCGTAACCACTTTTTACGTAAGCAATTTTCCTTGAAAATGAAAAGGTCGTTTGTAGATCTTCCTGTTCAAGTGTATGTTGTAGTTCGATTTACACAATAAGAAACAGCACAATCATGGCATCTAAAACATCACACAGTTGTAAAAAAATGAACAAAACTAGTAAATGTATATTGTTCTTACCTTCTCCAAATGTATTTGTTAATCAAACTTATAAACAGCAAACAAATGATTGTAAAGAACGTGTTGAAACTTTGAGGTTATCTTTAATACTGTTATCGGCCACATTTACGAAAATATGAATTGTTTACCCATAGGTACTTCCCGAGATTGATTTTAACTTTGTAAATACTTCTCAAATGTTTTTGATTCAAACTCACGTAAACTTTAGCTAATAAACGTGACATGCATATCATATGCACATGGTCTTACATAGAATGAGACCCACACGGGCAGTTGCCAAATCTCCAACTTCATGGCTTGTAAGTAGAGACGGCTGTGGTAGTTTCCAATAATTCTAACGATATTGAAATTTCTGTTAGAATGAATAATAATCTGTATATTACACTTATTGTTATTAACGAAAAGAAACAAAAATAAATGTCAAAGAAAAACGAGACACGCTGGTGGGTTTAGCCGGTAAATACAAGAAGAGCAAATCCAGTCTGTAAAATCTATTTAATTTATAATATGTATTCTCAAATATATGAAATCAACTTCATTTAACCGCACAAATTGAAAGCTTATCTATTTAAATTACATTATGAAGAATCATTGTATCTGTATTTTATAAATATAGGTATCTTAATTTGAAATAAAACCCTTTGTTTTTTATTTTACCATCGTGTTTTATTCATACATAAAATTTGTTTTCAGACATATACAAATATTAAATGCTCTACCTTAGGCTTGTAACCTGTTTTGAATTCTTTTTTTTTACATGTCTTCAGATAATAAAATTATTAACATCGTAATCCTTGCCCCTTTTCCATCACTTTTTTTACTCGATATGTAAATAGCACCAACAAATATTTAGTCATATAGTGTAATTACAACTTATTGCAGTAATTTGTGGTAGATACATATATTAAATTATATTATTTAAAATTGATAAAGCCTTTGTATTTTGACCGTTATCAGAATAAAATCGTCACAATTCCAATTGACACAATTCGAAAGCATGTGATTCTACAGGCTTCCCGCGTTTTTTATAATATCGTTACCAACAATGATCTAATAATATAGAACTACTAGATGGACTGTAGTGAGGGAGGAATTGACCTCTACATACAAAGGAGACAGATATACAAAACCGTTAGTTGTGGGCAAAACATGGCGGTATCGCATGGTTTTGTATATAAACTTTCTCAGTTTTGTTGATTTATACATATTTATTTGTCTTTTTGGTAACTTGGATTATGTATTTTATTAATAGATTTCTTCTAGTATTGATTTTATTTCATACACCAGTGACTTTATTTTTATTTAAAGAAATACGAGTATAAAGACAACTGTGCATTCATGAAGATTCAATCAACTATTTTCATTTATAAAAGTGTGATTGTAATTAGACACATTTTAAGAATTTCATTTTTATTTGATATAGGTAATGTATATAAATTGAGAATCATCAAGAATATTGGCAAATGTTAACTTCAGCTTATAATTTAACAGTGTAGTATAATCCCTAGTAGCAAAATCACTATATGCACACTTGTTCTACATTAGGAAATATATATTTTCATCCTTCTCTAAAATTGTGATTTTGCTACTTGGGATAGCAAAGAATATTACCTTACGGTAAAGAAGCGACACTGTAATATCATTTTCAAAACTCTCCAATGCGCATGTATATTCTCAAAATGGCCGTTAACTGTTGCCTGACTGTTGCTAGACGTCAGCTGTTTGTTATGTGCGGTATAAACAAATTATAGTAGCGTTTGTTTTTGGTTTTTTGAAGTAAATTGAAAATTTGTTGACTTGTTAATGTATTGATCATTGGTTAGTTGTGGTGGAAAATCTTGAAAATGTAAGATTTTTTTACTTTCCGGGAGATATAAACAGGTAAACATTAATATCTTTATTGTAATATTCTTTTGGAAATTATGGAATTAGTTTTTTCGTACAAAGAATTGCACTAATGTACATACCTACTTAAAGTTGATTACAATATTTTTCTTTTTATCAGGCGTTTGGAATGGATTCAAGCCTGCAGTCGTCCAGATTTAATAGGGAAAGACGAAAAGTTTTTAAAACATACAAGAGTATGCGCGAAACATTTTGAAGCACATATCTTTCTGAATGATTTGAAGAATCGACTACAATGCCATGCAAAACCAACACAGTACTTACCAGCAGATGAAAATGTATGCCCATTGTAAGTTTAAAATGAAGACTCGCTATTCATATAATTGCATTTTTTTTGTTAATTGACTAATAGAGGAAGCAAATCCTGAGACCTATGAACCATCTTGCTCATTCTGGTCTAGTTCACCGTAAGTTTAAGATCAAACTTATCCTTCATACAATAATTGTATCCTTTTTTGTTTATAGAGTAACTACGAGAAGAAGTCCTGTGGCTACCCAAACACATAAAAAGATGTCTTTCAGTACACCCCGAAAAAGAAAGTTAAGGTTTGAACTGAATATTAGATTATGTTTGCGGATATTTTATGAAAAAGTGTTTGGATAAACATACACGTAATAAATGTTCACAATATGGTAGGTACATTAAGGAATTAAGTGCAAGCTCAATTATGTGCCATTTAAAAGCCTACGAAACCAAAGAAAAATCAACATTTTGCAATTTATGTATACCTACCTTGGATTTTGTAGATTATGTGAGAAATTGTGTTTGGTGCAACATTTTGAAACCTTTGCAATTACAGATACTGTTGGATTAAATTTCATTAAAGTGCTTGAATAAATTCCTTTTTGAATGCCATGTGAAGACTTCCCCAGGTTGTACTTAATGAAATTATTTTGTAAATTAAAATTTTTTTATACTCTCAAAAGAGCTAATGCAGATTTTAAAAGAACACCTGGGAAGTCGACAAAATTAATTACTATTTCTAGTTTGTAGTTGTAGTTATTTTTATATCAAATTATTTTATTGTTATATATAATTGGTGCTAAATATATGTGTTTGTTTATGAATTATATTATTAAAGAATTCTGTTTATTACTTGTAAATTTTGTCTCTTAATTGTCCTCTTCAAAACATTCCAAACAAAATATTTACAAAAGTATTATTTGGATATCCACGTATAATAATTGCCGAATAACTACTGTTTAAATATGATAATAATTTATTTTGGCAATATTCGGCAGTTCTACGCCAATGGACTGAAAGGCGCGCCACTGAATTAGTAGTTTCAAAATGGCCGAAGGTCGTTGAAATGCAAGCTGAGTTTTCTTATATTCTTTGATAATAGTATTAGATCATTGGTTACCAATCGGTTTAGGTTATGAAACATCGAAAAGCTTATTTTACGAAAATTATACGTAAGAAATACATAAAGTTGAATTTATTTCAACTTTATGTTGTATTTCTTACGTTCACACGTAAGGAATACGTAATACCGTAAGGGTAATATTCTTTGATAATAGTATTAGATCATTGGTTACCAATCGGTTTAGGTTGTGAAACATCGAAAAGCTTATTTTACGAAAATTATACGTAAGAAATACATAAGAAAAACATAAAGTTGAATTTATTTCAACTTTATGTTGTATTTCTTATGTTCACACGTAAGGAATACGTAAACATGACAAGGTGAAATAAGCACTACGGCCACTGTGGATAGGTGCATTGGTTTCTCATACGTTTAACTTTACGCGTTACGTTTATGTTACGTTCAGCTTATGTCTTATGCCCATTGTGAACAAGGACATAAAGTTGAAATAATTTCAACTTTATGTTTTTCTTATGTATTTCTTACGTACAATTTTAGTAAAATAAGCTTTTTGAAGTTTCACAACATAAACCGATTGGTAACGATATTATAAAAAACGCGGGAAGCCTGTAGGAGAATCACACTGCAATAAGTTGTAATTATTCCATATGAGTAAATATTTGTGGTGCTATTTACATACCGAGTAAGGTAAAAAAAGAAAATTTTATTAAGGTGATGGAAAAGGGGCAAGTAGATATAGAACTTCTTTTATTTCAGTTGGTGAGAGCTAAAGCGTATTTATGTATCTAACAAGGCACATCGGAGCTGCAAAAATGTGATATACCAAGATGTCTGGAAAGGAGTAACAGAAACATCAGACTTCTCACAAGTATTTTAAACATTAGTTATAGCACTGGTTTACAAATGCATATTAAATATTATCAGTAAATGATATATGCAAAAGAGCATGGAAAGATTGAAGGAACGCTATACATGAGAAAGCAAGAAGAAATTGTTAATTCCAAAGTGCTGTTTGAAATATGTATGTGAAGTTGACTGGAATTTTGCTATGCCGAATACCTCCACATACTACTTTGTACTGAAACACCGCCATAGCCGAGCACCATGGTGCAACACATAATGCTTTTGCTGTCTTTATAGCCTTTCCTAAATGTAACAGTGAACCAAATATTCTTGAAGTGTGATTATAACTTTGAATTAAAGTGCAGTGTCTAATGTATGAATGCAAATAAAAAGCTAATCAGCATATAACATGGAAATGGTTAAGGATTACAATGTTAATAATTTCATTATCTGAGGACATAATAGTAGGTACATATTATAATGTAAAAAAACATAAGAATTAAAAACAAGTTGCAAGCCTAAGATAGAGCATTTAATATTTGTATATGTGTGGAAAAAAAATTGCATGTATAAATAAAACACGATGGTAAAATAAAAAAAGGCTTTGTTTCAAATTAAGATACCTGTATTTGTAAAATACAGATAGATTCTTAAAGACTTTACATTGTAATTTAAATAGATAAGCTTTTAATTTGTGTGGTTAAATGAAGTTCATTTCATGTATTTGAGAATACATATAAATTAAATAGGTTTTACAGACTGGAATTGCTCTTCTTGTTTTTACCGGCTAAACCCGCGCAGCGTGTCTTGTTTTCCTTTGACATTTATTTTTGTTACTTTTCGCCAATAAGAATAAGGGTAATATGCAGATTATTATCCATTCTAACAGAAATTTCAGTATTGTCAGAATTTTTAGAAATTACTAACCTTAAAACGTCAAAATAAATAAACAAAATATCACCATAGCGCATGCGCAAATCCTTGCGTTTATGTTTTCTTTATGTTCATTGTGAACAGGAATTAAATTTTACGCATTATGTATCTCTTATCGACACCACCGAGAAACAAGGCCTGACGACGAGAAACGTGGCAGTATGTGACGTCAGCACGAGTAGTCATAACAAAGCCACGCCGGCCATGCACAAAGCTGGTAAAGCGACTAAGCGACAGTGAAGCGGTGATTCTTGTGTCGTTGTGTGTGTGTTCTAACCTCAGTCGGTGTTTTAATTTAACTGTGGATTTAATTTATCTTGATTATCATGCCGTTTCGGTGTTGTGCGCCCAACTGTAGAGGAAATTACCCAAGTGGTCCTAAAGTGAGCCTTTTTAATTTCCCAAAGGACAAAGATCTAAATGCTCGATGGGTGCAAGCTATTAAAAGGCAAGAGAAAAATGGTGAAATGTTTGTTCCAACAGCTTCTTCTAAGGTAATAAGCAATACATTTTTTCTTGTATAACAATTGCGGGAATTATATTTGCACTTGCAGGTGTGTGAATTGCATTTTCACGAGCAAGACATTCTTCGTTTCACAACCACACATGACGAAAAAACGGGAAAGATTTTGAAGGCTTCCCTTAAATATCCTAGACTTGCACCTGGTAATTGTTTAGTTATGTTATTGATTATTTAATTTGATTACAAACATGTTTAGGTTCTGTGCCTTTTCGCGTCCTCAATATCCCATCACCTGTGCAGAAAGAACTGCCTCGAAGAGAGGCTCCCAGTGAGAAAAAGGCTCGTCTAGACTCTGAAAGACCCAGTAATGCCATTTCTGCAAGCTTGGAAACACATGAAAATTATGCCAAAGCTAAATATTTCCAGAGTTTTGATGAATTGATAATTAAAATTAAAAATCATCAAGTCAAAACTGCTTGGACATTATTTGTAAAAGATTCGAGCATTGCTTTAGTTTTACTTAAATATAATCCCAATCCTGCAATAGTTTGCTCTATAAAAATAACGAGAGATTTGAATGTTTTTGTTTACGATAATAATGTGCATGTTAGGTTTGTTTGTGGGAAAAAAATTCCAGAGAAAGTAAACAATTTGAATGAAATTGATAATTTAGTTGAAAGTTGCTCTGAACAATTTTTCAACGAGTTTATTTAAGGGCCTATTAAGTTGCAGCATAAATACTTTGTTAAATAATTATGTCGGAAACAAAAATGATGTACTTAGTTGTTAGGAGAAATATGCCCCAGTGTAAAAGATTCAAATCTAATTAATGTAATGTGTATTGTTATGTATTGATAATGTAGTATATTATGTATTAATAAATGTTTGATATAAAAAGCTTGAGCAATTGCTTTTCAATGTTGGTGTTTATTCAGTCATTTAAATGAACCCGCGCTAATGTATGTTCTACGTTCTACCCGCTTCAAATTGAACGCTGTAGCTGTAGGTATGACTATTATTGATGACTCATACTTCACGTCGTCAGGCCTTGTTTCTACAAGCGTCTAGCCCCCGGCCGCAACTTTCCTTCCCAGTCAAGAATTGAGATGGAATTGAAGATCGAAGTAAGTTTGACCGGTTTGACCATTACAAATGCATAAGTAGTGTTATATTTACGTGACCTACTTTTTTTCAGAAAATTATGTAAATTATTATTGTTCTGTGGCTGAAACGTGCGTGAGTGTCTACAATGGATAAGAAATTGTGCTGTAAACACTGTAAAAGTACTTTTAGTAGTGTATATAACCTCACAAAACATGTGAAAAGTTTCTTTTCGGCGATGAAGACTATTTAAAAACTCTTTTGAAACGGAACAATATTCAGTTTAATTTCTCATGCAATGTATGCCATAAAAATTTTAATCACAAAAAAAATTTAACATTCCACTCTAAAACCCATGTGAGACACAATCAAGAGTCTGAAACCAGCACAACGCTAATGGATGAACATAACAAACCTAATCTCACAGCAAAATGTGCAATGTGCCACATTGATTGTCGTAACAAAAAGGCTGTTTTACAGCATTATGTAGAAGTTCATGGTATTACAATGAAAGAGAAGTCCTTAGAATTTGCAAAACTGGAAGAATTTTATGCTTGGAAACAAAAGTTTGAGTACGACACCAACAGCAAATTTGTTAGAGAATCTTCAAAGATATGGAAAACACATAAATACCTTCGATTCATATGTCATTGTTCTGGACAATATGTTCCTGAAGGCAAAGGTATATTTTTATTTCTTTTTCTCAATTTTTGTTATATTTTTTATAATTCCATTTCAGGTATTAGGAATTTGAAAACTCAAGGGAGCCATAAGATTAATGCAATCTGTCCCTCATCAATCACCCTAAAAGAAAGAATGGACGATGGAGTTTGTGAAATAACAGTACAAGAAACACATGTAGGTCATCAATGTGAAATAGGCCATTTAAATTTGTCTCAAACTGAACGCGAAAACTTAGCTGGAAAAATTGCTTCCAAGATTCCATTCGATGATATTCTGGATGACATACGAAATTCTATTTGTGACAACAACCTAAAGCGGCTCCATCTTCTTACGAAAAAGGATCTCTATAACATAGAATTCTCTTATAATTTAAATTCTACATCAATGAGACACTCTAATGATGTTATAAGTGTTAATGCCTGGATCCATGAAATGCAAAAAAAAGGCGACACAATTCTATTTTACAAACCTCAAGGCAATGTGGTGAATGAATGGCCTACTTTGAAAGAAAATGATTTTGTTCTAATCATCATGACGGACGCTCAGTGTGAAATTTTTAAAAAATACGGCTCAGATTGTGTATGCATCGACGGAACTCACGGCACCAATAATTATGATTTTGAACTTACCTCCTTGTTGGTCGTTGATGATATGCGAGAAGGGTTCCCATGTGCATATTTAATTTCAAACTGATCCGACAAAGATGTTTTCAAAATCTTTTTCACCTATATAAAAACTCGAATTGGTGGTGATATAGTCTGCAATGTTTTCATGTCAGATATGGCTGAAGCTTTTTTTAACGCGTGGATAGAAATAATGCCTCCTCCAATACAAAGGTATATAACGACGTTTATCCCATTAGTTGTACATAATTATAATATAGATGCAATTTTTTTCTACAAATTTTATTTTAGATTATTTTGTTCTTGGCACATTGATCGTGCGTGGCGCAATAATCTAACAAAAATAAGGACCATTGAGAAACGGGTAAAAATTTCATATTTAAAACAATGAGTAGATAACTTTTATTATTAATCATAGGTTAATGTATACAAAACGTTACGAGTTATTCCGCAAGAAACGGACAAGGAAGCATTTGAAAAAATGCTTGTCGGATTTCATACACGCCTCAAAGAAGATATTGATACGCAAGAATTTGCCAAGTATTTTAACAACCAGTACATGTTTAATACGCCGTGTTGGGCATACTGTTTTAGAATAGGGACAGGAATTAACACCAATATGCATTTAGAGAGAATGCACCGCACCCTTAAATATACTTATTTAAAGGGCAAACGCGTTAAAAGACTAGATAAAGGCATTAATGCTATAATGCGTTTAGTCCGAGATACATGTATAGACCGATTGATAACAATAAATAAAGGCAAAATTTCCTCAAAGTTGTCAGCAATTCGGTCCAGACATAAAAGTAGCATTGCATTGGACTTAAATTTGGTTACATCCTGTGAAAATGGCTGGAATGTGGCGTCCCAAAGTAAAACTGATTTATACTTAATTCGCCAAGTGAAGAACCATTGTGAGTGTCAGCTGGTGTGTACACATTGTAACGCTTGTTTGCATAAATTCGTCTGTTGCCTGGATTCATCAATTAAGTACAATATGTGCAAACATATTCATCTCTTGTGTAGGTCAATAAAATCAAGTGGACTTCCACCCCAAACATCAGGTAATAATTAGAAGTATTTATTTACATTTCCATTAAAATAGGTTACCTAGGAGGTATCAATTTTTAACATAACTTTCTCAACACAGGCAATGTAAGACAATGGCGACTTCAAAACCAATGTGTCCGTTCCTATTGAAATGGTATTTTTTAATTTTATTATAATGTCTTGGGTGTTGTTCTATGTATATTTTCAAATATGCTTATATTTTGCATGTGAAATATTGTGTTTTTTATTGAGTGGTCATATTTGCTATTAATAATTCATAATTCTTAATCGAATCATATTCTTTAAAGGGCATTGTAGTCAGATGGTGGTCAGTGGTGCAGGTTTTCATTGTTGCTCGTAACTCAACATATATTTTACATGTATTGATTGCATTTTCTAATTATTTTAGATGAAGTTAATGAACGTGGAAATTTAGTAATCGCCGAAAACAGCCGTCAGGATGAATTACAATGCATTTTAACGGATGTAAGTTCTAAGACACGACCTTCAACCTCTTTAGAGTTGGAAAAAAAGAAACTGAAAGAGGAATTGCATGAGCTCATCAAAAAAGTCGATTCAATGTCTTCGCAGTCTGAACTTGATGTGGTCAAAAAATGCATTGCGCCAATTACTCCTACTTTAGCTTCATTAAATATGCCTAATAAGTCCATACAACAACAAAAAAATAAAATACCCCATAATCAGAAGATTGACAGGCAGAGAAAATTTGTTTCCACCAAAAAGAAAACGAAAGTGTCCAGAAAAAATGACTGTAGAAAACCAAATCAGAAGGAAACCGAAAAAATTACTGCAGCCTTATTAATTAAATAATATTTTATATTCATATTAGACACCATTAAGGTCATTTAATCATTTTGTAACAGAATTACCCATATTGTTAAGTATTATTATTGTATTATATTGAAAAATACATATTATATGCATAAGCAGTGATATTTTGATATTCATTTTATTACCTTTTCTGTGTATTTTTTTTGTCCTGCAGTAGCGTCATCTTACAACACAAAAATAAAAATAGCTAAGTAGGTAATTACAACAAAAAAATAATAGTAGATTATACTAAGAGTCAATAATGGCTATTATTAACTGTTGTGTCCTGGACACTTTTAAAAACATATTTGTTCTCTGTTATTGCAGAGGAATATACCCTCAAAATTTGATCCGCCAGTTCTGGGACAGCCTGTATACGAGTCGCGGATAAAAAAAATTATTGCAATGTTCTCACTCTATGAGTCTATGTTACCTACCAGTACAACGCGCACCCGTGCATGATTACCATATCCCCACTACTGGGAAGTGGGAAGGTAAGTTGCGGCCGGGGGCTAGACGCTTGTCTTGTTTCTCGGTGGTGTCGCTCTTATGTAAATCTTACGTCGTATGTCCATTGTGAACAAGGACGAAATTTGAAGTTTGCAAACGGAGGATCATTTGTGGAATTTCAAGGACTAGACATTAATATTTCCACCTTAATAAAAACTGTTTTATCATATTTGGGTGGTGATTAGGGATACGCATCGAACACCGATGTTTTCGAAACATCGATGTCTGTAATTCGATGTTGCGATGTTTTGACATCGATGTTAGTAGTTCCATATAAATCGATGTAAATCGATGTTGGTCCAAAACATCGATGTTCAATGATCTATAGAAACCTATTTATATTTCTGGGATTTACAGCGTAAAAGTATAAATAGGCAGGAATATAAATAGGGCCAGCATGCAGAACCTGGTTCATTTTTATTTTTGATACATATTACGATACTGTTCAGTTTAAGTATACGCGTCTTTTTTTTTAATCCTACTTTATAATGTCTTCAATAAGAAAAAGTTATGTGTGGACGTTTTTCGAAAAACATTCAGATGGTACAGCGACTTGTAGATTGTGCAAGAAAAAACTTAAAACGTCGGGAAATACCAGCAATTTAACTGATCACGTAAAAAGTCTTCATCCACATGCTGTAAAAGTTAGTGCTTCAACACAATCAACATCGAAGTATGTAGCTTCAACATCAAGATGTGTACAATCTTCAAGTCCAGATGTAGAATGTATTACCTTTGTCGAAAGTGGATTGTCCGAAACACCTCCTCCGGAAAAACAGGCAAGTGAGTCAATCAAACAAAGATTAATTCTGAATCTTTTTCGGAAATACAAGCATATTCTAAAAGAGGTGCGATATCCTCAAAAATTACGAACTGTATCGTATTCAGGATTTGCAAAGACTGCCAGCCTATTTCTATAGTAGAAAACGAAGGATTCCAGCAGCTTTTAAAAACAATTGCGCCACTCTATAAAATTCCAAACAAATCGAGTATTACAAGATTTATTGAAACAAAATACGATATAATGCAAAGGTGTATCAAAGAAAAATTGTCAAATTTAAAACACGTAACATTAACTACAGATATATGGACTGACACCCACCAAACAAGAAGTTTTTTGGGGGTCACAGTACATTTTTCAAATAATTACGAACTCTGCCATTATTGTCGGAGTTGTAGAATTGTCCGAAAGACACACTTCAGAATATCTGGCTGATCAAATCTTGACAGTATGCAATGATTGGAATATTGCAAAGGAGAATGCTACTTGTGTTGTGACTGACAATGGGGCAAACATAGTAAAAGCTATAGAATTGGCATTTGAGAAAGGAAAACACTTACCATGTTTTGCTCACACTCTCAATTTAATGATAGACAAGGCCATGGAACAGACTACTGGACTTATTGAGTTAATCACACAAGTAAAAAGTATTGTTACGTGGTTCAAACACAGTGTTGTTGCTTCTGACGAGTTAAGAAAAATTACACATTTAAAATTAATACAGGAAGTGTCAACAAGATGGAACTCAAGATATTTTATGATTGAGAGATTTTTAGTAAATTATAAAGCTGTTAACGAAATTCTAATTAAACATCCGCAGGCTCCAAACATGTTATCAGCATTAGATATTTTTGAATTAAGAGATATTGCAGAAATTTTGAAACCAGTCGAAGCAGCCACAAGAGAAGCTTGTGGTGAAAAGTACTTAACTACTAGTTCAATAATACCAATGGTGCACTGTTTACTTGACACTGTGAGTAACATAAAATCAGAAACTCCCATTGCTACAGCACTTCGAACTTCAATAATGAATGAAGCTAAAAAAAGATTTGGACACAGGGAAAGCGTATATTTTCTAGCTTTAAGCACTATACTTGACCCAAGGTTCAAGAAGATTCATTTCACAGATACACTGGCCTGTTCCAGAGCCATTAAACAATTAAGGGATTTAACTGTGCAAGATGTAGAACAAGCACATCCTCTTGAATCCGAAATTGGTAAGTTAATTGTCTTCACATTCAATTATTTAAGAGCTTATTTTGTATTTTGTTAACTAGATGTCCCAGGAACCAGTACCAGCGAGTCTTTTTTTTGGACCAAGCATTACAATTTGATGAAAGCTCATAGTATCTCTAACTCGCGTTCCACTGATGAAGTAGCAGCATACTTGGAGAGCCCATTATTAAATCTGTCGAAGAATCCTCTGGAAGAATGGAAATCTTTGAAGCTCCTCTATCCGAAATTATACGGTGTAGCCCTGAAGTACCTCACGACAGTTGCAACATCAGTTCCTTCAGAACGATTATTTTCTAAGGCTGGACAAATCCTATCTCAACAAAGAAATCGCCTCAAAGGAAAACGTCTATCACAATTGTTATTTTTACAATCCCTTGATAAGCTTATATGGGATTTGTAATTTCAAG
The DNA here is from genome assembly GCA_963170755.1 of Amphimallon solstitiale. Classification (NCBI taxonomy): domain Eukaryota; kingdom Metazoa; phylum Arthropoda; class Insecta; order Coleoptera; family Scarabaeidae; genus Amphimallon; species Amphimallon solstitiale. The sequence continues at coordinate 86,996,108 of OY720677.1, read as the reverse complement.
TGTAGCTTATAAGATTATACATACTTATTTATTACCATTATTCTATTTTAGTAGTTATTTGTAATAAAGTTACCAAGTAATTACTTTTCTTATTTATAATAATTATTGATTATGTACCACGCTTAATGCTCTATTACACTTATCAATTTTTTGACCAAGAACCAGATCAAGTTAAAATTGACGACAAGTCGTGTATTACACCTGTCAAGTGGACTTAATCAATGATCAATTTGTTGACAAAGAAGTTGTTGAATTAGAACATGTTCTATTTTTCTTCTCAACTTAATCAACTTTTTAGTGATTTCTAGCAAAATTCATGTTATAAAGTTTTTTGCCAACTGTGTAAAATGGAAACATTCCATTTTAGAATATTGTTAAGAATGACGTTAATTTGATACTTCTTGAAAGAATTGTGTGCCTAAATTATTTATTTTCTTTTGCAGCTCTTGTGCAGTTAATTTTAACATTCAATATCAAACGCAAATCTTCCGTAAATTTATTATTTTTTTTATTTGGTACTTTTGCACTATTGGTACTACTAATTCACCTAAAAGCCAATGATCTAATACTATTATACTACTAGATGCAGTGTACGCTATGTCATGCTGATTAGGAAGTGACCCACACCATAGGAGAAAGAAGGAAAATATATGAGCGTCGAAAGTTTGACAAGGATGAACAAAATTGACCCTTTTATGTGGGCAAAATTCAAATATGTTGCTATAGCTTGTAATGGCTTATAATGTTTAAAAGTATTATTTTTTTAAAAATATGCTATATTAAGAGGAAAGTAAAGGTATTGCAACTTTAATAATCAAAAAGATAAATAATTAAATATATATTATTAATATGGTATTAAATATATTCTGTTTAATAACATTTTAAAGGTATCTATGCTAGTTGCCATTCTTCATTAAGGAAAGAAAATTAAATAAATGACTTTTAATGACTATGAGATAACTATATGATTTTGTTCTTCTAATAATACCTATTTTAGCATGTTTGATGATCATTCAGTTTTTATTTATAACAGTAGTATTTGAAAAATATTTTAAAAATCACTACAGATATCATGCAGTTGGAAATTTTGAATTGACCACTAGAATTTTTCAAAATATTACCTGTGATATTGCTTTCATTCAGCAGGCGGATCGGGAACCGATCCCGCTCCAACCGTTCACTTCACAACAGTTGAGTATTCGCTGGACAGGGACCGCTCACCTTTATGTCATCGTCTGTCATCTGGTACTTTTCATTGCTGCCATATGTTAAAATTATAGAGATTAAACCGAATAAACAATAATAATAAATTGTTTTTCTGCATTAAGGTTTGACGTAGTTTTTAGTGGAAGGGCTGGTTTTTCCAACCCCGAATAAAATACTGAGTGAACTCCAATATTATAATACATTTATTACTGAACAATACCTTTAATTTGCTGTATCTTACTTTTCTAGTAACTTTTTTCAGAAGTATGTATTAGGTTGGTCTTGGAATGAATCAATGGCGCATGCGTACAGAATACGCTCACCAAGTGAGCATAGAATTTTTCCGCTCGCAAAAATGGCGACCGCTCCTGAACATGTTCAGAGTGAGCGCTCGTCTACTGGACATGATCACTGAACAGTTGCGCAACTGTTACGTCTGCTGAATGAAAGCATTGCTTTCATTCAGCAGGCGGATCGGGAACTGATCCCGCTCCAACCGTTCACTTCACAACAGTTGAGTGTTCGCTGGACAGGACCGCTCACCTTTATGTCATCGTCTGTCACCTAGTACTTTTCATTGCTGCCATATGTTAAAATTATAGAAATTAAACCGAATAAACAATAACAATAAATTGTGTTTCTGCATTAAGGTTTGACGTAGTTTTTAGTGGCAGGGCTGGTTTTTCCAACCCCGAATAAAATACTGAGTGAACTCCAATATTATAATACATTTATTACTGCACAATACCTTTAATTTGTTGTATCTTACTTTTCTAGTAACTTTCTTCAAAAGTATGTATTAGGTTGGTCTTGGAATGAATCAATGGCGCATGCGTACAGAATACGCTCACCAAGTGAGCATAGAATTTTTCCGCTCACAAAAATGGCGACCGCTCCTGAACATGTTCATAGTGAGCGCTCGTCTACTGAACATGATCACTGAACAGTTGCACAACTGTTGTGTCTGCTGAATGAAAGCAATAACGCTTAAAAATATCTACGTGATTTATATCAAGTAGATATTTTTCACCGCTACTGATATTAACGGTGATCACGGTTAAGATATATTAGATATTTTTAAACGTGATTGTTGTTGACGGTGATCGCAGTTATAATTCACTGCTACCGAAGTGTGCCGAATAGTTACGATCAGAGCCGAATATCAGTTGCACGTGCACGCTCTCGCGTTGAATTGTACAGTCGATATCCAAACGTTATTTCAATCACTGATATTTCTAAGGCGATATTAGCTGTGATCACTGCTACTGTAGAATAACAGTGATTAATAACTGCTACTGGATATATCGCTCATCTCTAATAGAAACTGACAACTGACAGCTTTTCTTAGGTGTTCCTTACAACTTCTGATATATTTAAAATAAAAGACAATTAATCCTTAATTTTTTATTAAAATATATGTACATATAATTAATATGGATTAACAAATACGTAAATGGTAAATATGTGATCGAAGTAAAATGGAGAAAGAAATATTAAAAATACATAAAGCTAGAATAACAACTTGTATTATTTCGTGAGGTGTTTTTTCTGTGACTAATTCAAATACTTCAACATTAGTTACATTTGGGGATTCTGAGCTATAAGGTAAATAGAACATTAAAAATATCTAGGTAGAATAATAACTACAAATAGAAATCTTACTTTAACAGTTCTTTGCTTGGTGCATCAGTAATTTTTAATCGTTGAGATCTGCTCTTACAGGGAACTTTTCTCAAGCGAGCAGGAAAATTGAAAATACTTTGAATTGCATTTTGGGGCAAATATTTTCTTCCATAACATAATAAAATCTTCAGGAACAAAATGCTCTGAACCACAGCCGTCTCTACTTACAAGCCATGAAGTTGGAGATTTGGCAACTGCCCGTGTGGGTCTCATTCTATGTAAGACCATGTGCATATGATATGCATGTCACGTTTATTAGCTAAAGTTTACGTGAGTTTGAATCAAAAACATTTGAGAAGAAGTATTTACAAAGTTAAAATCAATCTCGGGAAGTACCTATGGGTAAACAATTCATATTTTCGTAAATGTGGCCGATAACAGTATTGAAGATAACCTCAAAGTGTCAACACATTCTTTGCAATCATTTGTTTGCTGTTTATAAGTTTGATTAACAAATACATTTGGAGAAGGTAAGAACAATATACATTTCCTAGTTTTGTTCATTTTTTTACAACTGTGTGATGTTTTAGATGCCATGATTGTGCTGTTTCTCATTGTGTAAATCAAACTACAACATACACTTGAACAGGAAGATCTACAAACAACCTTTTCATTTTCAAAGGAAAATTACTTACGTAAAAAGTGGTTACGAGCAATTAATAGAGAAAATTTCGTCACCACAGGGAATTCAGTGGTTTGCTGTAAACATTTTGATGAAGGTGAAATTCAACGGTTTGAGTCATATAAAGACAAGGAAGTTGAAAGTGTAAAAATGGTTTCAAGTATCGTTATTAATAAATAGTGTATAGGTACAGTTTACGTTAATAATACCGAATTAGCATCAAATAATCTTATGTGGGTGTTACCTGGAACCCGTAAGTTGACTCGTTGGTCTCTATTACAAACTTTGTTAGCAAGATATATCTAGGTAGTTTATGCAGTGATTTATGTATAAACGCTGAATATTACAAGCATACATAGAGATTATGCTGTTTATTCAATTAAAATTAAGTGTGTGAATAGTACAAATTTGGCAGTGAAAAGTAATGGTGGTTTGTTTGGTGATGCTTATTGTGGTTATCTGCAGAGAGGAGGACTGATGAAGTAGGTTATTTGTATTTTCACTTATGTGCAATATTTGCTTTTATAACAAAAAATATAAGAATTGAAAAACAATTCTTGAGCAAAAATAATCATCAAAAGATATTAACCTCATTAGCAATTAAATTAAAAGTGTATAAAGTCTGATAACTTTTATATTGATTTTAATGTTGTATGTGAATGTGGAACACCACTGAGCAATATAGTGTTAAATAATTATAGCAGAAATAAAAATAGTGTATGTCACCAAAAAAAGTGGTCAAACGAGAAAATTATCACTTTGAACAATTAGCGAATATTAAAAATGTTGAAATATTAATATAATGGTTTTTATACGTTTCCCTTTTATACATCCTTTCTTCGTCACATTATACCTACCTTCCTAAATTTAAAGAAAGAATTACCTACCAAAAAACCTATTTTAGATTAGGTACGCGGCTAATCTATCTCAATTTCAGCACCTGCTAAAGTCCACGAGTAGACCACTTGAGGGCAACTAGGCGGTGTTGCCAAATTTAACTTCATGGCTTGTAAGTAACGGCTGTGTCTGAACACAATCTTGAATATTTTGATGGCTTAAAATCCTTTCGTTTAGTACAAATTATCCACTGCTTGCATAGTACTTGATTAGATTGAAAACTAAAATTTTTTATATCAAATCTACAAATCATGTATTTTATTAAGAATAGTTAACCTGTGAAATGATACGTTCATTCCCTTTTCTGCCCTATTAGTACAACCATACGCTGCACATGACATTACCATTGTGTCTTAAATATGTGCCTCCAAGCACTGCGAAGCTGGTATATATAATATTCAACAATTTAAAATATTTATTTCTAATTTTCTTAATTGTTACTGATAATAGCACTTTTAACCAAATATATATTACACTAAATCCATGAGAAAAACACTGTTAAATTATAAGCTGAAGTTAACATTTGCCAATATTCTTGGTGATTCTCAATTTATATACATTACCTATATCAAATAAAAATGAAATTCTTAAAATGTGTCTAATTACAATCACAATTTTATAAATAAAAATAGTTGATTGAATCATCATGAATCCACAGTTGTCTTTATGCTCGTATTTCTTTAAATAAAAATAAAGTCAGTGGTGTATGAAATAAAATCAATACTAGAAGACATCTATTAATAAAATACATAATCCAAATTACCAAAAAGACAAATAAATATGTATAAATCAACAAAATTGAGAAAGTTTATATACAAAACCATGCGATATCGCCATGTTTTGCCCACAACTAACGGTTTTGTATATCTGTCTCCTTTGTATGTAGAGGTCAATTCCTCTCTCTCTACAGTCCATCTATATAGTAGTTCTATATTATTAGATCATTGCTAAAAGGCTAAAAGCATGCTAAAATCTTGGTGAAAAAATTGATAAGTGTAGAAAAACTAACAACTATAAAGTTACTACTGACTACCTACCTACTCTGCAATTAATTAAAAATATATAAATTACCACTGACTGTATAGAATTTAGTTAGCTGAATGGTAAATGCATATTTTTTTGGGATTTCTAAATAATATGAAATTTTTTTCCGATGTATCGAAGACATCGATGTTTTTTGTACGATATATCGAAGACATCGATAGATTGTATTTAATATCAAACATCGATGCACCATCGATGTTTTGCTTTCGATGCGCAACCCTAATGTGGTGATGGTGATACGGACAGTGCTGCCGGAGCCATACGTCTGCCTTACCCGCATAAGCGAATGAAAATACCCGCTTTTACCCGACATTTCAAATAGAAAGCGCCAAATTTAAAAGTGGTCTAAAATAATTCGAATATAAGTAAGATCTTCAATCTCTTTAATGCCTCTTTTTGTCGCCATTAAAGACGTTAGCGTTGCGGTGCCTAACGCATTTCTGTGGTCTGTCTTGATATTTTTCAAATCATTGAACATTCTTTCAACAAATGCGTTGAAAAAGGCAGAATAAAAAGTAAGGAAAGCACTACTTTCATATTGGGGAAAAGAAGAACATTTGCAGCATTTTTCAATTTAAATACCATTTTCCAATAAACTTCACAACCTAGTTCACAATCTAAACCAAACTCCATATGATTTAAAAAACCATGCTGCTTCCATTCCATGTCCAAAATTAGAAGATTCTTTATTTATTGGAAATCTTTGTAGAATTTTTTGCAGCGATTTTATTTCATAGGATTGGACCGCTTTTGGTTCAAGAATTCTTAAAATGTCAAAAATTGGATCAGAAAAATCAAATCGCGTTTTAATGTCAGGGACAGGCTCTACATAAAAAGTTAAACAACTTTTGTGAAACTGGTCAATTTCAGTTTGGGATGCATAATTTTTCAACATTTCAAAAGATTCAGTGGCAGATATACCTAAATAAATTTTGCAAAGTGGCACAAACAAGCGAATATTTGTGTGGTCAACAGCAAAAACATTTTTCCCTTTCAAGTCACTCACATTGATAATTAAATTGCTGCATAAATGCATCAACAAATCTTTGTGTTTCAGGTTTCAATTTGTGAATAAGTGGCGATTCTGATTGAAATATAAGGTTAAAATCTGTAAGAAGTCCCAATGTATATGACATAAATTCTAAATACATTTTTGTGAATTTTTTCAAAGAGTTGAACAAACCATTGGCTTTTCCAGATGCAGTTTTAACCACATCAAAAAAGTTACTTTGACATCATTTGCTTTTGAATAGTATATAACAGTAATTGCACATTGTTTTATTGCACTCACGTTCGCCCTCTCGTCCTTGACTAAGGAAAAAAACATCCAGGTTCCTTCAATATTTCCAACAGATTTTTGCGAAGTGTACAATCCTAAACTTTCCTTAACAAGACAAGTAGCTTTTGTTCTTTTAACAGACATAAATGGAACAAACTATCGCACCGCGTGACGTCAGCTTGGGAGCATATTCAGACACTACTGCACCCATGTAACGTAAAACGATGTTTAACCAGCTCATTTCTCATTTTGACTAGCATCACAATTTTTTTTTTTTGAGTAAATAGGTACTCAACAACATGCATTTTCTTAATTTTATTCATACAACCTACCTGCAACTCGATCTATCTGTCTGGTTACACCAAATAAATCACTGAAACATTGTTGAGGCAGGTAATTGACTAAATTCATTTCTTACCTATAATCCTATAAAATAACACAACAAAAATTGGCTAAAAAAATGCAACAGAAAAACGTTTTATTTCGGTTTTCATATTTTTATTTATTTCTTTACATTTGTAATTTTTTTCATTTTTTTTTCTAATTTACGTTTACAATTTTCGAGACATGTTTTATTCACATGTCTTAACCTAATATAAGTTCTCGTTCGGGCCATGCAGAGAATAATTTCATAAGGAATACAACAACCCAAATTTACATAATTGGGATCACTTTGAACAGCATCCGCCAATTTTTTAAAAATGAATGGCTCCATACATAGGAAATTTCCATGCAAAACTTTAAACTGATTGTCAAGAATGCGTGTTAATTTTAACAATAAATCGCTTGGATACATTAAATTACCTTTTGAAAGAAATTCAGTCCAATCTGGCGATCTGGACATATCGAGTTGTTTTGTGGGTACGCCCAGATTTAAATTGTTGTATTTAGTTTTAAACCTGTAGGCTATGTACCCCGCTATATATTTTAGGCCCTCATTACTAATAGTATCCGAGAGTTTATTAGTTGAAATATTTTCAAAAGGGTCTGCGTCAAAGTTGGCCAAATCGGCTTGTGAAAATATCATTTCATCATCATTCTCTGGTTCAATATCTGCTTCAATGAAACCATAATCTTCTATAGGAATATTTTCATGGGTTATAACACAATTTGCACTTTCCAATTCCGAAAGTTCAATGGTTTTTGCGAAAAAATTCGCGGAAATGCAAGTCTCATTATCTTCTTCCGTATTCTTATTCATTGTAAATACGGACAATGAATGCTTTCCTAAGATATACCAGCGGAGCCTGTATTTGATTTGGAGAGCTTCCGGGTGGTCATTGGTTGCCCCCATACCTCGAATATATGAAAAAAAATTTTCAACTACATCCTGATTTAGTCTGTATGTTATTAAGTATTTAATCTCGTACTTTTCTCGCAAGTAAAAAAATAAGTCCAACAGCGAACGATTGCTTAAAATGATACCTTTTTGAAATGGCACAAGTTGCTTGTGTTTCCCAACTATCATTTTAGAAATAATCTCTGTGGTTTGATTTATGATTGACAATTGTTTTTCCAGGTCTGTTCCAAAAGCATTAGTTCCTGGATGGTTACCATACTGTGCTTTGGCGTTGAAAATATCAAACCAGTAGTTAATTAAAGATAGAAATTTGCTTGTTTCTTTCCATGTGGTAGTCTTAAAAAGGGATTGCATTCCACACCATTCAAGAGCCTTTGCGACAGTATTAGAAAAAATTTGAGCCGCCGGTTTTACTTTCTGACGTTCGCTCCCTCGTACTGATAGATGGTAATCATTTACTTTATGCACAATTTTCGTGTCATTTGAAGATGCAGCAATAAGCTCTTCGATTCCACCTTTGTTGATGTACTTTCCATCAATAGTAAAACCTTGATCTATAAAGTGATTCCTTATGAGTTTCAACAAATGCGGCACATCCGCAAACACAAATATTTTTTCGTCATGATTAACGAGGTGTTGAAAAAAACAGTTTTTGTCGTGAGCCACTTCCAACTCTGACCACAACTTTCTATTTCCAATCCCCATGTCGCTTACAATGGAAACAACTGTATAGTTGGCAGAATGCAGGTCTCGAATAATCCCAAATAAATCCTCTTTGCACATAGGCGCATCAAATCTATAGTACACGGGTTGTTTCCATGCCGAAAAAAGTCCCCTGACAATAGCTACCTGACATGTTTTGTGGGGACCAACTACTTTTTCTTTTTTTTGGTCAATGCAAATTTTATTTGAAATATAAATTTCGTCAAACGCTAAAACGCACACTTTTTCTAACATTGTCATTGACAAGGACTTTTGCTTCATTATCTTTATGACGTCTTTCAGAATTCCTTGGTCTACATCTAAATTTAGAGCCCATTTCCTTAGAGTAGTTAGTGCAGGCAAAGGATATCCAAATTTGCGCAAATATCTGTAAGCTTTAGGGCTTACGCTCCTTAACGATATTGCTGATGCAATGTCTTCTGGGGTCCATCGAAAATTTTTTCCTGGATTTAATAGATGTTTAATTTGACTAGGACCAAAATGCTTTTTTAACATTGTTGTCATGGACTCTAACTCTTTGTTCACGGATGCCAAATTGTGTTGCAAAATCTCATTTTCTTTTCTTAGATTTGCGTTGTCAATCTTCAGTTGCTCACCGAGCTTATTCCTAAATGTAATTATGAAAAATGTAAATAATATTGTATAAATAATGAAAATACTTACAATTCAGACACAGAAGACTCCATAGAAACTCCAGAATTAGAGGGAGACTGTTTTTCCGTTAATATGTTTTGTTCAGCTTCTATATATTTTATATTCTCTGAGGCATCTGTGTCGGTTTCCCTCTCTTTCTCCAAGATATCACTGATCATTATTTTTCTATTTTTAATTTCGTCTCGCTTTTGTCGTCTTTCGTTTTTACTGGTGCTTAAACTTTGCTTCTGATTTGGTATGAATTCAGTGGGTATGGCGTCTTGCTTTAAGTCACGACCAGTTTTTGGTTGATATTTAAGTAATTCATGCTTCAGTGTCTTAATAAAAGCAGAAGGATGAAAATGCTTAGAACATATACGCCCTAATTGAAAATAAAAAAATCAAACATTATCATAACATTTTTAGTGTTTAATTACCATGACGAACATTAAATTTGTCTTGTCGGCGACAGGCGTTAATCCATTGCTTGGATAAATTTTCGTCTTTTGGGAAGCTATAGTATCGGATATCACTACCTTTAGTTTTTCTGGAATAATTTCCACAACCGTAAACTGCACATGCAGGCATTATTACACTTATTAATACACGTAAATGCAGAAAAATCTAATACTGGTATTACACACCACGCTCGAGATGTGATTCTGTGCGACTCGCGTGCTCCCAGAGTGACGTCATGCGCACACTGAAAGAATACCGGTTCTGCTCCTTAGCACACCATACAATCCTAACACCACGGATTAGGTGTAAATTGTATTTATTCGGTCAAAAGAGAGATTTAAAATATATAGAAAATGCCATGGAATAATGTATATTTCTTTAAGACTATAATATATTTAAAAAATGTATTTTTCTGATAGGCACATATTGCAGTTGTATATATTTCTATTTTTACGAATGTGTTCTCTACATTACTTATACAAGTTTTCCTGTTTGTTCAGTTATATTCTCATGATAATATTTTATTATTTACCATGTCCTTAATTTTTTTTAGTTTATAGTATTTTCTTCATCTAAAAAAATAAATTCTGCTACTTTTGAAATAAGGAATTAAAAAAAAATTATACGAATGACCCTTTTAAATTATACAAAATTGTTTTAAATAGGTAGTTTTATTTCATAGAAAAATAAGCCAAATTTTAAGAATTTTTTATATAAAAATGATTCAAAATCCTATTATAAGTATATTTCTATTCTCTTAATAAATCCCTATAGAATGCATACTTTCCGAGATATTCCAAAGAAAATGCAACTCGCTAAGAGTAAAAGTGTTACTTCCGGTCCGAATTTTCAAATTCTATTTATACAAAAAATATTCCAAATCCAGCTCTAAATACTTTTATACTCTTGATAAATATATATAGAATGCATAATTTACGACATATTTGCAAAAAGTCGCTATTTGATAAGAGTAAAAGTTTTACTTCCGGTCCAAATTTTGAAATTATTTTGATACAAAAAATGAAAATTAAGTTTTAAATACTTTTATACTCGTAACGTACCTGTCTAATAGCATGACTTGCGAAATATAGGCAAAAAACTGATTTTCGATAAGAGTAAAAGACTTCGAAAAACGTTCATAATAAAATTCTTCTCAAATTTAATTCTGAATACATAAGACTTCTCTATAAATTTGTTTAAACTTTGTAGTTGACAAAATATTTGCTACTACTTACTAGTTGACAAGATATTTGCTACTACTACTTCCGGTATGCCGATTTTATTGAGAATCTAATCAGATCTCAAGAGGGAGATTATACTCGTAAATGCAAAATTTGGAATTGACACCGATAGCGGTTTGACCGCTTCGTGGTCACACACACACACACACAGAGAGAGAGAGAGGGATAGGCAGGGTGGGACAGGGAGATGGAGAGAGGGGGGGGGGGGAGGAAGGGAGAGAGATTTCTTAAAAAACACTTTTTTGGTATCAGGGGACTTCAAAACGTGGACATCTGTAAAAATCTCGAGGTCGAACATTTTTATCATCACAAGACATCTATTCTTTACCTCATAAACATATTTTTGGGTAAAAAGTGGTTTTTAAAAAATGTCTCTCTCTGTGTGTGTGACAGTTTGTGTGTGTGTGTGACCACGATAGTTATCAGTTTCAAATTTTGTATTTACGAGGATAATCTCCCTCTTGAGATCAGATTTTCAGTAAAATACATCTGTAAAAATCTCGAGGTCGAACATTTTTATCATCACAAGACATCTATTCTTTACCTCATAAACATATTTTTGGGTAAAAAGTGGTTTTTAAAAAATGTCTCTCTCTCTCTCTGTGACAGTTTGTGTGTGTGTGTGACCACGATAGTTATCAGTTTCAAATTTTGTATTTACGAGGATAATTTCCCTCTTGAGATCAGATTTTCAGTAAAATCAGCAGACCGGAAGTAGTAGTTTCATTCAGTGAAAAAATCGAATTTTGCCAATATTTCGTCAACTACTAACTTAAAAATTTATCAAGAATTCAATTTGAAAAAAAAATTATAAAGTTTTTCGAAACTCCTACCGGAAGTAGGTCTTTTACTCTTATCGAAAGTCAGATTTTTGCCAATATTTTGCAAGTAATACTTTTTAGACAGGTACGGTACGAGTATAAAAAAAGTATTTAGAACTTAATTTTCAATACCTTTTGTATAAAAAAAATTTCAAAATTCGGACTGGAATTAACACTTTTACTCTGATTGAATAGCGATTTTTTGCAAATATTTCGTAAATTATGCATTCAATATTTATTTATCCAGAGTACAAAAGTATTTAAAATTAGAGCTGGATTTGGAATATTTTTTGTATAAATAAAATTTCAACTTAGCGTGTAGCACTTTCTTTCAAATATCTCCCAAAGTATGCATTCTATAGAGATTTATTAAGAGAATAGAAGTATTTAGAATAGAATATTGAATAATTTATATATAAAAAAAATCTTAAAATTTGGCATATTTTTCTGAAGAAATAAAACAATTTAGAACAATTTTGTATAATTTGAATCTTATACGATTCAAATTATACAAAATTGTTCTAAATTGTTTTATTTCTTCAAAAAAATTCTTAAAATTCTATAATTTGACACGCTCATACGTATAAGAAAGTCGTGTGGTGGCCACACCTAATTTTTTTACTACTGAACTGTACTGAAATTGACAAAATCCTTTTGTTGTTGGCGCTTACGATATTCAACATAATTTATTAACGCATCCTCAACTTTATTGTCAATTACATAGATGCGGCTCGAAAAATAAATTATTTGTACATAAACTAATAAATTGTGATACCCCTCAAGTTTAGTATAAAAGTATCAAATGTATTTGTAATATTTTAATATGGGATACCTTTCTTTCTCCTTCCCACATTATTATCTATTTCAAGGTCAACTGTCTGCTATCGCACAGCGATAGCTGGCTGATACAATTGGCTTTGTTTATTTTGTCTTGTGGTGCTATCTACGAGATAATGTACAAACTTTCAATGACCAGCGTTTTACAGAACGCTTGTGTTTTTTGTCACACGTATTTTTTGCTTTTTGGGCAAATAAAAGCATATTTTTTATTTCTATTTGCACTATTTTTCCCCATAACATGCGTACTTTATCTTAATGCTATCCTTATGCCCTTGGTTATATTTCTTTATTTTTAGAATTATATAGTTAATTGCAATTTATAACAATTAATTGCTTTAGACTAATCACTACTTAATTATAAATCATTCCACTTTTTAAATTTTATTATTCATATTCTTATTTTCACAAAAAGCATAAAATAAGATTTTGGTACAAGATAGACTCGGTCGGAGTAGCTGCGTTCGGTTTTTACATAGTTGACGCAAGGAAATTTTATGGGATTTGTTGTCACGTGACACAGATTAATTATGTTCCTCCCTCATTTCCGAACGGACAGACGAAAACATAACCTCAGAAAAAAAATTTGACCATTTGACAGTGATTTGATGTTTACATCGCCAAAAAACCGTGCAGCGTTTTAAAATTGAATAGTGCCGAAAATGAATGCCAGAGTAATTGAAAACGTAATTCATTTTGGATATGAGTTGTTTTTTTTAAATGACGATGATGACGACGAACGACTAGAAAAAATCGCAGAAATAGAAAATTTTGCGGAAGAAATAGTCCCCAATTTTGCAGATCACCAATTTAAACAACATTTTAGAATGAGTCCAACTACTTTTGAAGATTTCTTAAGAAAATTGCATGCAGTTTCATTCCAGGATGTAACGGTTGGTCATCCCAAATTGCTTTTAGAAAAACAGGCTATGATGTGCATATGGTATTTAGCAAACCTAGAAAGTTTTCGGTAGTTTATTTGTATCTTTCTTTTTTCAAGTATTCAAATTACAACTGAATTTTTAGGTCAGTTTCCAATAGGTTTGGAGTAAGTAAATCCACCGCATGGGATGTGTTAGCTAGAATGGGGCAACTTATTCTTAGAGTCAACAGAGTCTTTAAGATTATAAGTTGGCCTTCTCAACCAAAAGCCTTAAAAATTATAAATGCTTTTCAAAACATAAATGGATTTCCTGGTAAATGCATTCAGTGATTTAAAATAACATTTACATAGAAAGTTTTTTATGAATACTATCATTGCAGGTGTATTGGGATGCATAGATGGCAGTCACATTAGAATATTACCTCCCAAAGAAAATCACAATTCTTACATAAATAGAAAAAAATTTCATTCAATTTTATTGCAAGGTGTTTGTGATGATGAAAAACTGTTCATTGACGTGTTTGCAGGACTACCAGGTTCTTGTCATGACGCCAGATTATTTGAAATTTCAGACCTCCACGAAAGAATTAATAATAATTCTGTAGAATTCCCAAATGATAGCCATATTATTGGAGATTTAGCTTACACTTTAACAAAAAGTCTCATAGTAGGCTTTAAAAACTTTGGAAATTTAACAAATCGTCAAAGAAATTTTAATAATAAACTTTCTCAATTGAGAGTGAAAATTGAGCACGCCTTTGCACTTCTAAAAGGACGATTTAGAAGGCTGAAATACATGGAAACAGTTAGACTAGATTTGATTTGTATGTTTGTCATTGATGCATGCATTTTACATAATCTTACAATTTTAAATGGTGATTCACCAGATGATGTTATGAATGTCCGAGAAGAAATTGATGAAGAGAGGCGGAATGGAGTTCTTGAAGATGCAGAAATGAATGTAGAGAGAAACAGGGGAGTAGCATTTGAAAAACGAAATTTTATAATGAACATTTTACATATGCAATAAACGTTACAAAAATACTTGTTATTTTAGTATTACACTTTTGTATTTCGTCAAAGTGGAGTTAAATAATAATGGAAACTCAAAATAATTTCACAAAATAATAAAACTAAAGTGTCTGTTATAAAGTGAATATAAGTATCAAACAAAATATTATAACATGATTATAAAAAAAGAACTATAAAAAAAAAAATAATTTCTCATAAAATAAATAGAACTATAAAACATAAAAAAAAAAGAAAATATCAGAAAATAATGAAATTAAAAACAGTTTCTCTTAAAAAGTAAATATAAATATATGTAAAACAAAATAGTAAGATGCAAATCCTCAATTTTCTCCATCTTTTTGTAGCCCATTCACTAGTTTTTCGAAAAGAACAAGATATTTGTCTTGTCTAGCCATCTTTTCTTTATGTCTTCTTTCAACAGCATTTTCTATACTTTTGCGTTTTTTACTAAAAGTACTCTGAAATTCAGAAGTAGAGGGCAAGGTGGAAGAAGCAGAATCAATATTGGAGTCTTCCTCATGTTCTAAAAGCACTCTGTCAGATTTGAAAAAACTTTGCATTTCGCATATCTTACCTTTTGTTCCATTTTTTATTAACCCGCTAAAACTGCTACAAATTGCAACTGGATTGATTTCTGGTTTTTTGTGTAAAACAGTGTCCATCATTTCTAAAAAAAGCCAGTCTTTTTTACTATTGCCGGAAGTACTATTATGTTTTTTCACTTTTTTATAACTTTCAACCAGCCCTTTCCATTTTGTATCACATTGTTGGGCAGTTATAGTAATTTTCATTGTCTCGGAAAGCTTGTCTGCTATTTTTTTCCATACCAATTTTTTGATAGATTTCTGGAATTCATTATCGAATTCCTGAACCAAATTAATTAATGAACAAGTATTTTGATAAGACCATATTTTTGCTGTTGTCTCTGAAAAAAAGAATTTCCACATTGGTGAGAAAAAAATTGTATACGAAATATTGCTTAAATTTCTTTTTTTAAAACAAAGAAAAAGATACTAACCACTTTTATTTGGACTGGTTTCTGTGTTTTCTATTTCTTCTTCTAATTCTACTACTTGATAAAGTTTAGCTGAAAATAACAAAATAGTTTAACAAAATAGCATTTTTCTTTTATTCTAATTCATTGAATACATTATCGACAGTTTTACTTACTTTGGGGATTCAAATATAAAATTTGGCCGTTTTCCAACTGAATTAAATTCTCCATTTTGTCACCGCAATAATGTTATGGTTAACACCTTTTGCGTTTCGCGCCTTTCAAGCCCTACCACACCCGATATATCTGAAACCTCGGTTAAAAACTAGCGAGCAAAAAGACGTCCTCTCTTTACTTCGTCTGCCAATTTCCGAACGCTGTGAGCAACTGTCAACTTTCTTTTTCGTAATAAACGAACGGTCAAGAGCATCGTAGATGATTAAAATGTAAAAAACGAACGCGACAACTATAACCGGGCCTTAAACAATTTAAGGCGCATTTAGTCTGCCATCAATGCAAATTTTACATGCATACAATTAATATTTTAGGCAATCATATTTATTAACTATGTAAATATGGCCGTAGGATGTAAGTAGTTCACGTTTCCCCGGATAATAAAAAGCGGGAAAACAATTTTGTCTTGGGAAATGTGTATTTTCGGTTAATATTATTTTGTTATAGGTATTGGGCCAGTTTCAAATTCTGTCTTTTTTCCGAAGTCTACCGAAAAATAATAGTAATTTATGTAATGCAATTCTAGTAGCAAAATCACTATATGGGCACTTGTCCTACATTAGCAAATATATATTTTTATCCCTCTCTAAAATTGTGATTTTGCTGCTTGGGAAATAGTGCCTGTGATTATGATTGGAACTGTGACACATAACAAAAACAATTATTTGCACGTGCTTGCTTTTGTCATACAAACAGCTTCACTTATTTTATAATGTTTTGAAATAATTTCCATATTATTTAGTTCATGATAAAGAGTATTTTTGCCCAAACCATTTTCTGTTGTTGCTATATAGGTAAATGTTAACATCACAGATACGTTGTGTAACCTGCGATTTTTACAAGTGATTTGTTGTATAAGAATGTGATTTCCTGTTAGTTTAGAAATACATATCAAAATCACTGTATGCACACTTTTCCTACAGCAAATGTATATTTTCATACTTCTCTAAAATTGTGATTTTGCTGCTTGGGTACCGTCGTATTAGCATGAATGCATCCAATATAAATATAGCTGTGAATGTAGCAATATAGCTATAATCGGTGGCGTGCATTCATTAGCGTTGCATCAGAGTCAGCGTCCATATTGGTTGTATTGTTGGTTTATTGTGGTGCTGTGGGCTTTGTTTTTTGCTCTTCGTGCTTTCAGAAACATTAAAATGCAGAGTGATTATTTGAAGAAGCTGGTATGTGAACGTCCAGAGGTTGCCGAAAGGTATTGTTGAAATTGTTAGGGTTGGGTTGGGTTGGTTGTTAGCGAAATTCATTATCAGTTATAGGAACGCATTTTTTTTGCCAGGTATCAGTTGAAGATCAAGTTAATTGACGATTTGGACCCATTCACTTTGGAACTCCAAGATTTGGACATTTCAATAGATGATATTCCACCTGTGACAAGTATGGATGTTATAGCATATTTGGTTTTAACTCATAGTTATTACACTAAAGACCAAATGAAAGCCTTCAGGAGTCTTACGGCCTACAAATATTTTGAGTCTGGTACTATTTTGATAGCTGGTACGAGAATGGTCAACAACGTCTTTATTTTAATTGGTAAAGTATGTATTTATATTTTTATTAATTTTAATGTTTTTATAAATCAGATAAATTCTTTAGGAGAAACATTCACAGCGGATTAATTTAAAACTGGTGGAGTTGTGGTGCATTATTTCAAAAGATGGATCGATATCCACAGCTCACTGTACTTGCATGGCTAGTAATAATGAAGTTTGTGACCATGTTGCTGCATTATTGTTTGCAGTAGAGTATATCAACAAACGGAAAGAATCCATTTCATGCATTGATAAACCATCCATGTCCGCTTCTGTGCCTATTGTTCCCGTTAAAGAAATGAATTGGGGAAAATCTCTCACCCGGGAAAAAAAAGAAATTCCACCTATGACAATGCTGGAAATAAAGAATATGCTAAGCAAATTTGAAGGGGGGGAATGCTGTTTACTGAGAATTGTTGAACCATTTGCAACAGAAATAGCACTGAAAGTTAAAGATGAGCTTCCTTGAATTTTATAGGTATTATGTTGAAATAATCTCGGTAAGAATTATTCAGAACTTTTTGGCAATTGTTTCATCACGCATGAAGAAAATAATCCGTTTTAGCAGAATGAATGCCAGAATTAAGTATCTGTAATGTGACGTTTTTATTATTATCCTCCGTTTCCATTGACTTTTCTTTTAAATCTTTGTAGAACCATTCAGCTTTTCGCAGTTCTATTTTTTCTGAGTTTCAAAATATGTATTTACACCCGAATCTGCGTTTTCAATCTTTTTTTAATATGTACAGTTTGTCTTACGAAAAACGCACCACGCTATAACTCTGTTATTAATAATCCGAATTCAGTAATTAAAAAACCACATAAGACAAAAAAAAAATTATACTACAAAATAGTATGATTTTAATTTTTTTTTAATGTTATTTTTGACAAGCAATAAGCAATAGTCAATTTTTTTTTTAAATAGCAACACTATTTTATTTTACAGTTTTGTTGAGATATTTTTTCTGAATACAATGGTGTGAATCAATTTGATTTTGTAAAATGTTTGTTAGAAAGGTTGTTTTTTTCCTAAAATTTTCAAGTGTCCTGCGGAATCCAATGATAGCGTCATTTATGAATTGTCAGCTTGTTTCCATTTATTGTGGGTTGTATTATTTCTTGCATTTTTATTATTATTTTGTGATCATATGGTTATTTTATTATGGATAACAATCAATTAACTGAAATGGTGAAAGTGTTTTTCGAGTGCCATAAAAATTCTGGTCAAGTAGTACGTATTTGCCCAGATCGGTTTCCCGATAGAGAAGTTCCTGACCGTCAGCAATTTAGAAGAATTGAACGAAGAATAAATGATTGTAACAAATTATTAGATTTTGAAACTTTTTAACAATAAGTTGTTTAATAAAAAAAGAACTAAAGAACACAACACAAATTCAAATTACCAACTATTTTAAATAACTTATCATGTTATTGACAATTTCAATAAGCATACTATTTGTTATTGGTTGAAGTGAAAGAAGCCTACTATTATTAATGTTTCTTTGACATCAACTAAAATCCAATACAACTACTTTATTATTCATTTATGGACAATAGTATATTGAAGCTTTTATATCACAAATAAAATTATCTTTCTAAATATGTACAAATATACAGCGTGTACAATTTAAAAAAATATAAACTCCCAAATTTTTCAGATATACGTAATTCATTTGTGATTCATTATATCTGCACGATTTATTGCACCTTGTTTTTCTAGCTGGCTTACACTATTACGAATAGTTAACGGAAGAAAATTATTAAAAAATATGAATTAAAAGTTGATGGTCAAATGTAAATCCTATAAAACAGTAACTTTTAGAAGAACACTTTACTGTTTTATATTAGAATACAGTACAAGCTCGATAGTGTGAACGCAAAAATACCAAGGACCATTCATGTTATAGGGGGTGTTCATACAATTGAAGGTACATAAAAATACATTATCAAAAGCTCTTTATTACACAAAGAAAGTTAACATGCATAATATGTATAACAAAATAAACATTTATTAAAAAAATAACAAGTAAAAATATGTATGTATGATCCTATGTAACAAAAAGTATAAACATCTATGTATCCTTAAGACAGAAAAAAGTTGCACATGTATATATGTATGTATGTACAACCGTATTACATATTTATTTTAGGTCTGAAAAAATGTAATTTTTTTCTGAATTTTTTTAGATTGAATATTCAAAAGGACAGCTTCTTCTAATATATTTTGAAGCAATAAATTTTTACTCATGTCAAGATTATTTTCTTGAGCCCATTGCACTGCTAAACCCAAAGCTTTTGCGGCAGCAGCATGTGAAAAACGCTGAGGATCTAATTCTGCTTCCTCATCCTCAGGAATTTCATTGTCGAAGATTTCGATATCAGATCCATCTTGACGATCTTCATTCCATATTTCTATGTCTTCAGATGTGTTACCATAATTTATTTCATTAAGTAGTGTAACTGTGTCCTTAAGTGCTTCATTGTAGTCAATCTCTTTAGCGGCATTAATTTGCTTCACAATTGAGGACTCCGCAGCAAGAATGACGCAGCTCCATAAAAGTCGATTTTGAGAAAATAAAAAAAAACTTTTATACGCCATATTTTATTAGATACCACTTTTACGTTTTAAACTGCCAAAAGCACGTACCTTAACAATTACAAATACCGAAAATCTTCTAAAAATATAATATTTTAAAGCAAATAAAAAGTTGTTTTTTAATGGATCTACGTCATTCTTGCACCAAAACTTCAAAAAGTGTGCGTGTCTGCAATAATGAAAGAGCTAAAATTACATTTGAACGCAAAATTTGTATATATTTATTACATAAACTTTATTCAATGTTACTCATTAAACAAAAACAATAATAATAAGTCATAGAATCTAATACTATTCAATAGTTTCTTCGTCGTTGGTCATTTCGACGTCACTACCTGTGTTCCCCTGAGCAAAAGTTAATTTTTCATAGTAAGATAGGTCGTTTTTTGGCACGTATTGATTTGCCAGCACCATCACGTTGTCATATTTTACTTTTTTCAATGGCAATTTTTCTTTATACAGTTGATTTGGTGCCGTATTGGTATCTAACGTAGAACGTTGAATATTGAATGTACTATAGATAGGTACATTACAAGACTCGCTGCACTGGATTCCACTGTTTGCTTCATATAAAATCAGTTTGTATTTGCTTATCGCAAATTTCTGTCTATGCTGGTTGATGACTGTTTTCTTAAAATGTGGCTTTAAATAATTTACAAAGTCAAAAATCATGTTTTGTTCTACTGGGACCACTTCAAAGTTTCTGCTGCATTTGCCATAATGTGTCATATATTCTTGAGGAGTAAATATTCGTTCGATTTTTCGTAATGCTTTTTCTACAACCCCAAATGACCTGTCACATGGCAAGAAGGAGTGGCCAGGTTCAGGATATCGATGAAGAATCGACTGAAACTGTTTAGTTTGGGCCAAAGTGCGATTCATGGGATATTGTACCAGGCTTCCGTTCTTGTTTTGAGCAGCGCAGTTGTCTGAGAAGATGTACAATGTTTTCACATCCTTGGACATTATATTTTTTAAATAATGATCTAGGAAGCTAATGGTTTCATTGGGTGTCTTTTTGCCAGTGGTTTCATCATACATGTAAAAATGCGAAATTCCTGTTTTGGCTGAATAAATGCAGAAATTAAAAACCCATAACTGCCTAAGATAAAATGCATCTCCTGAGGGGACTTTAGGTAAAGGTGCATTCTGTTGATGATCAAAGCAGAGTACTTCTACCTCGGGATTATTTTTAGCTTCTTCTGTTTTTTCTTTGAGTGCATCAAAGAATACTTGAGCTCTGCTTACATGGAGCTGTTTAGAAGTTTTAATTTGGTTTAATTCTTCATCGGGTAAGGGTAGCTTAAGTTTATTTTCATATTCGTCGCAAGTCTTGCAAGTGTCGGACCGTGGGCTGCCAAACGAAATATTAAAATTAGCCTTGAAATATCTAAAGTAGAAGTCGTAAGTCACTTTCGGACGGAAAAGATGTTTTTTATCTTTTAGGCCATATATATCAAACATATCTTTTTCATATTTTTCTAGATATAATTCATACAGCTTCTTGACATTTAATTCCGGTGAAAGATACATTTTATTATTATTTTTTTGACGACTGTAATGAGACGATCTCTTGGGAAAACTGCGAATATGGCTATCTACTTGCTCAACGATTTCTGGGGGGATCATGTTGGGTCTAGTGTGATGCTTTCCACGACCATCCTTAGGAGATGTGATAGCGTCGTTAGATTTTAAGAAAGCTGACAAGCGATCAATTCTTTTAGATGATATACCATGAACCGCACCAAATGCTTTTTTGCATACTCGGTGGGATTTTGAACCAATACGAATCTGGAATTTAAAAAAATGGATTATTTCAGAAAATAAATTGAAAGGTGAGTAAGTACTTACCATGTATTTATGGGAAACGTTTCGTTGCCGACCATTTCCTGTCTTAGGACGTTTTCTGGTTACTTCTGACGTACTTATTAGGCCTACAAAGTAAGTATCCTGCATTACTTTCTCGCCAATTTCATTAAATTTATTTAAGATCTGCGTTCTCTCCTGTTCATTAAAGTTTTCGAAACATGTAAATTTGCATTTACAGTCTTCGCCAACCACTCTAGGACCGACCATTTTGTTCACACTATTAAGATATCTTGCTCCAGTAGCCAAAAGTTTCTTTTTCTTATTTCGAACCCACTGCGATTCATTTACAGACTTCCTGTTTGTTTTTCTAACCTCCAAACTATCACTATCACTACTTGATGTGTTACTGTCGGCTGTATCTGCCACATATTCATCACTGGAACCACCACTAAAAGGTTCAGGTTCACTGTCCAATTCCTCTAACATATTACTCTTGTTATCAACTCAAAAATAACAACTAAGAATATTATAGCAAAGGTAGAAAACTAACGCAAACAGTTAAACTACTAAAATATCTAATAAACGTCAAAACAAAATGCGATGCGCGTTTGGGGCAAGAGCGACGTAGCTCCGGAGCTACGTTTTTCTTGCTCCAAACACAGTATGACGCATCTCCATTATTACATGCTTTAGTATACCCAATTACCATAGCTGCGTCGATCTTGCACCAAACGATAGCTAATATTTTGATCATTGTAAACAGCGCATAACCCCGATTTTCGTTAAAACTGGAGCTGCGTCGTTCTTGCTGCAAAGTCCTCAATTGCCGATAGGGGAATATCATCTTCGTCCGGTTCGTTACACTTTAAAATGTTATTCCAACATTTACGAATTATATCAGGATTAAGTTGATTCCACGCAATCGTCAGATGCATTATAGCATCTCGTATTGTTAAAAGTTTCAGACTCTCTGTTAATTGACCACTTTTTCCTACAATTGAACTTAAAAGGCTTTTCCTATAGTACAGTTTTGTTAATTTTAAAACGTTCTGATCTAGCGGTTGTATTAATGGGTGGCATGAATATTACGAATATCATTCCATCGGCTGTTCTTAGCTTCTCTTTTGGTGGGTGACTAGGAGTATTATCTAGTAGAGAGCATTATCTAGTAGAAGAATGGCTCTTGGAGGCAACCCATGGGATTTTAAAAACTTCTTTACCTACAAATACGTAAGGGAATGTATTATTTTATTTATCTACGTTTTTACATTATATAACATAAGCTTACCTCAGGGACAAAATTCTCAAAAAACCACTCCTTAAAGATTTCACAAGTCATCCATGCATTTTTTGAATGTTTGTAAAACACAGGATTTTGGAATTTACTTAATGCTCTCGGGTTCCTAGATTTTCCAATAATAAGAGGTGTCAATTTATGTTGGCCTGTAGCATTTGTGCAGCCTAAGAAAGTCAATCTTTGCTTTGCAATTTTTAACCCTGGGGTTGTTTTTTCTGATAAAGAAACGTAAGTCTTTTCGGGGAGGAGCTTCCAAAATAATTCCGTCTCATCTGCATTATATATTTGTTGGTGACTTAAATTTAGTTCTTGTATAATTCTGCATAATTCCTGTTTAAACGGGTCGACCAATTCCGGCAGACCAATCCGAAGATAATTTTTCTCCCGTTATTTTTAGAAATCGAATGCCATAACGGGTCTTAAATCTCTGCAGCCAACCATCACTAGCTGTAAATGTTTCGTTTCCACATAAGCTTAATGCTTTTTCTCGAATTATGTCGCCACTTACAGGTAAATTACGCTCTCTTTGTTTAAGAAACCATTTGTAAAGTTCTTTTTCCATTAATTTGTATACAGATACCTTCAAGGTACGTCTTTTAGAAGGATTTAACATATTGTCTACAGCTTCTAAAATGACATCTTTTATTTTCTTATACGTAGTATAAGGAAGTATTGTGATGATGAAAATTTTCGACCTCGAGATTTTTACAGATGTCCACGTTTTGAGGTCCCCTGATACCAAAAAAGTGGTTTTTAAAAAAATGTCTGTGTGTCTGTCTGTCTGTCTGTGTGTCTGTCTGTGACCACGATAGCGGTCAAACCGCTGGGGATATCAATTCCAAATTTTGTATTTACGTGTATAATCTCCCTCTTGAGATCTGATTAGTTTTTCAGTAAAATCGGTAGACCGGAAGTAGCAGTTTACTTCAGTATAAAAATCGAATTTTGCCAATATTTCGTCAAATACTAAGTTTATACAAATTTATAAAGAATTCATATGTACTTAAAATTAAAATTGAGAACAATTTTATTTAAAAAGTTTTTCGAAATTCCTACCGGAAGTAGGTCTTTTACTCTTATCGAAAATCGGTTTTTTGCGAATATTTCGCAAATCATGCTCTTTAGACAGGTACGTTACGGGTATAAAAGTATTTAGAACATAATGTTCAATATCTTTTGTATAAAGAAAATTTCAAAATTCAGATCGGAAGTATAATTTTACTCTTATAGAATAGCGATTTTTTGCAAATATGTTGTAAATTATGCATTCTGTATATATTTATCAAGGTACAAAAGTATTAGTGCTAGATGTGCAATAGTGTTGTATAAATTAAATTTCAAAATTCGGACCGGAAGTAACACTTTCACTCTTAGGAAGTAGCCCTTTTTTTCGAATATCTTGCAAAGTATGCATTCTATAGCGATTTATTAAGAGAATGAAAGTACTTAGAATAAGATTTTGAATAAGTTTTGTATAAAAAAAATTCTTAAAATTGTATACTTAATTTGGAACGCTCATACGTATAAGAAAGTCGTGTGGTGGCCACACCTCATTTTTTTCTTTTTTATTAAACAAACAGTTGATTTTCCTATACCATATTTTTTGGCCAATAGCGATACTCCATTTCTTCTAATATTTTTGACTTTTCTTTCAATGTTAAACACTTACTCTTTGGCTTAACCATGTTTATAATAAATATAAAACCAAATTGATAACAAGTTGACTGCTCGATGGGGTAGATTTAACTACAGTGAATAATAATGCTGCTTATATGTATTGTAAACAAGTTCAAACAAGTTAAAAGTCAACAAACACGTATTCATACTATCGAGAGGCAAACGTTGTTCACACTATACGGCTGTCAGTACAAAATGTTGGGGCGAAAAATCTGTTCATGTTATCCAGCTGTTCAAACTAACGAGTGTTCATGTTAACGAGCTTGTACTGTATATCATTATAAAAAAATGTAAAATAAAAACCGATTCGTTCTATAACAACATGAATAACAAAAATAATACTCTTTTGGTCTCTTAGACTACTAAAAAAATACTGCACAAAAAGATAATGACTTTTATACTTTCCCATTTATAAGAACAAGTTAATAATACATGATAATATACCAAATTTAAATAACTTAATTAGTTTTGAGTGTTATAATACATGAGTTAAAAAAATTGTTTGAGCTATTTCCATCGTTTGTGGAAACTTGATATTCCAACGTTTCGGCAGTCCTTCTACTGCCGTCATCAGGGTTCATATTTGTATAACTACTTTACTACTCGACTAATTAAGAAAAAACTATTAGCAAAAAAAGGAAAGATTATTTTGACGTTAAAAAATATATATTATTAGAATAAGATTTTGAATAAGTTTTGTATAAAAAAAATTCTTAAAATTGTATAATTTGAAACGCTCATACGTATAAGAAAGTCATGTGGTGGCCACACCTCATTTTTTTCTTTTTTATTAAACAAACAGTTGATTTTGCTATATCATATTTTTTGGCCAATAGCGATACTCCATTTCTTCTAATATTTTTGACTTTTCTTTCAATGTTAAACAATATATATATATATTTTTTAACGTCAAAATAATCTTTCCTTTTTTTGCTAATAGTTTTTTCTTAATTAGTCGAGTAGTAAAGTAGTTATACAAATATGAACCCTGATGACGGCAGTAGAAGGACTGCCGAAACGTTGGAATATCAAGTTTCCACAAACGATGGAAATAGCTCAAACAATTTTTTTAACTCAAGTTATCCATCGTCAACAATTTCACGTCATGAGTTATAATACATGTTAACGTTTATGAGAAAACTAACAATGACCATACAAATGAGTAGATACACAACATTGATTAGAAATACTTATTAATATTCATCACGCCATCTGACGACCCTAGTCACTTATTAGTCTCATTTACCTCATTAATATTTTATTTAGCAACCAAAGGCGATCTTCTTGTTCTTCTTGATGCTGAGTATGTGCCACCCATTTTATCAACAGTATCAACTCCTCCATTGGTGGCGTTATATTGTAGAATGATACCAGGCTTACTCGAAACTGGATCTATATTTCCATCCTAGTGCATTGTTGAGATCAATGAACTTCAAAATTCGACACAAATGTTTCTGCATCACACAATACGAAAACCTTCAGTCCATACTTCGCCGATTTGTTTGGAATATATTGAAGAAAACTACAGCGTCCTCGGAAAGGTATCAACATATCATCAATTGTTAAAAATGCGCCCACAGCGTAGTTGTTTTTGCAATTCTCTACGAATTCATCTATTACTCATCTTATTGCAGCCAATCTATCTGTTTTTTTTCATTCCTTGTACTTTTATCATCAAATCGGAGAACGGCAAGTAAAAATAGGAATTGGTTTTTTACTCAGACATGCCCGAAAAATTCAGAACCGGTACCATCTGTTGTCCAGAGTTCCAAAAAGTGGGTACGATTTTGCTTCTTATATCCAGATAACAATAGCAAACCATGAATGGTTTGATACATCTTTAGCGTCACTTTCTCTCATAAATTGAGACCTAACATTCGAAATGTGTAGATTCGTGCATTCAGTTATGTATTCTATCATTTCATCTGTGAATATTCTCATAAAAGCATTACTTCATTTTGAATGTCCCTGCTTGTTGTATGGCGCCGGGAAAGATTTTCACAAGATTTTTAGCGGTTACTTTACTGAATTTGCTTTTTAGCGAATTTTATTCCATCTAGTCAGTTTATCTTTGGCAGAAAAGTTACAGCTATTTTAATCATAGGTTCTCAACCTTATTTTGCCCAACGTCCACTTTGAGAATATTTTTTTCTAAAGCCACCACTTATTTTTACTTGCGTATTTGAAACAGCTATTACCACGATTATATTTAATTGTGTAGGAAGATGGGACTGCTATCAGAAATCGTTGAACAGTCGACCTAAATCCTGGGCACAGTTGCAAAATCGGCTTCTGCAGCCAAAATTCTTGGTAGCCATTCTTGAATTTTATTTTTAATTCCTCATTTGTCGTCAGTTGTATTAGTTCTTTTAACTGGGATGATTCTGCTGTGTTGACATTTGAAAAAGGATCCAAAACCCCAGTATGGTATGTCCATGTTTAAAATGTCCTGGAATCGATCCTTGAAATCACTGTGGAGGTTTTGCAAGTGTTGACAGCAAACAAGCAAGTCGTCGTGCTTGAATGATACTGTTGATAAATTTGGGAAGTTACTGAATTCGCGCCTGCCGATATTCCTTTTGTATAATACCACTTTGGACACGAAAGCAGCAATGCTATTTTTTGTCTTAATCAAGTTTAAGTCGTCGTCTTGAAGTTGGAGATTGACATCAATAAACAATTTATACAGGTCTGTCAAGTACGCAATATCGTTCTTTGATGAGATGAGGTTGTCGCACAATTCCGTGTCTTTGTTTCCTAGGAACTCTATCACAGACGCAAACAAACGAATTGTAAAGTCGAGTTAAACAAGTACCTTTTAACAGTCAGCGCACCTCTGTGTGAAGCAGCAATCGGTTGAAATCTTCATCATTGGCAATGCAAAGCTGACTAAATAATCTGTCATTAAACGAGTTACTTCTGATTTTATTAACTGCTCTGATAACATATTGCAGTGATGTATGGAGGCGTTTACTCGGATTTGTCGTAACCAAATGCTGACGATGAATTACGCAATGCACAGCTAGCACGTCAGGAACTTTATTTTTTAAGCACGCTATGAAGCCTTTGTGTCGCCCTGTCATAGACGGTGCGCTATCCGTAGCAACTGACAAAATATTATTAAAAGGAATTTTCTTTTCATCACAAAACTTTTCCAATATTTTAAATATGGTTTCTCCTTTTGTATCTGTTTCCAAATTGGTAGCAAACAGTAGTTCTTGACATATTTTTTCACCTTTGATAAACCTCACGTATGACAATAACAATGCTTGGTTGGTAAAGTGGACTCATCCAGCTGAATTGAAAATTGACAAGTCTGTAGATGATTGCACAATGATTCTTCAATGTTTTCAGCCATCTCATCAGTTCGTCTTTAACCAGAACTATTGCTCAAAGGAATTTTTCGGATAATATCTTTAGCTGGTTTATGGAGCACAGTGGTTATTACTTCTTTTACCGCTGGTAAAATTAAATCTTCCCCAATAGTACGTGGTCTGCCTGTTTTAGCAATCAACAATGAGATATTGTACGAAGCTCGATGTCCGTCATCGTTTTGCTTAGAAGCTGATGAAAAAAGTTTAGATATAAGTGGCTGAATTTCGTATTTCTTTTCCATGTCTTGAAAATAGGTCCCTAAAATGATAAAAATCATCAAAAGTCGACATAAATACTAATTTAATCGACAAAAAAGAGACCCTAAATGGCAGTCAATATCACTCACATAGCTACTCGCGCGGTGTATTTCATACACCAGACTGTAGTGTACTAATGAAATTGTCAATAAATCAACTAACTTTCCAGTCACCACAGCGCAACTGCTTGAACAACTAGTAATCACATTGGTCGTGGGCAATGAATTGTATATAAGTAACTGGAACGGCATCTCAATGCTTAATAAGTGAGGCAGGGCTAAAACTATGCAGCCCGCCGCACTTAGGGGTATCTATCTCTTTCTAACACATTACATGGCTATATTATTTATTCTAAATAGAGGAAAACCCTTTTATAAATAATTATCTATACATGTATAGAAGGAAACCTGCTTATAAATAATTATCTATAAATGTATCCAGGGAAACCAGTAGGTGAAAGATTTATTTACAAATGAAATTTCATAGAAAAATTTATTTATAGAAATTTATACATTGAGTTAAAGACATTTACACGTTCTTAAATAGTATAAGTTTTGTAAATTTTTATCTTAACACTTGCTTCTTTAGTATGAGTAGGTTTTTTTTGCATGAGAGTGTGCTCTGCAAGTAACATACAAATGAACAATTTTTTTAATTAGTTGCAATTCATGCAAATCTTCAGCTAAAAATTCTTCTACTGAAGTTTGGCTGAAAGTATTGCAATCTTTCTGCGAAATATTGAACGGCCGCACTTTGGAATATTTTTAAAACAAATGTTTCAGCTAAAGAGCACTGAATTAACATTTGCCTAATTTTTTTTTCCGGTAAATTGTACTATTTTATAAACAATATCCGAGGCGTGAACTAAACCTCCTTGCCTAACAAATTGAGTAAATTTTTTAAAGCTATCCATTAAATAAGTTTTTATATTTTGATGTAGTAATATTAAATGACAATATTTACAATCAATAGGCGTTACCAGCTTATGTACAATGTACCCTGATATATAATACAATACATTTTCGTGCAAGTCTGAAAGATTGATGTTTACTGCTTCTAAAATGCCTTGTTCTACATAGTCATTACATTGATTAAGTCGTCTGCTTTCAGATCTAAATTCAATTATTGGTGTACAAAGACTTCCTAGATCTGTACAATTTGCATTTACACTAGTTCTAATGTGATTTCTGTACAACAATTGTCTAAGAGCCCATTTAAACTGTAGTGCATTTGGGTTATTGTTCCAACCACCTCTTCCACGAATACAGCTAAAAAATAATTCCAGGTGGTCCTGCGAACACTTGTATGTCAAGAAAAATGATAAAGGATTTTCTAAACGAGACAAAAGTTCGGTAGCTAACATTAAGGTGCTTTTCATGGAAGCTATAAATCCTATTACAATTGTTTTTCTTGGGTGCTTAACTAAGGGAATATTATCAATTTTTAAACTTAGTAAATATTTCTCTGTATTATTAAATATATCTCTAAAATATTCAAGACTCTAACCTTATTGGCGCTTTATATCCCTTTCCAAAAGAATTTCTTGAATTCAGTATATCAAAAATTCTGTCAATGGTTCTTATAAATTCAACAGTAGCTTCACAGTTTTTGAAATTCATATCGTTTGAATGTTGCAAATATTGTAAAGCATTTGCTACACTACTACTTAATACCTGCGCAGCTAATTTTACACTCATAATTTTATTTTTATAATTAACATGGCTAGATGTTAACGCAGTTGCTAATTTAAAATCCACATTTTTTTGCAAATCATTCAAGCTTTTAATATATTTCCAGTTAATTTGTCATGCATTACAACAAATATTCCTTTCAGCTGCAGCGAGCAGTACCATCACAAGTAATGGACTTTACTTGAATACCTGCTTCAGCCAAGTTCCTCAAGCAGCAATTTAATAACTGCGTTTGCACATTAGCATCGGTTTTGTTCGATAAAAAATAAGCTACAGGGCATTTGAAACTTTTTGTGTAACTTACTATTTTAAAAACAAGAGCTTCAGTAACTGAGGTTTCTTCAATATCAGTATCCACAATACCACCATAATCTGTATATCCTATGTATCTCCCTGTATTTTCATCCCTAATAATTTGTTTTCGGATTGAGATTGCATCCAAAATAAGAGCACACTCAGTTATACTTGTTTTCTCTTTTAGGAATTGTAAAACCCCTTGCAAAAATCTTGGATTACATTCTGTTTTTGATAACCAACTACGAATAGAACGGGGGTTGGGAAGAAGAAAATGTTCACGTACAAATGTATAAGCCTTGGGTGAATAAAAATATAAAGTTTGAGCAAATTCCTTCATTTTAGCACTGTATTTCCTTTGTTTTGGCACTAAATTTTCATTTTTCACGTTTAAATTGTCAGTACTGCTTTTGTTTTCTTTCAGTTGATTTATTAATTCTGTCATATTAGTAATTTTTTTTATTTCCTCTTCGTACTTTCTGATTTAATGTTTTAATTTTACGTCGTAACTTTCTGCGTGTAGGTGAAGGTATTTTAATGGGAGATGTTTGTTTATCAACATATTCTACACATTTTCGAGTACCATCCTTTCTAGTTTTCCTCTGCAAATAGAAAATGATGAAATACAACTATGTTTAAAATAAACAGTAATACATACAGCTGCAGGTTCATCTACTGATGCTTCAGTAGAAACATTTAACAATTCCTGTGTTTCAACTGCATGACGAATCAGCTTTCTTCTACAATTAACCTTTTTTTTCAAATGTGGTGGAAATTGAAATATACTCGGTACAGCGTTAGATTTCAATAATCTCAATGTTGCCCCTGGCCTTTCTTGATAATCAGATTCTGTGAAATGAGCACTACACAGTTTAATTGTTTTAGTAGGCTGCCAGTTTTCTCATCGCACAGCATTTATCCATTTTTCTAAAATGTCTAGCCTCTTTAAAGGGAAACTACAGCAAAAAATATATGATTAATAATAAATTTATTTGTGCAAAAAATATTACAAAACTTGTCTTGACATCTCGGCTGCCACATTCCAAAACACAGTAACAATTATTTTTAAAGTTTTGAGTAAATCAATGAAAACTTTCAGTGTATGGCTTTAGAATTCTTAAAGAGTTTTAAATACAATTTTAGCGGTTTTGAATACTATAATGGCATATAATTTTATGTATAAAAAATATTTTTAAAATTGATGTGTTTTTTGGAAAAAAATGTAGATGCTGTGTTTTGGAATGAATAGGTTGCAAAAATTAAGCAAGGTAGGTAGTATTAAGCGTGGTATCTGCAAATTTTATTTTTATTTTAGTTATATATTTTAAACTTGTATTAATTTTTGTTTGCCGTCGTACTGTAATGGACACTTTACTTTAATATTTTTTTATCTGGAAAGTACCACTTTATCGAACAGGTTGTTACGCTGTATAATTTACTTTGGTTATAGTTCTGGAAAGATTGTGTGCCTTTGTCTAAATACGTGGAATTTTGTATTAGTTCGTGACTTTTGAGCGTACCCTGTACATTGTTTGTTTCACCGGCTACTAAGACTGCCTGCCGTATACCTGCGTGTGTACTAAATCTACTCTTGAGCCCTCACCGCCCTTACTCACGTACCGTGAATTTGACAGATTCATTTTGTGTAAGATCGGGCATTCACACCCTATTTTTGTGGAAGCCTCTATATCTGAGTAACTAATTCTAATTATCTTAGCTCTAGCTTATTCTAACCTACCTGTAGTTTCGTGTTTTCTGCATTTGCAGTTACTTTTTACGCTTTGCTTAAGTTTTTTAAAAATGTCTACTTATTTATTACGTCCGATCTCTACATAATGCATTTATTTGTGGCTTGGAAATGCTCCGAGACGACAGTCAGGTTGTTGTGTCGACTGTTTCACATGTTTTTGCGTATTGCCGAACACCGTATCTCGAGCAGGCCCGATTATTATTGTTATTTTCCTTTTCCTTCGCAGACGTCCCACTAAAAATGTAAGAAGTATTAATTAAGGAAATGCTTGGGACAGTGGGCATACTATTAATTGTTTGCCGATCATTTGTGGCCTTCCTTCGTTCTTCTAAGTATTAGGCATCTTCTGTGGTTCATCCTGGGACTCCCAATAGGGATTATGGACGTTAATAATATTCTGAAACATATAGGTAGATCGGTTTCTCCAACCGTCTTCCGCAGCGTTTTGATATTAGAGCTTTGATATTTCGTTAATTACCTGCGGAAATTCTGTTCTTTCGCCTAATAAAATGGAAACTACGTGTGGAAGTTTGTTTTGTTTATTTCTGTCAAACGTGGACAATACGTTGCCATGTAATGGGTGTTACACACGGATTGCCAACGTCCAGCATGAAATACCCTCTCGTGCGGTCGACTTTATATTTTCTATTTACAATTGTTGAGTATTTCGCTTATGTTCTTCCGTCTAAGATATGTGTAGGGTTACGCTTAATTGTGTTTAAGTCACGATGTCGTCTCCCTTTAT
Organism: Amphimallon solstitiale; assembly: GCA_963170755.1. NCBI lineage: Eukaryota > Metazoa > Arthropoda > Insecta > Coleoptera > Scarabaeidae > Amphimallon > Amphimallon solstitiale. The sequence continues at coordinate 86,963,179 of OY720677.1, read as the reverse complement.
TGTCAGATTAGTTGTGTGTTTATTATGTTTATTTGAAAACTCCCGCCCTTCGTCTGAATCCTTTCCAGTGCGATGCATTGAGCGTGCGTGTTCTTGGTTTGTAACGTATCTACCGTAAAGGTCACGGCTGAGCCACTTTCGAAGTCCAGCTTGTTATAAGTGCATGGGCACGATATGCTTATTTTCTTTTGGTGAATTTTTCACTATGTCTAAAGTTAGACTAACGCTTAGGCGGCTTTAATGAAATAAGTTTAAGTACCGATACCTTAATTAGGTGTTTTATCGTAAATTATTTTTATCGCAATACCGCTATCTAAATTTACGAATGCCACGTGGTGGAGTTTGAATTATTTTCGTGCTATGTGTGACTTGTAAGTCGTTTACCGTGGAATCTCCATTATTTTTACATATTGGGGTAAGTGTTTGGAACTTTGTGTTAATTTTCGGGATTTTACTTTTGGTTCTTTCTTCTCTAAATTTTAATAGGATTCTTTTGTTGGGCACAAAAGCCCTCAGAAGCCGTTAGGATTCCTTTGACGGGCTCAAAAGCCCTCAGTAGCTGTGTTTCTGGTGTTATCGCCCCGCATTTACATCGAGGAGCGTGGGTTTTTTTTTGTCGAAGAGGAATTTTTCCATCAAGGGAGTCACCGCCATTTTGGATTCCCGCAGCGTTCTTCCGGCGACCATTTTGCCAGTTGAGAGCAGCTAAGGTGGTAACTTTACTACATATATTTTACGTCTGACTATCGACGTCTTTACGTCTGAGTGCAAGACTTTATTTTGCCTAGATTTTGACCAAGAATTTTGAGTGGCTTAATAACTATCGCACCTCTTAGTCAACTGCGAGGTCACAATTTATTCTTAATTAAATTTCCGTCATACCTTTTTTTATTATTTGTTTTATGTAACATTCAGTTTATCTAGAATTTTGGTTATGTCACTACCATAATTTTGTAGCCCTATGTTGAGGCGAATATTTAATCAAAACTCATTTTAGTAAATTTATTATCATATCACTAAATATTTTGGAAAGATTTTATTTAAATTAGTAATATACCTAGTGTTTTTAATTACCGTTGAAATTACTGTGTGTCTCATAATGTGTTGAATCTTTAATCTAATTTCTAATATTAATTGTTTTTTTTTGCACGTTTATTGTTGTAAGATAATAAATTTTGCCTTTCACGTTGATCAGTTAATTTACCTGAGCTAGATAAAATCAATTCTGTACGAGCAATTTTGGTTCGTGTGGCTCAGTGTTTTTTTTTTGCTTAATATAAAATTTCCTTTCTAATTTTACCTTTAATTATTTGACTTTGCGTTTAAATACCCTTCATTTACTTTATTTAGTTCATGTATTCAAACCTGGTGTAGGTATTTAGCGAATTTTTCACAATTTTAGACTAAGTCTTTTATACTGAGATATTAATTTTCTTGCGTTTAAAAATATATTTACACTTTTGAATTTACATTGCCGTTGTGGCGTGTCCATGATATCACTTGTATGCATAATGTGAGGTGAAGAAACGTTTCTGCTACCAACCACCCACTGCGGAAACGCAGAGGTTATGTTCTAGTATTAAGATTTGTTTTTTTAATTTTTGCCGAACGCTTTGGATACATATTATCAAACCGCCTAGTTAGCATTTCATTATATTTCAAATAATTTCATTCAACGTTTGTTTATCTTTATTTTTTTTATATTTAAACTGTACAGACAGACTCGTGACTTTTTAAAATCTACTGTTATCCTTAACTTCTTCTCTTATTTGAAAAAAAACAACAAGATTTCAACACGTTAAATTTGATTAAACTTTTGTTACATTACGTAATACCTTTTCTTTTATTTCTTTTACCTCTGCATATCTCAAATTTTATGGTGACTAGCACGTTCATAAGATTAGGTGCTACGAATATACAGGGAGTTCAATAGGTAACCCGCTGGAGGGACACAGCCAGTGGTAGCTCGCAGGAGGCGCAGGTAGGTTATCTGTAAGATAGCATAGTGTCCTGGTGCCCGGACAACGTCGCTAGCGTCGTTGCCGACCGACGCTCTACTTTTGGTGTTCTTATTTTCCTGAACCGTCACGCCGTCTGCGACAGAGTTAGCTCGGCCCTGCGTTATCCAGTTTAACATCCCCTATTGCGATTCTCCGTTTCATTCCCTAATTCAGCCGTTATCTTAATGCGACGTAGATCCGGTAGCAAAAATTTGGCGCCCTAACGTCTGGGCCTTTCTTTCTGGTAATAAGGGAAAAATTTGGCGCTCTAACATTTTGGGGCCTTTCGTTCTAGTAGAGTGAACAAATTTTAGTGCCTTAACGGCTGGCTTTTCCTTCTGGAAATAAGGTAACAAATTTTGGCACCAACGTTTCGGCCAACTTTCCGCCATCTTCAATATTTTTTTTTCCTTCTCATTATTATCTTTGTGTCAACCAAGTTTCGGCCAATTTTCCGCCATTTTCAAAATTTCTTTTCCTGCCCCTAACCTTTAGACAAGTTTTCTCCCCCTTCCGCACAAATTTGGTGCACTTACGCTTTAGAACTTTCTTTTGGAAATTGTATTAACAAATTGGTGGCCAACGTTTCTGCCCTCTTTTCTCCATCTTCCGGAATAAAATTTTCCTTTGTTACCCAACGCTCCAACGAAGTTTTCGCTACCTCCTTAACAATTTGATGCCATCGTTGTGGGCCTAACGAACAACATTTCGCACCTAACGTTTCGGCTAAGTTTTCGCCGCCCTCAAATTTTCTTTTTCTCTTGTGTGTCATCTATCAACTAACGAGTTGACAACTAACGTTTTGACCTAGTTCTCGCTACCTTCCGGAACAAATTTGACAACGTGTCGTTGCTCTACGTTTCGGACAAGTTTTCTCCATCTTCCGGAATATTTTCCTTATCTTTAAGTATTTCTGCCACTAACATTTCGTCGTACCGCACAGTGGTGCTATACTTTGGAGAAGCTCCTCGTTTCGTATCAACGTTTCGGTCCTGACCATCTTCAGGCACAAACTTCGTAATTTTCTCGATTTCGGCTTTTTCTCGACTTGTGTGAGTGGCTACTGAGTGGAGCACTCTTATCGCACTGTTTTCTTTGGTCTTGCCTATATCTATATATTTTTTTTTCCGATTACCTTCTAGGCAAGTCTTAGCGTGCGTTTTGACTTTTCATAGTTTTGCAATCAATCAAGATTTTACTTTTGTTACCTGGTACGAACTATTTAAGTAATCGACAGGTGCACATTTGTGTCTTGTGACCATTTCAAGACCTGGTTTATCGCTGTAATTTTTCTTAAATAATCTTTTTTTTTTCTCTCTTCTATACAATGGAGCCAGTTCGGTTTAAAGTTCTTATCGACCAACTTTCATTTGAGGATATGGAATATTTTCTTGCTATTGCTGGTGACAAGCTAAAGCCAGGGTGTACGCTGGAGTCGGCGCAGTTGGAGTGCTACTTTGTTCTAAAATCGTGGAAGCTTATACCCGACGATATAACGTTTGACTCTCCTTTTCCTTATGCGGAGGACGCTGAGGCGATCTGGTTAAAAATCTCTCTCCTAGAGTCTCTTATCTCTCAACTTGCAAGTACGTCAACGGTCACGGAATATCGGAGAAAATCTTCCACTCTAGCTTTTGTCGCTGGCCGCATTGTAAGGGCGCGACCGCGAACTGAGGATGAGAAGAGCGAATGTAGCTGGTTTTCTATGCGTAGCTTTGAATTGGCAGCCAAGTTTCTCTCGAGATTTCGGGCGTTCGGAAACGTCACAACTCACGATCTTCTTGATACCTCTCGTTGTACCGCTATTGAGGAGTATAAGGCATGGAAGGCCGAAGAGTATGCGAGTGACGACGAGGATCGTTGGAATGGCGACATAGAGATTGTGTTTGGCGACGAGGATTATATGAGTGACGACGAGGGTGACATGGGTGACGGGGAAGATATTGGCCAACCTTTTCCGTCAGTTAGTGTCATGCCAGATCCGACTCTTTCTCCAATTGCTACCTCCCCACCTATGATAGTCTCAGTTGCCTTCACTGACTTGTACACTTCCGAAGACCCAATCAGATCTGTGTCAGTTGTCTCTCCCGTATTAGAAACTCCCGAGCTCACTGTTAATACCATTTCTGATGTACCTCCTGATGTAAAGCTTACACAGGATACGATTTCTGATATATCTCCCGTCTTAGAGCTTACCTATGATCCAGATTCTGATGTATCTCTTGACGTAAGGTTTACCTATGATACGATTTCTGACGAACCTCCCGACTTAGAGCTTACTCATAATTCAATTTCTAATGTCTCTTCCGACTTCGTGCTTAACTATAATACAGATTCTGTTTCCTCATCTGACTTGGAGCATTGTGTACGCCCTAATAATTCCGATTCTGTCACTTCTTCCGATTTAGGGTTTCTTGTATGCGCGAATGATACAACTTCTGAAGCCTTTTCCGACTCAAAGCTTCTTGCATGCGCAAATGACGCAGATTCCGATGTCTCTCTGAACTTGGAGCTTTTCGAACCAACAGATGTCACAGCTCCATGCGTATCTTTAAATCTGCATATATCTGCTCTGGCTTTTGATAAAAACGCTGTTGTTTCTTCAGCTTTGGATTTCTCTGTTCCGTTGGGTGAAGCGGATCCATTCATCTCGCTGGACATGGGATCTCTTGAAGTTGATGAAGATAATTCTTTGAACATCTATCGAGAGCGTTCCTCTAAAATAAAAATTTCTCGGACTTCTTCCGTTTATCTTAGCCCGGCTATGGTCTTGTTTGTGGGTTACGTTTTGCAGTGGTACCTTGTTAATCTACCTTCTTCCGCCAATTGGTCAATGTTACCTGACGATTTGCGAAACAGACTTCAGACGATAAACATCGACATTCGTCTGTTGAATAAATTAGTTTGTCTTTTATCTCGCTTACGTTTTCGCTATGTGTTGCTTCGTGCCTTGTCTTATCGCTAACTCCTTCCATCATGGCCTGTAGAGAGTGCCTTGGCTTGCAGCCGTAACACCAGAATTTCTCTACCGTGTACCTCGCGTGATGTAGGAGGCATCTAAAGGGGCTTTATGGCCTGTAGCGAGGGCTGGAAGAATTCTCCTACCGTGATCCTGCGTGAAGTAAAAGGCTTCTAAAGGGACCCTGACTTCTATTGTTCCTCTACCACCTTAGGACAAACATTTTTCTTTTATCGACCTTTCGTTAGTGTGTTTACCGGCCCCATTGCACAGCTTGTATCTGTGATTCCGTCTATGCATTTATCTTCCCGTACCTTTATCGCTTCCGTATGTTTCGGATCTCCCGTGTCTTTGCATATATGGAGTGGCAACCTTGCTAGGGGAGTCCACACTACATTTCCTTTATCTTATCGGACATGACTACCTTTTAAGCTAACTAATGTTGCTTAACTACCGGATTTGACTTATCTTCAGGTCGTGTCCTGGCGACCTTTTTGCTTTTCTTACGTTCAAAATGTTACCTCCAGGAATTGGTTATGACTTCAGCCTTTATGGTTTATCGTTTGCCTTCAGTATTTCAGTCGGGACAACGCCGGTCCAGACTTTAAACTTTTGCTCCCTATTATCTCTTTTTGTTTGGCGATCTTTTCTCGTTTTGTTGTTACCGGATGTTATGGTTGTCGAAACGGCGTATCCGTACCTCTGAGCAGTTGCACCATTTTTCTTCTGTTTCTTTTACTTTCCCGTACCGGCCGAATGCCGAAGGGCCACGTGGTGGTTATGGCCAAGCTGTCTGGTGTTACTGTGACTGAGTGTGGATATGTGCGTTCGTGTAGTAGACAACGTCCGTTTTAGAACTCTCGCTTACCCTTTTCACTATCTTTATCCCGTCAGCCTATGTTCTCGGTGCAAGAAATTGCTCTGCGATCAATTTCTTTTCGCTGGAAAGGGGGGAATTTGTTACGCTGTATAATTTACTTTGGTTATAGTTCTGGAAAGATTGTGTGCCTTTGTCTAAATACGTGGAATTTTGTATTAGTTCGTGACTTTTGAGCGTACCCTGTACATTGTTTGTTTCACCGGCTACTAAGACTGCCTGCCGTATACCTGCGTGTGTACTAAATCTACTCTTGAGCCCTCACCGCCCTTACTCACGTACCGTGAATTTGACAGATTCATTTTGTGTAAGATCGGGCATTCACACCCTATTTTTGTGGAAGCCTCTATATCTGAGTAACTAATTCTAATTATCTTAGCTCTAGCTTATTCTAACCTACCTGTAGTTTCGTGTTTTCTGCATTTGCAGTTACTTTTTACGCTTTGCTTAAGTTTTTTAAAAATGTCTACTTATTTATTACGTCCGATCTCTACATAATGCATTTATTTGTGGCTTGGAAATGCTCCGAGACGACAGTCAGGTTGTTGTGTCGACTGTTTCACATGTTTTTGCGTATTGCCGAACACCGTATCTCGAGCAGGCCCGATTATTATTGTTATTTTCCTTTTCCTTCGCAGACGTCCCACTAAAAATGTAAGAAGTATTAATTAAGGAAATGCTTGGGACAGTGGGCATACTATTAATTGTTTGCCGATCATTTGTGGCCTTCCTTCGTTCTTCTAAGTATTAGGCATCTTCTGTGGTTCATCCTGGGACTCCCAATAGGGATTATGGACGTTAATAATATTCTGAAACATATAGGTAGATCGGTTTCTCCAACCGTCTTCCACAGCGTTTTGATATTAGAGCTTTGATATTTCGTTAATTACCTGCGGAAATTCTGTTCTTTCGCCTAATAAAATGGAAACTACGTGTGGAAGTTTGTTTTGTTTATTTCTGTCAAACGTGGACAATACGTTGCCATGTAATGGGTGTTACACACGGATTGCCAACGTCCAGCATGAAATACCCTCTCGTGCGGTCGACTTTATATTTTCTATTTACAATTGTTGAGTATTTCGCTTATGTTCTTCCGTCTAAGATATGTGTAGGGTTACGCTTAATTGTGTTTAAGTCACGATGTCGTCTCCCTTTATTGTCAGATTAGTTGTGTGTTTATTATGTTTATTTGAAAACTCCCGCCCTTCGTCTGAATCCTTTCCAGTGCGATGCATTGAGCGTGCGTGTTCTTGGTTTGTAACGTATCTACCGTAAAGGTCACGGCTGAGCCACTTTCGAAGTCCAGCTTGTTATAAGTGCATGGGCACGATATGCTTATTTTCTTTTGGTGAATTTTTCACTATGTCTAAAGTTAGACTAACGCTTAGGCGGCTTTAATGAAATAAGTTTAAGTACCGATACCTTAATTAGGTGTTTTATCGTAAATTATTTTTATCGCAATACCGCTATCTAAATTTACGAATGCCACGTGGTGGAGTTTGAATTATTTTCGTGCTATGTGTGACTTGTAAGTCGTTTACCGTGGAATCTCCATTATTTTTACATATTGGGGTAAGTGTTTGGAACTTTGTGTTAATTTTCGGGATTTTACTTTTGGTTCTTTCTTCTCTAAATTTTAATAGGATTCTTTTGTTGGGCACAAAAGCCCTCAGAAGCCGTTAGGATTCCTTTGACGGGCTGAAAAGCCCTCAGTAGCTGTGTTTCTGGTGTTATCGCCCCGCATTTACATCGAGGAGCGTGGGTTTTTTTTTGTCGAAGAGGAATTTTTCCATCAAGGGAGTCACCGCCATTTTGGATTCCCGCAGCGTTCTTCCGGCGACCATTTTGCCAGTTGAGAGCAGCTAAGGTGGTAACTTTACTACATATATTTTACGTCTGATTATCGACGTCTTTACGTCTGAGTGCAAGACTTTATTTTGCCTAGATTTTGACCAAGAATTTTGAGTGGCTTAATAACTATCGCACCTCTTAGTCAACTGCGAGGTCACAATTTATTCTTAATTAAATTTCCGTCATACCTTTTTTATTATTTGTTTTATGTAACATTCAGTTTATCTAGAATTTTGGTTATGTCACTACCATAATTTTGTAGCCCTATGTTGAGGCGAATATTTAATCAAAACTCATTTTAGTAAATTTATTATCATATCACTAAATATTTTGGAAAGATTTTATTTAAATTAGTAATATACCTAGTGTTTTTAATTACCGTTGAAATTACTGTGTGTCTCATAATGTGTTGAATCTTTAATCTAATTTCTAATATTAATTGTTTTTTTTGCACGTTTATTGTTGTAAGATAATAAATTTTGCCTTTCACGTTGATCAGTTAATTTACCTGAGCTAGATAAAATCAATTCTGTACGAGCAATTTTGGTTCGTGTGGCTCAGTGTTTTTTTTTTGCTTAATATAAAATTTCCTTTCTAATTTTACCTTTAATTATTTGACTTTGCGTTTAAATACCCTTCATTTACTTTATTTAGTTCATGTATTCAAACCTGGTGTAGGTATTTAGCGAATTTTTCACAATTTTAGACTAAGTCTTTTATACTGAGATATTAATTTTCTTGCGTTTAAAAATATATTTACACTTTTGAATTTACATTGCCGTTGTGGCGTGTCCATGATATCACTTGTATGCATAATGTGAGGTGAAGAAACGTTTCTGCTACCAACCACCCACTGCGGAAACGCAGAGGTTATGTTCTAGTATTAAGATTTGTTTTTTTAATTTTTGCCGAACGCTTTGGATACATATTATCAAACCGCCTAGTTAGCATTTCATTATATTTCAAATAATTTCATTCAACGTTTGTTTATCTTTATTTTTTTTTATATTTAAACTGTACAGACAGACTCGTGACTTTTTAAAATCTACTGTTATCCTTAACTTCTTCTCTTATTTGAAAAAAAACAACAAGATTTCAACACGTTAAATTTGATTAAACTTTTGTTACATTACGTAATACCTTTTCTTTTATTTCTTTTACCTCTGCATATCTCAAATTTTATGGTGACTAGCACGTTCATAAGATTAGGTGCTACGAATATACAGGGAGTTCAATAGGTAACCCGCTGGAGGGACACAGCCAGTGGTAGCTCGCAGGAGGCGCAGGTAGGTTATCTGTAAGATAGCATAGTGTCCTGGTGCCCGGACAACGTCGCTAGCGTCGTTGCCGACCGACGCTCTACTTTTGGTGTTCTTATTTTCCTGAACCGTCACGCCGTCTGCGACAGAGTTAGCTCGGCCCTGCGTTATCCAGTTTAACATCCCCTATTGCGATTCTCCGTTTCATTCCCTAATTCAGCCGTTATCTTAATGCGACGTAGATCCGGTAGCAAGGTCCGTTGAATGTCTTTTTACCGGTCCGCTAATATGGTACTTTCCAGGTTCAAATTTAAAGTGTTCATTACAGTACGATTGCAAAAAAGAAATTTGTACGCATCACGTCCGGAAAGTGCTTTTACTGGCCTTGTATGCTACCAGAGACTCGTTCTGTATTTGCTTACTCATCCAGTAAAACCTAACTTTCCGGATTTGATACGTAAATAACTATTAAATCAATAAAGGCTTAAAAGTACTCTACATCAATATTTTGAATTAAATCCCTTGACTCGGCGTTCACTGGGAGGTCTTCCTAAAATAATCTTCTATATATTTCGCATTTGCTTTGGAAGCTTTTTCTTTATGCAGTCTTAATACGTCAGATAATTTTACCAGATAATCATTATTTTCTGAGTTTTTGGCATCTTCTTGTCCCCTTTCAAGCATTTCGCAATCAACACATTTATCCGATTTAGGCATACAAAAAGAAATGTGCTCCGATTTAAGAGTTTGTTTGTAAATCTCAAGTTTACAAACATTTGGATGTTTTTCGTTGTAATCCTCATACATCATTTTAAGTGTAAGATCTCTAGGCAGGTATCTAATGTTAGGTGAATTGTTAAGTAATGGCTTACACATGGATTGTAACTCTCTATATGACGTTTTATAAGATCTCGATCACATTTTTTGCTACTGCCACCTCGGTTTTCTTTAACATAGCTACACACAGGATTCGTCGTCATCGCAAGGCACAATTCTGTAATAAGGGAGTCGTTTGTGTACCAAGTGTGTTTAAAAGGAATAAACGACATACTCTTAGACTTTTTCCTTGTTTGGGAAGGAAATACGAGCGTCCATGTTTCTTTCTTGCTTTGTTAGGGTATTTGAGCACAACAGTTCTTCTTTTAATGTTAGTTAAATGGACATTCTTGGCAAGCCACTTTCTGGGACTTGTGTAATTTGAGTTCCAATAATTCACCCAAATTACCTGACGTTCTTCTTCTGTAAATTCTTGGCGGCTATTTCTACATTTTCCGAAACATGGGGGTCTCATGGGATGTTGTCTTTTATTAGTAAGAGTCAAGCAATTCCCATTTTTAAAATATGGTCATACGATGTAAATCCAAAAAGAAAACATTTCCTACATAAAATAAATATACAAATTTACCTATTACTTGCCAATCTTTCACAAAACTCTCACTGGGTTTTAACATATTTAACATAGCTTTTGTGTGTGCACTACAGCCGGGAATATTAAAATTCATCTCGCCGAACAAAATAAACCTAACAGATACAACAGTAACTTAAAATACAATTATTTTTAGGTTAGATTTCCAGATCTTAAACGCAGTATGAGTGAATACGGGAACATGTGGTTAAAATAATTTACCAAATTAACTTGTCAATACTTACTGTGTTAAGAGTAAATATTCGGTACACAGCTAACTGAATTATTTTTTCCAATACACAGTAACTGCCACATACTGTGCTACGGGTAAATTTTTGTCAAAAATTCAGCGTGGATATTAGTTCCAATATACAGTAAGTGCCACATACTGTGTTTTGCTCATATTATATTACTGGAAAATGCCTTTTGCTGTGTTTTGATGTGGGCAACAAAAAATAGTGCTGTAGATACTGTGTTTCGGCAAAAATTATCTCCGTAACTATAATAAATACAGCTATTCTAGCTAGCGATAAAGACGGACAATAAACACAGTATCTACATGGACTAAAAAATGCATTTTTAACAAAATTGTTGGATACTGTGTTTTGAATTGTGGCAGCCGATCTAATCTGACAGTTTCAAAATTACCTGTGAAATTGTATTGGTTTTCGTTTATCATGCTCATTTTTAGAGCCATAAGCACTACAAAACATAACCATTATTGCACCAGTTATCGGCTGTTTCAAAATATAAAAATAAAAAAAACTTGCGTGTCGGTAGACTAATATAAATTACAAAATATAAACGTGGATCACACAGATATACTATGATTATAAACCGATATATTAACGGGATATGAATTTTTCAACTATCAAACCATATAAAAGTTGAAGCGTGACTGAAATAGATACCCCTAACATTATAGTTGTCTTTGTTCCACACTCGTGCTTCAACGCCTGCCTTTCAACACTTTTTCATTTGGAATTTTTTTATCTCAAAATAATAGATAGTAAAAAGGCGATATAGAGACATGGTAATACTGTTATCTTTTGTCTGTCAAGTGATAATAGGAAATTTTTATAAAATCTATTCTTCATCGATTATATAGAATTATCAATATTTTTGGGCAGATTGTTGAATGGTGCCCCACTGAGGGGCACAATTCAACATTGAGTGGGGCACAATTCAACACAACTTTTTAGAAAAATAAAGTAATTTATTCTTACAGAAAATTGTCTTAGAACATAAGTAATTTAAAATACGTTAAATATTTATGGAAAATTAAACGAAGAGAAGGACAATTTAAACGAAATTAAGGACTGTGTTCTTTCCGTGCTCTTTAACTGTGAAGGACGTGGCAATTTGCCGACAACATCTCCAATTTCTACAGTAGAAATATCGTCAGTTTCAGGAAAATAAAATTTTAAACCTTTCTTTCTCATGTACTTGACTTCTAAGTCACAACTGGTCTTTTTCAAAATTCGAGCAACATAGTGCACTTAATTTTTTTTGGTACAAAATTTTACAACTACAAAATCACCTACTGACAAGTTTTCAAATACAACTTCATAATCAAGTTCATCTTCCGACCGTTCTTCTTCAAAATCCAGAACATCGGAATCATCATGGATGGAAAAAGATTCATCTGAACTGGATGTTTCTTCTGTGCTGAAGACTCTTTTCGTAACTTTCGCTTTTTTCTGGTCTTTAGCTCTAAATGCCTCTTCCAAGGCTTCTTTCTCTAGGGTTTCTGTAAGAATTTTAGATCGACCTCTCTTTCTACTGCGTGGATTTTCACTTCTTGGAGGTGCTTTTGGATAGGGTCGCACAGATTCAACAGGCGGAGTAGGCAAGCTGTACGATGAAAGGTCTTGTGGATTATCGAGGCTATATCTGCTGGTTGACGGTAATGAAGCACTCTCAGGTGCTAACTGTTGTGGCTGGGGCTGTGGCACATCCGTGTTAATCGAAGAATTTACATCAGGCCTATCAGTGACCGTAGCACAATCAAAGTCTTCGTCGGTAAATGCGTTACGATTAAATGGATATATGCCCGGTTGTTGAAATCCAGCAATAATATTTTTCATAGTAAAGGAATTTTGGAATGCTTTTCCAGACAGGTCAGCAATATTGTGAATGGTTATTGCCTTACATGGATGCGAAAGCATCCAATCATTTTGTGCAACTTTATATTTTGCCTTAAAGGGTCCCATTACAGATACATCTAACGGTTGTAACCGATGTGTACAATGAGGAGGAAAAGTTACCATCACAATTCCATGATCTTTCGCATACACTACAGCATCCAAAGAGCAGTGACTCTCGTGATTATCGAGAAGTAGCAATATGGGATCTTCCTTATTGCATTTTGTGTAGGTTACTCTAGAGTTTTTAGAAACAAAGGCGCGGTCATCCATCCACTAGTTGGGCTTGTCTTGTCCTACCTGTTTAACTCCTTTTTCTGCAATTACACTGGGCGCTTGTACAACAGTCATTACACCAGTCTCGTCCAGGTTAAATATTTTCTGAGGAGAAAATGGATGTTTTTGAAGAGCTCTGCTATAATTTTCGTAAAATTCCGTGACATTTGTTTTGTTAAAAGTCGTACTCCTAGATAAACTTGTGTTTTCCGGCTTACGCAATGACAGCTGTTCGTGTCTTTTCATAAAGCCCTTTACCCAGTCCGTTCCTGCTAATCCATTCTCTTGTCATTTTTCAGGAAATTTTCTGTTTAATTTTAACGCATAATCGCAAGCCAATGTCTGCAATAGTTTGTACGTTAGCCCATAATTCATTCGGGAGCATTTAAGAATATATAAGACCAGTTGCTGTTCTTGTTCATTCGTAAACACCTGTCTGAAGGTATGCTTCGAGGAAAAATGCTCGCGATCCGGTATGTCAGTATTTTGGTTTTAATTTAAAATTTTAACCACGTGCGATGTTATAATTTATTTAGTTAACCCTTTAACGTGCAGAACTCAGAGGCTTGTGTTATAGTGGGTTTTGCAATCCCAATCTGTTTTTCTGGTCCAAACATGCCTAAAAGTTGTCTTTTTGTAAAAAATTTTTTTTTTTTTTTTTTCAAAAATGGGTGGTAAACCTTTATACCAGAGTATGTTACACAAAAAACTATTTTTGTAATGTTCATTGGTACTGTACCGTACCACAGAGAAAATCATGTGTATTCTTTATATTTTTTGTGACAAATACAAAATTTAATTAAATAAAGTTCTTTTGAGAAGAAACTAAAACATTTATTAAAAAAAAAAACATACAAAACTAGGAAATCAAAACAGTATTCTGTTCAGTTCAGTCAAAACTTTCGGTAAGAAAATAAACATATCAATTCAAAATACAACAATGTCTAAATAATTGTATGTGATGATGTTTGTATAAAATATGTAAATATAAAAAAATCTAATCTTATGGCTCATTCAGTCTTCAACGGCTTTTGTGAAACGGAATGAAGCATTGTAGACACAAAGCCACATTGCATTCTTCACAGATAATATCAGATCTTTGTTGCTTTTTACTTGTACTGCAATGACAGCATCTCCTGCGTGTTCCTTGTTTGGGTAAGTGTTTTCCTACGTTGCTCAGTCTACTTGCATTATATACCGTTGGTCGTCCGTGTGGATTATTATTTTTGCGTGCTCTAGACAGGTGAGCCACAGGACCAGGTTTTATTCGGGAACAGTAGGTACCAATCAGTTCGTTGGCCAAAATATTTCGAAATTGTAAGTGACTTATTGGTCTTTCTTTTGAAGACTTCTCCTTTATTACGGTTTTGTACAGAATAAAACTGTTTACAACGCAGGCGTCAAGGCAATAATAAAATATTCTTATCCACCAACGCCTACTTTTCCAGGAAATACTGTAACATGCCATTAGTTGATCGAAATGATCGACTCCGCCCATGTATTTGTTATATTCCGCAATTGCCTCGGGACAGTCAACCAATGCACGTGTGCCATCCTTCTGTGTTCTCAGTACTTTTTCAGTTTTTATTGGGTTGTGCATAGAACTTACAACACACACCGACTTTTTTCCTCTATCTTTCCATTTGGAAATTGAAATGTTCCCTTTCAAAACTCCGTCGAATTCTCCTGTTGCCAGTTCTTTATCAGATTTTATTTTATTTGATGGAAATAATGCTCGTGTTTGACGAAGAGTGGCACATGAGAAAAAGCTTTTTTCTAACAATTTTTTAGTTAAGGCTATTGAAGAAAAAAAATTATCGAAAAAAAGGCAATATCCAAAGCCTTCAAAAAATGTCGATAATCCACAGACTACTCGTTCTCCTAATGGAACTTTAGTTCCTTTTGCATCTGCCCCCTGATATAGAGACATTCCAAGACAATATCCAGTGACGCCGCAAGCGATCACCCATATTTTGAACCCGCGTTTGATGGGTTTCATTGGCATGTATTGCTTCAATGCGCTTCTGCCTTTATACTTTACCATCGATTCATCAATGGAAACAAAACGAGAAGGATGAAATAATAATTTGAAACGCTTGTCAAGGTAGTCCAAGAAGGGTCGTATTTTGTACGACTTATCGTAATTATTCTCTTCTTTTTTAGGCATTTTCGTATTGTCGTTGAGGTGTAAGTATCTTGTAATTTTCAGAAACCTTTTTAGAGTCATGACTTTTTGAATGCGTGGAACCCCAAAGCTAGGATCTGTGCTCCAATACAATCTCATTGTGGGTAAACTGTGGAATCCCATTATGATTAGTAATCCAAAATAAGCTTTCAATTCCTCAATTGTTATATTAAGTTCTTTATTGTTTTGCAAGGCATATAAGTTGCTTTGATCCACAATATATTGCATAAAAATTGGCGTAAGGACGGCCATAAAAATATTTAGTGGATGGGAAATATCTATTTGAAGTTTGGACGATATTCCAAAAGGCCTATCAAAAGAATATTTGGAAAAGGTTTGTGGTGTTACATCAATGCGAGACCATTTTTCTTCACTGTCGTCTTGCTCACTAGAACCTTCGTCACTTTCAGCTGACGAGATAATGTCATCGATTGAGCGTTCTGTAGGTACGGCTGGTTCATCCATATTATAATCTTCACATGGCTCATTCATATCATAATCTTCACATGGTTCTGGATTTGGCGTACTGAAAGAACTGCTTGCAGTTGAACTAAGTCGTGATGACGAATGTTCAGACACAGGAAGGTTGTCATCAGCATCTTCGTCACCTTCAGCTTCAGAATCTACAGCCATGTTATCATCAATCTCTGCCAGGAGGTAGGCAACATCCCTCGGGTCGTCTAAATTGTAAATTTTCTTATTCATCTAGATAAAATAAAAAGAAGTGTGAACAAAATGCGAATGTGACGTGGTACATATTCGTACCACTTTGTTTAGTTCTACGTGTAATGGTACACTGGTGTACCGCTTTACAAAAACAAAAATATTATCTTATCGCAAATACAGCAGCCCCAACCACCAGCCCATACTTGTTGCGAAACGCAATCTTTTGGTTTTTGTAAGATTGCTAAGTAAAACAAGAAATGGATTTAGAAAAAAACTGCATTGAAAAAAGTGGAAATCTAACCTCAAATTAAAAAATTGAAATTCCGAGGTTTTTTAGCTTAGTAATGAGTAAACGTATTATAGCAACATGCAGATCGAAAATTTTTTAGCTAATTACAAAAAAAAATACTTACTTTGGTTTTTGCCCTTTGCCGTTCACTGGTACAATAATCGACCACTTTTTAAATAAAGTCGCATAGATGGCGTACATAGTAATTGTGGTCCTAGATTGTACCAGTGGTCGTTTAGCACGTATATATCGGTGCATAGAGACCAGTTTCCAATAAGAACTAATGCACGACTAAACCATAATGACAAGTGGTTTTTATTTGTACCGAAAAACGTTAAAGGGTTAAATCATACATCCGATCTAAGACGCAAACGACCGGCAACTGGTCAGCGCAACGAAGTAGGTTTCTCGTAGTGCTCTAAGGCTTTGTTGCCAAACTGCACTTTTATAAAAATTCAATACAGTCTTTTGTTTAAATACATTGTTCAAAAGTGCCCCCGTTCAAAGGTGCCCCCCTCTCCCCTACCACTTTTACTCTTACCGAATATCGATTTTTTGCAGATATGTCGTAAATTATGCATTATATATATATTTATTAAGAGTACAAAAGTATTTAAAACATAATTTTCAATATCTTTTGTATAAAAAAAATTTCAAAATTCTGACCGGAAGCACCACTTTTACTTTCATCGAATAGCGATTTTTTGCAAATATGTCGTAAGTTATGCATTCTATATATATTTATGAAGAGTACAAAAGTATTTAGAACTGGATTTGCAATATTTTTTGTATATATGAAATTTCAAAATTCGGACCGGAAGTAGCACTTTTACTCTTAGCGAGTAGCACTTTTTTGATAATATCTTGCAAAGTATGCATTCTATAGCGATTTATTAAGAGAATGAAAGTACTTAGAATAGGATTTTCAATAACTTTTGTATAAAAAAAATTCTTAAAATTGTATAGTTTGAAACGCTCATACGTATAAGAAAGTCGTGCGGTGGCCACACCTCAATTTTTTCCATAAATTGCTGTTTTAGCAAATTTGAAGCTTCTCTCGTTATAGGGAATACAATATGAGCAATAGCGTCCGTAACTTCATGCACATAGCGATGTACAGAAGATTGGCTAATACTTATGTGAAAATTTTCACACATAGCTGACAAGAACTGCTTGCATAAAAAACGCAAAGCACACAATACTTTGTGCTCTATGTTTACTCCTCTTCTTAATACGGAACTATATATGTGTTGCCTTATTCTTCCAACCAATCGGGCAGCTAACAGTTTATTTAATCGAAATAATTCAACAAAATGATCGTTGAGAATTCAAAGGCATTGTATCTTCTCCTGTTAGTTATTCTAGTTCTGACTAATTGGATATTTTGACGTCTGCGTCTAGCTCTAGCCATTCTAAACACTGGCAACATAATTGTTTCAAAAAACAAAATAAAACAAATGTCGAAAGAAAACTTAACTCCGCCTGCAGTGGTCGCTGGGTGGATTGAGTAGCCCCGTAGACGCTGTTGCCGGTCCCAAGCCCGGGTAAAGGAGGAGGGTTGGGTATGGGGTTAACGACCCTGCCCTGTAAAAACTTCACCGTTACGAAAACCCAATTAGAGCCTCGGACAAAACTAGGACGGATGCTAAGAAGACGGAAACTGCGAGAAAAGGATATGATTATTGGTACTTGGAATACCAAGACAGATGGGCGGACGACATTGTGGAGGACGCTAAACAATTATTGAAAGTGCGCAATTGGAAGGCAACAGCAAGGCAGCGAGATGTCTGGAGGCAACAAATATGGGAGGCCCAGGTCCAAATGGGACTGTAGTGCCATGAAGAAGAAAGAAAACTTAAACAGCTACACTCGACTCGATTTTATTCTACAATGAATATAGCTAAATACTTCATTAATACCAATTACTTTGAATTGGCTTGAAATTCGCTAATCAATTAACAATAATAACCGAGCAATCATCGATCACGATACGAAAGTAGTTCGGAATCTCAAAACGTAAATGATATCGAGCTGGTTTTCGTTTCGAATTCGAATTTCGTATCGTATGTTTGGAATCCGTCGGCTGTTATATATTTTGCAAGCTAAGTCTTAACATAATGTTTATGGCATTCAAGACATTCAAAATTAATATTTAACATTAAAATATTACAGAGAGTTTTAGAAATGATATTGAAAACATACGACTTTGTTGCAATACATAAATGCTTTGAGAAAAAATTATCATAAATTTCGAATTTGCTGAAGTTAAAAAATTTCTTTGCTTGAGAAAGAGCATATATATTTCCAATTAAATTATTTTTACAACTATTGCAATTTTTGACATACTTCAGAATTTTCTTTGCCATATTACCTGCTAACGTTCCAATTTTTATTAGAGAATAATTTGAATTACTGGTATATCAATACTAACGCTATCTTCCTCTAGTGGTATGATAGCGTATACCATATCTGAATCTTCAAAAAGTTCTTGTAAATTGCCTAACATAACACTATTTGTTACCTTCACAGTTTGGAGAAGATGAACTCCAAAAGGGCATATTAGAAATAGTTAATGATTAAAGGATTGCATAAAAGACTGGCATGCATGTTAGATATTCATTCCTTATGCCATGACTTCTGATATGTCCAAAAAAAATCTCAAGGGGATCTGGGTTTACGTGCCTTGGACAGAGAAATTCAAAACATTAAGTATGAAAATGTTGCCATAAAATTTGAAACCTTTAAGAGTATGTATCCAGCTTTTACGGATGGAGGTACTATTTTCTTTTTCTGCACATTTAAGACGTCCAATATGGAGGTCTTAATGTATT
The DNA here is from genome assembly GCA_963170755.1 of Amphimallon solstitiale. NCBI lineage: Eukaryota > Metazoa > Arthropoda > Insecta > Coleoptera > Scarabaeidae > Amphimallon > Amphimallon solstitiale. The sequence continues at coordinate 86,944,437 of OY720677.1, read as the reverse complement.
TGAAAGTATTTCAAACAAATTAATTGCTGCAGTCCAAAATTCACTATTGCTCGTTATTGGTGAAATGCACATCTTAGAGGTTTTCCACGGTCAGCTGATACAAAGGACCCGTTAACACTATCAAAACCCTTGTCTATAAAAAATAGATAATTATAAGACCTCCATACTTTCAAACACATTAATTGCTGCAGTCCAAAATTCACTACGGCTCGTTGTTGGTGAAATAGCATATCTTAGAGGTTTTCCATGATCAGCTGATACAAAGGACCCGTTAACACTATCAAAAACCTTGACCATAAAAAATAGATAACTATAAGACCTCCATACTTTCAAACACATTAATTGCTGCAGTTCAAAATTCACTACGGCTCGTTGTGGGTGAAATAGCGTATCTTAGAGGTTTTCCATGATCAGCTGATACAAAGGAGCCGTTAACACTATCAAAAACATTGTCCATAAAAAATAGATAACTATAAGACCCCCATACTTTCAAACACATTAATTGTTGCAGTCCAAAATTCACTATGGCTCGTTGTGGGTGAAATAGCGCATCGTAGAGGTTTTCCATGATCAGCTGATACAAGGGACCCGTTAACACTATCATAAACCTTGTCCATAAAAAATAGATAACTATAAGACCTCCATACTTTCAAACACATTAATTGCTGCAGTCCAAACTTCACTATGGCTTGTTGTTGGTGAAATAGCACATCTTAGAGGTTTTCCATGATCAGCTGATACAAAGGAGCCGTTAACACTATCAAAAACCTTGTCCATAAAAAATAGATAACTATAAGACCCCCCTACTTTCAAACACATTAATTGCTGCAGTCCAAAATTCACTATGGCTTGATGTTGGTGAAATAACACATCTTAGAGGTTTTCCATGATCAGCTGATACAAGGGACTCGTTAGCACTATCAAAAACCTTGTCCATTAATTGTTGCAGTCCAAAATTCACTATGGCTTAGAGGTGGGCAAAACGGTTCTTTTCATTGACCCGGCTCACTCGGTTCAGCTCCTCATAGTGTGCCGGGTCCCGGAACCGGCTCATTTGAACCGTGTGGATCCGTAATAGCATACCGTATGCAATACTCGGCGCCGTCGTCGGCGCAAACGAACCGGGATGATAATTTAGGCTGCGCGCACACCAATTATACAAAATGTTTGACAAACAATTTATTTGAAGGTACAATTCACACAAATTTGACAAATTATCAGATTGTTGTACACAAATTAAGCAAAATATACCTATGTAAAACTAAATTACCTATACATTCATTTGGTATTTATAATTATTAAAGAGAATGCCATTCGAACAAAAAGTAATTAGAACTAGAGCATTTCATAATTTTCATAGCATTATTAAATGGCAATTATGATTATGATGCAGGTGTAATAAAAATATTTGTAAGAATGTTGTAACTCACGGACAACTAATAAATTAAATACGAGGGTGGTTCAAATTTAAACCGGAATTTTGCCATAAATATGTTTATTAGTAAGTTACAGAGCTGAAATTTTTTACAGTTTTTCTAGATAGTCTCCGTCACACTCTACACACTTTTGCCACCTCTCCAGAAGCTTTCGGATGCGTTTTTCGTAAAAATCTGTCGACCTGTCACGTAACCATTCGCGCACGAAAGATTCTACCTCCACATTGCTTTCGAATCGCAGTCCGCCAAGTGCCTCTTTCAATGGACCAAATAAGTAATAGTCGCATGGTGACAAATCGGGACTATAAGGAGGGTGTTCCAGTGGTTCCCAACCCAATTCGTTCAATGTATCCATCGTAAGCCGAGCTGTATGCGGGCTGGCGTTGTCTTGCAGCAATATCGCACTACGGATTGGAATATCGCGTCGTTTTGATCTGTAGGCAGGTTTCACCGTGTTTTTTAAGAGGGTACTATACTGCCGTCCTAAGAAAGAAGGCCTTAAGTACTGACAACACAGTTTTGAGCTATGAGCCGATGAAGATTTTTATTGATGGCAACCAGTAGATCAAAAGTAATACTAACGACGATGTGACATGAACACTTACCTTTTATTTTTCTAGTTAACATATACTTCAAAAAAACAAAAATCTGTTTTTTTTCATAGAAAATGGCGGTTAAGGTTTTTTAGCTTAGTAGGAAAGCGAAATATACAAGACACTTACTGCACAAAATGTCTTGTTATCTTAGAAAAAGCAATTTATTAATCCAAAAATGTAATAAAAAATTAAAATTAAAGTAAATACTTAGTAAAACTAACTTATTCAACAGTTGTAATTAAGTCTGGAACATCCACACTAACAGGTAAAGAATTCCAAAAATTATGTCGATTTACAGGCATTAGTTTAACAAGATTAGTCAAAATACCGTCTTTCTTCTGTTGAGGTATACTTCGGTACAATGTATGAGCCTCTGGTTTTTCAATTGTTTTGGTTTTTAGAATTTTAGCCATTAAAAAATTAAGAGGCTTCAACTCTTCACTGAATCGATTTTTATAAAATAGTTGAAAATCACCTCTTTTTGCAACAACTTGCACTATATCTGCCATGTAAGGCCTTGGTACTGTATTTTTAAGTTTGTACAGAGACGCATAGTCTTGCCATTTATAGAAATCTGTTGGACCCATGGATTTGATGGCCACTTTTCCTGAATTCGCCGCCTGAACACAGTTTACAAAGTCGTTAAAATCATAAACCTTTCCAGCACGTTTCATCGACAATTCGACCTAAAAAAAAACTTTCTTGGAATCAAGATTTATGTGTAATTAGTTAGAATGTACCTGATGATGAAAACTGTCGCAGGACATGAAAGTATGCCCAGGCTCAAAATAGTTGAGCACAATTTCATTGGCAGATATTTCATTCGAATTTATGATATATACAAGGCATGAATACAACGCCCAACTTTTATTTTGACCCGAACAGTTGTCTAGCCAAAGGGTAATTTTTGACGCATCACGATTAGTTAAAAAAAAGTAATAAAAAGCACTGATTATATCTTCTTTCTTACGGCCCGTGACCGCTTCATGCCACAACACTGCTAAAGGTGTTAAGTTTTGAATCTTTCCAACGGGTACAAACGACTCGTTAAAAGCGATGAGTCTTGGAGTAAATACAGCCGCCTTAAATGCGTCCATTCTAGGAATCATAATAACTTTTTCTAAATCGGCAGAAAAAACAACATCTCTTTCATCCTTATTTTTACAGTCCCGATCTTCTCTGTATTTTTCTCTGGCTTCGTTTGCTTTCTTAATATGAGTGTCCCATACATTACAATTGTCGCAGTCAGCCGCCAAATTGTCTTTACTGTGATCAGGATTATGCAGACTAAAAAATTCGCAAGACTCACATTGCTCGTGCCCTAGCTTAGTGAACGAAATATTCATTTGAGCTACAATGCTTCTGTATAAATCGTATGAGCACTTTAAATTGGGATGTTTTACAATCAAGTCTTTATGCATTGAAGAAATTGTTATATCGCTCGGCAAATAACGTTTATTCGGGGCGTGCTCTCTTCTGTAGTGTGATACACAGGGATGAAAACTTTCGATATGTGTGCGAACGATTTCTCTATCCGTTTTTGGTTTCTCATGCCTGCCCCTGCCATCAGGCTTTGGTGAATGGTTGGGCTGGGTAAGCACGTCATGAACTACCGTGTTGTTATTTTTGGAGAAACCCAATGTTGTTAAAAAGAAGGTTTTGCACACCGATTCTCGAATACTTCCATTTTTTAAATAATACTCAAAGGTATTTTGTCTTGCAGAGTCCTCAGCCCCTCTGCGACGTTTAATCGACTTCCTTAGCGTGTTATTTTGAATAAACACCCTCCTCGCAATGTAATTTAAATTCCAAAACCCCCGGTTAATTACAATTCGTTCTTCTTCTGTGAAGAAATTTGTACATTTTTTTCTACATTTTTCAGTGCAAGGTGGATGGACATTGTGACCCAATGCTTGCCTTTCTCTTTTTTGTTGCTTCCTTGTGCTTAAAGAAGATTTATATCTTTTCCTCTTCCGTTCCGTACCCTTTTTTGTTAAACTTTGTTCTAAATCTTCACAAACTAATTCTTCCTCCGAGATTTCTTCTAGTTCTCCAACTGCATTTACTTGTTCTCTGACTGTTTCTTCTTGTCCTTCAACTGGTTGTTCTTCTTCTCCAACTGTATCTTCTTGTTCTCCAACTGTTTCTTCTTGTTCTTCACATACTATCTCTTGTTCTTGTTGTCCAGCCGCTTCCTCTATTTGCCCTCCAATGTCGATGATTATATTATCCTCCATGCCATTCTGTTCTAAGATAACTATTGGGGTGTTTTCGATGTCAATTAAATTCGGGAAATTATGATCACCGCCATCGCTATTATTGATGACTTCATATTCATCACAAGCGGCTTTTGTGGCTTCAGATGTATTTTCAACAAGTATATTACTAGCAGCAGTAATACCACCAACCACATCTTGGTTATGTTGTGCAAGTTCCAAAATTTTTCGTGTTCTGTTCATTATGAATCTAATAAACAATATTATTGTAAACTGTGTGCTGGACATGGATTCAATCATTTTACTTACCTTATTATTGTAATTTCTCAACACTGAATTCACACAGAAAACACGAAACTATGCATTGATGTAACAACATACAACTACACTAAAACGTCGATGAATAATAAGCTAAAAGGCCTTGTATCCATCTAATTTTGTACATAAGGCATTTTAGCTTCTGAGTTGATACTTATGGTATTTTTGCCTATGGGAATAATGACGCGGTGGAGATACGTAGATTTTGTTTGTTCGTTATTTTACGTTTAAAATGGTTTTTAAGGTATTTTAGCCTAGCAATATTATACATTGATAACCTCTTTAGCGTTTGGAACATCTAACTCATTTTGGCAGAAAAATGGAGTTAAGGCCTTTTTTCTTAGGACGGCAGTATAATACTGCGCGTTCACAGTTCGTTGTTCAGTGAGAAAATCAACCGCAATTATTCCTCTAATGTCCCAAAACACGGTACACAACACCTGTAACCTTCGCTTTAATTGGCGCGCCTTCGTCTTTCTTCCTCCACTCCATAGACGCGCGTTTACTCTCCGGCGTATAGTAGTGAACCCAAGTCTCGTCTGCGGTGAATATTCTGTACAAGAAATTGTCTCCTTCCTCTTCATACCGCTGCAGGAGACGCGTGCAAACTTCCCGGCGTGTGAATTTCTGCTCAAAATTCAGAAGTCTTGGCACCCATCTGGCTGAAATTTTGCGGTAACCAAGCCGTTCATGAATTATTTGTTTAATACTACCTACGCTGATGCCCACTTCTTTAGCCATATTGCGTACAGTGGTGCGTCGGTCTTCCAAAATGAGTGTTTTGACAGCGCTGACGTTCTCATCGGTAACACTTGTTCTGGGACGCCGCGCATGTGGCAAGTTTGCCACCACTTCTCGACCTTTTCGGAAAGCGGAACACCATACATACACTTGAGTCTTGGAGAGGCACTCATCCCCGAACTGCTCGAGTAATTTTTTATAAATTTCCGGCGATTTTACATTATCTTTGACCAAAAAACGAATGATGATGCGTTGCGCAACAGACACTGGTACATCCTTCTCGCTCATGGCTCTAACTACACTAACAAGCGAGGTTACGCGGTCCCGGCTGTTCTCGACGCCTCGTAATAGACCGGTCTAACATCCAGTGCAGCCACTTTTACGACACTAAATTTTGCGCGCCTTTATTCAAAAATTCCGGTTTAAATTTGAACCACCCTCGTAGTTTATTTTATTATCCAAAGGAATATTTTTGAGAACTATATAAATAACAAATAAGTACTGTTATGCGTCTTTGACCGATGCAGAACAGGCCATTGTTAAACTACCAATATAGGTACTTCAAGTGTTCACATATACTTAAAAAAGTCTGTGTTTGATATGAAAAGGGTGAAATTTATAATTTTTGGGAGAATTGAAAATACAAATATTATAAATTATATTCAGTTTCCTCTTACCCTTTAAGAGATTCACGTCTCTGCCGTATTTTCTTAAAATTCGCTTAATCGGATACAGTGCACCGCATTTTACCTACAATTTATTAATTTTCCTCAACGTACCACACAATTATTATAGTATTGGAAATACTGAGTATTGCTGTTTACGAGGTAATCAAAATAAATGTGTTTGAAATATGTTAAAAAATTGAATGCCTATTTTAATTTTATCAGGTAATATGTCATCGTATTCACGCAAGAAAAGTGAAATTTGGCATCATTTTACTGAGTTGGCTAATAAAGACAAGGCAAAATGTTGTTACTGTTCACAGTTAATAACTGCTAAAGGCGGTTCAACAGGAAATTTAACAAGGCATATTAAGAAAAAA